>CM065589.1:573847312-574447312 GCA_033119425.1 Bufotes viridis
AAGCCCGGTGACATCATCGGCACTGATGGGCGGGCTTTAGCACTGCCCTAGCCTAAAGCACGCCCATTACAGCCGGTGACATCACCAAACACACTGCCGGGCGGAAGTTTCCGCCCGGCAGTGTGTTATTGTAAACAAAAGAGCCCTTGCCCTGCGCGATCTAGTGCAGGGCAAGGAAGCGCATCAGAGCATGAGATGCTCCGATGCTAACATCAGGGGTGCTGCCTTGGTTAAATCATGGGTATGTCCGGGTTCACCCCTCAGAATAGTATTTTTTAAATGCCCTTCTTTGTCAATTATTGCCTTTTTTTTACAGTAGTTGTATGCCATGTAGAGTTTAATTTTAGCTGTTTATACTTGGTACCTATGGGAATAAATTTTGCAATGTAATGACCCAATGTGATTTTAACCACTTCAGCCCCCCTAGCTTAAACACCCTTAATGACCAGGCCACTTTTTACAATTCCGCACTACACTACTTTCACCGTTTATTGCTCCGTCATGCAACTTACCACCCAAATGAATTTTACCTCCTTTTCTTCTCACTAATAGAGCTTTCATTTGGTGGTATTTCATTGCTGCTGACATTTTTACTTTTTTTGCTATTAATCAAAAATTACCGAAATTTTTGCAAAAAAATGACATTTTTCACTTTCTGTTGTAAAATTTTTCAAAAAACTACATTTCTATATAAATTTTCTCAAAATTTATTGTTCTACATGTCTTTGATAAAAAAATCCAATAAGTGTATATTTATTGGTTTGGGTAAAAGTTATAGCGTTTACAAACTATGGTGCAAAAGTGAATTTCTGCATTTTGAAGCAGCTCTGACTTTCTGAGCACCTGTCATGTTTCTTCAGGTGCTAGAATGTCAGGAAAGTATAAATACCCCCAAATTACACCATTTTAGAAAGAAGACACCCCAAAGTATTCAGCGGAGGGGCTTGGTGAGTTCATGTATCATTTCATTTTTTTCACAAGTTAGCGGAAAATGACACTTTCTGAGAAAAAAAAAAAAAGTTTCAATTTCTGATAACTTCTGGCAAAAAAAAAAATCTCAGACGGACTCACTATGCCCTCAGTGAATACCTTGGGGTGTCTACTTTCCGAAATGGGGTCATTTGTGGGTGTGTTTACTGTTCTGGCATTTTGGGCGAGGCTAAATTGTGAGTCACCATGTAAAACCTAAAGGTACTCGTTGGAATTTGGGCCTTTGCACCAGGCTGCAAAAGTGTCACTCATAGTAGTCGTCAGTACTCAGGAGAAGTAGGGCAATGTGTTTTGGGGTGTATTTTTACATACACCCATGTTGGGTGAGAGAAATATCTCTGTAAATTGTCAACTTTGTATAAAAATTTTTTAAAAGTTGTCGTTTACAGAGATATTTTTCACACAAAGTATGGGTATATATAAAAATACACCCCAAAACACATTGCCCTACTTCTCCTGAGTACTGGCGATACCACATGTGTGCCACTTTTGCAGCTTAGGTGCGAAAGGGCCCTAAAACCAATGAGTACCTTTAGGATTTCACAGGGCATTTTTACGCATTTGGATTCCAGACTTCTTCTCACGCTTTAGGGGCCCCTAAAATGCCAGGGCAGTATAAATACCCCACATGTGACCCCATTTTGGAAAGAAGACACCCCAAGGTATTCTGTGAGGGGTATGGTGAGTTCATGTAAAATTTTATTTTTTGTCACAAGTTAGTGGAATATGAGACTTTGTAAAAACAAAATTAAAAACAAAAAAACAATTTCCGCTGACTTGTGCCAAAAATAAAAATTCTGTGGACTCACCATGCCCCTCACAGAATACCTTGGGGTGTCTTCTTTCAAAATGGGGTCACATGTGGGGTATTTATATCACCTGGCATTTTAGGGCTCTAAAGTGTGAGAATCCAAATGCATAAAAATGGCCTGTGAAATCTAAAGGTACTCATTGGTTTAGGGCCTTGCGCATCTGGCTGCAAAGAAATGTCACCATGTGGTATCGCCGTACTCAGGAGAAGTAGGGCAATGTGTTTGGGTGTATTTTTACATATACCCATGCTGCGTGTAGAGAAATATCGCTGTAAACGATAACTTTTAAATTTTTTTATTCAAAGTTGTCAATTTACAGAGATATTTCTCTCACCCAGTATGGGTATATGTAAAAATACACCCCAAAACACATTGCCCTACTTCTCCTGAGTACGGCGATACCACATGAGTGACACTTTTTGCAGCCAAGATGCGCAAAGGGCCCTAATTCCAATGAGTACCTTTTAGGAGGGCATTTTACGCATTTTTCTTCTCACGCTTTAGGGCCCCTAAAATGCCAGGGCAGTATAAATACCCCACATGTGACCCCATTTTGGAAAGAAGACACCCCAAGGTATTCCGTGAGGGGCATGGTGAGTTCATGTAAGATTTTATTTTTGTCACAAGTTAGTGGAATATGAGACTTTGTAAAAACAAAATTCAAAAAACAAAAAAACAATTTCCGCTGACTTGTGCCAAAAAATAAATATTCTATGGACTCACTATGCCCCTCACAGAATACCTTGCAGGTGTCTTCTTTCCAAAATGGGGTCACATGTGGAGTATTTATACTCACCTGGCATTTTAGGGGCCCTAAAGCGTGAGAAGCCAAATGCATAAAAATGGCCTGTGAAATCCTAAAGGTACTCATTGGTTTTAGGGCCTTTGCGCATCTTGGCTGCAAAAAGTGTCACACATGTGGTATCGCCGTACTCAGGAGAAGTAGGGCAATGTGTTTCGTGGTGTATTTTTACATATACCCATGCTGCGTGTGAGAAATATCGCTGTAAATTGACAACTTTGTATAAATTTTTTATTCAAAGTTGTCAATTTACAGAGATATTTCTCACACACAGTATGGGTATATGTAAAAATACACCCCAAAACACATTGCCCTACTTCTCCTGAGTACGGCGATACCACATGAGTGACACTTTTTGCAGCCAAGATGCGCAAAGGCCCTAATTCCAATGAGTACCTTTTAGGAGGGCATTTTTACGCATTTTTCTTCTCACGCTTTAGGGCCCCTAAAATGCCAGGGCAGTATAAATACCCCACATGTGACCCCATTTTGGAAAGAAGACACCCCAAGGTAATCCGTGAGGGGCATGGCGAGTTCATAGAAGATTTTTTTGGCACAAGTTAGTGGAAATTGATTTTTATTGTTTTTCTCACAAAGTCTCCCTTTCCGCTAACTTTTGACAAAAGTTTAATTTTTCATGGACTCATTATGCCCCTCAGCGAATACCTTGAGGTGTCTTCTTTCCAAAATGGGGTCACATGTGGGGTATTTATACTGCCCTGGCATTTTAGGGGCCCTAAAGCGTGAGAAGAAAAATGCGTAAAAATGCCCTCCTAAAAGGTACTCATTGGTTTTAGGGCCCCTTTCGCATCTTGGCTGCAAAAAGTGTCACTCATGTGGTATCGCCGTACTCAGGAGAAGTAGGGCAATGTGTTTTGGGGTGTATTTTTATATATACCCATGCTGGGTGAGAGAAATATCTCTGTAAATTGACAACTTTGAATAAAAAATTTAAAAAGTTGTCGTTTACAGCGATATTTCTCACACACAGCATGGGTATATATAAAATACACCCCAAAACACATTGCCCTACTTCTCCTGAGTACGGCGATACCACATGAGTGACACTTTTTGCAGCCAAGATGCGCAAAGGGCCCTAAAACCAATGAGTACCTTTAGGATTTCACAGGACATTTTTACGCATTTGGATTTTCACGCTTTAGGACCCCTAAAATGCCAGGGCAGTATAAATACCCCACAAGTGACCCCATTGTGGAAAGAAGACACCTCAAGGTATTCCGTGAGGGGCATGGCGAGTTCACAGAAAAAAAATTTGGCACAAGTTAGCGGAAATGGTATTTTTTTTTTTTTTTTTTTCTTACAGTCTCACATTCCACTAACTTGTGACAAAAATAATATTTTACATGAACTCACCATACCCCTCACGGAATACCTTGGGGTGTCTTCTTTCTAAAATGGGGTCACATGTGAGGTGTTTGTACTGCTCTGGCATTTGAGGGTCTCCGCAGTCATTACACGTATGGCCAGAATTAGGAGTTTTTGCGATTCTCCTTATATTGACCATACGGGTAATGAGAATTTTTTTTTCCGTTCAGCCTCTGCGCTGAAAGAAAAAAATGAACGTCACAGATTTTTCCATTCACATTGATCAATGTGGATGAAAAAATCTCTAAAAAATGTGCAAAAAAAAAAGAGGGAAAAGCTATAAAGCTGCGATCGCTAAGGGACCCTAAGGCCTCATTCAAGCGTCCGCAATTCTGTTCCGCAAAATTGTGTGGTGATTGGTGCACTTTGATATTTTTTCTCTGGTGGTCCCAAGCAAAGGGACCACCAGAGAAGCGGGCAGCAAGCAGATCAGACGCTGTTCACAGAACAACGTCTGATCTGCGATTTTTTCTGCCATATACAGCCTGCCAGCGCACGATCGGCGCTGGCAGGCTGTAGTATAACTACATGCGAGCGCGCCGATGGCGCGCATTGCGCATGTGCGGGCGCGTCCTCGCGTCATCTCGCGTCTCGCGAGATGACGCGCCGATGCGTCCGATCAGAGCTACAGGGCCGCCGCCAGGACGCAATCCTGCGTGCGGCGGTCCTGTAGCGGTTAAAGGGCTTCTGTCACCCCCACTGATGTAATTTTCACTAGCTGACATTAGCTACTTGCTAATGTCAGCTGAGTTCAAACATAGTAGATGGTCTGGCGGCTCACTTTATATATCAATATATGAAAAAGGTGCTCACCCCTGGCGGTACCCAAGCCCAGAGAAGAAAAACAGTAATTAGAGAATGGGGGGCACACTAATTATATAGGACAACTGGATCTTATTGCCAAACTAGTAAATTTATTATACGCAAGATAAAAATCATACAATTCATATGGATGCTCATGGATAATACAACATAATAAAAATCATACGATACAATTGATGTAAATCCTTATGTAGTAGTATGGTATGAACTACAGAAATGCATAGATAGTATTGGATGAATGTAAAACGTAATCCACTCTATAATAGCTGTTCAGAGTGTTCCTTATCCCGGAACTTCCACACTGGTAAATAGTGGTGCAATTGCGTCCTTAACAAAGGTAAGTAACAGGCAATGTAGGTCGGCACTTGAATTATACTTTACCGCTCCTGTGTTTGTTTGGTGCAGTCTTGATCAGACCAAGCGCGGCGTCCCGTGCTGGATCGTAATGGAGATTAGCGTGTCACGTGATCAGCTGTATTCACGTGGTTATGACGTTGCAGGAGTGGGTGTGCCTTATGCCTTTACTTCGCAGGTCCTGTAGCTGAAGGAGTTGTAACCGGAGAATCGCTTGGCAAGACGGCCAATGCCAGGATAATACCTCTCAGGTCTCCTTTGCTGCAGCTAAAGATGTAGACACAAGCCGCGGACTTATAGTGTTTCTCTGTGTCTTTATGGCTCCTCCAAATTGCCGGTCACTCCATACGCGTTTCGGGGTATACGCCCCTTCCTCACCCTTACCAGGGATGCCGGCGTCTTCTCTTCCGGGTGTAGCTCTGACGTCATCGGTGCAGGCGCACTGAGGACGGAGCGCCTAAGCGAGCGTCCTTCACTCAGAGCGCCTGCGCCGACTAAAGACCGCTGCGGGATTGCAGCTGCAGACAGGGCCAGCGAGAGGAGGAGAGCGCGCTGGCCCTGTCTATCAAAAGAAGAGGGGGCGTTCCAAGGGCATGAAGATGCGGCGGCTACCAGCAAGTACCCGCCCAACTTGCTGGTAGCGAAGATAATTTGCATATCACAAAAGTAAGTTTTTTAGAAGATAGAAAACAGGAAAAAAGTTAGGAAACATATGTTTGAACTCAGCTGACATTAGCAAGTAGCTAATGTCAGCTAGTGAAAATTACATCAGTGGGGGTGACAGAAGCCCTTTAAAGCTCTCCCATTTATCCTCTGTATTAAAGTGACAATAGTTGCTCCCAGTCCTAAAATGCTGCCGTCAACCCAGGGAAATTGGCCTTCTTAAAATTAAGTGTTTTTGCCCTCCTAGACAGTTTGCTTTTAATAGTTTAGGGAGACTATAATTATATTGTGTTCACTGTTACCAAGTGTTTCACCAGATCCAACGGAGCATTGACCCTAGTGAAGTCTTCTATAAACTGGCCCATAAAGTGGTCTTGCAGCAAGTTGAGGAATTTTCACCCCTTTGCAGTGGAGGCAGAAACATGACCCCTGTTAATATCTGGGAAGTTAAAATCTCCCATTATGACCACTGTACTAGCCTGTGCAACCAACTCTGGTTATACAGGTAAGAATACCGGACAGCACTCGCTCAAGGTGCACGCTGCATCCCATTGTTTTAGGCTTCGACATTGAAATGAAGGACTTGGTGAATTGTCACTTTTTTCTTATTGAAAAGTTTTTTTCTTTGAAATTATGTATCCAGAGATAATGTAGCAGCTGATGTCTTTTTTGTATTTACTTTCTATGTAGTATGTGATTGATAGGTTTGAGGGTACCACCAATGTTGGGGGCGTGACATCCTGTTAGACGGCTTCATTTTGTATATATACTGTATGTGCATCTGTTAGATTGATATATCTGTTGATGAAGGCAAATATGCCGAAATGCGCCCTGATCTGATGGAGGACACACTGGAATAAACTTGCATAGCGAATAAGATGCGGCTGCTGGGATTCATTATTGCACTCTGGTTATGCAGCTGAACTTTTATCTCCTCTGTGATGTTAAGAGGTCTGTAGATTACACCAAGTATTATTTTTTCAGTATTTATTTCCCTTTGTAATTCTACCCGTAAGGTTTCAACATCCTGACCGTCCTCACCCACAATTGCCTCTTTCACGCTCACTTTCATATCACTCTTAATATACAGTCACACACCACTGCCATTCCTATTTGCCCTGTGTTTTGTAAAGAGTGTAAAACCTTGAAAATTAACAGCCTAGTCATGTGAGGAGTCCAGCCAAGTCTCAGCCACATAAACTACATTGCTAGGCTTCTGTCATCTGTGAACATGCATTTTAAGTTACTCTTTAATTTTCAACATTCAGTTCCACGAATGTGAATTCTTGAGATTTAGTGGGCACATTGTTTTTTAATGTTGGTTTGTAACATTTTTAAGTTACCAGCAGCTCTCTTTTTCTTGGGTGTACAGTTGTACCTCCGTACTTTCCTCGCTAACGACAGTCCCCACTAAGTCCCCACTGTCCCCTTCTATATTCCACCCTTTTTCTACTCTATCAACCCCTATATCTGTATGACTTCCCTCCTTCCCCAGATCCTAGTATAAAAGCTACTCTAGCCATCTAACTATTCTTTCCCCCAGCACAGCTGCACCCTCCCCATTAGGAACGTTCACATGTTCCCGTAGAGAACAGCATGCAAAAGTTCCTGGGATCTGGCATTTCCAGTTACTGCTGTTCACCACTGGACCCCATAGACTATAATGAGATCTGGTGGGGATGAGTTCCGGGTTTTGACCAGACAAAAACATTGCATGCACTGGACACACACTTAGTAACATTGTCCGTGGAGCACATGTTTAAATGGGGATGAGCAGTAAGAGAAAAAAAAACAAAGAATAAATATGAATTGAAATTTAAACCTTTTACCCCTTTAATTGGGGCACTTGTTAGGATACAAGCTAACAATGCACGTGGAGATGGTTCCTTTGTCCTTCTCTGTATCTTGCACTTTACTGTACTCTGGTACACCACGCCCTAGTCATAAAACCTCGCTGCACTCTGCAAACTTCACTTGTATTCTCTGTGGCTTGAAGCTCATTGTCAGAATAACATCACAACCGTAACACACAAACAGGGGTAGTGCAGCCCTAAAACTTCCCGGACCCACTATTCCTATCTACTTGCATGGTTACCTTAGGGAGTAACCCCACAACTGGGCGACAGTCCCTATACTGTGATACATGTGATGGCAACACATAAACAGGGGACAACAAACAAACACTAAGAGAATAGTCATACAAAAAAGGGACAATGAAGTACAAAAATGCGGGAGGTAAACAAGAAAACCAAACAGCACAAAAAGTCAGAACCAGATCAATACAGTACCAAATCGCCGGAAGCCAAAACACGTAGTCACAATACCAAATCCAGAAATCCAAAGCCAAAGGAGGACAAGAAATTCACCGACACCTGCACATGTAAGCGCTGGCGTTTTATACCGAAGCTCCAGGCTTTCATACTGAGGGAGCCAAAGCCGGTTTAGGCCATAGGTGGAGTGTTTTAACACGAGGTAGTTTTATTTTTTACCCTTTACAGAAAATTTTAATCACACCCCAGACAAACAAACAGATAATAGGCCCAAACATTATGACGATAACATAGCTATGGCCTAGTGTTAATACGTGCACCAATCTGTATCTTGCACTTTACTGTGCTGCTCACCACGCTCCACTTAGTAAACCTCGCTTGTAGTCTCTGTGGCTTGTTCAGTGAAATGACTTCATAGATGATCTTAGATAATGTGGTTCTTAAATGTAATTGGATTGGCCATGAAAAATGAATTATATAATAATTACGAGAGTCTAGCTCCCCGGATGTCAGCATTTCCTATGAATTAGAACCGTCATAAAAGGCTTGGCTACCTGCATACAGACAAGTGCGGGCTTTGTACATTATATTGTACGTGGAGTTTTCTTTCCATGTAAAGTGTTCATGAGGCCTCCACAAGTTTTTTACTGGATTTGTTCAGTGAAGCTATAGCATTGTAAACTAGGACTCACTCCAGTCATTTCATAGGAGAGCAATCAACCCAGAGGTAAAAATAGAACGTTTTCTATTCCTAGAAATTATTTTTACTGGATCTCCACGACTTTACCATTGATGGGCTATCTTCAGGATAGGCCCTCAGTCTTTGATTGCTTTGGATATGACATTGAGTACCTCACCGATCAGCACAATGAAGGGGTTGTGGTTCTTCTGTCATTATCTACACAGAAATCATCATCATCATAAATCGACAAGCTGCACTAATAGGCATAGTCCTCCATATGAAAGGCTCACTGTGCCTAAGAAAACAATTATAAGGATCTTCATTGTGCTGATCATCGGGTCCCATAGGTATGAAGACCACCAGTCAAACACGAAATGCCTATCATTAGGACATACATATCATTGTTTTTCAGTGCTCCAATGCATAAAAAAATGAATTATATTAGCAGATTGTTTTGATTTTTAATCTGTATCTCCTATGCAGACCTATTTGTCTCCATGGTACCAGACTACAAACACATCTACGTAGTCTGATTCTGCAAGAATACTCTTGTCCTGCGGGAGGTATCTGCTGCTGACATGAGAGGGGCGTCCTTGGCAGGGGGGTGCAGGGTAATGGAACCTGTGACTAGACTGGAGATGGCCGACTCTCTTGGGTTTGAATATCATCATCAGTGGCCTACACCCTGAAGGGTAACTGTGGTTAGCACCTTGGAGGGTATTATTCTCCTCAAATAGGAACTCCCCACATGAAAGGAATCTTTCAAATGGAGGTTTCTGAGATATCTACAACTGTGATGGTGTTTTCTGTGGCTAACATCACTAAGAGTGAATCTGCAACTTAGGGGTATCTTTGGCTAGCACCATGGGGTCATCTGTGGCTGTCAGTTTAGGAGGCACACACTTAAAGGAGCCGAAACCTAATTCTTAAGGCCCCATACACATTAGATACTGTACACATCTTGGCTGAACCAGCTGCCCACCTAATGTGTATTGGGGCCTGGATCAGCATTTGGCCCACAGCTATCTTATGCATATAGCTGGGTTTAGGATAATCGCTCACTGCCAGAATGCTTAGCTGGCCATACATATTAGAGGTATATTGGATAAATCCATTCATTGATCAGGACCGGCCAACCTTCTAATGTGCGTGGGGGCCTACCAGGTTTCTCTGACGGTAGATGTTGGGGGAAATAAGGATTTTGCGTGTTGGATTTCAGCTGATCTATTCTTGTGAGAAGATAAGTCGCAGCCAGAGGAGTCTGGCAGTAGCTTTCTACTGAAAACCATGTATGCTCAGCCTAGCCTGCATGTGTACAGAGTGATCGGAGCAAATGCCTGCTGCATGAGCTTTAGCAGAAAGCTATCCATTGTGTATGGCCGGCCTTAGACTGATATATTTCTTGTAGTAAGAAAGGAGGTATCTAGAAGCTGGGATTTCATATTTAGTAATGTTTACCTAATTAATACAAGCTGTATAGTACAACAATCCCAGACGTGCTCATTTACGGATAAATTAATTCGCCAAACCGTATCCCTCCACTGAATATATTATTAGCTCATTATTTCTCATTTGAATAATCGCTTGTAGCGCTGCCAATATCGCCCTCGTCTTGGCACAGTCTGGTAATAATACGATATCAGAAGGCTTTTTTTTTAGTTCTGAGGCAAAATGAATTAAAAAAACGGCACAATATTGGCAGCCACAAGCGATAACCTTAGATGACCTGGGTTCGGACGCCATTATTCAGTACAGGGGACAGGTTTTGTAATATAGGTCCAGGTCTTACTGTTTTGGATGTTCACATAGAGAGACATTCATTTTAGCATGACAGTTGGGCAGCGTACTCTGTGCCAAGCTGTTGGGCATTGTGATGCTTGAGAGCATCTCTTCAGCCTGCAGCCATGGGGTTTCCAATGTTTTCAAGTTAATCAGCGGGTTCTTGGCTTATACCACACACAACGGTCATTTCGTTAGGAATAATAATGTGCTAAGTAATATTGCAGTGAAATTTCATCTGTCATCTGATAATCTGGAATTTTAGATAATCCGGCATGTGTTTCCAACGTAGAATTTCAACTCCCAGAAGAAGACTGAGCAAGAAAAAACAATTAGGAGTAATTGTGGTATGTTTTGTGTTCATAGTTTATTATTGGCTCACATACAGTACCTGAGCCTCTTCCTGTAGAGGTGTAACACCCCAGAGTGGTGTTACCAGTCCTGCACCCTGCTACTGTCTTTAATGGGCTACCACAGCGTCATCTTATATATTTTTTTTCCAGGTCCTCCACAATGTGCATCTATAATATCTTTATGCAACTGTTATGTTCATGTAATGTGCCTGGTTCACCAGCAGGTGGCAGCAAATATGGCAGAGCTATCTTAGATAGAATGGAACTTACCATTCCATTCTAACCCCCCTCTGGAAAGAAGTGGGCTTCTTTGACATAGGCGGACTGGCCACATACCCTACAGGGAAATTTCCCGGTGGGCTGAAGCCCTCCTCTTGGCCACCAGCCAGGTACATAAAGATCTAATGCTCTCAGCATTAATTAATGTGGGAGCTTCAGGCACTTTGTGCTCCTGGCCAGAGGCCGCAGGTGTCCTCCTGAATTCAACTGTATTACCATCCTCTTGATGAAGATATAGTTTCATACCGTGGCGCTGACAGTAGTGTTTTGTGCTGCACCATGATATTTGGCTCTGCTAGGGCAGTATTTTGTGCTGCACTGTGGTATTTGGCTCTGCTAGGGCAGTATATTGTGCTGCATTGTGGTATTTGGCTCTGCTAGGGCAGTATTTTGTGCTGCATTGTGGTATTTGGTTATGCTGGGGCGGTATATTGTCCTGCATTACGGTATTGCTGGCCCCTCCTACTTCTGTTACCCCACCTTCTGTCAATTTGTACCCACCTACAACATGAGGCCACTTTTTGTTTTTTTCCAGGGCCACTTCAAATTCCCAATCTCCCCCTGTTCTGTGACCACTGGATAGTCATTCTGTGACCATTAGATAAATGTTCTGTGACCACTGGATAGTTTCTCTGTGACCACTGTATAGTTGTGACCACTGGATAGATGTTCTGTTACCATTGATACATGTTCCCTGACCACTGGATAGTTGCTCTCTGCCCACTGGATAGATGGCCCGTGACCACTGGATGTATGTTCTGGACCACTCGATAGATGTTATGTGACCACTGGATGGATATTCTGTGACCACTGGAGAGATGCTCTATGACCACTGGATAGATGTTCTGTTACCATTGATGCATGTTCACTGACCACTGGATAGTTGCTCTCTGCCCACTGGATAGGTAGTCCGTGACCACTGGATAGATGGACATGTCTGTTTTAGTAAATACTTGTATTTCATTTCTTTCCCCTAAAGTGAGGAATTTTTTCCCCTAAAATGAGGAAAATTGGCTTCTACCTCACAGGGGTCTTTATGCCTTCCTCTGGATCAACTTGCAGGATCACAGGCTGAACTGGATGGACAGATGTTTTTTTTTCCAGCCCTATTAACTATGTTACTATGTTAAAATGACAATTCTAAAGCATCTATTCCTATGACTCGATGTTATGCCATTCCTCTATTATCCATACTAGAAGTTTATGAATAAATTGACAGCTAGGTATTTGCAGATGGGGGTTTGTCTCTGTAGTCTGACACTATCCAATCTGTGCTGCGGAGAAACACCCCTTTGAGAATGGGGGAATGGTAACACCCAGTTGCCGATTTTTTTCATCAAGTTATATTAGGAAAAGTAGAGGAGCAGAGCAACATAGTGTTATAAGAAGAGATGCTCCAGTATTTACTAGAAAAAATCTCCCCAAAGCACCTAATTGTGATAAACTGAAAAAGGTCACCTCTATTTCTAGCACCACCGCCCCAGTCCTCCTCAACGGAATCTGTTTACTGGACTGCAATGATGACGTGCCGTACACTGTATACCCTACATTACTGCTGCAGCCAGTCACTTGCCTCAGCTGTATACGGCATGACACTGCTGAGACCAGTGATTGGCTACTGTGGTTACGTGGGCTATACGACCACTGCTGCAGCCGTGTACACACAGACGGGAGCTGAGGAATGGAGCGGGAGCATCGGAAATGGTGAGCATTGGATCTTTTTTATTTTAGGCGCTTTGGGGAGATGTTTAAAGGGGTTATCCCATCATAATATTTACTGTTAAATCTGTTAACTGAACGCGCACGCCGCTGCGCATGCGCGATGGTGACTTCTTTCTGGCCAGAATAGTACAGAGCCGGGAACGTGCACGCCGGCTCTGTACTATACTGGCCAGGAATAAGTGACCATGGCACATGCGCGGCACTGTGCACATTCAGTCCAGCGCGCGGCCCGGCCGGGAGAAGACTTCAATCAAGATGAAGCCCGCCCCCAGACAGAATCCAGGAAGTGAACGGCGCGCTGGCAGCAGGTAAGTATGAAACTGGGAAGTGGGATAACCCCTTTAATGGACACCCTCTTTAATAGAAGATGACATTAACCTTGATGACTCAATAATATACCCAGGGAGCCTCTGATGGGCCATCCGCCAGGCTCTAAGTATTGGGCCACAGAGATCCTGCAGAAGACGACTACACTTGGAGCTGACTTTGGAGACTAGTTTCTATTTCTTATGAGATGATTTGCAAATAATCTCGTTTGTCGACTGATTTGCATCTTTCATCCAAATTGATGCAAGATACACGATTATCGGCAGCACATCGCCCCGTGTACTCATCATCAGAATGGAATGGGGGCAGTAGGAACTGAGGTAGCCATCTTTCCTCCCCCATTCACTTTGCCTAGGCCTGTGTAATAGACAGATGCAAATAAGTGCCGATCAATGTGTTTATCACCGATCGGTGACCAACCTGCCCAGACTAAGAGCCCTATTGTCTGCCCATGTTTTGTACAGATGGAGGGTAGTCCGTCATTTCTTCCAGTTGGTCCAAGGAACGCCAGTCTGGCACTTTCTTTGTAATGCTATATATCTTAATTTCCTTGCTACTGTTTTCTATTATTCTTTTTATCATTTTGCAGTAAAAACCCCACCTGGAAACTGTCAACAAGCAGGTTACATGGTGTTAAGGAATCCAAGTGTTGTTTGAAACCAAAGGGTCGCCTCGGCTAATGAAAACCTGATGGTTTTCAAACTCATCCCTTATGTTATGCCGTCCCGTACAATGGCTGCCAGCGCTGTGCAGATGATACGTCCCTCCGCGCCGTTGTACAGCTTGTACTGTATACTAGATTTGTCTGGTACCAAGAAGAACGAGGTGTCAGGATGGGAGCTGTACTTGTCGTCCGAGGTCAGGGGTATAAAACACCTCTGATAAAATCTATACCCACTGTCTTGCTGAATATATAACTGAGTGGATTTATTGATCTATAAAACTTCCATTCGGGGCAAGTACCGTAAAGAATCCCATGAGAAACGTTAACCGAGTCATTTATCAGGGGATCGATACTTTAGGTAGTTTTAGGAAACTGCTGGATAAAAAGTTAGAAGTATACGCAGCGGCTTATGGCAATCTATGCTGAGGAAGAAGGGGGCTGCAAATTACATACGCTCCGAAATGTCCATACCGCCACATATGTCTGCTGTTGGCTCCCATTGTCATTTACGGTATGTTGGTTTTCCTGATGCACAGGGATAATGCACACAGTGATGTCACAATGGTATTTGCAGCCTGTATGCGGAACTATTCACTTGAATGGGTCTGCTGAAAAAACGGAAATGACTCCGTGTGCATTTCGTTTCCGTATGTCCGCATGGCTGTTCCGCAAAAAAGATAGAACATGTCCTGTTCTTGTCCGTTTTGCGGACAAGGCCAGACATTGTTACAGTTATTACCGCAAAAAAAAAAGGATGCATTATGGATATCACACGGACGTCATCCGCATTTTTTTGCGGATCCGTGTTTTGCGGACCGCAAAATACATACGTTCGTGTGCATAAGCCCTAGTCCGGCACCTATAAAGTGCTATTCAGTCTGTACTACAAATCAAGGGCATCCTGGATATTAGAGGAATTAAATAGTAAAAAGAGCTTCGCCAGCCTTAGCTTAAGGCCTCGTCTGAATGTATTTTGCGGTCCACAAATTGCGGATCCGCAGAATACAGATGGACGCATTGAGCTCAATGGGTCCATGGTCCACATTTTGTGGCCAAGTATAGGACTTGTTCTATCTTTTTGTAGAATGGGCATACAAATGTCCATGTGCTTTCCGCTTTCCATATATCCCTTCCGGAAAAATGATAGAACATGTCCGCAGAATGCAGACCACGGACCCATTCAAATCAAAACTGCAGACGGAACACGGACCGCATCTGTATTTTGTGGGTCCATAGTTTGCGATGGTGTGCATGAAGCCACAATAATCTCACGTCACGAGAAATGTCTGCTCTAACATCTGTTCATCTCATGCTAAATCACAATTCTATATGTAAATCTATGGAAATAACAGGAGCTCAGAAATGGATTAGACGCCAACGTATTTGCATTTAGATTTCCTACGTTTCCCTCTTCCGATTAGATTGGAATATATTTTATTTTCTTTACTAAAAAAAAAAGCCCAACCGTGCCTGAAAAGTGACTAAACTTAGCCCCGTATCCCAATCCTTCCATTTCCTAAGGCCTCTTTCACACGAACGATACGAATTGTGGCTGATGACTACAGAAGGTACACGGAGGAATAGTTGGGACTTCACAGATCGTGTATGTCTGATTCATGCCATGTCATACATGGATAAAAACTCATAAGAACAGTAACATTTATCCCAGTCAATCATTTCTCACCCTCGTAACCTTCTCAGAACACATGGAATCGGCTCCTTCATCATAAGTATAAAACTTACAATAGAGCGCTCTAATAATAGTGCCAAACTGTCACTCAAAGCACAAAATAAACAGGCGGTACTCACCACATACGTGGATTCTTCCTTATTCATCCAGGCAGATTATACGAATAAAAATCGGGGTGGACTCGCGTACCTCCCCCGCAGTGAACTGGTGGCGGTGGCTGTTTCACGCTACATTGCACTTACTAAGGCCACTGACGCAGCGGAGGAAGAGCAAGCTAGCACGAAACGACCGTTGCCACGTGTTCACTGCGGGGGAGGTACGCGAGTCCGCCCCGATTTTTATTCATGTAATCTGCCTGGATAAGTAAAGAAGAATCCACGTATGTGGTGAGTGCCGCCTGTTTATTTTCTGCTTTGAGTGATTATGGAAGTCTATCGGATGGTTGAGCAGCAGCGCTGTGGATTGAATAGATTCGGGTCTGTACGCACATGATCCGGTTTATAGGGGATTACAGTAGTGCCACGCTTACTGTGATTACATTGCTGGATAATGCCAAACTGTGCCAAAATAACCAACCACGTCCAACTAAGAGTGTCATGCAGAGTCATTTACGACAACTAGTGTAGAGCAAAATGGGATTAAAAGTAGTGTTGAGCGAAGCGAAGCATGCAAAGCCTAATTCGACCTGAAGTTTAGGACAACTTTGATTTTCAACGAATCTGAATTTTCTCGCGCTTCGTGGTAACGAATCAGTTTTTATTAAAATGGCGGCTGTGCATGTTACAAAGTAAAAGTAAGAAGCCTGGGAACGTAAGAACACCCATAATGCCGTGCAGCCAGCCATTCCGCAGATAGCCATCGCCTGTGATGTCACAGCCCTAGAAAAGCCTCATCCCGCGCGGTCTCCACCATTGTCCTGTAAGCTGAGTATAGGGAGAGACGTGACAAGCGCTCGTGCACTAGGGACTGTGTTGCCGCAATAATCCAGCAGTCATGTTTGATCCATCCCCCATGTTCGACATCTGATTTTAACCCTAATAATTTTAAAAGCAAAATAGATACTGACGTACATACGAGACATATGGACGTCCCCGCGACAGTGAGTGGCAGGAGATCTTTGAGACTGGCAACACGTGGTTTGAGTTGACATGTTTACCTTGTGGATCAATAGGCGTCTGTGTTCTTTCTGGTACTGGCCACACCCTTAACCTCCAGGTGTGTCTATTGTGGCCATTTAGGTTTCCCTATTTATAGTTGTTTCTCCCACAATGCTGTGCGGTTTATAGCTTCAGTTGGACCTGTGGATAGCTGGTGTTTGGATCTCGGCTGAGTTCCTGGTGCTGCCATAGCTTCTTGGAAGTTAAGTGTTACCTTTCCCTTTGTATTTTGGCTTATCTGTGTTGCATTTCTTTGTTGTTTTGTATTAGGCCATAGGGAGACCCCCATTCATCCTTCCCTTTGGAGGAACAGGATGTCTCTTTCCTGTCATTAGTACCAGGGTCCTTTAGGGTTAGATAGGACTTTACATATTCCTGTGTATGAACTCACCTACCTCTGGGGTCTGTTCATACTCTTAGTCAGTCAGGGCTTTCATTAGGGTTTTTACTAGGAGGTGTCCATCTTTCTTCCCTAGTTTTCAGGCCTTATTTCCTTTTCCCTTTCCCTCCTATGTTTGGTGTGGGGTTTCCCTCCCACACTAGTGGGGAGGGATCCACATGGGATTATGGTCATCCCTTTTGTGAATCCCTCAATTTTAAAACATGGCCGCTAGATTATTGCACCAACATAGTGTATTCACGCTTGTCACATCTCTCCCTATGCTCAGCTCACAGGACACTGGCGGGGACCACGTGGTAGGAGGGTTTTATAGGACTGTGACATCACAAAGGACGGCTATCTGCGGGCTGGCTGGCTGCATGGCATTATGGGTCATACTTTTTCTGTGTAACTCATGCAGCTGCCATTTTAGGATAAAACAAATTTTTTACCACGAAGCGCAAGGAAATTCAGATTTGTGGCGAATCAAAGTTTTTCTGAACTTTGGACCGAATTCCGCTTCGGATGCTTCGATTCGCTCAAAACACTAATTGCATCAGAGTCTTTGGACCCTTTACACATGCCGAGGATCAGTACAAGTGTAAGGGTGAATGTTTATCCTAACACTAATTCCTAATAATTCACTCATGTAAAAACGTCGCTGATCACATGACATACGGGCAGACACTGTTTGGTCGGGTATTCGTATCTTTCGTGTGCAGTACCTCAATAAGGCTACTTTCACATCTGCGTTTTTGGGGATCCGTCATGGATCAGCAAAAACACTTCCGTCATGATAATACAACCGTCTGCAAACGTTATGAATGGATCAGGTTATATTATCTCTAAAATAGCCAAGACAATGGAAGACGGATCCTTTTTCTATTGTGTCAGAGAACGGATTTGTCACCATTGACTTACATTGGGAGTCATGACTGATCCGTCTTGCTCCGCATCCCAGGACACACTCAAAAACCCTGCTTTCAGCACTTTTGTGTGCGTCATGGGAACGCAATTAAACGGAAGGGAATGCATTCTGCTGCACTCCGTTCCGTTCAGTTCAGTTTTGTCCTCCTTGACAATGAACGGGGACAAACTGAAGTGTTTCCCCCCCCGCTATTCGGATCCTTTGACGGATCTCAATAGCGGAAAGGGAAAGCGCAGATGTGAAAGTAGCCTAAGAGTTAATGCAAAGGGTTAATGATAGATGTATGGGTCCCAATGTTGTGGATACCAACATTAGCTGAAATGTGTCAAAGTCAATTTTTCCCACTGTCCGTCTTATGGTATCACAATTAAATATGCATATATCCGCTCCCGGCAGAAAACACCATTTGTTGCACTTTTTTTTAAGCTGACACAGTGATTTCCCTCTGTTTTGCCAGGAATAGACATTAGACATGTGGAGCCTAAAGCCTTCCAGGCATAATTACCGCGCACTCTGAGGACTGTATAAGCAGCGTGTATTCTAATTGTGCTCACTACGTTCACAGAACCGTGGCTGAGCTAGCACCTCACCTGTCCATGGCTTGTGTCTGGCGGCTCGGCTCTATTGAAGTGTTTGGACAGAGCTGCAATACCACACACAACCCGTGGACACGAGTGGCGCTATTTTTGAAACTTGTGATTGACCCTTGTGCATAAGAAATGATAGTCGGAAAATCACTATTGTCAGCCAAAACCATGGGGGGAGATGCATCAAACTGGAGTAAAGTAGAAGTGGCTTAGGTGCCCATAGCAACCAATCAGATTCCACCTTTCATTCTCCAAAAGAGCTGTCCAAAATGAAAGCTGGAATCTGATTGGTTGCTATGGGCACCTAAGCCACTTCTACTTTACACCAGTTTGATAAATGAACTCCATTGAGTTTTAAAAAGAAGCCCAATGAGCAATAAATATCCCTGTGTAACTTCTGATCTGGTACCCCCACAGGAGAGGACTGGCAATGAGCCGATGACCAGGAGGCCTCCCGAGCCCTTTTCATGGGCTCTGGCCAGGCACATAATGATCTTTGCTCTCCGCATTAATTAATGTTAGGACTATCGGTACTTATGCACCTGGCCGGCGGCTGCATGTGCCTTCCTGAATTCAACTGTTTCATCGTCCTCAGGAAAGGGATACAGTCAAAAAGTGCAGTAGGGCGACAGTATTTTGTTTTGCGCTGTATTATTTGGTTCTGCAGGGGCGGTATTTTGTGCTGCACTATAGTCTTGCTGGCTCCGCCCAACTTCTGTTTTCCCTGCCTACTTATGTTGCTTCTGCCTTCTCTCAGTTTGGACCCACTTACAACATGGAACCATATGTTTTCAAGGGCCACTTTAAGTTCCCAGTCCGCTCCTGTACCCCCACAATAGGACCCTATTAAGGACACTAAAGAAAAACCCCACGGATATTGGTGGGTTCATGAGAATATAGGGTAGATAAGTACTCTAACTAATCAGAACATAGAAGGGATTTATCAGAACTGGAGCAAAGGAAAACTGACTCTGGCTACTTTCACACTAGCGTTAATATTTTCCGGTATTGAGATCCGTCATAGGGTCTCAATACAGGAAAAAAACGCTTCCGTTTTGTCCCCATTCATTGTCAATGGGGACAAAACGGAACTGAGCAGAACGGAGTGCTCCAAAATGTATTCCTTTCGTTCTCATACTGGAGAGCAAACTGCAGTATGCTGCGGTTTGCTTTCCGTCCTGGGATGAGGAGCAAGACGGATCCGTCATGGCCCACAATGCAAGTCAGTGGGAACGGATCCGCTTTCTCTGACACAATCTGACACAATAGAAAACGGATCCGTTCCCCATTGACTTTCAATGAATTTCATGGCGGATCCGTCATGACAGATGCATAATACAACCCGATCCGTTCATGACGGATGCATGTGGTTGTATTATTGCAATGGATGCGTTTTTGCTGCTCCATGATGGATCCGCAAAAAACGGTAGTGTGAACGTAGCCTTAGTTGTCCATAGCAACCAATCAGATTCCACCTTTCATATTTCAGAGCTCCTGTGGAAAATAAAAGATGGAATCTAATTGGTTGCTATGGGCAACTAAGCCAGTTTTCCTTTATACCAGTTTTCATAAATCTCCCCCAAAATGTGTGTCGACTAATGTGACGTTTGATCATCAGTGAAGCATAGAAACTAGCAGGGACGTAGCTAAATGTTCCTGGACCCTGGTGCAAGAGTTCACCTTGGGCCCCCTTCCCTCAGTGCTTTGTGGTCAGGGGCAGGGGAGCACATACCCTTCCTTCTGCCTGAGGTAAAAATTGAAATGGCAACCCCCCCCCCTTCCCCCATTGCCAAATTCTTGGCCTAACCCCTTGCCTCCAGTCAGAATGGCACCGCCCCCCCCCCTTCCCCCATTGCCAAATTCTTGGCGTAACCACTTCCCTCCAGCCAGAGGTGTAACCTGAAGATTCTGGACCCCAGTGCAAAATCTATGACAGGGCCCTCCCATCATGCACTTTCTATAATGTATGTGTCTTCTTATGAGGCACAAGGGTCTTTGGGCCCCCTCAGGCTTCTGGGCCCAGTAGTGACTGCTACCTCTGCAGCCCCCCTCCCCCCTCCCCCCAATAGCTACGCCTCTGGAAACTAGGCTTCCTTTCACATGGGGCAACTATGCAATTCGCTGCCCTAGGTCGACTCTAACCATCCTGACCATGACTTTTTTGGAGCACCCTTGAAACTCCACTGCTTCAGGGTCATCTTTAATATTTATTGGACTGTGGGCAAGAATTTACTTGGGCCCCCTGGATCCCGCCTTTCCACACCCTAGCATGCAATCACGCCGTTCACCACAACACTTCAACCGGACATGCTGCCTCCGACATCTTTCTCTGTGCCTCCGCGTGAAGTCACTGCGCACGGCATATGCAAAGGGCAGGGGAGGTCGAGAGGAGGAGCAAGCAAGTTCCCTTATTTTTCACCCTATAAGACACAGCGGCCCATAAGACGCGCCTAGATTTTAGAGGAGGACAATAGGAAAAAAATATTTTCCATTGCACCTCAGGTCAGACCAGTAGTCAGAACCCCAATGTTAATCAGACCCCAGTTGACAGCCCCAATCAGACCCCCAATGTTAATAAGACCCTCATTAGGACCTCATATCAGACCCCCAATGCCATATATCAGCTCCCCAATACTATATATAAGCCTCCCAGCCTCATATATTAGTCCCCAGCCTCATATATCAGCCCCCAGCCTCATATATCAGCCCCCCAGCCTCATATATCATCCCCCCACCCGCATATATTAGCCCCCAGCCTCATATATCAGCCGCCCAGTCTCATATCATCCCCCAGCCTCATACAGTATGTCAGCCCCCCTGGCTCATATATCAGCCCCCCAGCCTCATATATTAGCTCCCCAGCCTCATATATCAGCCCCCCATCCTCATATATCAGCCCCCCATCCTCATACATCAGCCCCCAGCCTCATGTCAGCCCCCAACCTCATATATCAGCCCCCCTCAGCCTCATTTATGAGCCCCCCAGTCTCATATATAAGCCCCCAGCCTCATATATTAGCCCCCAGCCTCATATATCAGCCCCAGCCATCAGATAAATAAAATAAAATAAATAAACCACTTACCTCTCCTGCTCCTGGACACAGCCGCTCCTCACCACAAGAGCTCTCTCTCTTCTTCCTGGTCCTCGGCTGTCTGCTGTGAAGGCTGTGCACAACGTGAGGTCACACTGTGCGCTGCCCTGCACAGCCGACAGCCGAGGACCAGGAAGCGGTAAGTACAGAGCTTTCACCGCTTCCTGATCCTCTGGTACTAATCAGCGCTTCCCATAAGATGCAGGGGCACCCCCCCACACACACACTTTTTTTGGGGAAAAATGCGTCCTATGTGGCAAAAAATATGGGGCTCAAGAGGCAGCTGCCTTGGGTGCCCCAGGAGCAACTCAGCTGGGGGCAGCTGCCCCTTTTGCCACGCGTTAAAGGTGGCCCTGCACTGCTTTGCCGATCAGCAGAATGAGGAGACTATGGGACTGGTACAATGTGCTCCCTACTGGCAATACACTGCACAGTGCCATCCATGCCAGTGTGACTGTGTCTGGTACTGAAGCTCAGCCCCATTCACTGCAACCCCTTTTTTCTTTCCGATGACACATTGATGGACTACCCCGTAGGCCGACCATGCTGTATCCTTGAAAACTCCTTTAAGTAAAGCATAATGTCGTTGGTATCTGTGCACATTAATGCTTTCTCTAGGACACTGCCAAATAAGAATTGCTTATTCAGGTGGCAGGCGCTTTGCTTTAATAGTGGACTACTCAATGGCTCGCAGCTCAGGACATTAATTTCTTGGGTATTCACTTGGAAGGACTGGTATAGTCATGGCACATTAAATAAGCTCTGTCTGTGAACCACTGCCTTTCTAATGGCTGTTGACTCTCACTTAAATTGCCTATCATAGCAGATGACAGGGAAGAACGGGCATCTCGGCGGTAGATGCTTTATAACCGCACTCCAATCGCTTAAAGATCATAGAAGCCTTTGACAGTCCCTTTTTTATGGTGACACAAAAATATCTGCTTTGCTTTTTGTACCTTTTTTAACATTTCAAATTCCATTTGCGCTATTTTTGCTCAGATTTTTAGATTAGCGATGTCATAGATGTAGAAAATAACTTGAAAAATAGTAATTAGTGATGTCAGGCCTAGGCTTCTGTGTCTGTGATGATATCCCTGACAAGATGGTCAGTGAAGATGTTCATGAAGAACTCGTGTTTGGTCCGTGTTTCTTATATTTTTTTTCTCCATTGCTAGGCTGAAATTAATTTCCAGAACATCTCCTAGCAAAGAACCGTAAAAGCCTCGGACCAAACATGGTATCTGTGCTGTGCCTGTTGTTTATGCTGGCTTGTGAGGGATTCATCTGAATATTTTCATCATTACATGTAATAAAAAAAGTTTAGTATGTCATTTATCATTTTGAAATATGCCTAAATTAGGCATATTTCAGGCGCAGATTGCGGCGCAACAACTAGTCAGGTCTAAATAAGTGGGCATTGGGTGGGCGAGGAAAGGGACGGGCTGGTAGGCCTGTCTCATTTACCATTTTCCATGCCTGCTTCAGGCGTAGAAGGTCCAAATGTAAGACAGCTCGAAAGTTGCCTTACATTTAGAACTGGTTCTGGATGCGCCGAAGTTATGGAGTGGCCGGCTTAGGACTTTATTGAGACCGGCGTCTAAAATGCCGGTCTTAATAAATGTGCCTTTTAGTATAGACACTGATCTATTCAATAAAATGTGCCTGTATAGCGCCACCTGCTGTTTGCTCTTTTCCTTATTTTTGTGTCCACCTCACTGAGATGCATGCAATCTTTCAATTGCCACCAGCCATATTTACTGTTGGAAGCTGTGATAGTTACAGGGAGAGAACTGCAGCAGAAAAGAATACCCCCTGATTGAGCTGTGATAGAGAGCAAGATGCAGCAGAAAGGACACATCCTTGCTTGCTTGAAATAAATTTAGCAGAGCAATTGGAGCAACGAATGAAGAGATTTCTGGATCCATGTTCGGTACAGTGGTGGCACAGCTCCATCCACTGAGTAGCGGACAGAGCTGGTTACTGCAAAGTTACTCCCATATACTACACAGTGGATGAAGATGCAGAGTTCTGGTGCCCATTTCAATATCTGACACCCAAAATCTTGATATCTGACCACCAGGAATTAAATTCACATAAAATTTCAAGTCTATACCCTGCGTTCTCCCTTCGTAACTGATGGGTAGCATTTCCTTTATCTTGGATTATGTTTATCACCAAAAAACTCTGGCTGAAATTGATTTGGGGGCTTGGCTTTACACAAAGACCTTTTGTTGCTTTATATTCTTTGCATCTTCAGTAGTAGATAGTAGTAGTAGTAGTAAATAACAGGTTCCTTGGTGGTCCAAATACCGAAGGGGTCAATGCAATCATCCTTGGCGGTCTATTGCATTGAAGTGGTAAATGCTAAAATCTCTTGCTGTCTAGGGCGGTGAATGGGGTTAATGTAAGTATCCATGATGGTATAGTTCAGGAACGGGGTCAATGTAAGTATCATTTCTGGTCTAGTAACCTGAAGGTCTGAATGTAAACTTCACTAGTGGTCTAGGTCAGGGAATAGATTGCTAGTAAACTAGTAATCTAGCGTGCGAAGGATGATAATGTCATTGCTGTAATGGGAATAAATTCAGCCTATTCACAGTGATTACATCACTATGCTTTCCTGGGGTCTTACATCACCATGTTTCCTGGGGTCTTACATCACCATGCTTTGCTGGGGTCTTACTGTCTGGGTAATTAGATGGTCTGAAGAGGGTCTGATGACTGAAACAATTCATCTGTAATCTAATTCGCTCCCGAAAAGATTAAAAACCAAGGCGAGCATATTGAATATGATTTTGCAGTATGCAAGAGTTATCAATTATTAATCCCTGGTGGTCTTGGTCATGGAGGAGGTTAAAGGGTAACTAAACTTTGCTAAAACCAAGGAGTAGAAGCCCTGATCTACTCGCGCTTTGCCTCTTTTGGCCCTGTGCTCAGCTGTCCTCTGAGAGCTGAGTTTCTGGTGCATGTAATTTCTATAGCCAAGCAGGACCTTCATTGTAGCAAAGTTTAGTTACCCTTCAATATTAGCATCCCTGGTGGTCTAGGACAGCAATGGCTTAATGTAAGCATTTGGTTTTTAGTGTTCCTTCAAATGCCATCTTTTTCCTTTAGACCAGGGATCAGCACCTCCGGCACGCCAGCTGTTCAGAAACTACAACTCCCAGAATCCTCCCTTCACTTCTATGGGAGTTACAAGAACAACCAAGTAAGTGTGCATGCTGGGAGTTGTGGTTTTACAGCAGCTGGAGTGCAGAAGGTTGCTGAACCCTGCTTTAGACCAACATTTCACTGCTTCAGGTTTTGCACTGTACATGGTGTCCCCTCCATAGACTATATCCGAGTGCTCCTGCCTCTCCATAGTTTCGAAATGAGACACGTTGCCATTTATAACTGATGTCTGCCAGACGTTAGATAATCTGTCTTATTACGCTGAAATGTACGTCTCTGGTCAAATTTATAGCAAATATGATTTAACTTTCTCTAAGTGTCATCTCCAGCCATTCTGCTTCCCTCGAGTGTCCCGACAGTTCTCAGCGCTTTCATTATTTGTCTTAAGTTGATATCTCCACTGTAAATTGAATTTTTTATTCGCTATTACTACCAAATAGTTTTTAGACATTACATGTCAAAAATTTAAGACCAGAGACACTCTGTCGGAATCAGGTTTAATCCAAATGTTTCATAAAGCGATAAGTCACTCGGAGTGGAAAAGCTAATCTATTCCCTTTGGCCTCATGCACACGGCCATATGTATTTTTTGGTCCTCAAAATATGGATGTCTGTGTTGCATCTATTTTTTTTGTGGCCCCATTGACTTTAGTGGCTCTGTGGTCTGCATTTTGCGGTCAAGAATAGGACATGTCCTATCCTTTGCAGAACGGACACACAGATTATCTGTGTGCATTCCACATCCGTTTTATGTCCTTTCCGCAAGAGATAGAACATGTCCTATACTTAGTCACAAAAGTCGAACCACGGACCCATTCAAGTCAATATGGCCACAAAAAAAAGAAGAAACTGATGTAACGCAGAAGTCATCCACATTTTGTGGATCTGCATTTTGCTGGGAAAAAGTCCTGCTGTGATGTTCTCCCCTGGTAAGTGGATATGCTAAGCCTCTTGTCCGGAGGAGCAGCCTGGCTGGTGGTGCCTGGTGCAGAGGAGCAGAAGGACTAATGCTGTAGAATGTGGAGAGCTGATGCCAAAAAGAGTCATGTTGTTGTAGCAGTGCTGGTGGTGTACCAAATCTGTAGATGTAGCAGAACCTGAGGTGTAGTAGGGCTGATGATGCTTCTGAGCAAATGGTGTAGCAGAACCTGAGATGTAGCGGAGCTGGAGTCAAAGCTTAACTGAGATGCAGCACAGCTGGATATAAGCTGGACTGTGATGCAGTAAAGCTGGATATGAACTGGACTGTCAACAATTGTACGTACCTGGAGAAGCCCCCTATGTCTTATCAGTCAAATTATTACCATTTAGGTGGTCACAATCTTAAAGCTTACACATTTGTGGGAACTGTGTTTATTTATTTTTCCTTCAGACCAGACCTTAGGCCCCATAATACAGACTTGATGCCAAATATCAATATTCAGACCAAGACTCCAAACCAGACCCCAGTATTCGATCCTGAGACCAGACACCAGATCACACACAATAATAATACAATCAAGGCCCCCATAATTCAGACCTTAGACTAAACCTTATGTTTCAGACCCCCTGATTCCAAAATTCAGACCCTAGATCAAATTCCTTCAAGCTCTGACCTCTATTTCTTGGATTCTCTGCTGCAGATCAGGCTCCTCTTCAGCTCTGTGCGTCAAGGAAAATGATGGTCTGATGCTGGCCAGCATGAGGACATCATGTGGGGCATCATCCCGAGCTAAAGAGGAGTCTGACCCGCCAAACAGGAACCAAAATCAAGGAGAGGTGAGTAAATAATTAATTTTGTCCGTTACCTATTAATCCACTAGGTAATGGCAGATTTTTTTAAAAAATTTTTAAAATTAAATGTCAGCCCCACATTTGCGATACTTGCCCTTTTTGCCAGTGAAAAATAGGGACAGTAACGGCAAATTTGGGGTTTCAGTACCTGTAAGTACATATAGGTACTGTAAAAGTCACAGAAAGTTCCACTTGCAATATGGCAGACTGCTTCTCCATAGACAGCCATGTTTTTTCTTGCAAGACAAGGAGGAAAGATCTTAAATTGTGTGCTTTCTGTGGACAGAGGACACCCCTGATACATTGCTTAGTAGTTTTGTGCAGGCTGTGGCTATAGATTTATCTCATTATCTCTGACCACAATAACATCATAGATCAGCAAGTGATCCGGTCTGTTGAGCACATCTATTAATTGTACTAACACTCGAAAACAGTTCTTGGTAACTTGTGAAATGCGACATTACATGCCAGCCCGCGATCTAATTGCTAAGAAATGCAAAGTCTTTGACTAAGCCTCATTAATTAGCTTTTTACATTCCCCACTTGTATCGTGTACTTAAGGGGGTTGTTTTACTTCAGAAAATGGCATTTATCATGTAGAGAAAGTTAATACAAAGCACTTACTGATGTATTGTGATTGTCCATATTGCTTCCTTTGCTGGTTGGATTCGTTTTTCCATCACATTACACACTGCTCGTTTCCATGGTTACAACCACCCTGCAATCCATCAATGGTGGTCATGCTTGCACACTAAAGGAAAAAGCGCTGGCCTCTCCGTTATGGAGGAAAAATAGTGATCCTTAAAACAGGATCTCGGTGCAAGTACAACAACAGCTTTACTTCATTTAACATAAAATATTGGCAGTTTTTTATAGCTACATGTTTTTAGGTACCCTAAATCATACAAATATAAAGGATAACAATATCTCAGTTTTCCTAAATGGGTTATTCCAAGACTGATGTAAAAATCAATATAAGACATCTATTGGTACATGATAATCACTTTCTAAAAAAGCTGGAAACCAGCCCTGTACCTCACATGGATCCAGAGATCTCCCCATTTACTGCTCCAATTGCTCTGCTAGATTTATTTCAGTTTGGCAGCTAAGGGAGTGTGTCCTTTCTTTTTCAGCTCAGGGTGTGTGTCTTTTCTGCTACAGATCTTTCCCTATCACAGCTCAGGGGGTGTGACCTTTCTTTTTCATCTTAGGGGCAGTGGCGTACCTAGAAATAACTGGGCCCCACAGCTAATTTTTGAATGGGCCCCCCCCTCCCCGAGTAACTTTTTTGCAACCCCTTCCTTTCGTGCCACCCCCATTCCTGTGGCTAGTAAATATCGCTCTCTCAGACCGGCCCGGCAGCTGTTCCATCCATTTCCTACACTGCCTATACTGCCACTAGATATAATTTCATTGTGTAATACTGTTGAGGGGGCCCTGACAAAATCTTTTAGTCCTCCTCCTCCTGGATGGGCTCCTTCTGGGTCAGGGCCCCAAAGCAGCCGCTTCCCCTGCTTCGCCTATAGATACGCCCCTGCTCAGGGGTGTGTCTTTTCTGCTACAGATCTTTCCTTATCACAGCTCAGGGTTTGTGACCTTTCTCAAGCATGTGTCCTTTCTGTTGAAGCTTTCTCCCTGCAACTGTTAAGTCTTTTAACAGTAGATATGGCTGGTGGAAGTTGAAGGATGGAATTGAGCAGGTGCAACCACCTTAACGAGGTGGACAGACAAATGAGAAAATGAATAAACAGCGGTAGAGCTATACAGATACATTTCATTCAATAACAGCAGCTCTACAAAATTTTTAATTATATGCAGTTGCAAAATTATTTAGATCCTGGTGCAAAATGGTGCATACTTTTCGTGGGACAACCACTTTAACTTAATTCCATAAAAAACATACTCTGTGTTATGCATAGCACAGGACCTGTGGGGGCAGGACATGACACAGTAAATCTCTACATCTTGTTCTTTGAATCACCGGTTATGCACCACCTCCTCAAGCCTGGTTTTAGTCATAAAATGTGAAAATTGAGTGTTTCTTTACTATAAACTCAAAAAGACTAAAAAATTGTGTGCAGCATAAGACCAATTCTGGCTCCTACAAGGATGTTGAGTTTAGCATTGTTTGAGAAGCTACCTCTTCTGGTACACCCAAAATCCCTTTGTCCCTAACCTAAAACAGGAATGGCTAGTACTTATCCAACTTCCAGCCTCCTCCCTTGTAAGAAAGAAAAGGAAAACACAATACAACAGCAATCATCAAACATAGACTATATGAACTAATGCTATATTCACTATATAAAATGAATATGAGGTACTTAGCAAATACATTTTGATCAAATTCATTTGTGGCCATCTATCACGGCAAGGTGACCTTTTTTTGGGTAGGAACCTACTCTATATGATACCTCTTTCTGTGCTAACAGGTCTCAAAATAAAATACCTATAGAATAGATGCCAGACCACTTACAATCAATATACATTTTATTAATCAATTAGACAAATCCTTACATAAAAACAAGTGTAAGTGAAGGGAAAATCTACTTGAGGAAAACACAGTGGGAACAGTTCATATACAGTGGATATAAAAAGTCTACACACCCCTGTTAAAATGTCAGGTTTCTGTGCTGTAAAAAAATGAGACATAGAAAAATCATTTCAGAACTTTTTCCACCTTTAATGTGACCTATAAACTGGACCACTCAATTGAAAAACAAACTGAAATCTTTTAGGTGGAGGGAATAAAACAAAAAAAAACTAAAATAATGTGGTTGCAAACCCTCTTATAACTGGCTGTGTTCAGAATTAAGCAATCACATTCAAAATCATGTTAAATAGGAGTCAGCATACACGTGCCATCATTTACAGCGCCTCTGATTAACCCCAGATAAAGTTGAGCTGCTCTAGTTGGTCTTTCTTGAAATTTTCTTAGTCGCATCCCACAGCAAAAGCCATGGTCCACAGAGAGCTTCCAAAGCATCAGAGGGATCTCATTGTTAAAAGGTATCAGTCAGGAGAAGGGTACAAAAGAATTTCCAAGGCATTAGATATACCATGGAACACAGTGAAAACCGTCATCATCAAGTGGAGAAAATATGGCACAACAGTGACATTACCAAGAACTGGACGTCCCTCCAAAATTGATGAAAAGATGAGAAGAAAACTGGTCTGGGGGGCGACCAAGAGGCCTACAGCAACATTAAAGGAGCTGCAGGAATATCTGGCAAGTACTGGCTGTGTGGTACATGTGACAACAATCTCCCGTATTCTTCATATGTCTGGGCTATGGGGTAGAGTGGCAAGACGAAAGCCTTTTCTTACCAAGAAAAACATCCAGGCCAGGCTACATTTTGCAAAAACACACCTGAAGTCTCCCAAAAGCATGTGGGAAAGGTGTTCTGGTCTGATGAAACCAAGGTTGAACATTTTGGCCGTAATTCCAAAAGATATGTTTGGTGCAAAAACAACCCTGCCCATCACCAGAAGAACCCCATCCCCACAGTGAAGCATGGCGGGGGAAGCATCAGGCTGCGGGGCTGTTTTTCTTCAGCTGGAACTGGGGCCTTAGATAAGATAGAGGGAATTATGAACACTTCCAAATACCAGTCAATATTGGCCCAAAACCTTCAGGCTTCTGCTAGAAAGCTGAACATGAAGAGGAACTTTATCTTTCAGCATGACAACGACCCAAAGCATCCATCCAAATCAACAAAGGAATGGCTTCACCAGAAGAAGATTAAGGTTTTGGAATGGCCCAGCCAGAGCCCAGACCTGAATCCGATTGGAAATCTGTGGGGTGATCTGAAGAGGGCTGTGCACAGCAGATGCCCTCGCAATCTGACAGATTTGAAGTGTTTTTGCAAAGAAGAGTGGGCAAATCTTGCCAAGTCAAAATGTGCCATGCCGATAGACTCATGCCCAAAAAGACTGAGTGCTGTAATAAAATCCAAAGGTGCTTCAACAAAGTATTATTTTAAGGGTGTGCACACTTATGCATCCATATTATTTTATTTTTATATTTCTTCTTCCCTCTACCTAAAAGATTCCAGTTTGTTTTTCAATTGAGTTGTACAGTTTATAGGTCACATTAAAGGTGGAAAAAGTTCTGAAATGATTTAACTTTGTCTCATTTTTTTACAGCACAGAAACCTGCCATTTTAACAGGGGTGTGTAGACTTTTTATATCCACTGTATGTCCACAAAGGAAAAATAAGAGGAAATAAAGTGCAAGTGCAACAAATAATCAGCAGAAAAAATATACAGGACAAGAAGGTCTAAAAATAACTCAAGGAGAGCAGACTCTACGTGTCTACTGAGTATGCTCTATACAATACCTCCTTTTGTGCCAGCAGGCCTCAAATGAAATCAGCGAGAGCAGGCAGAGGTACAGTATGATGTGGAGCCTGCTCTTCTCAAATTAATTTGTGCCCTTTTAGCACAGAGAGGTAGGACATAGAGTAGGTTCCCATCCAGAAAGAGTTCACCTTAACGGCGTGCATGGGCACAAATGATTTTGACCAAAATATATTTGCTAAGTACCTCCTATTCACTTTATATTGTAAATATAACAATATTTCATATTATCTATGTTTGCTATTGCATTGTATTTGCTTTTACTTTTGTAGTTTCAGCCATTGCAACATTGCCTTCATTTTAAAGGATGTGGTGACTAACTTTGTCTTCTGTTGCAACCAGTTGGGTGGCCAGTTCCATCCTCATCTGAGGTAGACCTATGCACACCATAAAGAAGAAGAAAATAACCAATCTGATCTGCCACCCATGGGGTTTGCACTTTTTATGAGTGCAACTGCTGTTCTTGACATAAAATCATGGCATTTTTCTACAGCAATCCATTGGGGGAGCTCTGTGCAAAGAGATTTTTCAGCTTCCATTGAGTTTAATGATACTGTATAAATTCCTGAGCTTCTGCTAGGGGTGGGTTCAGGCAGACAGGGTGTGGGAAAGCAGGAGATGTAGAGTTGTATGGGGCAGATTGAGATATATGGTGTTTGGTATAAGAGACATATTTAGGCGATGAAAGTGGGTGAGGCAGAGAGTGACTATTTTTTATTTTTAAAATTCCTCCACATAATAAAACTAAAAATTTTACTTTATCAGAAATCTCACCTGGAGGGGAAGCCCTTATTACGTTTTGCTATGTGGCCCTATGAGATCTGTGTACACACCTGCGTATGAGACTACATGGAGAAGCCATATATCAGGTTTTTATAGCTTTTTCTCTTTTTCGGTTAGCATTATTCTGTGCTTCCAAGATGCGGTTGCTGAACCTACTAAATACAGAAGCTCAAAACTTAGACAGTGGGCGTAAAGCGTTGACTCCCTGGTCTGAACACTGTAACAAGCCTATGGAATCGCCAAATAATGAGCAAGAATTCGTCACTCCTCTTTCCCTATAGTTTTTCTTGTAATAAAACATGCTATGCTTTGAAGAAGAAGAAACAAGACGGCCATTAGATGACAACACCCTGTATCATTTCCAGCAGCGGATCCATAGAAGGCAAGTCTCCAAGATTCTGTATCTCAGATATAATTACTTGTGTTTAGATAGCAACAAGTATAATGATCACTTATCTTGGCCGCCTTATGTCAAAAAACAGCTAATTTGTACCCGCTAAAAATAACCACAAACAAGAATAAAAAGATTCTTTGGTCTTCAGCAAATGAGCAGAGAACTTGCAGTTAATGAGAGTTAATGCCCCAACTTCTGAGCATCCAGTAACCGGAATAGAAGCTGCATAGCAGCATTGGATCACCACCCAAAAATTGGGTAACACGTGAAGGCTAAAACACAAGACATGGTGTCCTCATTCAGCTGCACAGATATGTTCCACAGGATTTGGACATTCATAATGAGAAACTTGAATGGGCTGAGTTTCAGTACCAGGCTAACTTAAAGGGGTTATCTGGGAATTATTTTTGGATGACCCATACTCTAGATAGGTCATCAATATTATATCAGTGGGGGTCCGACACCCCTGACGATCAGCTGTTAGAAGAGACTGGTGCTCCGTGAGTGCCGTGGTCTCTTCCGAGGCCATGTGACATCAGCAAACATCGGTCACATGAGATAGTTGCAGCTCAGGCCCATTCAAGTCAATGGGGCTGAGCTGCAATACCAAGCACAGCCCCTATACTTTGTATGACACTGTGCTTCGAAAGCTGCTGGGAGCCAAAAGCTCTGATGAGCAAGGTGGCTCCCTGAAGCTGATTTGTGGAGGTCCAGGACTTGGACCCCTGTCGATGTGATAATGACCTATCGTGAGGATAGGTCATCATTATCTTTTTCTATGATAACCCTGTTGAATCTCAAATATATCTCACTGGGAGACTTTGGTGGTCCAGGAAGAGTGTGGGTCAGTTATTAATTGATAACCTATCCTAAGCATAGGCCGTCAAGTGAAAATCCCTGAAAATACGCTTAAAGGGGTTGTGCAAAAAAGGGAAGGGTTTTTGGCAAACCCTCCCATTTGGCCGGACCTGTAAATGGAATCTTACTTAACAGCTTCCCAGTGCTGGCTTCCCGCTTCTTCTCCTCCCGGCCTACAATGTTCCCCTGGGCTTCCTCGCTGTAAACATCCGGTTTGATATCACCACAGCCAGTCACAGTATACATGCAATAAAAGATTGTTCATTTTTTATGTACATTACATTTTCATCTTTGGCAGCACCCCTGCTGTTTATCCTTCTCCTGCGTTCAATGGTGGACCAACATACTCAGTAGCTTCTCTGCTCCCTTCCCCTCTTCAATTCCAGTGTAGAGATCTCATAGCGAAGTGACCTAGACATCGTTCATTCATTCATCCCTAAATCTAAATACATAGAAATATATAGCTATATCTTTCTCTAGACAGCGGGCAAGGGAATTGTGGGGTCATTACATATCATATGTATTTCTGGGGCTATATGTGAGGGGCTATTTTCTATGCAGAGGAGTAAGAGGTTCACAAGAACTAATTTCAGTACTTCTTGGGAGATGCAGAAGCTTGGTAAGCTACTGCCCACTCACAGAAAGGGGAGAAAGTCATCCAGACAAGCAGATGAGTAATTAAAAAAGAGATTTTCACATTTGTGGGATACCCCCATTAATGTACCACATTTAATCCATTAGGTCTATTGTTGATCTTAGCAAGAATTAGGAACAGAAGTAGGAGTTGAAGCTGGACTTGAAGGACAAGTAGGCTACCCAGGCAAATGGTCAAGACAGAACTGTGTTGATATACTCAGCTAAGTCTGAAGTCACAACAAATGGAGCTACAAAATAGATCATATACAATGAATTATGTCATAGGTGGAGTTGCCCCATTATGGCTTTTGTTTTGGGGCCTATAAGCATCAAGTGATGCTCACGTCATTGTGAGTCGGAACTAGGTTCCTGGGGTGCATGGTGGGTGAGGGGTCCTAGTAATGCAGTCTTTTTGGCGGAATGTCTAGGAACCGTCTTTGAAGAATAAGAAATATTGGTAAGAGAGGGAAAGAGATGGAGAAATGTGAGGTTGACCAGTTGGAAATGCTCTCTTGAAGGTCTCTTGACTGCATTTGAGTGCACTCTTTAGTAAATTGCCATTCCCTGTCACTCTATGCCTAAAAAATCTCTGCATGGTTTACCAGTAGAGATGAGCGAATTTAATATTTTGAAATTCATCCACGCTTCGTTTGGTGGTAAAAGCAGTTACCGTTACCACAGACCATAACGCAATTGTATGACGGAATACATAACAGAATGCCTTTAGAGGAATTCCGTTATTCATTCCGTCATAATAGAAGTCTATGGCCTGCATAACGGATCCGTCCGGTTTCCGTTATGCAGGGGAGGACTCCAGCATAACGAAAACTGGACGGATCCGTTATGCAGGCCATAGACTTCTATTATGACGGGATGAATATAGGCATTCCGTTATGTATTCCATCATAGAATTGCGTTATGCTCCGTGGTAACAGAATCCATAACGCAATTCTGCTTTTACCACCAAATGAAGCGTAACGAAATTCATAACATGAAATTCGCGCATCTCTATTTACCAGACATCTTTTCTCTGTTGGCTAATGTGGCTGTGTGAGAGATGAAGGTCACTATGATCTCTCCAATCTTCTATTTGACCTTTGAATAAAGTGCCCTTTAGGGTTGTCAATGCATATTGTCTAAAATTTTTGTGTTACTTTAATTTTATTTTTTTATTTACTATAAAGTGTATTTTGTCCCTGGTGTAGCAGCGAGAGCTATCAGAGCTAGCAGCCATGGCCAGCACTGCTCCGGCTGGTTTCTTCATTCACATTTACTTATGAAAGGCAGCATAGAAATAACTGTTATTAAAAGCTGGGAACACTTTGATTAATGCTGTTAACTGCATATAATCTCCTATACAACTGCAATCATGTTTATGAGGAGACAATTGCCACTCCACTCCAAAGGAAAGCAGTTTATCCATGTGATAACGTGAATAATTTCCGCTCAGGCCGCATGTGGCTGTATTGTCAATGAGGGAAAACAGCATGTAGAGATGGTGTAAAAATAAAGTGGCTTTCATCGGGATACTGCAGTCAAGTACTGTGATTAGGGCTGAGTTGACTTTACTGCATAAACCCTGTACAAAGAGCATGACTCAGAGTTCATTATAGAACTGGTTTCATTCATAAGGGTTCTCTATGTAGTCACTCAACGGCTCCTATAACTCAGAAGAGACTCAGAATCGCAAATTTAGATAATTTTTTTTATATTTTGTAAGTTGATATTTAAGGTCGTTGGGTCCTCCCTACTATTTAAAGGAATTTCTGTATCATTCCAGTATGTTCCAGAACTCTTTCTTTCTTTCTATTTATTCTCTTCTTTTGCCACTTTCTTTCTATTGATTCCTTTCTGTTTCCTACCTCCTCATTCTCTGTGTCTCTCCCTCTTCTTCCTTCCTTTCCTCTTATTCTTCCTCTTTCTCTATTTTTATCTCCTCTTCTATTCTATTTTATTTTACTCTATTCTTTTCTTCCCTTTCTTCTTCCTTTTGTTTACTTCCTTTATTCTTCTTTTCCCTCCTTCTTCCTCCCCTCTTTTAAAATTGTTTCCTTCCCTTTTTATTCTCCTTCCTCTTCTCACTCTTCTTTTCCTCCACTTTTTCTTCCTCTGCTTTGTCTTTCTCTTCTTCTATTCCTCTTCCGATTCTTCTTCCTCCTTTCCCACTTTTTTTATTCTTCTACTTACACACACCCTTTTCCTCCTATTTCTTTTCTCCTGCCTGTTCTTTTTTCTCCTCTCTTTCTTCCTCTTTTTCTGCCTACAATTTGTCTTTCTCTTCTTGTCATTCTTACTCTTTTGCTTCCCCTTCTTCTTTCACTTTTTCTTCCTTTACCTTTCTTGTTCTACGTCTTCAACTCATTTGTCTTCTTACCTTTTCCCTTTCTACTTTCTTTCTCTTCTTCATCTTCTTTATCTCCTTCTTCTTCTTCTTCTTCCTTCTCTTGGACCTCTTCCCACTCCTATTCGGGCTTGAATTTTATTCATTTAATTTTCCCTAGTAGAGACTGCACTCAGACACATATGGAATATCAGTGTGATTATTCCTATTATTTACAAAGAGGCAGCAATATCTGTATCCATATAATTTACAGGGAGGCAGTACTATCTCTTGCCATATTATTTACACGGAGGCAGCACTATCTGTATCCTCATCATTTACACGGAGGCAGTACTATCTGTATCCTCATCATTTACAGGGTAGCAGTACCATCTGTATCGATATCATTTATAGGGAGGCAGTACTAGCTGTGCCTACATCACTTAAAGCAAGCATAAAGATGATGGTCGCCACTTTGCCATGTGACCATTTCGATTGCTTAATAATGCATACACTCAGTGTATAGGAGGCATTAGTAGACACGTAGAATTCCATATAACTAAGGAATACAAATGAGTTTGCTCTGAGTTATTACTACACAGCTGTGCAAACAAAATTAAAAATAATTGATTTTTTCTAATTATCAGAGAAGAAAATTATGCAGAAGTCCCTTTGTCTGGCATCATGTTTAGTTCTCTATGCCCTGAGATACGTTTACAGTCTGACACACTACTTGTGGAACAGATTTGCAAGTTAAGACAGATAGTTTTTTTTCTATTAAAAACTCTCCAATCTATATAAAGATCAAGAAAAGTTTGTAATTATAGTAGAAAGCAGTTCCTTCATTGTACTTAATCTTCACGTGTCATGAAAGTACTACTCCTAGCCTGCCTAACAGCCACAGACTATTAGGGCATGCTGCGAGTTATAGGTTCCTAATAGCTGAAGAATGGAAAGTTGGAGACCGCCGCTTTATATTCTATAATAATTCCTTTCAGGGTCATTCATGCTAGGCTGCAACCAAACAGAGTCCCAGTGCCACCAATAGCTCCTGTGATGACCAAGTGTCATTTGTCAACTGAAAAACTATTTTAAAACTTAGATCCGAACTTGGCTTTGGTTCCCAGTTGGAACCGAAGCCAAGTTTGGATCCAAGTTTTAAAATGTTTTTTCAGGTTAGAAATCAAATATCGAAGTTATTCACCAAAGTCTCATGAGACTTTGGGGATAACTCACTTTGCCTTGACGGAGGCCATACATCTTAATGCTGTACGAAGATGGATCTCCATAGAGCATTAAACAGAAGTTTTGAGCGAAGCGACTTTGGATCTAGGATCCGAAGCTCGCTTCCCTCATCCCTAATGATGTCATCACAGGTCCTGGCAGATGCTCCTATCTAACCTGGGAACTACACCATTCTTTGTGTTGTTTCCTTACTAGATTTACAGGACCTGTAATAACATAATCACAGGTCCTTTAGCTTTCTCTACTGATGATAGGGATAATATACTGGAGCTGAACAGTAATGCGTGTATTTAGGGGGCGGGGACTTTGGTCCACTGCGGGCCCCTTTTCCCCATAGCATCTGCGTGGTGTGACTCTATTGGAGGTACCCCACTGAATGTAATTATAAGTGGACAAGAACATGTTTTGTATAGCTGGAGGGTGGGCCTCTAGAATACCCTACTCTGGTGGGACCACAGAACCTCTGGACGTGGAGATAAACATATGTTCGAATTTGCAATCGTAATGTTATAGCGGCAGCTCGTGCTCCAAGCCGTTCTGCTCACCTGCTCCCTGGTTCTCCAGGAATCTGAACCCTTCGCCTTTACTCTTCAGCCGCCTGGTATATTTTGCCACCAGAGCAGCAGTGATCATGTCCTTCGCAAGCTGAGGCCTCCTTGAGTACCTGCATTTCCTCTTTCTGCTTGTAGGGCATGTGCGCACAATCTATCTGGGCCAGCATGCAAAACGTGATCTTCTTTTGGTCATCCTGGGGTACTCAAGGCACCTTCCCTTGTGGTAAGGTACCTGAGCAATAGGTTCCAGTTTTGCTATTGTCCTGCCAAGGTGTTCTGCTTCTTAGTCCATTTGCCAGTGTATTGACTTCAGCCTATTTCTCAGATTTAACCCTTCAGTGCCTGACCTCTGTCTGATCTCTGTTCTGACCCTGCTTGCCTGGACCTCAGACTGTTTATTGGATTGCACAAACTCTTCTTGACCTGATCTCTGCCTGTCCCTGACTACAGTTTTGCCTGTTCCCTCAGTGCTTCACACTGGTATTTCTTGATCCCCATGAGTCAGCAGCCACTTGAGACTACTCCAAGAGGTAGCGACCTGGTGGTTTCCCTGCAGTAGAGTCTAGATACTGGTATAGTGGTTAAAGGGTGAATACCAGGGGAGGCACTTAGACAACATCCTTGATAGTCAGAGCTGTTCAAGTAACACACTGAGTCCACATCCGCTTTGTAAAGCATAGCACTGTAATAATGCCGTCACCATACTCAGTGATTGAAGAAAGCCATTATATAAGGACACTGCAAATGACTTAATGCTACAAATGTCTACTAGAACATGTATTGCTCTTGTGGAAATTTCCAGCATTGAGCCTATAATTGCTTTGTTCCATTAGATGTCCTAGATTAAATAAAATGTTACCTGATGGGATAATTATCTAAGCAGTTGGAGGAAGCAGTATTATTCAGATAATGTGAAGACCGAAACTAAACAATGGACAATTTCACACTCCAAGAACATGGGTATTTTTACCATCAGCTGTGAAAAAATAAAAGCAATGGAGAAAAAAATGCATGTCTGAAAAATCTGAAGCAAAACAAAAGGATATATGTATACTTATACATGCTTTTCCTCCCGACCTACCTGGTCCTCCTATGCTACATATTTTGCTGTCCTTTTAACTAAAAGTCACCACTAGAGAGGTGCGCCCTTCACCAAAAAAAATCTGATTATGGCCTCATGCACACGGCCGTTGTTGTGGTCCGCGTCCGAGCCGCATATTTTTTGGGGACCGCAAAACACCAATGGCAAAACACCAATGGTCGTGTGCATATAGCCTAATAATGCGGATTGAGCTGGAAAGTGACACTTTGTGACTGCTGCCACATTGCCCATTCTATAGTGTCAGCATAATGTCCGTAAGCAGCAACATAGCCATAGGGGACGCAGAAGTTACAATTGATCTAGGGCCCTGGTACCTTTGGTGGTCTATAGGCAAATATAGGGTAATGCAACTGGAGCATCTATTCTTAAGACTCTATGATGCACCATTCCTTTATTGTTCCTGCTAGAAGTTATGAATGAATTGCTAGCAGTTTGCACTGAAGGTCTAGATGGGTGTTACCAGTTAGAGGGGTGTCTGCACATCGTCTGCACGTCTGATACTATCCAATCAGTAGTGCTGCCTGTGTCAGACTGTTCAGGGACCCCCCTTCAACTGGTAACACCCATATGGACTTCCTTTGCAAACTGCTAGCAAATCATTCCTAACTTCTTGCAGGAATAATAAAGGAATGGAATGTCATAGAGTTATAAGATTCTTATTACGTGGAGAATGTAAGTAGCTACTAAAACAGAGATGTTAGGAGAGGTGACAGCTTTAAATGCTTTAATTCTGCAGCTGCCACTAGAGGGAGCTTAGGAACTGAGCGCATACAGTTTTATTGCTGAATTCAATGTCTTACCAGTAGGCAGCAAGTTCCCTCTAGAGTGTTATGATTTGGATCTCTTGAGTTAGAAAAACAGATCCTTAACCACCAGAAAATTACATATTGAAGACATTATTCCGCCTAGAATTTTTACCACCAGAGTTTTTACTCAGTATCCAGATAGTTCAATGTTATTTTGTATCACCACAAGATCATTTATATTTCCAGCTTGAAGCCCTGGAAGTCCAATTGTTATAGAAACCGGGAAGAACATCTCGATAAATCATCAAAAAGAAAAGAAAGACAAAGTCTATTCTAGCTCATGATATCCTGACCCGGAGACATGTATCATTCACTTTATTAGTGCTACTTTATTACTCAGTTCCATTAGTTATCCCTTGGATATAGTAGAAATCGAGCAAATATAGTAGATGTGGCAGAAATGAGTTTGTCATCTACGCCATTCATTGTGGTAACGAAACTTTATCATGTCTCAATGAGAGACTTATCACGTAGAGCAGCCCCAGACAACAAAATGACAAAGTGAGCTCTGCAGGATCTGTGTGCGTGACACGTCGCAGAGTCAATATTAAACAGTACTTGGCATATCAGCTTGTGCGATACCTGCAGAATACTGACGTGTCTTACACTGTCGAAGCCGTTACTATATTATTAACTGGAATCGAAAATGTCAGGGTATTTTTTGTTGTTGTTGTTGTATTTTTCTCGTCCAGAAGATGATGCATTATTTAAAGCGAAGGTTACAAAAGTGATTTCATCAAAGTTATATACAAGAGTATGACTTATACCTCGGCAGCACGGAGCTTCCCATAATTTATAGGACTAGAAGTCTCAGCATGCAACTGGAGACAGGAACTCATCTGCAAAACAACAGGAGGAGATTTATTATGTCTGGCAGGATACTGCGTCTTGTGTTACTAGATTCCTGTCGTGTTGCGTTCAGTGGGTCTACCGTTCAAGGGTTTAAATACCCTACAGCAGAGGGAATTATCTTTCCCCTTTGAGGGAGGAGTTTTCTAGTCAGTATTTCATCAGCTACTTCACACTTTTTAGCTCCAGGAGAAACATCATGCTTGTTGAGAGAACAATTCCTGAAAGGAAACCCGGAGAAAACATTTATAGACTCTCCAGGATCACAAGGCCATGCGTGCTAGCAAGGTATTCGCTGTCTATGCCCCAATATAAAGACTTTGCTGCTTGTGGAAAGAATAACAGGTGATGGCACCTTTCACACTAAATGATCTGCATCCCTCAGTCCAGGGATTGCAGAACTGATTGTGAGACTTTTTGCATGTGGCTGGTTTGTAGTCTCTGGCGCCTACCACACTTTCGTGCTATGTGTGCGGATGGTTTGTAGTCTGTGTTACCACATTTTTGAGAGTTTTCATCTCGTAAAGGTTGCAAAGCGTTTAGAAGGAACTCAGGAACTACTACTCCTATTATCATCTTTGTTGCCATTTGCCTAAATGCAGGTATTGGGCAGAGACTGCACAGTAACTTGCCTTGGAACTGTGGTTTGATGCTGTTGGATGTACTACAACTCCTATTCTGCACTTTAGCAAAGAGAGACCTTTCTCTTGTACAACTGGCCTGGTTACGCGGAAAACACTGATTAAACACTGACTGTGTGAAAACGGCCAAGGAGGAAAAAGTCTTTATGGTTCCTAGTAGAAGTCTTTTTTATTCTCCCCATTAATCTCACAGACCTCAGGTCAGACCAGTGCCTAGTAGGGAGGAAGCCTTCCCGATCACTCAATGGGAGACCAGGCAACCTAATGGGGCATCCAGTCAATAAAACTTAGTTTTAGACCAGTTTACAATGGTGTACAAAAATGAAAAAAGCATGCTCACCTCATCGATCCCCTCTGCCCGCTCTCCTGCTTCTCTCTGCTGTCTGAGGCTTCTTCTCGGAAACGTTTGCTCAGCCAATCACTGGCAGCAGAGATGACCCATGTCAGCCAGTGATTGGGCAGAGCAGCAGCTGATCAGTGCAGTCAGTATTCCTTTTTTATCTATACTTTTACTTTTTTATACTTTACCTTTTTTGTAAGTTGGTTAAAAGATAATTTATTTGTTTGACAACCTCTTTCCATTGAATTAAACTCTACCATTTGTAAAATTTCTGTAGTGGGTATTATTTTAAAATTGCACACAATTTCTTTTTGCTAAAGGGGTTGTCTCATGAATATAGCCCCTGCCCATATGCCCTATTAGCAAAATGGACAATATAGAACAGGGGCTATGAGAGCAACTCCCAGTCTATGATGAGATCGGAAGTTTCCAGTACATTACCAAGCACAGAGGAAATTGTATTCTGGGCCTTATAACACTGAAGATTTTTTTTTTTCTTTAAAGAAGATTATTTTTAAAGAAAGGTTCTTTAAGTTTCCTCCTTGGTCATAAGAAATGTTGCGTAGTAGAATAGAAAATTCTTAAAGGGGTTGTCTGGGATTTTGATACTGAGGGATTCTCCCAAGGATAGGTTATCAATATCTAAATGGTGGGAGTTCTGCTCCTTGGACCCCCACCAATTAGCTGTGGCGCTCAAATATTGATGACCTATCCGGGAAATAGCCCATCAATATCAAAATGTAACAAAAAAAGGGAAAAACAGTTTAATGTCTGAGATTTTATTTTCTCTATTTGAACACAATAATCCATATGGCTCGCAAAGAAAAGACAATCAGAGAAGTGACAGGACGCCGTGTTCCAGAAATAACAGTCCTGGTTACAATGACGACTAGTTCTTAAACTTATGCAAATCTATTTCAGTCCTTTTATTTCCTCAGACAGGTTGACAATACAAACTTTACAAAAAATGTAATATAAATAGTATTATACTGAAAAATAACATACCTGTGAATACAAATTTGAAAGCACAAGTGGGAGGAAACATCAGTTTATTTGTTTTGCTGTAATTATACTTTTTTTTTTTTTTTTTAAACTACCTATCTAGCAATCTATCTGTCCTACTATATCTATCTCCTATCTATCTTCTATCTAACTATCTATCCTATGAAATATCTATCTTTGTAAAATTTATCTATCATGTATATATGTAATATCTTTATACTGTAATACAGTGGCTCTTGAAAGTTTGTGAACCCTTTAGAATATTCTATAAATTTGACCTAAACCTACATCAGATTGTCACACAAGTCCTAAAAGTAGATAAAGATAACAAAATCAAACAAATGAGTCAAAAATATTAGACTTGGTCATTTACATTGTTTATTCACCAACATTTCTAATGGATTATGGTCAGGACTTTAACTTGGCCATTCCAAAACTTTAACTAGATAGATAGATAGATAGATAGATAGATAGATAGATATAGATAGATAGATAGATAGATAGATATGAGATAGTTAGATAGATAGATAGATAGATAGATAGATAGATAGATATTAGATAGATAGATGATAGATAGAGATAATAGATAGATAGATATTAGATAGATAGATAGATAGATAGATAGATACTGTAGATAGACTGGAGAACATTGAAGGAATCCATTTTGAGTAACCACTACTCAGCATGTAGTTTTTGAACTGCTAATAAACCATAGGTTAAAGACCACTGCATACCATGACCCTACCCCATTTGGAAAGACATCGTCTTGAAACTTCAAATTATATGGGGCAATTCCATGTATTTTGGCTCACCCTGTACCATGGATTATTTATCATTTATACAAAGTAGCAATAATAACACATAAAGGAAATCTTCTCCTGTGCACGTTCTGTAAGTCAATGGCTCTTGGATGTAATCCTGTGATCATGTATGAGTGCAAACATCTGTGTAACAAGTGCCTCTTCCAGTCTGCTGTTCTGCTGCTACTGGTTCAGCTCTTAACCTCAGAGGCAACCGCAAAACTGCTGTAAACAAGCATCTGCAGATCACGCCCTAATGTGGAAAACACATGCCACCCTTAGTCTAGGGTGAGAAGGTAACATCAGTCCGGAGGGACAAAGAAGCAGGAGTTATTAGAAGACAAAAGGTCAATGATGATAACACATGGTTAAGAGTCATTCTTCAGAATTTTTAGTATTTACGGTAATCTTTTTCTGTTGTAGTATTTTTTTTATTTTTTTCTGATATATTTTGTACATTTTTCAATAAGATTACTTTATTTTTCTATATTTTCTCTTATTGGTTTTCATTTTTCTGTTTTGATGTTATTCATTTTAATTCTGTCATTTTTCCTATTGTTTTTTATCATTTCTTTTGCTTTTTTAACTTATTTTTTTATTTTATCAATGTATCTATTGTATTACTTTATCGTGAATATGTTACACTTTTTTCATATCTTTTTCCATTATTTTGTACACTTTTACCATTTTTCCTGAAGTATTATTTTCATTTTTCTTTTTGATTTTTTACTTTTCTGTAGTATCATTTTTGTATTTTTTTTTGCTATATTTTTTCCTGTTCCATTATTTTGTGAACTTTGTATTGTGTTCATTTATCACTTTCCTGTTATACTTTATTTCCTTATTTCAGTTGAATTTTTTTGCCATTTTTCCCAATGTATTATTTTATCTTTTATTTCTACTGTAATATTGTGTCATTTTTTTATTTGTATTATTTTGTTGTTGTTTGTATTATTTAGGCTACTTAGGATTTCTTTTAAGCAAATGTACATGAATGGCTCGCCTATTCTTTGAACTAAAAATTAAAATGATTGCAAAGTTATTTAGTTGTTGTTTAGTTCTTTAATATTGTTACTCATGGGACTCTCTCTGCCTTCTATGGTCTTCTATGGCCCAATTTGCAAAACAACATAATTTGTCTTCTTTGCTCCTGTGTTCTTTACCAGAGATTTGCTGTAATGTTCCTAGACATTATATTGGTCACATGGCATATTCCCTACTTAAAGGGTTTCTGTCACCAGGATTACACATTATAAGCTGTCTGACTTTAGCTATGTGCTAATGTCAGATCAGCTTGATAATGTGCTTTATATGTATTTCTGATGTATATTTAGGCTAAAAAACGTCTTTTTATAATATGAACTAGCCTTCTAGAGCAGGGCGTTGCCCTGCTCCTAGAGGCTCGCATGCAACCTGCTGCCACGCCCTTCTTTCTGATTGACAGTGCCGGGCAGCGATTCTCTCCTGCCTCCGGCACTGTCTCCCTGCTAAATCCTGCGCCTGCGCCGCTCTGTATTCGGCGCAGGCGCGGTGAGCTGAGGACAGCAGGCACCAGCGTCCCTGCTCACCGCGCCTGTGCCGAATACAGAGCGGCGGCGCGGGATTTAGCAGGAAGACAGTGCCGGAGGCAGGAGAGGATCGCTGCCCGGCACTGTCAATCAAAGAAAGAAGGGGCGTGGCAGCAGGTTGGCGCACGGAGCCTCTAGGAGCAGGGGCAACGCCCCCCCTGCTCCTAGAGGCTAATTTACATATTATAAAAAGACGTTTTTTAGCCTAAATATACATCAGAAATACATATAAAGCACATTATCAAGCTGATCTGACATTAGCACATAGCTAATGTCAGACAGCTTATAATGTGTAATCCTGGTGACAGAAACCCTTTAATTCCAAAGCCTGGTCTAACAGATCACAGGATCACATGATTTTCCCCAAAGCATGCTAATTCACGTTCTGGCCCTCACCCCAATAACTGAGGGCTAAGATGTGTTCATACAATGTGGAGGAGGTCCTTATATCCCTATCCTCTGGGAAAGAGAAGCATTGTGCTTCTTACACCACCCTTGAGGAGCAAACATGAGGCCAACCTGAGTTAGTGGCCCCAAAACTTCCTGCATTCCATAGTAGCCACAAGGTATTAGGACATACTTTATTATGAAGAATCCCTTTATTGAATTACATTAGTACTGTCCAATATATAATCTCAGCAAATAGATTCTAACAAATAGATTAGTGTCATCAGCAGGACTTCTTCACCAGTGGGGAGAGGCTGTCTCCATAGGTGAAGAAGCACTTACCTGCTGCTAGATTGTCAGGATCGGGCTAAATGTCCAGCTCTGTCAATCTAGTGGCAGCCCTTCGTTTCTTGTGTAGACAGCCCCCCAACAGGTAAAGAAGTCCCGCTCATGAGACAAATAGATTTGTTATAACCGATTTGCTTATCTCTATTCCTGACCTATTCGGCTACAGTGAAAACTTTAAGTTGACCACAACATTTCACAGTAAAAAATAGCCTATTTTTTTTTTTGCTCTCGTTAATATATATACAATCTGATCTGAAACACACCCTAAGGCCAATTTCCACGGAAGCCAATGACCCTATCACTATGTTTTGGAGTGTGGGAAGAAACAGACAAACCCTAAGAAAACCACCGCGAACACGGTGAGAACGTACAAACTTCATGAGCAATGGTGATCTTGGTTGAGTTCTAGCCCAGGCCCCCATTGCTGCAAGACACCAGTGTTAACTACTAAGCCACAATGCCACCCACAGTGGTCCTTCCATAAAAAGGGTCAGAAAACTGTGTATTTAAGGAGGAGAGATAATTTGCATACTTTTTTTTCCATGGAGCATTGCTTGTAAGACTCCCGACAGCTGGATCTCGGCAAGGAGAACCTCTACCCCTGAAATAAGAGGGCCATGGGTAAGCAGGTCACTGAAGATCCATCACAGGCTGAAGGATCTTGTCTAAATGTAGGGTAGTCTTCTCAATGAGGTCTTTTTGTTTTGGTTTCACTTTGGTGACCCGAGGACAATTGTAAAGACCATTTTGCACTGCAATTTTGGGTGATTTTACCGTATTAAATGGCTTTGTCAACTAATGGACAACAGCTTTACATTATTACTACTGCTCATACCTAAAATACTAGGGCCCCAAATTCTCTAAGCCATGGCTCTCTTCCAGTAGATACCTAGTAACTGTCTCTCTTTGAACTTTCCAAATGTTGTGACATTTGCTTAGAAAACCATTGCAACTTCTGAGAACAAAGAAACCCGACCGCATCATTCAAGGCTGCGGTCTGCCAGGGCAAACAAGAGCTAATTTCATATTTCAATGCATGCAAACACATTGGATGGGAATAATAAAGTTCCCTTTGATTAGTAGCTGTATATTTATCCAAATGTTCTAGTTTGCAGATTCGGGAATGGTTATCTCTATTTCTTAAAAGACAAGAAGAATAGCGCACATCATTTTATATTGTAAATCTATTTATATGCTAATGTCTCAGTCTGTCCCGGCCACAAATAGTGTGAGTGGCGTTAGACAATTTAATCACATACGTGGATTAGGCAGCAATGGCCGATGCATCTAATTTCACTGACTCCAATTTCTTGTTATTTTATAAATCCAAAATATGTGCTACATTCAAGGGCGTGCAAAGTCACCCCCTTTGAACTGGGTGCAGGGAAGCATGAGTCATGGAAATGAAGACCAGGCCCTTCTGTCCTGATGGGGGAGTCTACCTGTACAGAGTAATTTCTTCTAGATACATCTATGAGGAGCTGTATATGTATATATAAGGTAGCATTTTGTCAGTAACAGGCATCTTAAAGGGGTTATGCCATGATTGTTGGAAAATTTTAAATCAGACATCATATGGCACATAAAAACTTCTTTTAACGATGTTAGTACCATCCTTGTATCTCACATGGGTCCAGAGCTCTCCCCATTCATTGCTTTAAAGTACTCTGCTAGCTCATGGGCATGTTCTTTCTGCTGCAGCTCAATCATAGTCCAGGGGTGTGTGTCCTTTCTGCTGCAACTCTCTCCCTATGAAAGCTCAGGGTGCTTGTCTTTTTTTTTTTTTTTGCTGCAGCCCTCTCGATATTACTGATAGGGTGTGTGTCCTTTCTGATGCAGTTCTCAGCCTGACATAGCCCTAGGCACGTTTCCTTTCTGCTCTCTCCCTATAACAACTTAGAGGGCATGTGCTTTCTGCTGCAGCACTTTCCTTATCACAGCTTAGGGGTTGTATTTTCCCAGCGTGTGTGTCCTCATGCTGCAGCTCTCTCCCTGTAACTGTCACAGCTTCCAACAGTAGATATGGCTAGTGGCAGTTGAAGGATGGAACTGAGCATGTGCGACCACCACAGTATTTTGTTATCCACAGTACTATACAGATTGAACACCAGGGAGCGCCCTTGTAATGAAGTAAAGAGAATATCTCACAACTAGATCCTTTTCTGTTATTTTATATTCTTCGCTAGTATTAAGACAGCTCTCAAGAGAAGACAAAGCAAGTTCTGCCAAAGCCACCTCCGTTGTTTTCAATGGTAGTCTACTTTACCACCGATACTGTACTGCCGTGTATCATTTCTTCTCAGATTTCCAGACCACATAGAGAAGGACCATGCTTCTGAGAACTGCTCTTGCCTGACCCCATAATCTCAAGTGCTCGCCACGCACCAGATATTCTGCTGATGTGCAGCACACTTCTCTCTGGAGAAGGAACAAGATGATGCACAGTGCACATGCCGAAATTCTGGTGCACAATGCAAGATTACAGCAGTCCCTAGAAGCCTGTCCCTGTCAATCACCAAGGGATAGTAGGTGCTTAGTGAGCAAAGGGAAGGAATAAGGGTGCACTGATTACTTTTGGTCCCATCCCTTTTGCTAACGGGTGGTGAGAACCTGTGCAGGACTACCCACCATTAAGAAACAGGAAGAAAACAGCGAAAGGGTTGTGATTGCAAACACTAGGCCCTTCTGTTCTGGGTGGCATACCCTGGCACCATACCGGAAGACTCAATGTGATCTTGACTGTGGGGCCTCCTCTCTTCTGGAAAGATTGATGAAGAGTTGTTTTGAGTTAGTGTACTGCTGGCGATGGGCATCTCATTTGCTTGTGCTGAAGATGACGTGGTTTAATTTCCAAATGGTTTATCCTTTTTGTGATCGAGCATTTTAATTTCCGTAATCAGAACAGCAAACACTGGAAACCTTACTGTCTAGACAATCCTGAGCTTGACTTTGAAATATATCCACAGAGAGACTTTCTGAGTGACTTTGTACTTTGAAAGATATTAATATAAAAGTCTGTTTATTTTATAGCAGCACCACCATCCGTGTTCATCAGCCGAGTCTGGTATCGTAACTCAAGGCAAGCTGGGATGGGGGCTGAGCTCCAATACCAGAAACGGCCAGCAGACAAGAGCAGCACTGTTCTAGAAAAGTAGATCCTTCTAGGAAGGTTGTTTATTGTTAATGGGGCTGTCTAAGTTATTTCTTTAAAAAAATGGAGACAAATAGGATCACTATTAAGGTCAAGGAGAAACAGTTTGAGCTCCTAAAACACAAATTCTTGCAGGGTATTAATGAGAAAGCAGGGGCCTTTCCCCCATACCGTCCTTTTGTGAAACAGTTTGGCTGGCCTCCACTGCTGATAGGACATCTGGGAAGGTTTCTGCTGCAGAAAGCTTTCCACTAGAGGTTGGAGAGAACGTGCAGGAGATGAAAGAGAGACTATTTTCTTTTACGTTGATGAACAGTCACTGATGTTCCCGTGACAGGTGGCAGGAGATCAGGAAATGTGCATTTGTCTTTTACTGGTAGTACCCGATTTGTCCTGACTGCTAAGGTGGCGCTAGAGTCAAAAACTGTGGGGATTGAGGTGTTTATCGACAGCGGGCTGGGGTGAACCTGATTAATGCTCAGTTCGTCCGTATGCACGGGTTGACACCGAGTACATTAGAAAAAACATTTTTGTTTTTGCTATTGATACTGCACCTCTAACTCAGAAGTGTTTATCTCAAGTGGTGCATGATATCAGATTAAGAGTGGGTGACTTTCATTAGGAATTTATCTCGTGTTTTGTGTTGGAGGGTCTTCCTGCTCCGGTGGCTCTGGGTTTACCGTGGTTAAGCAACCACAATCCAACCATCGATTGGCAAGCTAGACAGATCCTGGATTGGGGTGATTATTGCTTTGACAATTGTCTGAATACATCTTTTTCTGTTTTAACTACTAAGACATTACCCTCTGTTATATCTGATTTCGCCAATGTATTTTCTGAGATTGGATGCCAGGATTTACCTCCGCATCTGGAATATGATTGTCCTATGAACCTTATTCCCGGAGCTAAGTTACCAAAATCTAGATTGTATAACCTTTCTGGACCTGAAAGAGTATATTGCCGAGAGTTTGGCTAAAGGACACATAAGACCTTACAAGTCTCCAGTGGCAGCAGGGTTTTTTTTGTTAAAAAAACAGGACGGAGGTCTTCAGCCATGTCTGGATTTCCATGGACTCAATCTGACTACTGTCCGTGATCCTTACCCTCTTCCTTTGATTCCTGATTTGTTTAACCAGATTGTTGGTGCCAAGGTGTTCTCCAAGTTGGACTTAAGGGGGGCATAAAATCTGGTTAGGATCAAGGAAGGGGATGAATGGAAGACAGCTTTTAATACTCCCGAGGGGCACTTTAAGAACCTGGTAATGCCTTTTGGGTTGACCAATGCTCCTGCGGTTTTCAAGCATTTTATAAATGACATTTGTCATCACCTTGTGGGGAGGTTTGTAGTCGTGTATTTGGATGACATTCTAATTTATTCTCCAGACGTGGAGATACATCAGGATCACGTGAGACAGGTATTACAGATCCTAAGAGATAATAAATTGTACGCAAAATTAGAGAAGTGAGTTTTTGCTGTCATCTTCAGGTTTTTCAATGGATCCAGAGAGAGTCCGTGCTGTATTGGACTGGGATCAACCCGAAAATCTGAAGTCTCTTATGCGGTTTTTGGGGTTCACCAACTATTACCGAAAATGTATTCAGAACTATTCGACAATAGTAAAACCCTTAACTGACCTGACTAAGAAAGTGACATATTTTTCATTGTGGTCTGATTCGGTGTTGCGAGCCTTTTCTGCGATTGAGGAATGCTTCTCTTCCGCCCCTATATTGGTGCAGCTGGATGTATCACAACCTTTCATTGTGGAAGTGGATGCATCCGAGGGTAGGAGCAGTTTGAGTGCAGGGCCCGTCACCAGGTAAATGGCGTCCATGTGCCTTCTTCTCTAAAAAACTCTCTTCTGCAGAGAGAAATTATGATGTGGGGAAATGAGAGTTACTGGCAATTAAGTTGGCTTTTGAGGAATGGTGTCATTGGTTGGAAGGGGCGATTTATCTGATCACGGTGTTCACAGATCACAAAAACCTGGCTTACCTGGAGTCGGCTAAACGACTGAACTCGAGGCAGGCCAGATGGTCTTTGTTTTTCGCCAGATTCAATTTTATGGTAAAATGGTTAACTTTATAGCATTGCCAGGACTACCTAATGCTGAAACACTTGCACAAGTGTTTGTTGACAACATTGAGAAACCCCATGGCATTCCCTCTGATGTGGTCTCGGATCGTAGGATTCAATTTGTTTCCAGATTCTGGAAATCGTTCTGTATTCGACTGGAGGTACAACTGTCCTTTTCTTGGCTTTTCATCCTCAGTCCAACGGACAGGCAGAGCGCACTAATCAGAGTCTGGAGACTTACTTGAGATGTTTTGTCTCTGAGAACCAGGTGGAGTGGTCTTTGTTTTTGTCTTTGGCATAGTTTGCCATAAATAATCATAGACAGGAATCCACTGGGAAATCGCCGCTTTTTTGGAGCATATGGGTTCCACCCGCAGTTTGGCACATTTTCTGGTTCAGATACTTTTGGTATCCCTGAGGAGGAACATCTTTCGTCATTGTCATCTATATGGCGGAAAATTCAAGATAACTTGATGAATATGGGCAACAAGTATAAACGTGTGGCTGACAGGAAACGTATGAAAGATCTGGACCTAAGAGTAGGTGTTTCTGTGTGGCTGTCCACAAGAAACAATAATTTGAAGGTACCTTCTTGGAAGTTGGGTCCAAGATTTATTGGTCTATATAAGATCACTGCCATTAATTAATCTTGTAGCTTTTCGTCTTCAACTCCCTCAGGCCCTTAAATCTTTGTTGAAGAGATAATTTTAACTCTTTGGAGCTGTCTTCATTGCCACCCAATCCTGTCATGGTGGACGGTAGTTTGGAATTTCAGATCGCCAAGATAATTGACTCTCGAGTTCTCCATAGATCTCTTCAGTATCTTGTTCACTGGAAGGGTTATGGACCAGAGGAGAGGATGTGGGCACCAGCATCTGACGTGAATGCCAGTTGTTTGGTGAAAGCTTTTCATGGGTCTCATCCGGATAAGAAGGGGGGGGGGGTACTGTCATGGACATTCCCGCAACAGGTGGCAGGAGATCGGTGAGACTGGCAACACGTGGTTTGATCTGACATGTTTTCCATTTGAATCAAATGACGTCTGTGTTGTTTCTGGTGCTTGCCACACCTTCTTTCCCCAGGTGTGGCTATTAGGGTCATATTACCTTGGTTCTCCCACAATGCTGTGCAGTTTATAGCTTCTGTTTGGACCTTTGGATAGATTGTGATGTATACTAGAGAGTGAATCTGGATCGCACATCCTCAACACTATGCTTTTGATGTAATGACTGTCTCAGCATGATTACGTGGCGTATCCGCCAAATATGTAATACATAGTATGCTGTGCATAAGAGGCATTAGTATACAGTTTGATCAAAGAGCATAGGCCCACTTTTCACGACAAGGAAGCCTCTGCAAGTGGGAAACTACTCTAACCTATAAATGGCGCAGCCGTGCGCGGCGACCACCGGCGCCCCAGCACCGCACCAGCAGAAGACAGCGGGACCCAGGAGCCACACAGCAACCCCACTGTGCAGCAAAGCCTCCTTGGCTCTGGGACCCACCGCCCCGCCAGCACAGCACTGAGGCAGCAATGGCAGACACGCAGTACTGCACCATGTGAACGAGTGCAAAGAGCTCACCCAGTCACGGCCCTCAGGAAATGCATCTGAGAGATAGTAGGAGTTTATAAACCCCTTGTAGCTAAGGCTAATTAAAAACACCTAGTCCAAATGGGGAGGAGTGCTGACCCCAGAGGGGGGGAAAAAGAAAACAAATAATTACAATGTATACTAGAGAGTGAATCTGGATCGCACATCCTCAACACTATGCTTTTGATGTAATGACTGTCTCAGCATGATTACGTGGCGTATCCGCCAAATATGCACCATTTATAGGTTAGAGTAGTTTCCCACTTGCAGAGGCTTCCTTGTCGTGGAAAGTGGGCCTATGCTCTTTGATCAAACTGTATACTAATGCCTCTTATGCACAGCATACTATGTATTACATATTTGGCGGATACGCCACGTAATCATGCTGAAACAGTCATTACATCAAAAGCATAGTGTTGAGGATGTGCGATCCAGATTCACTCTCCAGTATACTTTGGATAGATTGTGGTTGGATCTCGGCTGAGTTCCTGGTGCTTCCTTTGCTCTTTTGAAGTTAAGTCTTTCCCTTCCCTTTTGTATTTTGTTTGGGTTCTGTGTGTTGCATTTCCGTATTGTTTGTATTAGGCCTGAAGGAGACTCCTGTTCGTCCTTCCTTTTGGAGGAACAGGTAGTCTCGTCCCTGCCATTGGTACCAGGGTCCTATAGGGCTTGATAGGACTCTAGGTCTTCCTGCGTATGAACTCACCTACCTTTGGGGTCTGTTCATACTGGTAGTCAGTCAGGATTTTGGTTAAGGTTTTCACTAGGAGGTGTCCATTTTCCTTCCCTAATTTTCAGGCCTGATTCCCTGTTCCCCCCTTCCCTTCTATGCTCGGTGTGGTGTTTCCCTTCCACACTGAAGCTTGACATGAACATGATGAAGAAGAGTTTACATGCAGAGATAGACTTTTTGACATAAACGAGCCATGTACAATCTATATTTACATGTAGAATCAAGCACAACAATGGGAATTCTCGGTTCGCTGAAATCTCTAATCCTTGAGCTATTAATAGGAGATCTTTTCTAGAAAATAGGGCAGAAGCTGAAAACTCAGACAAAATACAAAACTTGAATTAATAGTGTGTTCTTCTCAGCAGAATGGCAAATTAGGACAAAAGGGCATGCAAAAATCCCGAGTTTTTGCTTCTATGTCTTTGTTTTACTGTTTATTGTATGTCTCTGTTGTTTTATATACTTGACTTGTAAAATTTGATTCACTGGGAAGCCGAATTTTCTTGTGCTTTATGGTAATGAATCAATTTTCCCTGAAATGCAGTAAAAAAAAAATCATACTTGCCTCATCCATTTGAGCGCGAAGAGGCTGCCACAGCCATCTTGATTAAAGATCCCATGCAAAATTTTGTGCGCGGTGACATATGACGTCGCCATGCTGCATGTGTCTGAACCAAAGATGGCTGCGGCGGCCTCTTCGTGCGCAAATGGATGAGGGGATTATTTTTTTTTTTTTTACCAGATTAACCCCTGAAAGCTCTGACTATTATTCTCAGATGCCGTGATCAGCGATGATCAGCGTCATGTGAGGGGTTTCATGACGGGTGCGGTGCAATCGCCATTGCCTGTCATTGCTCTTACTACTTATAAAGAAATGCGCTTCGCTCAACACTAGTTGGTATTATAAGAACCATTCTACATAATTTTAGTCATCCAATGATCATCCTCTGAAAATCTGTATCATACTACCAGGTCCTATTAATGAAGTCCCGCTTTTTCTAAACATAGGGGCTTCACAATGGAGTAGAGTGCAACTCAAGCAAAAAGACTTTCAACTCCTTTCCTACTTGGAAAAGTGTCTGAAAAGACATTACCTAAAGCCTATGCCAGATGTATGGCCAATACAACCTTGTTTTATCAATCCTTGTGGTCCTGGAGGTTAAACCTTTATGGATCAAACTGATGGCCTATCCTAAGTCCTGGAGAATCCTAGGTTCCTAACAAGTACTCTGGCAGAAATCTTGACGAGAATACAAGGGTCTCTCTTTCCTGATCCCTGCCTTTAAGAAAACAGGATTGGCTTATGGGGAGGGTTAAAACTTGCTTGGTCTCCACTGCTGAGGAAAATGTAAGAAAGTTCCTGCTGGAGCAAACTGTCTGCCAGGGGTAGACAAAATACTGTAGATACCTCCTGGCACAAAAAATAGTATTGTATAGTAGTAATGGTAATAAATAGCAGAAAGAAACGGTTCTCTATGCAGGTGATATGTAATTCCAACTAAGCTAACTAGGAGCAGTACTGGTTCTCAGACCAAGCACTGGACAGAATTCATCCCAACCTAATGTAATTTTTAATTTTCCATTCATTTTATCTAAACGGCCCAGTTTGGTTCACTGACGGGCACATATAGCCCCCATAGCTACTGGCAGCTACAGATACTCTCAGAACATTATGGAAATGTTTTCCATCTGGGTCAGACCTGATGACCGGCTGTTGACTCCTGACTAAGAACATTATCAGCGGTAATTGCTGACAGGGTCAGCATTATGTAACAAGCACTTAGTTATATTGAAGTGTTGTTTGCATCAGCACAATCTTACGGCCACTTAGCAGTTTTCATACTTAAAGGGGTTCTCCAGGAATCAAGAAAATGAAAATACTTCAATATTACTTTATTATAAATATATTCCCAAATGCCTTTCATTAGTTATTATGGCTCATTTTGTCTGGGAAGCAATCATCAGGCAAAATAAAATGGCCACCACCCTATTAGTACCCACAAAACCTGTCCTAATCACACAGCAGCACAAGTTACTTCACAACACTGAGCTAAAGAGCTGCCTCATCCTCCTCTCTGCTCTGCTTGTCAGGAATTATGAGCCTGAATAGAGATGATAAGATCTTCAGCTGAATTTCTGTAGGAATGGAGATCATGAGGAGGCATGATGTACAGAGAGGAGGTGGGGATATGGGTAATAGGCAGCACTTGTATGCAGTCTCCGTTACCACAGCCCCACATTACCACCATCAGTTCATTCTATCCTCTCTGTACTTCATCTCTCCTCATGAACTCCATTCCCATAGAGATTCAGCTGAAGATCTTATCAGCTGAATTCAGGATTATAACCCCTGCCAAGCAGAACAGAGAGGAGGATGAGCAGATCGTTAGCTCAGTGTTGTGAAGTAACTTGTCCTCCTGTGTGACTAGGACAGGTTTTGTGGTTGCTAATAGAACAGCAGCCATTTTATTTCCCCTGATGATTGCTCTCTAGACAAAACGAGCCATTATAACTAATGAAAGGTATTTGGGAATATATAATATTTAAGTAAAGGAGAACACCTTTAAAGTGTAAGGGTAATTTCATTTTATTTTTAATATACTGTAGGTACAGGGATTTTAAACATTTTTGCAATTTACTTTATTAGGGAAAGATATTTATTTGTACTGAAAAAGAGGGTATAAAGTTTTTTTAAGAAAGTTCTAACTGAGTGTTACTAAGGAAAGTCTGTCTTCAGTCTTCAGTTCTACCGAGCGCTGAATACACCTGTGTGTAACAAGTCAGATCGGCAGGGAGATGGGCAGTGATAGTTATGGCACATGTCCATAGTCAGGGACTGGGGTAGTGACAGGAGTCAGGCTGGAAGCCTCTGTATGTTACACACAGGTGTATTCAGTGCTCAGTAGATGTGAAGACTGAAGACAGACTCTCCTCACTAATGCTCAGTTAGATCTTTTCTAAGAAGGCTCTCTACACCCTGTTTTCTGGTACAAAAACATCTTTCCCTAAAAAAGTACATTATAAAATTGTTTAACATTCCTGTTCTTAATTGTCCTTACTTAACTTTTCTGCTGGGTTGTATCTTCTGGCCCACTAGGGGAACATTATGCTGAGCGTCTAGCCTCCCTCTTTACAGAGCATGTGCATGTCCACTTATACTTACATTGTAGTCTTTGTGTTAGGCTCCATTCACACGACCGTATGTTGTCCGCAAAAAAACGGATCCGTGTCCGCAAAAAAACGGATCCGTGTCCGTTTTTTTGCTGATCCATAGACTTCAATAGGGCCATGTCCTATTGAAGTCTATGGATCAGCAAAAACGGACACGGATCCGTTTTTTTGCGGACACGGATCCGTTTTTTTGCGGACAACATACGGTCGTGTGAATGGAGCCTTACTATTGAACAAACAGGCCATTCTATATCATCAATGACATCTAACAGGTTATTTGTGCAAAAGAAAGAGACCCTAGTGACTGGCTAACCCTCTAAATGGGGTTGTATTCTGTTAACCTTTGGAGCCTATATCTTAGATTGTAGGTCCACAGGAGGTTCTCCTGGTTCTCTGATGGGCTACTCTGGTATCATTTAAAATGTATGTATGTGGCATGCAGCTTACTGATGAAAGTGTATATGGTCAATATGCTATACTAATATCTCCGTCTCTTCTACAGGTCATCCTTATACTGACTAAGTACTATCACGCTGACATGGGGAAGGTTCTTGAGAGCTCTTTATGGAGGTAGGAAATTACTATACTTTATTTGTGTAGCTTGCTGAATGTGCTTCAAGGCTATCTGTTAGCATTTTGACCATCCTCAACTGTTAAACTTTTTGTGGAGCTTTTCTCATCAGGAGAAGTGGGAATATGATGTTTTATTTTTCCAGATTCTGTCCAGGAGGTGGTGCTTCACCCGTGTTTCACAACTCCTCATCTTTGCTTTGAGTGACAGTTGTAGCATCCGATTAGCAGACCACTACAGCTGTTACTAAGAGCAGAGAGGAGGGGCTGTAAAGCAGCTCAATGCAGAGAGCACTTCACAGTGAATCTTCACTTTCTGGCCACTCAATATAGCTATAAGAGTCTATACAATAAGAAAAGTTCCACCTTCTGGACATTTAATATAGCAGAATCTGGCAGAATAAAACCTTATATTTACACTACTCCTGATGAGAGAAGCTTCACAAAAGATATGCATGTCAGTTCTCTCCAACCCCTACCTAGTGCATGGTCTAACCTGCTGACGAGCTCCCTTTAAAGCACTTTCATGATTGACAATTTCATAAGAAGTCAAATGTGATGCATGCAAATAGAGATGAGCGAATGTCGGTTTAATTTTCAACCCAGCCTTACAGGTCGATGTTCGCAACAAGAAGAAGCGCATTCCTTTTACACCCTCATTCCACATAGATGTCTACAGAACCTGTTCTAGTAAACGCTTATACAAGTAGAGCCCCCCGACAGAGTGGAGAGGGTGTCAGCAGTAATTTTGTGTTGATGTCACTGATTAATTTGCCCTTCCTCTGATCTGTCAGAACAATAACCCAAAAAAAATGGATCCTGTCTGTGGAGCATCTGCCTTCACTCAGTCAGCATTTGCTTAATAATACATCAGTTTTGCTAATGCCAAATAAAACAGTGGTGGATCTCAAATAGAGATGACACGTGAATGGAATATTTGCATGTGTTCTGTGTTTTGTACCCACTCCTGCTTTTGGCTACCAAATCATAAGCCAATTCTGATGGGACCATACAAGCCTTAGAGCTGCTACACAGACAGGATCCGTTGTGCGTCTCAATTTTCCTTCCTTCTGACAGATCAGAAGAAGGGTCAAATAAATGATGATGTCAGCCAGGCCGAAAGGCAAAATAGTGGCCCAGTCATGAAGTGGGGAGGGTGGGAACAGCATGAGAATTCCACAGAGTGGCCTTATGACATAGTGGTGAGGTGAAAGCAGCATGAGGAGACTACAGAGTGGCCCAATGACAGAGTCTGGAGGTTGCGGCAGCTTTAGGAGGAGGCCACAGAGTGGCACAATGACAGTGTGGAGGTTGCGACAGCATCAGGAGGCCACAGAGTGCACAACGACAGAGCTCGGAGGTGGCGGCAGAAGCAGTTGCAGCATCAGGAGAAGGCCACCGAGTGGCACAATGACAGGGTCTGGAGTTAGCAGCAGTATGAGGAGGCCACCAAGTGGCACAATTACAGGGTCTGGAGTTGGCAGCAGTATGAAGAGGTCATCGAGTGGCACAATGACAAGGTCTGGAGTTGGCAGCAGTATGAGGAAGCCACCGAGTTGCACAATGACAAAGTCTGGAGGTGGCCGCAGCAGCAGTAGCAGCATCAGGAGAAGGCCACCGAGTAGCACAATGACAGAGTCTGGAGGTGGCGGCAGCAGCAGCATCAGGAGGAGACCACAGAGTGGCAAGGTGACATTGTGTGGAGATGGCAACAGCAGCATCAGGAGACCACAAAGTGACCCTGTGACAGAGGGGGGAGGTGGGTGTCTCCAAGTTCTTCTTGGGGTAAGTATGGTCCCTGGCGCACTAAAAACCCGCTCTGATGCCACACTACTGTCCAGGCAGGAGAGCTTTTCCAAGGCAAACTCAGTCAGTTGCAGCCACAAATCCAGTTTAGCTTCCCAGTAGTCCAGTGGATCTTCAATGTTGGGTAGAAGGGTTCTGTCCAAGTATGCCACCACCTGCTGGTTCAGGTCCTGCCAGGTCCTGCTCCAGGTCTACCTGCTGCTGCTGGTGAGTTGTTTCTTCACTATGTGGGTGAACAAAGCTGCTCATCAGTGACTGTAGACTCAGGCTGCTGCTGATGGAGCTCATACTGCTCCTGCCACCCCACCCCTTCCCAGCAGCCATGGCAGTGAAACATGAGCGTAGAGGGCCCCCCCCCCTGGTCAGATATGCGATAGGATGGACGATGGCACAGATAGGCAGCAGCCAACTGACTACATAGGAGGTCTCTATAGTCCATTTTGGACCGGTAGTGAGGGTCCAACAAGGTGGAGAACCAGAAGTCATCCCTCTTCCGAATGGGGACATTTCGGCTGTCACTACGCAAACAAGTGAGCATGCATCGGGCCATTTGTGCAAGTGACTCGGAGGGACTCCCTGCCTCCATCTCCACTGCATACTGCCACGGTGTGTCTGGGTCCTCTGTCTCGTCTTCCTCATCGTCCTGTAGCTCCTCTGCCTGGTCCTGCTCCTCCTCTACTGTCAGCTGAGTGGAAAAACCACCCATTTCGCTACACATTGCCTGTGCTCCAGTGTCCTCCTCCCCCTCCTCTTCCAGCAGTTCCTCCCCTGTGTGACTCCGTTCACCAAGCAAACCAGGTGCAGAACAGCGTGACACCGCCTTGCCCTGCACATGTGGTATGCTGGAGGGGCACTGTGAATTGTCCCTGCAGTGGAGGCTGAGGACACGGTGGAGGATGAGGAGGCAGAGGCAGACGTTGTCGCAGGACTAACGGAGTTACAACGTGGGAGGCGGAAGCGGCATGACGTGGCCAAGTTGCTGGTGTGGCTGTACAGGAACCACATTCACCCAGTGGGCCGTAAAGGACATATAATGTCCCTGACCGTAGTTACAGCTCCACATGTCGGCACTGCCATGCACTTTGGCAGACACCGACAGGCTCAAGGACTGGCCCACCTTCTGTTCTACATGTGTGTGCAGGGCTGGTACTGCCTTTTTCGCAAAGAAATGATGGCTTAGGACTCTCCACCTCGGCTCGGCACAAGCCAGTTCTCTGAAAGGCGCAGATTCCTCCACTTGGCAAGGGAGGAACTGTAGCACCATCAACTTGGACAGGATCACATTCAGCTTCTGCAACGTTGGATGCGTGCACGCATACTGCTGTCTCTTGGAAATCGCTTCGGTGATCGATTGCTGATGGAATGACTGACGAGGAGTAGGAGGAGGAGTATCAGGACCAGCAGAAGATGGAAATGACAGACAGCTCCCTTCGACTGAGCTGGTGGAGCCTTGACTGCCTAAAACCGGGTGCGTGCCAATGAATGATGCATCCATTGCTGGGGCAGGCTGGACCACCACATTAGAGCCACAGTTCTCCACTTTATGATGACGCTGCATATGTTTGCGCAGGGCCGTGGTGCCAACATTGGCACCCTGGCCACACTTCACCTTCTGCCCACATATTCTACATATGGCCATATTCACCTCCTCCGGCAGCTTAACAAAAAACTGCCACACCGCCGAGTAAGTGATTTTCCCGCCAACAGTCCGCACTGACTGACTGCTACCCCCACTGCCTCCGTGAACCCCTGCACCACTACTTCGTGGGCAGGTAGGCTGCTGCGAACCAGGTGGTCTACCGAGGGCACGTTTGGCTCCCGACCTCTCACAGCTTCCACCCTGCTGACTCCCAGCCATGCTACCACCTTGCTGGCTCAGCTTCTGCCTCACGAGCAAGCTGCCACCCTCTTCTCCTGATGACGACGAAGCCCCTTCTGCACCCGGGTCCCAAGTGCGATTGGCTTCATCGAGTAGTGTCTGCACGTCACTGATGTCCTCCTCAACGGTTTCTGGGTTTTGAGCCTGACCGCTCGCAACACCACCTCCCGCGCCACTCTCCTCATTACTACTTGCCCGCCTAGTGTAGAAAACAGCGGATGTCTCCTCCAGATCTTGACCGGGCAGTAGCTGCTGACTGTCCTCTAGTAGCTCATCCTCACTGTATCGTGGAGCTGAGCCCACAGCATACAATACTTATACGGATGAGGTAACAGCAAAGGACAGAGTCAGGTTGTGGACTACTAGGCCACTAAATGCTTTCACCACAAATAACAGCAACAGTGAAGTGGATATATATTTTTCTTTCTGTACTGAAATAGGCCACTAAACACTTTCACCACAAATAACTGCAACAGTGAAGTGGATATATATTTTTCTTTCTGTACTGAAATACGCCACTAAACGCTTTCACCACAAATAACTGCAATAGTGAAGTGCGTATATATATTTTTCTTTTTCTACTGAAATCCATCACTAAATGCTTTCACCACATATACAGTAAATAAACTACGTATATATTTTTCTTTTTGTAATAAAATACGCCACTAAATGCTTTCACCACATATAGCTGCGGAAGTGAACTGCGTACATATTTTTCCTTTTGTACTGAAATACGCCACTAAACGCTTTTTCCACAAATAACTTCAACAGTGAACTGCGTATATGTTTTCTATTTTCCACAAAAATAAGCCACTAAAGGCTTTTCAACATAGCACTTGCACCCCAAGAACAAGTTGCTGGAATGAAAGAGCTGTCTAATGGCTATTTGGATCCCCAAATAATCTTTCCCTGCACTTTTTTTTTACAATTAGGTTTTTCCTATGACTGTCCGTAGCGCCTTCTGTTGTCTCTCACTGGACTAAGGTGCTGTGAAATGATTCCTCCCTATCCTTTCCCTGCACTTATAAATCGTTCTTCAGTTTGTTTGTTTTTACAATGAGGTTTTTCCTATTGCTGTCCCTAGCGCCTTCTCACGTCTGTCCCTGCATTCAGAACGCAGGAAACTTTCTGAATCCAAGATAGCCACTGTATTTATAGGGCCGTGACATCACAGAGCTTGCTGGCAGCTGATTGGCTGCATGCATGGCATTATGGGTCATCCCGCCTTCCCAGAGTTCCTTGCCCCATGTCCTCACACGTTAAGCCGCCATTTTAGGAAAAATTTGCGAGGAAATTGGCATTTGCTGCAAATCAATTTTTTTTCTAAAATTCGGATTGAATTCTACTTCTTCAGCTTCGATTCGCTCATCTCTACATGCAATGTTCTATTGCGTCGATACATTTTTCAAAAATTTTTGGAATTTTGTTGCATTTATTGTTGGTTTATGTTATTCTGTCCGGTAATTATTAAGAGCGGCTTTCGTGAATGAAATGTATGGAAATATGACTCTCATATTGTTATATCGGCATTAGCTGGGATGGTTCATATTGGAAAATGGCCGTCAGCATGTCAACTGTGGTGTTTGACCAGCAATGGCCATGTTGGGCTTATCAGTTACATTTTATATAGTCCGGTGTCAGTAAGAAGTATCGGTATGACATAATTATACACATTTTGCTGTAGAAATGTTCTAAATTTTTACTCTTTTATATGCTTATACTATAATGGCCATATAATGGCTACATACACCACTACCTCTGAGTCCTTTGGAGACATAATAGGGCACCCGTCAACCTCTATGCTTATGCTGTACCTCTGCATGCTTTCGATGTGAGATGTCTTTTAGCGGTTTCAATTGGAGACTGTATTACTTAGGCATAGACTAACCCTGTAATGCGGTGCCACAGGGTGCTCCATAGGGCGGCACATGTAGTGCCTACAGCTCCTTATCAGATCAGAGCACCACTGTTCATCCTGCTACATGTGGCTACAGAGATAGAGAATGGCGTCCATATGGTGGTCATATACTTAGCAAAATAATGTCAAACTTTTCTTCAAAAGGTTATTGCAATCTGCTATCTCCACATTGTATAATAAATAATGTAACAAAAGTCGGGTAGGATTTGGATGGGAGCTTAGATACAGCCTGTTTTGGGTTCCCCGCCTCCACTAGTGCCCATTATTCCAGTATTTTCCGTCTTTCATGCAGATATTAGTATCAGATGTGTTGACCTTCTCATGCGGTGGAGCTTATGGGCTGGATGCAGATGTATAGACAGGAGACTGTTGGATGCTAGGAGCTCAGATGTTCTGATGCTGATAACCCCGCCATTTAATCTCCTTGTGATCCCGCTACTCTGTGGACTCATAGCAGAGATTCTTTTCATATGTGTGGAAAATTACGACAACAGCAAACACATGTTTTGAACAGCTTGACACAAATGGAAATCATAGCTGTTTTATGAATGCGTGACTATGGGCCTCTGTGGACCATTGACTTGTATATTACAATGCTGCTCTCAGCACTATGTTTTATAGCTGATATTACTTTATAAAGGTGATGTGAATGAAGACTTTTCTGTATTTTCCATCTGTTCTGCACGTGACGTGCTGTATAGAGAATGCTGAGATTTTCTGTTCTCACAGTGTACCGCATTGGGAGCTGTGCCGTGCCACTGAAAGCACAAACCGCATGTAGTGACAACATCCATGTGAGTGTTTGCTGTCCAGAAGTCGGGTTTATAGAAGAGTTATATCGCCATATGCTCTCATTTTCCACATAATACTACAACTCACTTTTCTCCTTGGATTCACAATATACCAAGCAGACTTGTAATACAAAATTTACGATGGTTCTCGATAGATATGTCTATCTATCTACAGTCCGCAGCGGCCATCTTCCTGCGCGAAATCTGCTGCGCAAAGACTTATGACATCACCACGCCGGCCAGCATGGTGACATCATCATGCACCCCAAGAGCCAATCAGTGCAAGCCCTCCCCTCGCATCCCCTCATAGTCATATGAGAACCTTTCTTCTTCCTGTCTAATGCTTTTGTCCCACCGACATGGGCCCTAAAATGGCGCTACACACCATTTAGTGGATTACTCCAAAAATGAACTCGAAAATATTCGAGTTCATTTGTCGTCCGAAAAATAGCAACGTTTGGACCAAACTGAATTGGTTCACTCATCCTAAATGTCTATCATCTATCTCTCTATGTAATATCTATCTATAAATCTACCTATCCTTCTAGCTCAGATCTATCTATCTATCTATCTATCTATCTATCTATCTATCTATCTATCCATCTATCTCATTATCTATCTATCTTTCTACTCTCTATCTAATATCTATCTATCTATCTATCTAACTAATATCTATCTATCTAACTATCTATCTATCTATCTATCTATCTATCTATCTAACTAATATCTATCTATCTATCTATCTATCTATCTATCTATCTATCTATATATCTATCTAATATCTATCTATCTATCTAACTAATATCTATCTATCTGTCTATCTATCTATCTATCTATCCAGGCTCGGACTGGCCCACAGGGGTACAGGGTAATCCCCCGGTGGGCCCCTGAGCAAAGTGGGCCCCTAGGCTTCCACCTCCTGCACAAGTGGCACATCCCACAGTAGACTTACTGCTCTACATACATATACTCAATGTACAGCACCTCAACCAGTTCATATAAAAAAACTTGTTAGATTATTATATTTTAATGTATCCGTATGGTGGGCCCCCAAAATAAATTTTACTGGTGGGCCCTAGGTACCCCAGTCCGACACTGTATCTATCTATCTAATATCTATTTATCTCATATCTATCTATCTATCTATCTATCTATCTATCTATCTATCTATCTATCTATCATCTATCTATCTATTATCTATCTATCTATCTATCTATCTATCTATCTATCTATCTATCTATCTATCTATCTATCTATGTAATATCTATTTATCTAATATCTATCTATCTATCTATCTATCTATCTATCTATCTATCATCTATCTATCTAATATCTATTTATCTAATATCTATCTATCTATCTATCTATCTATCTATCTATGTAATATCTAGCTATCTAATATCTGACAGATAGATACATAGATTTTAGACTATATTTTCTCTCAAGCTGTTTTTTTTCAAGTTTCTAATTTATGACTGTGTAATGATCTTTGCAAAAAGATGTCTCTTGAGCGCTGTCCTTAAATATTTAATTCAGTAATGCTATTAATATTGACCTTTCCGTGGTCTTTCAAACGTATATGTGAGAACATCCGGAAAAATGAGATTTAACACTATCATTACTTTTCAATGTCAGATCCAGGATGCTATTTGTCTTCTGCTGGTTATTAATGCCCAGTATGTAAAGATATCAGATTGCTTCTTGTTGGTTGTATTTTCCATAAAAATTGCAAAATGGACTATCATGAAAGTTGCGGGTGCGGTGGTACTTCTGTCCTCCCCAGGGGGATTAGGGTCCAATGTGGGGTTCCCCTGGTGTGGGCAGGCGCTCTATTCATTTATACTATTAGGCTACTGTGAGGCTTTCATAGGAACAGTCATCCCTCATCTTTCTCTCAGTTCAGTTGTGGACTACTGATTTGGACATTAGAGAAGAATGGGACCGTAGCTCTTAAGTCAGATCCCTTAAAGGGAGTCTCTCATCAGGAAATTCACCGATAAACCAGGCGAATCCCTTGTGGGGCTACCACAGCTATCAGTAATGATATCTTTAACTTATCCATTGCTTAATTCGAGAAAAAGTACTTTTACCCATATGCAAATAGTCAATTAAGTGCACAGAGGGTGGACCCAAGTCACTCTGTGCTCCCTTGTTCCTCCTGCTTTCTCTGCCAGCCCCTCGCTCTCTTTCCTGATTCACAGGGCCAGCATTGCAGAGCCCAGGTGTCATCTCCTCCCATGTCCTGAGAGCTCCATTCCCAGACAGCATGGATGTGGTCACTTCCCAGGAGCAGGACTTTGCACCCTGAAATTGGAAACTGCAGGGTGATATATATGGTAACAGGGGGGAAGGGGGTTTTATCTCTCTGGACACTTTTTGATATCACAGGGGTGGCCTAGTACATTTCAGAACCTGGTGGTTTTAGCCCCTGAAGCTGGGGCACAATACTGGCCTACTGAACAATCTGTATGTAAGTGAGGACCTGTGAAAGTGGGTTGCGCCAAAAGAAAGGAGGATTAGGAGATGATCAGGTGTATCAGATGGATATCTTCATGGAGGCCCATAGATGCAATGGAGGAGGGTGGTGTCTCATCCAATGCATCTAGAATGGCGGGTCTTAAGTCAAGAATAAAACCATCTCCGGGGTCTGACCAACAGCAAGACATTCTGTGTGGTTGTGCCTTAAAGTAGAATATATAACAGTATATACGGTTTGGTCTGGGTCTGAATTATCGTTATAGGTCTGGTTTGGGGTCTGAATGGGTTTACAGGTCTTAAGGCTTTATTAATTTAGGTTCTGGTCTGATATTCTACAAAACGTGTTAAATACAGCATTTGTTAGTGGACTTCTAATAGTAGTTGAGTACCTCTGATCTATAAGATTATCATATTGTTTCCCAGTTTTCCCATGAAATCTACTGTAATTATGGAAGCACCAATAAAAGATACAGGTAAAGATCTCCAGAAAGCCGCCTCTTTGAGAAGACCACCCTTAAACTAGGCAAGATTTTTTATTGTAATGGATTTTTAATTCTCTCATATTCTTTGCCTATTGCCACCCTCCTAATAACCATTTTTCATTACTATTAAGGGTGCTCATCCCACAGAGGTTTCATTTTATAATGTTTTCGACTACAAACCAGCAAAAAGGACTAAAAAGTACAGAAAAGAGGGGAAACGTTTTTTAAAGTGATTGTCTTCTTTGGGCGATCCCTTTTTATTAGAAGAGAACCAACAAAAAAGGTGATTTCAGGCTCTCCCGATGCTGTGACACCCAGTGATCAGATATAATCTGTAAATCAGTGTTTAATTTCTCTGCAGCACCCCCACAGGTGAAATAAGGCATTGCACAGTTCGGATTTAAATAATTGGGTTAACAGTATAAAGCACAAACATGGTCAGGCCAAGTCCTCCAAAGTTAGGGCCCTATTGGAACACTTGTTCTTGATAATTGCCCTGTATAATCGAGAACAGGGCAGTAGCTAAAGGCCTGGTGCAAAATTTTAGCTTGGGCCCCCTCCCCTCAGTGCTTAGCGGCCAGGGGCCTGTAAGCACATAGCCTTCGTGCTGCCTGAGGCAAAAATCCCCCCCACCATTCCAAATTCTTGACCCAATATCTTCCCTTCAGCCAGAGCTGTAACTTGACCAGCAGGCACTTTCTATAATACCAGTGTCTTCCCATGCGGCACAAGGGTCTTTAGGCCCCACCTTGCGACTGTTACCTCTCCACCTCCTATAGCTAGGCCCCTGATTGAGACGCCAATCAGCCGATGAAAGAGCAAACGCTCGTGTGTCGGCAGATGGGCATCTTTCATCAGGATGAACGATGCCTGATTTTCGGCAGCACATTTCCCTTTGTAACCAGGGATGTGCTGCCGATAATCAATAGAACGCAATACGGGAGGCAGGGGCGTAACTATATGGGAAGCAGGGGAAGCGGCTGCTTTGGGGCCCTGACCCAGAAGGGGCCCATCCAAGAGTAGGAGGAGAAGTAGCAAAAGATTTTGTCAGGGCCCCTCAACAGTATTACACAATGAAATGATATACAGTGGCAGTATAGACAGTGTAGAAAACGGATGGAACAGCTGCCGGGCCTGGTCTGAGAGAGCGATCTATAGTAGCCACAGGCATGGCGGCATGAAAGGAAGGGGTTGTGAAAAAATTACTGGGGGAGGGGGCCCCATTCAAAAATTTGCTGTGGGGCCCAGTCATTTCTAGTTACGCCACTGACGGGAGGGACGACTGCAGTAGTGATTACTCCTCCCCCATTCAGTTTGTGTTTTATCCATCGGCGCTCGCACTACTCGAACATCAGGCAATATAATGCAGGCCTACGAGCAGCTGTGGCTAATAAATAGGGGTCCTGAAGGGAGACAATACATTTTTTATTTTATTTTAAATCAGCCAATCAATTAAATTTTTCCTAAATTGAAATGTTCTGCCTCTACTGGCTTCTTTTATAGGGTAGTTATGTGTTCTTTTTTTTTTTTTTGGTTGTTTAGTTGCTTGTAATATATTATCTTTGCTATATCAGAAATCAGCTCTTAATGCACAGACTCCCTGGAGAGTTTACGGTGGGCTCGTGCTTCCACCGAGCAGCCAATCCGAATAAGTAGAGCTGCAGTAGAAGGCATAATGGAGGGACAGGCCCACAACCCAAGCCTCTGATGAGACAGGAGTTGAATTTCAGACTACAGAGCGACTAAATTATTGGCAGTAACTTACTGTACATTTCATTTCTAAGCCCTGAAGTGCACTTCTGCCTTGAGCTCTGGGTGGCCGGGTCCATAAAACGACTTTAGAATAAATTCTCCCTCTGTAACATCTGACGTGCTTATTTTAACAGTGCAGAGATGTATATATTTTCGATACAAGACATATCTGATAAAAGTTTCCACATCTCATCACCATGTTGGCTTCGTCCACCCCTTATTCTGGGAATGTAATTAAGTCCCATTATTCGATAAATAAAAGATAAAACGTCATATTCACGGCCGGCTTGTACCTCTGGAGCGCGGCCATTTACTGAAAGAATTCTCATTATACAGAGGTACAATGGTCAGTCAATATTGGATTGCTTTTGGCAACACGTCTATGGTATGGAGGTGTTTTAACACATTTAATTACTTTAGTCTCATAATAAAAAGTACTTAAAGTTACATTGTGGGTTTCGCCATTAAATCTGACACCAGGCACTTTCTAAAATTAAAATATTGCATGAAGGTGTTCACAGCAGAATGCAAAACTCGCAGTTTTAATTGAATTTCTCCAAAGAGCTGGTTAATTTAAGGATGTTACAGTGTATCTGGCATACTGTGCAGGAAATTCACAGATCTCCAACCTGCATAAAGTCTAATTGCAATCTAAACCAATTAGGCTACATGTAATTTTGTAATGTACATCGGTTTGTTAATCTTTCCCTTTTCTTTATCACTGCTGCTTCACGCCTCTTTGTAATACACATTCAATACTATTTTGCTGTTATGTACTGTTATGTTATACACTGCTATGTAATGTGACACACCCAGTATGCTTGAGCATGACAGGTAGGGCCAGAGTTAAAAATCCTGGCCCAGCCGTCTGTGGAGCTTAGGTTGTGGGCTGGTCACTCCACCTAGTTCGAGAAGATTCTTGTTGTGCTAGGAGAAAGCATTGTAAGGAAGGGCCTGAAGGAGGTGGAGAGCGGACATTATGAGCTCCTCTTCTCATGCATTTAGCTTCAATGCTTCTGGAGACTAACAGATCCCTGTGTTTCCTCCACTACCATCAGCAAGGTAACCACCATAGCATCAGCTTGTTGAACAAGACGGATCCATCCTGACACACAATGTAAGTCAATGGGGACAGATCCGTTTTCTCTGACACAATAGAAAACTGATCCGTCCCCTATTGACTTTCATAATAAAACCGGATCTGTTCATGACGGATGCATGCGGTTGTATTATTGTAATGGAAGCGTTTTTGCAGATCCATGACGCAAAAAATGCTTATGTGAAAGTAGCAGACCCATAATTCATTCATGGCAAGACTTATGTGACTTATGTCCTTAAAGTTTTTAATAGAGATATAGACATTAACCTAATAAACTGTACAGGTCACCTGCTCTTGAGTAGCTGGGATGTTTGAAATCGATAGTCCGCTGGGTCAGCAACCAGATTTACTTTTTATTACAGACAAGCTCTTTAATAAGAGAGCTGCTGCAGCAATCATAGAGGATACAGGGGGAAAAAACAGGTTGAGAAGCTGCCATTTGGTAATTTTTTTTTACAGTGGCCACTAGAGGAGACATAAGGTATTACATGTGGTCATTCAATTGGATCCTCCATACCGAGAGCTGCTGCTTGTTAATGGTCCTTTACCCTTCTTCGTGGAGTGGGGACCCCTTTCTGTGACATCCTAACAGTGCATATGGAAAGGGGTTGTTGAGATGAGACTATCCCTTTAATGAGTTAAAACTTCTGACTGCTTCCATGTATAATTACAGCATAACTGTTCACGTCTCATAAGGATTAGTCTCAGCCTTCAGAGGCTTTTTATTTTTACTGTGCTGTTTCATTATATTTGTAAATCATATTGGATAAAAGAACGCACCCAGTGGCCCTTGCGCCATCCATTTAGATGAGTTCTCAGACAATCTGGAGCTCGGTTTACCAGAAGTTAAATGTTTAATTGCTCCTTCTAATGTGTCTTCTTGATGTACTGCCTGTGCGCGGGATTTCAGGCAACAGACTAAAAGCTTCTGTTAAACTCCAGTATTTGTAATGTGTGCAGTCAGATGTGTCTGTGGGTAAGAGGGAACCGTCTTCTTAATACTTGCTGCGAGAGATATGACAAATAGAATAAAGTTAAAGGCAAAATATTCTGCAGACAACTTGCTTTGTTCCACTTTTAAGGAAAAATTGTAATGAGAAGAAAATTCAGTTTCCTGCACTCTAGATTTATATAGTAATATATCATTTCTGGCATGAAAAAGTAATTCCACCTTAAAGTTAAATCAATGCTACACGGTGCGTGCAATTAGGTACTCTATACTTTTTAATATTACCTTTGTGCTGAAGTTTTTGTTTTGTTTTTTAAACTAAAGTGGTTTCAAGGGAATATAAACTCAGGCCAGGATGCAAATCCTTGATACCGAGCATCATGGGTCCATGTTTTGGTATCTTGATTTTTTTTTATTAAGCAATTATTAAGCAATGCAAACTTCAAGGTCCCAATGCTAAATCTATAACATGCAATGTACAGTATAAGGCTGGTAACCTCTTGTGGCAATGAAACCACTGTGCAACCTCAGCTTTTCATACTTTCATTGCACAAGAGTTAGGATATGGTAACATAGCAACACATGTCATGAGACAAGAAATTCACATGACATTTCATGTAATCTCTGACAGTGGTGTCTTTTATGGACGTTGCAATTGATAGGTGACTCACCCTAGACTTGCCTGTGTTTTCACAGCAAAATAACAGTTCTTAAATAATCGCACCACAGCAGGTTGCAAACAAGTTGCACATATTTTGTTGTGCGGCTTATCTGCAACTTGTAGCCATGTAGCCATACCCTTATATTCACATGAATAATGCATAGAATGATATCCTACCACAGGGGTGATAAGCAGTGACGTCAGTGGACAGAGATGATAAATAATGTGATGTCATAGAACAAGGATAATACACACAGTGATGTCACAGTACAGAGATAATAAACACAGTGATGTCACAATACATGGATTACAAATAAAGTAATGTCATAGTACATGGATAATAAACACAGTGATGTCACAGTACATGGATAATAAACACAGTGATGTCACAGTACAGGGATAATAAACACAGCGATGTCACAGTACAGGGATAATAAACACAGTGATGTCACAGTACAGGGATAATAAACACAGTGATGTCACAGTACAGGGATAATAAACACAGTGATGTCACAGTACAGAGATAATAAACACAGTGATGCCACAGTACAGGGATAATAGACACAGTGATGTCACAGTACAGGGGTAATAGACACAGTGATGTCACAGTACAGGGATAATAAACACAGTGATGTCACAGTACAGGGAGAATAAACACAGTGATGTCACAGTACAGAGATAATAAACACAGTGATGTCACAGTACATGGATAATAAACACAGTGATGTCACAGTACAGGGATAATAAACACTATGATGTCACAGTACAGGGATAATAAACACAGTGATGTCACAGTACAGGGATAATAAACACAGTGATGTCACAGTACAGAGATAATAAACACAGTGATGCCACAGTACAGGGATAATAGACACAGTGATGTCACAGTACAGGGGTAATAGACACAGTGATGTCACAGTACAGGGATAATAAACACAGTGATGTCACAGTACAGGGATAATAAACACAGTGATGTCACAGTACATGGATAATGCACACAGTGATGTCACAGTACAGGGATAATAAATACAGTGATGTCACAGTACAGGGATAATAAACGCCATTATGTCACAGTACAGGGATAATAAACGCCATTATGTCACAGTACAGGGATAATAAACGCCATTATGTCACAGTAAAGGGATAATAAACACAGTGATGTCACAGTACAGGGATAATAAACACAGTGATGTCACAGTACAGGGATAATAAACACAGTGATGTCACAGTACAGGGATAATAAATACAGTAATGTCACAGTACAGGGATAATAAACGCCATTATGTCACAGTACAGGGATAATAAACACAGTGATGTCACAGTACAGGGGTAATAAACACAGTGATGTCACAGTACAGGGATTACAAATAAAGTAATGTCATAGTACATGGATAATAAACACAGTGATGTCACAGTACAGGGAGAATAAACACAGTGATGTCACAGTGCAGGGAGAATAAACACAGTGATGTCACAGTGCAGGGATAATAAACACAGTGATGTCACAGTACAGGGATAATAAACACTAGTGATGTCACAGTACAGGGATAATAAACACAGTGATGTCACAGTACAGGGATAATAAACACAGTGATGTCACAGTACAGAGATAATAAACACAGTGATGTCACAGTACAGGGATAATAGACACAGTGATGTCACAGTACAGGGATAATAAACACAGTGATGTCACAGTACAGGGATAATAAACACAGTGATGTCACAGTACAGGGATAATAAACACAGTGATGTCACAGTACAGGGATAATAAACACAGTGATGTCACAGTACAGAGATAATAAACACAGTGATGTCACAGTACAGGGATAATAAACACAGGGATGTCACAGTACAGGGATAATAAACACAGTGATGCCATAGTACAGGGATAATAAACACAGTGATGTCACAGTACAGGGATAATAAACACAGTGATGTCACAGTACAGGAATAATAAACACAGTGATATCATAGTACAGGGATAATACACACAGTGATGTCACAGTACAGGGATAATAAACACAGTGATGTCACAGCGCAGGGATAATAAACACAGTGAAGTCACAGTACAGGGATAATAAACACAGTGATGTCACAGTAAAGGGATAATTAACACAGTAATGTCACAGTACAGGGATGGTAGACACAGGGATGTCACAGTACAGGGATAATGAAGATAGTGATGTCACAGTACAGAGATAATAAACACAGTAATGTCACAGTATAGGGATAATAAACACATTGATGCCACAGTACAGGGATAATAAACACAGTGATATCACAATACAGAAAAAATAAACACAGCGATGTCACAGTACAGGGATAATAAACACAGTGATATCACAATACAGAAAAAATAGACACAGTGATGTCACAGTACAGGGATGATAGACACAGTGATGTCACAGTACAGAGATAATAAACACAGTGATGTCACAGTACAGGGATAATAAACACAGTGATGTCACAGTACAGGTATAACAAACACAGTGATGTCACAGTACAGGGATAATAAACACAGTAATGTCACAGTACAGGGATGATAGACACAGTGATGTCACAGTACAGGGGTAATAAACACAGTGATGTCACAGTACAGAGATAATAAACACAGTGATGTCACAGTACAGAGATAATAAACACAGTGATGTCACAGTACAGAGGTAATAAACATAGTGAGGTCACAGTACTGGGATAATAAACACAGTGATGTCACAGTACAGGGATAATAAACACAGTGAAGTTGCAGTACAGGGATAATAGATGCAGTGATTGTTCCCAAACAAGAAATAAAGGCAACGTCCAGATCACCATCCTCAAAGGTAGTAATTTATTGTTGAAACTTACAAATTTAAACATATCACCATGTCTAGCGCTTTTTGGGGCGGTTCGCAAAGGTAATGGCAGACATGTGTTAGCAGGCCTCATGCAGTATAAAGTTGGTACACAAGCTGTAATAAGTAAACTAAGTGATAATGAGAACCATTTATGCCTGCTGATGGTTTCCATGCAGTAACTTTTTTTAAGAAGATGATAAAGCATTTTTAATCATTTCAACCAATATAAATCAAAGGCAGAGATTCCCTTTAATGGGTTAAGGGTACTTTCACACTAGCGTTTTTCTTTTCCGGCATTGAGTTCCGTCAAAGGGGCTCAATACCGGAAAAGAACTGATCAGTTACATCCTAATGCATTCTGAATGGAGAGAAATCCGTTCCTGATGCATCAGGATGTCTTCAGTTCAGTCACCGAACGGCGTTTTGGACGGAGATAATACCGCAGGATGCTGCGGTATTATCTCCGTCCAAAATGCCGGATCAGTTACTGATCCGAAAAAAGACATTTGTCCATTCAGTTCGGCCTGTTTCCTGCAAGTTGATCCAGAGGAAGGCAAAAAACCCCTGTGAGGCAGAAGCCAATTTTCCCCACTTAAGGGAAAAAAATTCCCTCCCGACTCCAATCAGGCATCAGAATAACTCCCTGGATCAACGACCCCTCTCTAGCAGCTATAGCCTGTAATATTATTACACTCCAGAAATACATCCAGGCCCCTCTTGAATTCCTTTATTGTACTCAGTATCACCACCTCCTCAGGCAGAGAGCTCCATAGTCTCTCTGCTCTTACAGTGAAGAATCCTTTTCTATGTTTGTGTAGAAACCTTCTTTCCTCCAGACGCAGAGGATGTCCCCTTGTCACAGTCACAGTCCTGGGGATAAATAGATGATGGGACAGATCTCTGTACTGACCCCTGATATATTTATACATAGTTATTAGATCTCCCCTCAGTCGTCTTTTTTCTAAAGTGAATAACCCTAATTTTGATAATCTCTCAGGGTACTGTAGTTTCCCCATTCCAGTTATTACTTTAGTTGCCCTCCTCTGAACCCTCTCCAGCTCTGCTATGTCTGTCTTGTTCACAGGAGCCCAGAACTGTACACAGTACTCCATTTGTGGTCTGACTAGTGATTTGTAAAGTGGTAGGACTATGTTCTCATCACGGGCGTCTATGCCCCTTTTGATGCAACCCATTATATTACTGGCCTTGGTGGCAGCTGCCTGACACTGGTTTTTGCAGCTTAGTTTGCTATTTATTAAAATTCCTAGATCCTTTTCCATGTCAGTGTTACTGAGTGTTTTACCATTTAGTATGTATGGGTGACTTGCATTATTCCTTCCCATGTGCATAATTTTACATTTGTTAGTGTTAAACCTCATCTGCCATTTTTCTGCCCAAGCCTCCAATCTATGCAGATCCCTCTGTAGCAGTATCTTGTCCTCTTCAGTGTTAATTACTTTACACAGTTTAGTGTCATCTGCAAAAATAGATATTTTACTGTGCAAGCCTTCTACAAGATCATTAATAAATATATTGAAGAGAATAGGGCCCAGTACTGACCCCTGAGGTACCCCACTAGTGACAGTGACCCAATCTGAGTATGTACCGTTAATAACCACCCTCTGTTTTCTGTCACTCAGCCAGTTACTTACCCACTTACAGACATTTTCTCCCAGTCCGAGCATCCTCATTTTATATACTAACCTTTTATGTGGTACAGTGTCAAATGCTTTGCATTGAAATGTATTAGTGCCGGATCCGGCATTAGAAAAACCTGAAGGACGAATCTGTCCTTCCGGTCTGCGCATGCGCAGACCTTTAAAACTGTAAAACAAAATACAAGACGAATACGTCTATCCGCATGACAAGCGGAGAGACGGATCCATTCTTGCAATGCATTTGTGAGACAGATCCGCATCCGGATCCATCTACAAATGCATTCAGCTTACATTCAGATCAACGGATCCGGCAGGCAGTTCCAACGACAGATCACTCTGCCCCAAGTGTGAAAGCATCCCATGTTTCATTAAAAAATCCCTAGTACTTAAAGTGGCCATCACCCATGTGATTTGGTCATGTTGGAAGCTGGATTTTGCTACATGTTAGGGACTAATGGTTTGGTTTAAAGTTTTTAGGATGCTTTGATGAGATAATTATTACGTTTTCTGTAAACCTAACATCATGACATAGACCGTCACGTATTCACAGTCAGTCCACTAAACGCAATTACCGGATCTGGATAATTTTATGGTAAACGGATACCTGCAGCATTTACATATCCAGCTGAATTCATTACTCACCATAGTAGACTGATTGAGTCATTTACATAAGTAAAGATAATTTTAAGAATATCTAACAGGCGTCTTCCTTTTTTCAGTAATCAGTTTCCAAAAACAATTATAGTCACTATTAAGAGTGGAAGTCACAAATTCTATGTTGAGTCTACTGCAGGGGTGCACAACCTGCGGCCCGGGGGCCACTTGCGGCCCTCAATACCATTCTGTGCGGCCCCCAACCATCTGGTGACAGACATGTATGTCTATGTATTGTGGCTGCTCACATATATATTTCATGTATTCTCCCATTAGATGGGAGTACCAGAAATGTAGCCACACATTTATAGTATATACTGTCTGTGCAATAAGCCATAAATTGCAGTATGTAAGTTGTTAATACCGCTTTAAATGTTATTCGGCCCTTGTTGTTGGTTCAGTCTGACATTGTGGCTCCCAACCAGAAAACGTTGTGCACCCCTGGTCTACTGTATGACCAAAAGAAACCAATTTTTGATGGATCTTCTTGACTTATGTTGAGGTCCATTGAGGTTCTTTTGAGGTGCCCACTGTCTTAAATAGTGCTTCCTGCATGAATGAGCTAACCATGTAGGTTTTGAACACAACCACAAATACAAATGTGAACATAGCCCAAACAAATATGAGATATGTAGGGTCAAGATTGGCGCTGAGGTCTAACAGTCGGGATAAAGGCCATGTCTTTTGAGACTTTTGAGAAGTAGCAAGTTGATGCACATTTACAGGGGTTGCTTTTGACAATTGGTTTTTGTCAGAAGGGTTTCCCCTTGCTAAAGGGACACTACCAATTGAAATTGTTGTCCGATATCAATAGCCTATACGTGAATATTGTGTGTATTTATTTTTTTTACAAGCGGATGGTTTTCTGGATCTTTTTTTTTTAAGCCATTCCATGTATTCTACTTCCTGTCCTCCTTTTTAGTTTCCCTTTTGTTTGGGCTTTTAGCAAAACAAACAGCTTCAATCTTAAACCTGTCATGCATGGTAGGGATCAGTGCACACCCTAGTCTCCAAACCACCACTGTCCCTACCTACTTGAATAATCTGTCCTAAACGGCACCCTCCAACTGGGTAATGTTCCCTACTCTGCTAAGTACACATTGCAGAGAAATAAGACAGGCCAAAGGCCAAATCAGAAAATCTTAAAGAACTATGATAAAATCAGATTTAAAGACATATCCAATAACAAGCCAGATTTGAAACCAAAGAGTCACATCAGTACCAGAAACAGAAGACAAACAGAGAGTAAAAACCAGTCAGTTCCAAGATGACACGTTAGAGCAGTAATGGATAGTCAAAGGTACTGTAAAGCCAGAGACAAATAGCAGGTCAATGATCCAGGAATCTAAACAGTTTAGAGACCACTAGTGAGGGTACAGAGACCAATCACAGGCGACTGTGGCCAGCATAAATATATATACCACCACTAACAAGCATGGGACATCAGCCTAGATGCTAATTGGCTCGGTGTCAAATACATGCTGTTAGGCTGGACCACCCTGCAGCCAGATGGGTGGCTCTGACTATGGCACAACTTAGAGGGTACTACTGCAAGAAAGTCAGACTTCTCATGGAAGCCCGGACAGGTAAGTCCATCACAAGAACATTCACTGCGGCCAGAGATAGAAGGGTGACAAGTAACTCAATTAGTACATCACAAATTACACTAATAAGTACAATGTTCTTCTGTGACCATCTTTATCTATTGAGATAACAATAGAGCTGTTATACTGTCATCCTAATTCTACAAATCTACTATTATACTAACAGATTGATTAAACATTGGATTACCTATCTATGTAGAGTTGTATCTCTCTGTTTTGACTGCTTCAGAAGGGCAATATTTTGTATTTCATTTTCAATGGCATCGTACTTCCAAAATGAAAACGTAAGTCAGCCAAAAATTCGAAAAAATTAATTTTTCTGTGAATAATGAATTTAAAAAAAATACCCTATTCTGACGGGAGTGTCCCTTTTAAGGGTATTCCTCTCTTGGCACCTCAAGTGATGGGCTGACATTGATTGGAGCACCTGCTAGCAAGTGGAATATTCCTCACAGTGCCACCACAGGACAAATTAAGCATTACACATATCTCCAGTTTAATGCATGGACATACCGTACTAGGCTTTCCTGACAGAGAAGACACTCTTTCTAGGCATCACCATCCCAGTTAATATCTTCTACACCCATCATCATGTTTAGATATTAATGAAAATGTTGACTTAAAGGGGATGTCTGGACGATTTCTTATTTATATTTTTTTAAAGACTCAGAGTGGAGCCTTTAAGAAAAATATGTCTGGATGACACCTTTAATTTCATACAAGGTCTCTGTGACGGCAGACAAAATCCAGAAGGAGACATGTTGATAGCAAAATGTCTCAATGATACAACCTAAGGCTTTGGGCCTGTAACTCTACATCTCTCTATTTACTGTAAATAGGTCAGGAAAAAGCAGTTTTCATTTTTGAATTTACATTAGGGTCCATTAATATGTCCGTGAATGTGTCCGCTCCCGTTCCGCAATTATGCGGAATGTGTGCGGACCTATTCATTCTCTATGGGGCAGGAATGGATGCGGACAGCACACAGTGTGCTGTCCACATCTGCATTACCGGAGCGCGCCCCCAAACTCCCGGTCCACGGCTCCGGAAAAAAACAGGACAAGAATAAGCAGTTCTATGGGGGTGCCGGCCGGCTGTATTGCCGATCCGCAATACACTACGGACGTGTGAAAGGACCCTTAAGGGACCATAGCCAGAGGGGCATGCACCGTATCAGAGGTACCAAAGTGCCCCTATACATTTATAGGTGCCCCTATACAGTTATAAGCCTCTTAACTACACCCAGTATTGCTTGTCCTCTGTTCATTGCTTGCGTCGAGTCAGCACATTATGGATATATGGATATTATAGTCGTCACAGAAGCCATTAGCCACCTGGCTACTGCAAACGTTGGCAAAGACTGCTTCATTGAACAGACGTGATCACCCCCACCCTATATAAATTGCCGTCATTATTTCCCCGAGAAGATAAACATTTGTTTTGGGCGGATGAATGGTGCGTGCGGCATTGTCTGCGGAGCATCATGGACTGTCTGAAAGATGACAACCCCTGCTTGTGGTTTTCTTTTATGCACCACTGGATTAATCAAGTAAGATCTTCTGTTTTAGGCCTCCAGCGTTTCTTCCTTTGACCTGCTACATATGCAGCTCGGCAATAAATCAATCTCAGTGTGGAATTATACTGCAAGATGGCAGTCGTTCACTGTGGCTGTACAGTTCAATGATTTCAAGTCAAACTACCAGTAATTAGCTGCTATGCAGTACGCCACAAGATGAAGTGAGTACAGATGGTTTTCCCCTGCCCACTTCATTGCCCAAAGCCAACGCAGCAGAACTAGCGAATATATTTACCCAATCTATGTGGCTGTTGCTGCTTTGCTTAATTACTTATGTATATTTTTGTTAATGAAGTCTTTATAATTGCTCCAGTGCATCTAAAATAAAAATGGAAGCAAACAGCATTCATTAAATCCTCTACCGTTTTGTGTCTACAGCATCCAGTGCAGACTTATATGTCTCTTTAAAGGATTGTCCCATGAAAAATATTCAACATTTTTCAGGCCAGGACCAGGATCTGAATACTTTTGTAATTTCGTGTAATTAAAAATGTTGTACAGCCGCTGAGCTATTCAATAAAATGTATATGCAGAGCGCCACCTGCTGTCTGTTATGTTCCTTACTCCTTTGTCAGGCTCACTGAGGTGGTCGCACGTGCTCAATTTAAATATTTAACTGTCACCAGCCATATCTTCTGTAGAAGCTCTGGTAGTTACAGGGTAGCAGAAAGGACACGAGCACCACAGGGGAGAGATGAAGTCCTATCTAACTATTCAGATGGTGTGATCGCTAATGACTGTGGCATCTGAAGGGTTAAGTGACTGGGATCGGAGTTATCTCCAAATCTGGTTATTGCTAGTAGGTGTCAGCTGTAATGCACAGAAAGTACCTACAAACTCTTCAGAAACATCCAACAGGCTCCCGGAAAACTGGAAGATCTCCAAAACTCCTAGAAGAGCTTGCAAATCTCACACATAGCTCACGGAGGGCTGCTTTCTACTAGAAAGCAGCACTCCTATGAGCTCTAACTCTATGTGGTACTATATATATATTTATGCTAAAAGTTCCCCTATATTATATACTAGGTTAGGGTTGAATTAAATAGGTTCTCTGGTTTCACAATTATTTTTTTATCTGTCTACAGTATGCTTTATATTGTTGCCCAAAGTACCTGTTTTTCATCTCCGCACTTTCCTTCCCCTGTTTTCAGTATCTCTGCATCTAGGCAGGATGTTTACATGCAGAACTTCCTGTTTTCATCAGCTTCCTGTTGTGTATACTAATCATACCCATAATGCTTTACTCGGTAATATTTTACAGGGCTTGCTCTGTCTAGTAAACATGGAGAGATGAGATATAGGGTCTGCGACTACTGCAGAAGGAACAGTTTAGCAGATGGAGCAAGCCCTGAGAAACAGTACAAGGCAAAGCATGGTGGATTTGGTTAGCAAACCCAACATGAAGTTGATGAAAACAGGAAGTTCTGCATGTAAACATCCTGCCAGGTTGTGGTGATGCTGAGAACAGGAGAAAGAAAGTGCTGACATGAAAAACAGGCATATGGGGCAAAAATAGGGGTGTTGGGTTACCCTGGGCAAATAAAAAAAAAATTTCATTATGAAACTAGAGGACCCCTTTAGTATTGGTGGGGACCCCCACCCACTTCTGGAATAAGAAACACATAACCCCTCATGCTATACAGGAGAGGTGGCCAAAGTGTGTGGGAGTTATAGAGATAACTCACCCAGTGACTCCCTTAGGTCTGTCTGTTTATATGTTGTAGCCACCGTCTGGATTTTGCAATTGTTCAAAATTACTGTAAAATTTCTCAGTTTTGCTGTAATTGTACAAAACTGTGGCAGAAACTGAAACACGGCTGCAATCTGCACACCCCAGCTTAGACTTTATAATGGGGGGAGCTACACACATGCAGGGTAGGATTGCCAAACAGCATGAGCAGTGTCTAAACTACAATTATAATGAGGGACTATAAGGGGCATAACTAAACAAAGATAGATGAATGTATGGGATGGATGGATAGAGATAGATTGGGGGGGGGGGGGGGGTTGTATGGTGGTGGAATTTCCCTAAGTCCCAAGGTGGTAGTGGTCCTGTGGCAGGTGCCCGCCATGCTCTCCTGATATGGCAGTTTTTGCTACGTTAGTATAGGTGTAGTTTGTGCAAATTACAGTATGAGTCAAACATTGTCAAAAAGAAAAAAAAAGTAAAAAAGCAGGAAAGAATAAATATAGAAAAACAAAAAAAGGAAATTTAATTTTTCTGCACTTTTTTCTTTAGTCGATACAATATATATTCTTTATAACTTTTTTCTATATTCTGAAGGTCATTTCAGGAGCTGCAGAAAAGGTCTATATGAGGTCAGCCTTGGATAAAAATATGATAAAAAATTCAAGGGCTAGAGATTACTGGGACCAGTGATTGATTTTCAGTCGCCTTCTCCTTAAAATAATATTTCGAGAGGACAGTATGTTCAATTATTTGTGGCTACCTGGACTGAGCTGTCATGGACTGATGATTTAGGATTTTTTCTTCTCCTATGGCCTTATCTGTTCACTTTACCACGTGCTATAAAACCTGTTTTCTAAAATTCCTCCAAAATCAATTTATATGACACAATTTCATCTGGCAAAGGAGTGTTAGATAGGATTAAGATCTTGACACAACTTGGAAGTGGCACAAAAGGAACAGCTGCAAAGAACGTCGAGTCAGACGGAGTCCTGATCTCCACAGCTACACATGTGAATCACAACCACTCCAGTGGCCTCAAAACTCTATGGCTTCCGGCTGTTATTTCTATGTCATTTATATTACAAGATTTTACAATTAATCAAAAATCATACATGTTTATATATATATATATATATATATATATATATGTATATATATACCAAGACAAATACGCAGCACTCCACTAAAGTTGAAAAACTGCAAAAAGATTTATTCACACATGTGAGTAAGGCGACGTTTCGGTCCTCACGGAACCCTCTTCAAGCCAAGTGTTGGCACTTGGCTTGAAGAGGGTTCCGTGAGGGGACCGAAACGTCGCCTTACTCACATGTGTGAATAAATCTTTTTGCAGTTTTTCAACTTCAGTGGAGTGCTGCGTATCTTTCTTGGCATTAATGTGCCCCTGATCGGGGTTGAACGCTTGCACCGCCTTCTGGAAGAATTGGAGTGCTGCCTTGTTCTCTTATTATATATATATATATATATATATATATATATATAGTTGAAACCAGAAGTTTACATACACTATATAAAAAGACACATCTGCATGTTTTTCTCAATATCCGACATGAAATCAGAATAAACCATTCCTGTTTTTGGTCAATTAGGATTACCATAATTATTATTATTTGCCAAATGCCAGAATAATGAGAGAGAGAGAGAAGAGAGAGAGAGAGAATGTTTTAAGGCATTTTTATTACTTTGCAATGTTAAAAGTTTACATACACTAAGATTACTATGCCTTTAAACAATTCTGGACTGCCCATATGATGATGTCATGTGCTTGGAAGCTTCTGTTAGGTTTGTTGGCAACATCTGAGTTAATTAGACACACCTGTGGATGTATTTAAATGCACACCTGAAACACAGGAGGAATGGGCCCAAATTCCGACCAACTACTGTGAGAAGCTTGTGAAAGGATATCTAAAAACGTTTGACCCAAGTCATACAGTTTAAGGGCAATGGTACCAAATAATAATGAAATGTATGTAAACTTTTGACTTTGCAGAAAGTAATAAAAATGCCTTAAAACATTCTCTCTGTCATTATTCTGGCATTTGGCAAATAATAATACTTATGGTAATCCTAATTGACCAAAAACAAAGTTTATTCTGATTTCATGTCAGATATTGAGACAAACATGCATATGTGTCTTTTTATATAGTGTATGTACACTTCTGGTTTACATACACTATATGTAACACACATAATCTGCATCAAGAGAAAAATTGAAAAGCTATGGCTATTATGGATGCAAATTGTCCATCTATTAGCATGTCACACATGTAACAGTCCCATAGTTCATAAAACCCTTGGATCCTTCAGCTTGTCCTGCAACCCCAACAGAAAAAAACAAAGCACTGCAGTAAGTTACCTTGTTCTCTGTAGCCACATGCTGCAAGTCTTCTAGTCTCTCCTTAAAGGGGTTTTCCAGTTTGCCTCAACATCCTTTGTTTATGAAGGTAGCTGTAAGGTATTTCTGTGACCTTTTTTGCTCCTATCTTCCTTTCTGGGCTGTGGTCATATGGCCATGCCCGTGTGGCTCTTTCTTTTTTCTTGTGATGTTATGTCCATGGGTGGGGCAGTGATAGAGGAGTGTCTATGTAACTAGCTGGGTGGGAGGAGCTATAAACTAGCTGGGCGGCATTAGGGGCAGTGATAGGGGAGTGTCTGTGTAATCAACTAGGTGGGAGGAGCTATAAACTAGCTGGGCAATGTTAGGAATAGTGATAGGGGAGTGTCTATTTAACCAACTGGGTGGGAGGAGCTATAAACTAGCTGTGCAATGTTAGGGGCAGTGATAGGGGAGTGGCTATGTAACTAGCTGGGTGGGAGGAGCTATAAACAAACATGGGCGGTGTTAGGGGCAGGGATAGAGGAGTGTCTATGTAATTAGCTGGGTAGGAGGAGCTATAAATTAGCTGGCCATTGTTAGGGGCGGTGCTGGAGCTGTGGCAGAGGAAGGAGAAATGCATCATGGGTTTGGTTGGATACAGGAACAGGAAGTGCTACATACAGGATGGAAACAAACCAGAGTGATTGGTTTACATGGTGAAAACGGGTCAAAAAGCATGGGGCAGATGTACCTGAGGTAAGCAACCATATGAGTATATCTGTTAAACCCATAGTAAACCTGGAAAATAACCTTAACAGTGTGGCACCAAGCAGAGGAAGCAGATAGAGGTGATGACGAGAGCACTGCCATCATCAGGTGAGATTGCATCCTGCACAGGACACTGTCTCCATCGCTTGTCTAAACTACGGACCTCTTATATGCATTACAAGTAGAGTTAAGCAAAGTTTTGAAACATTCGATTCAGCAGCTTCGACAAATTTTGACAAGAAATTCGATTTGTTACAAATTCATTTGTGACAAATCACTATGGTAAATCCCTATTCAACCTATCAATCAAAGAGACCGTTTTTAATGGCCGCTTCGACAGAAGTGCTCCCGTCCAACGGCCATTAAAAACGGTAATACGCTAGTGCAATACTGGATAAAAAATAAAATAAAAAAATCACTCACAGCGTGCTCCCAGCGTGATCACGTGGTGACGTCATCAGAGGTCCTTTGCCTTTTTTTTTTTCAATCCAGAGGGGAGCAAATGGATGAGATGAGTAATTTCTTTTTTCGTTTTTTCTAAGACAACTCTAGCCCTTATTTTAGGAAAAATGATTCATTACCACGAAGCGCGAGGAAATTCAGATCGAATTCCACTTCGGATTCTTCGATTCGCTCAACCCTAATTACAAGCTGATATATGGACTGCCTTGATGTTTTGTTTTCTGCACTTGTCAAATTAACTATTTCATTTTTGTTACATTAGCCGCAGGACCCGGAGACACCGCGTAGTTCTTTTCTTAGAACCCATTCTTAACTTTATGATATTGATGACCTCTAATAAAGATTCTAGAATTTTTTAATTTCTGCCCTGGTTTCCTTAACATTTATTTTTAGTCCCATTAGAAGCAATAATGGAGAACGGTACAGTAGCTTTCTTTTTATTAGTCTTTGTTAATGATTCCATGTGGTAATTGTATGAAGGTGCTATAACCATAAATACCTTCCCTCCAGAAAAAAGAGATAGCCGTGAATGTAATGTATCAGCGCCATGCATTTTTCTTTATTAAAAAATAAATAAAAAAATAAGAAAAACATGTTTATTTGCTGCATCTATTTTAATACTAGATTCAACACTGGAAATGAAGCAGCTCTTTCTCCCTCTTTCCCAGCAGGAAGTCTCAGTCAATGTTTGGTCAGGGATTTCCATCTGTGATTGTGAGCCGAAACCAGTAGTGAAGGCTACACAGAGATAAGGTATAAGGCCCTTTGCACACGACCGTATGGTTTTGTGGTCTGTTTTAAACTGATCAGTTTTTCAGTTTTTTTTTTGTTTCAGTAGTGTTTCCATTCCATTTCCGTTCCGTTTTGCTGTTTGGTTTCCGTTTATGATCCGTTTTTTGCGGATCACAAATGGAAACGGAAGCGTACAATAATGTTTAAACAGTAAGTACATTAAAAAATTGGGCTGGGCATGAAATTTTCAATAGATGGTTCCGCAAAAACGGAATGGATACGGAAGACATACGAATGCGTTCTGCATGCATTCCGTTTTTCTTTTGCAGGACTATTGACTTGAATCGAGCCACGGAATGTGATTTTCGGGCACTAATAGGACATGTTCTATATTTGAACAGAACAGAAATATGTAAACGGAATGCATACGGAGTACCTTCCGTTTTTTTTACAGAACCATTGAAATGAATGGTTAAGCATACGGACCACAAACGGAATCTGCAAAAATGGAATGGAAATGGGAAAAAAAAAACGTTTGTGTGCAAGAGGCCTACTGAAGGATCTGCTCCAGTTCTGTTTTTGACCCAGACCTGATCACCTGATTTTGACTCACAATCATTGATGGAAATGTGTGATTTTTATGCAGAAGTATCTGGCGAAAACGTATACTGTACCAAATGTTTTTGTTTTTTTTAAAGATTGGAACCTGTGGGTAACATATCCCACCGAGGAATACACCAGAGGCTTCTGTCAAAGGTAGACATCAGGAAATATGGAAGTCTCAAACATGATGGAAATAGGGCCTTGTGCAGCTTTTAGACCCCTGAATAGGTCATCAATATCAGACCAGTGGGGGTCCCATACCCAGTGTCGGCACCGCTTAGATGTTTCGGGCAGCCGCCAGCATCGGAGGCTATACAGTAGAAGGAAGGCTCCATTCAGTATGTAGTTTCCTTTGCTGGCGTACCTAAACTTGGTCACTTTTCACTTTAATGGGAGCCGAGCTTCAGTACACCACCACGGCAAATACATCTTCTGCGTCCGGCTCTATCCACTGTTCAGTTTCCGGCAACTGCGGCTTTCAAAAACAGATGTTGAGGACTTATCTAGAGGATAGGTCATAGATATCTAAAAGCTGAACAACCCCTTTACAAGAGCCAATGGAGTGCCCACCGGTCTGTAATATGAGCACAGCAAAGAGATATGCCACCAATGTCTCAGATGAGACAACCCTCTTTAACTTCGCCATTTTCATGTCTACAAAACCTTTAGACACTTACAGTAAGTGGATACTTTTCTTATGGGTTACAAATAATTACATTTTGGAAAAACCTTTGTCCCAGTTTCCAGATGGACTTACCCAGAGACCAGCATCTTCCAGGGATGAATGGATAGTGAAGCTGAGTGGCCCTATGTTCTACAGGAATTCCAACTAGAAATCACTCTCGCTCTTGCTTACGGCTAATATGACCCTTTAATAGAATTCATAGAAGTGTTTGCTACAAATTCCAGGAGTCGTTTTTTTTTTCAGTAATGGAGGAATTTGCTTCTTTGAAACAATTCCACTTAATATAAACTGAAGGGACAAGTGTGGACAGTGAAAAACCAGAACAATGAGCTCAATGTGAAGAATGACGCCGCGCCGGGGGACCCCTCAGGAGAACACTTCTAAATAAGCATACTCAAGTGTAGAATCAGCGAGCTGAGGCCGCAGATTATTTTACTTCTCTGTTTATCTGATGGCAAAATCATTAATTCCCAATCCCCTCCCATTATTAATAAATGGCGGTATTTATCCGTCAGGTCCAGTAAATGAGAAGTCGTGTTGACCTCGTCAGCTTCCATGTAAATGAAATAAGACTCCAGTTACTCTCTTATACACAGTATTACCTCCTGTTTATTAAAGAACCATGCACACAAGGCTTTAAGTCAATGAGTCTTTAAGACACGGCCTAGCGCAATGACAAGGAACCACCAAATGGATCATGCATGGTCCAGGTTATCAACCTGTGGTATGTGCTTTAGGGTGGGGTGCAGAACAGTGTCTGAGCATAACCTTGGGGATGCTTTGATTTACAGGAGATGTCAGAGTATTTAATACTGATGACCTATCTTCAGGATGAGGCATCAGTATCTGATCAGTGGGGGTCCGACTGACGATTAGCTGTTTGAAGAGACGGAGCACATGGCCTAGGCTCAGTGCAACTCCATTCAAGTGTGTGGGCCTGGGCTGCAATACTAAGCACAACCACTACGGAGCTGTGCTTGGTAAGCTGTGAGGAAGTCACAGCACTCACTGGAGAGCTGCACGCTCCTCATACAGCTGATCGGCAGGGGTGCCGATCGGATACTGATAGGTCATCGATATTAAAAGCTCGGACAGCCCCTTTAATTTATTGGAATACTACGGATATTTGGAGGAACACTAATGTATACGACCTAGAGCAGCTCATAGGGGCTTGTGCTGGCTCTCACTGAAGTGACACTTAGGGTGTATGGTGACATGGGGAAAAAATCATTCAAATAAGCTTATATTATCCACAACAGAAACCTATAAGGGAAAGCATATACAAGTAGTTAGACACAATGGCTCACATTTTCTATTCTGTAATTTGTACCAAAATTTGGCTCATTCTTGGCTCAATTTGATAGTTCTGATTGTAGACATATCTATAGTATGATGCAAGAAAGCCAAAAAGAATAATCCACTGCACCCATCGAGAGGCCATGGCTTAGGGGGCATATCTTAGCAGGAAGACTTAATGTGAATTTGCACGGGTCGATTGTCGGGAAGGAAGCCCTCCTTCCGGGCAGTCAGCTGCTCGTTCAGTGGAGGTGAAGCTCTGTATTTACATGCAGCGATCACCTCCACAGTATGAGGACGAGTAATCACTAGTGACGCAAAGCCGAATTTCCTCCTGCTTTGTGGTAGCAGTCTATCAGCACCTTGATATGCCACACCTGTGATGGATTATCTCGGCAAAGGAGAAGTGCTCACTAACAGAGATTTAGACAGATTTGTGAACAATATTGGAGAGTAATGCGTCTTTTGTGTATGTAGAAAATGCTTCAGATCTTTGAGTTCAATTTATGTAAAATGGGAGAAAAAACTAAAGTTTTGCGTTTATATTTTTGTTCAGTGTATAACTAAGCTAAGCAAGTTTTAGGCAAAAAAACTTCTATTTCCTCATTTCCCTGGTTCTCTTCAGGCCCTTTGTTTACCTGTAACAACAACAATCTCTGTCCCTCCACCTGCTCTGCTAAGGGAGTGAATACAAGTGCTGCCCTGAGTGACATGTCTGACTGCTGGGAGACTCAGCAGCATGTTGTATGTGTAGGACTACATGTCCCAACTGTACAATGACACTGCTGATACACACAGGATCTTTTCCCTACCTGTTCTTGTGCAATGCTCTGCAGAACTCCTCTAGTCTGTCAGCTCCTGTGCCCAGCATTTGTCTTCTCACTGCCTGCAGCTACTCAGTAAAGCCTTCAGCCCTGAGTCTGTGCTACTGAAAATGTTAAAGTTTTTCCTGAAGAATACAGGGAGAGAGCAGACAGCAGCAGACGGCAGTGCAGGGGGCGTGGCCAGCACAGTGACCTCTCCTGTACAGACACATATCTGCTCTTTCAGGCTTGTGCATGAAATATCATTAGAGCAGGGAGAGAAGCTGATATCACAGGTCATATGACCCTCAGTGAATTCTGAGAAAGCAGCAACTGGAGATAAAGTAAGTGAATTGTAAAGTCCTTACATTTGCCTAGTTATAAACATACAAAGGAGGGAAAAAAAATAACTCAGACAAGATCTCCTATATTGCACCAGAATTTGGGCAGAACATTCCATTGCAAAATACACCAACAACTTATCATCCAGCCCAATCCACTGAGATAAATCTGGTGGATCTTTAGACTGTTTCCACTGTTTACATTTTTGGTCATGTTAGTAAGTCTGAATACACTGTATGTTTGGGCTAAGTTTATGTAGCTTCTGTATCTTTCTATGTATGTTATCTTACTAGCTCATGCACCATGTATGCAGCATAACTCCTTATTTCCGAGTCAATTTCCCCACCTGACCTTGGGTCATTCCTCTCACAGCGGTCTGGATATTACAGGAGATAATAAGCAGTGGTATTTGCACTCACCAGTGCATGACACGGACGGTAAATGTCAATCAGACAAGTCTCCCTATCACTTTACAACTACTCAACACCATGGTATAAATAGCCGAAAAGTGTAGGATTTGAATAAGGGCACATTCACAAGGCCATTGTTCGGCCATTCCGTGCATTGGGGGCCGCAATTTTAAGTTTTCAATGCATGGGCACTATCTGTGCGGCTGCGGAGACGGATACAGACCCATTTAACTTGAATGGGTCCGTGATCTGTCCGCACCGCAAAAAAATAGAACATGTTCTATTTTTTTGTGGTGCGGAGGCACGGAGAGGCACGGAAGCACCGACCTTCTGGATTGTGGACCCATTCAAGTGACTGAGTCCGCATCCGTGATGTAGGGTGCGCACAGCCAATGCCCGCATATTGCAGACCTGCCGTTTGCATGAGCCCTGAGTCTGAGGAAAATCCTGTGTGGCAGTGCAATATCTGCGACAGCCCCAGCTACCCTGTGTACTAGTGCCAGCTTATAATATGGCAGTGGGAGCTTTAGGCCCCCAAGGGACCCGAAGCCAGATAGGACTGCTACCTCTATATCCCCTATGGCTACGGACAGAAACGGGGTCAAGAGATTAAAGGGGTTGTCCGGGTTCAGAGCTATTTTCACCCAGGCAGCCCCCCTGACTTGACCATTGGAGCAGTTTATGCTCTGATGCTCTCCTTAAGCCTACATGCACACGGCAGTGGTTTTTTGCGGCCTCCGTTCCGTTTTATTTGCGGATCTGATAGTTTCCAATTAATTTCTATGGATCCGTTAAAAATGCGGATGCCTCTTCCGTTGCCTGTCCGCATCCGCTGTTCGCATTTCAAGTCCGCAAAAAAAATATGGCATGTCCTATTCTTGTCCGCAAAAAATGGTTTGCGGACCCATAGAAGTCGATGGGTCCGCAAAAAATGCGGATGACCAACGGAAGCCATCCGTTTGTCATCCGCATCCGTTTTTTTTGCCGATGGTTGCTTGGAAACCAGGGCACTTGTACAGGTACTTTAAGAAACTGGTTCAAGCCTTCCGTTTTTTTTTGCGGAACCTACTAAATTTGCGGACACACGGAAAGGATGTGGATGTGAAAAAAAAAGGAAGACGGATCCGCGATTTGCGGACAGCAAAAAACAACTGTCGTGTGCATGTAGCCTTACCCTGCGCTGAATCGAGCAGGGCAAAGGTATTTTCTGGAGTTCCGGTGATGAACCGGGCTCTTCTTAGGGCTGCCAGGCGGAGGCTTAGCCCAGAAGTGAGCCTGGTGACATCACCGGCACTGATGGGCAGGTTTTAACCCTGCCCTAGCCTGTAAAACGGCTAGAGAACTGCTAAAGCACGCTCATCAGAGCCAGTTACGTCACCGAACACACTGCTGGGCGGAAGCCTCCGCCCTGCAGAGTGTTATGGTAAAAAAAAGAGCCCTTGCCCTGCGTGATCCTGCACAGGGCAAGGGAGAGCATCAGTGCCCTCAAACTCCTGTAAGCGCCGCTGCCTTCTCAATAGCGGATCCTAGGTGTTCAATCTCACCGATCAGATACCGATGACCTATCCAGAGGATAGGCTTTCAGCGTAAAAGTCTTGGAAAACCCTTTTAATGCTGCATTCATTCTTTGTAAAGGAGTAGATTGCCTTTGAGATGAGTCTTAGTCTAAGCTGTGGCAGAAAGCACACGCTTCCCTGAGATGTGATAGGGAGAGAGTTGGAGCAGAAATGACACGCCCCTTGAGCTGTGATAGGAAGAGAGTTGCAGGACAAAAGCACTGAGCTGTGATAAGGAGAGGGCTGCAGCAGAAAGGACATGCCCTTAAGCTGTGATAAAGAGAGAGCTAAGGCAGAAAGGACATACCTCCTGAGCTGCCATCCTGAAATAAATCTAGCAGAGCAATGAATGGGGAGATCTCTGAACCCATGGGAGGTACAGGGCTGCTTCTAGCTTTATTAGAAAGGTATTGCCATCTATTATATGATGTCTGATCTTCATTAGATTCTGCCTTCGAAAACTAATGTCTGAAAAGATAAGGATCGGGCATGTTGGTGTCTGGTAGTGGCTTTATCCCCTCTCCCCACTGACGCGACAAATGCGATTTCTTGGCATTTCCAGCCTGTCAAACCAGGATCAGGACGTGGAGATCAGTGGAGGACCAGTAAGCGTTAAGTATGGCGGCTTTTATATTTTATTTTAACTCTTTGTTTACCCCACGCTTTTTTTTTATTTTTTTAATCTCCATGGAAAGCTCCTTTAATTTCATCCCGATGCTGAATATTTGGGATATTGTAATAATTAGGAAAAGTCTAAGTTAGAATCTTATTAAGAACTTTAGGCTGAGCTATGGGGGATACTGCTAATAGGGGATCTCTCACTAGATACTTCTCAATAGAACCAGACATGGGAGATGTGCCCTTATCAGCTAAATTTAATGGTGTTGGTCCTGTCTCACTCTGTGGCCACATTGCAGAGAAAACAGTGTTTTAATAATATGCAAATTAGGGCCCTGGGGGTGCAAAGAGGGTGTTACCGTTGCACCCAGAGGTTATGCTCCCACTCCTACAGGCCGCCCCCCATCACTTTGACGGACAGTGTCAGGCAGTGATGACGCAATCATGCCGGGCCCTGAAGTCTCGTGCCTGTGCTTTTGTTTCAGTGTTTGGCGCAGAAGCGCTCGGACCGATGGATTCTGTACTGTGCCTGCGCTAAACATCAGCCATGGCGTTTCTGTACTGTACTGCGCCTGTGCCAAATACTGAAGCGAAGGCACAGGCGAGAGACTTCGGGGCCAAGTATGATTACTTTTTCACTGTCAAAATGGTGGGGGCTTGGCCTGTAGGAGATGCAAAAGCAATGTCCTTGTTGCACTCAGTGGGGCTAATTTGCATATTATTAAAGATGGGACCAACACCATTAGATTCAGCTGACAAGGGCACATCTCCCATGTCAGTGGGCTTTACTGAGGGGTATCAAGGTTCGGTATAGCTTGTAATGTATTCAGTGAAATTCCTGCGCAGCATGGCCTTAGGAGTCCAGTGGGCGGTCCTATCAGGACTTGCCATATTATCTATATTAGTTCGGTACAGAGGTAGCTGTCAATCATTGAGTAGGCCCGCCCACTAGACTCCTAAGGCCACAATGAGCAGAAATTTAAATGAATAAAATATAAGTTTTAATGAATATTCATCTTCTCAGCTCCTTCTGTCTATAACACGGTCCTCACAGGGCGAGCGATACGTTCAACGTAACAGGTTCCGATTGTGGAGGTTTAGGAAACAAACTCTAACCAATCACTGATGATGACTTGGGAAATGTGGATTATTCTAAGTAACCCTCGGTAAGATCCCGTACATGAGCTCCGGAGCAGAACTCTGTAATGTGGGCATTTCTCTCATTATGTTCCCTCACAGTTTGGTATAAGACATTTTAATGAGTTGCTCCTAAGCTGGCTCAGGAGCCGAAATCCATTTCCGCCTTTCATTGGTGGCAATCTTTATACATAAATATATCTCTGTGACTTTCTCCTGCAATTTATTTTTTTCACTTACAGTTGACCTTTCGCTTATGTCAGTGACAAACAGACAAAACTACAGCCCAGAAGAGGTAATATATCACAGCTGTAACCGGAAAACAGGGCGAGGAAAGGTTCTTGTTCTGCATGAGAGGACCGTAACCTAGAGCAGAGCCTCGTATTTATCACAATACATTCAGAGAGGGATACATAGGAAGAAGGAAGTGCAGCTCTCACCTCTAGACACCTTTCTGAAGCACGGAAGATGGGGCTTGAACCCAGCCGCTTAATGCAATTCACAAACAAAGGGTCAATTCCAGCTTCTTGCGTAAAAAGTGGATGATTCTTTATTAGGCTACATTCACACAACAGTATGGGTTTTGCAGTCCGCAAATTGCGGACCCGCAAAACACAGATACCGGCCGTGTGAATGTAGCAGGCCCTATGATAGAAATGCCTATACTTGTCCGCGATCGTGGACAAGTATAGGACATGCTCTATCTTTTTTGCGGGGCCGCGGATCGGATCTACGGATGCGCACAGCACACTGTGTGCGGTCCGCATCTTTTGCGGCCCCATTGAAATGAATGGGTCCGCACCGTTCCGCAAAATTGCGGAACGGATGTGGAGCCATTCATACGGTCGTGTGAATGTAGCCTTAGGCTTGTAAAGTTTAAGATCCGACATACATCACATGGACAGACAAAATGTGACTGTGACGCGTTTCGGGCTATAGTATTGAGCCCTCCATCAAGACTTGATGAAGGGCTCAATACTATAGCCCAAAACGTGTCACAGTTACATTTTGTCTCTCCATGTGATGTATGTCGGATCTTAAACTTTGCAAGCCTAATAAAGAATCATCCATTTTTTACGCAAGAAGCTGGAATTGACCTTTTGTTTGTGGATTGCATTAAGAGAGGGATAGATAGATAGATAGATAGATAGATAGATAGATAGATAGATAAAGATAGATAGATAGATAGATAGATAGATAGATAAAGATAGATAGATAGATAGATAGATAGATAAAGATAGATAGATAGATAGATAGATAAAGATAGATAGATAGATAGATAGATAGATAGATAGATAGATAAAGATAGATAGATAGATAGATAAACGTAGATAGATAGATAGATAGATAGATAGATAGATAAACATAGATAGGAGATAGATAGATATATAGATAGATAGATAGATAGATAGATAGATAGATAGATAAACATAGATAGATAGATAGATAGATAGATAGATAGATAGATAGGAGATATATAGATAGGTAGACAGACAGATAGATAGAAGATACATAGTAGATATATATGAGATAGATAGATAGATAGATAGATAGATAGATAGATAGATAGATAGATAGATAGAAGTGCCCAATGCCAGATTTTGCTCGCACTTAATGTAGTGTGACAAAATGTCTAACTTTTTAATGCCACTATTGTGGCATAAACAGCATAATAAATGTCCCCAATAATTTCCTGAGTAACAATTTACTACTCACAAATAAAAGAAATTATGATCTGTTATCTATCTATCTATCTATCTATCTATCTATCTATCTATCTATCTCCTATCTATCTATCTATCTATCTATCTATCTATCTCCTATCTATCTATCTGTCTTTCTATCCATGCCTCTCTACATGGATTTCTCAGCACAATACTGTAAATGCTATAAAATGTCAGCTACACATCTGTAAATCCTAGCTGATGTGTGAGAGGAGCCGATTCCTCGGACCTAGATTAGCATGATTATAATCACTGATTATTTATTTAACACGGGGCCCGTTGATTGATGTAATATCCAATTGCAGGGAACTTCCGGAAATCTGCTGAGTGCTGTTGACATTGACTGGTTGGGTAAGGGACATGTTTCGGTAACAGCTTCAGTCTAGAGAAGCAGGGACGAGCTGGAGATTATAAAATGCTGCACTTCATGAATCGAGCTAGAAGCTGATTGATAAAATGATATGGCAGGAGCCATCCAGCCTGTAAGGCCTCTTATTCCACTGCGTGTTTAATGAGTAAGGCTTGAAGTGGAGTTTGGAATTTCGGTACATGCTATAATTTTGTCTTGCACCGCTGCTTAGACAAACAGATTATAGCTTTTTGTACAGTGGACTGTGCAATTTCATATCGAACAAAAATGAAATATCACTTTAAAAATTTATAGCGGGTGAAATTATTTTTTTTCAAGTATTCCTCTTGGGAACTGAGTGCTAAATATATTGCACTTTTATAGAAAACAAGGCCCTGGACAACAAATAATCATTAATTCATTAATTCATAATTATTATAGCCCTCAAAATACCATCATAAAGTGGCAAAATAGAACATAGCATCTGAGGTATACTTTATTACACAGTTTGTTTAATGCTGCCATATAGTTCCTACATAATACTGCAATTCGACCAAGAAATAATATCGCCATTCATCACTAAAGAATACTGGCTGGTTTAGGTTTGTTCCTAGAATTTTTGTCCTAACCGGGCCTTATGGTATTTTCATTCTCTGGAAGCTCAACTAAAGGGCACTATTAACAGTAGGAGATGGACACAGTTCTGCTCCTCCTCTCTCCCTACGTAGTAATATCTGCGCATGAGAAAGCATGACCACAACAGTGACATCTGCACCTGATATAAAGCATGACCACAACAGTGACATCTGCACCTGATATAAAGCAGGACCACAACAGTGACATCTGCACCTGATATTAAGCATGACCACAACAGTGTCATCTGCACCTGATATAGAGCATAACCACAACAGTGACATCTGCACATGACATAAAACATAACCACAACAGTGACATCTGCACCTGATATAAAGCATGACCACAACAGTGACATCTGCTCATGACATAAAGCATGACCACAACAGTGACATCTGCACATGACATAAAACATGACCACAACAGTGACATCTTCACCTGATATAAAGCATGACCACAACAGTGACATCTGCACCTGATATAAAGCATGACCACAACAGTGACATCTGCACCTGATATAAAGCATGACCACAATAGTGACATCTTCACATGACATAAAGCATGACCACAATAGTGACATCTGCACCTGATATAAAGCATCACCACAATAGTGACATCTGCACCTGATATAAAGCATCACCACAAGAGTGACATCTGCACCTGATATAAAGCATAACCACAATAGTGACATCTGCACGCCATAATGCATGACCACAACAGTGACATCTGCACCTGATATAAAGCATCACCACAATAGTGACATCTGCACCTGATATAAAGCATGACTTCAACAGTGACATCTGGACCTGATATAAAGTAAAACCACAACAATGACATCTGCATGTGACATAAACCATGACCACAACAGTGAGATCTGCACATGACATAAAGCATGACCACAATATTTTCCCATAGAAATCCATGTTTTCTGTTGTAGATTTATCTTATTTCTAGATATCAGCTGTAATGCATGTTTCTGTTATTGCACCAGCTCGGGCATGATGACTGTCCCTTATAATCACGTCAAGAAATTCCAAAAAAGACAATGGGGAAAATGTATTAGGCTGGCATGTCATAATAAAAGGTGAGCTAAGTAAGAGGCGCCACATTTTTTAAGAGGCACAGGATTTCTAATAAATCTGCTGTATCTTTTGGCTGGACAAAAACAGCTGAATAAACGATAAAGCAGACTAAACTAGGCAGTGCCGCACCAAATTCAGAGTAGGTCCCACTCATAGAGGCAACCTTGGCGTGGTGAGTGGGCTTATGCCTTTTGATCAAAATGTACACTAATGCCTCAGTCAGCATGTAGCATAGGAGGCGGTACACATGCACCAAGGAGCGCTGTCTTGTGCTAAGTAGCAGGGATGAGATCAAAGCATAGCTTGTGAATGTGCGATCCAGTTCTTTTTCTTTTTTTGCATAGGTGTGGACATAACACCTGAGAAGCTGGTTCAGCTGCCCAAGGGGCCAGTGGAAAAGGGGCCACTTCCCAGTTGTAGAGCAGTAACAGAAGTGCCCAGGCTGCACTGCTAAGCTGAGAATAGGGTTTACCGGGAAAGGGGGCAGAACTTAGAGGCGGGACAGGGCAGAGTGTAGCTGTGCGACAGGGGCCCCCAGAAATGAGTTTGCTTGAGGTCTCAGAAATGCCAAATTTTCTCCACCCCCTCCTCCCCTAGATACAGGGATAGAGCATTGAACTGAACCTTTGCCCTGAGCAAAGGAAAAATGAGCTCCAACTTCAGGCTCAAGGCAACTTTCATCCACTCTACCAGTTGCCTAGATGTCTAATCTTGTCTTTTTGATTTGTACATCTCCAGCCCCTTGTATCTTTTATGTAAAGTTCTCTAAAATGCAACATACAGATAAACTCCGTACAATGCAGACATTCCCGAATCTAACACCCTGTTTAGACTGGGCAGGATCAAAGATTGAATCCTTTATTGGATATTCTGGGGAACAGTCACAGAATATCTGAGGGAAAGGATAAGAGAGACGGACATTGCAGAAGGGATTTTAGGACAGGGTTTTTTATTATTATATAATTGACTGATGATGGCGGAGGCTTTGCAGAGCTCTGTGACCCCCAGGAGAACGTCCTGCGTGCTGTGCTATTTCAGCTGATAAAAGCAGCGTGTGTTCTGTGATATTTGCTGCAGCCTAGGGTCATTCTTTGGAAAAAAAAATATGAAACGAAAAAATATTGCAAGACTTATCACATCAAAAGAATCTCCTTGCGGCATCATAAATCCAGAACTTCTTTTGTATTGCTGTGGAGGAGCGCTGATCACTGGAGTGTTTGTTAGTGTAGCTTGCAGTCGGTACACAATGAACTCAGGAGGGGAGCAGATCTTTATTCATGCAGGTTAAGGAGCGCCACGTCTCTCTATGTGTACAAGGAATTGTATCATAGCTAAGGAGCAGCTTTACAACATAGCAGTGTAGCCGGCAATGTTCTTTATAGGGGGAGGAGGAGGCCTAACCAGTTTTTGGCTGGAGTGAGGTCGGCTAGACACCCGGATCTGGCATGGTGGCATCTGTCTGGTTTAGGCCTCTTTCACACTAGCGTTGTGAGGTCCGGCGTGCACTTCCGTCGCCGGAAATGCCCGCCGGATCCGTCACAACGCAACACACCTGAAAGGATTTGAAGTGTTACCATGGCAGCCAGGACGCTACTAAAGTCCCGGCTGCCATGGAAAAGTAGTGGGGAGCAGTGGAGAAGCTACTTACCGTCTGTGCGGCTCCCGGGGCGCTCCACAATGACGTCACAGTGCCCCTACGTTGCATGGATCACATAATGCCATGGTTACCATTCAGAAAGCTAAACGTTGGATCCGGCGATGCGCCAAAACGACGTTTGCTTAAAGTCAGATCCGGATTAATGCTTTTCAATGGGCATTAATTCCGGATCCGTCCTTGCGGCATGCCTTCAGTTTTTTTGGCCGGAGCTGCGGATTTTTCAACGGCAAAAAAAGTTTAAATACTGAACGGAAGACATCCTGATGCATCCTGAACGGATTTCTTTCCATTCATAATGCATTGGGATAATCCTGATCAGTATATTTCCGTCCTAGAGCCCCGAGGACGGAACTCTAGGACGGAAAGGAACAACGCAAGTGTGAAAGAGCCCTTAGTGTATTTACAGATGTTTCAAGATGCTAATAAAATCCTTAACAGGCTGAATTTCACATTACAACCACTAGGTGGCCACATATAGACTTACATTGGATAGACATCTCGTGACACATCTGGGGATATGTTGAGCCAAGAGCAAAGGTACAGTAACGAAGGACACATCCAAAAAGTGTCCCAACTGCACAGCATGGAAAATGTTAATGTCACTGTATTATGTGCATTATATTCATGTATTACATGTATAGAGAGAGAACCGTGAAGATACAACTAAGGCCTCATGCACACGACCGTTGGTGTTTTGCGGTCCGCAAACCGCGGATCCGCAAAACACGGAAGCTACTCCTCGTTCTTGCGGAACGGAACACGGCCCATTGTAGAAATGCCTATTCTTGTCCGCAAAACGGACAAGAATAGGACATACTCTATTTTTTTTGCGGAGGCACGGAACGGAGCAATGGATGCGGACAGCACACGGAGTGCTGTCCGCATCTTTTGCGGCCTCATTGAAGTAAATGGGTCCGCACCCGATCCGCAAAATATGCGGCTCGGACGCGGACCACAACAATGGTCGTGTGCATGAGGCCTTAGGGTGCATTTACACGAATTTGTGATGACCATGCCTGTGTTGCAGATTGCAAGCCGCAGATCTGCAAAACACAGGCATTGGCCATGTGCACCCTGCAATCTCAGTGCAGACCCATTGACTTCAATCGGTATGCAATCTGCAAGATACGGTCAAACATAGGACATGTGAGGTACCTGTGTTTTGCGGATCCACAGTCTGCAGTCCATAACACAGACATGGCCGTAATGCGCTCTTACCCTTTGTATAAAGTGTAACAAAAGTGAGACAATACAAAAAAAGAGCAACGAAAGTGAGAGCATCTGTGTCAGCCCTGGAGGAAAGGAGCTATTGGATTATATAGAAAGTTGAGAGGCCCCAAAGAAGGATTGCAGAGCACTGATCAGAGAAGGTAACTGCCTGCACCCTGGCTATAGGCTTATCTGCATGTGGTGGGAGCAAGCTCCAGGTTCCCCATCATAGCTAAAGGACAGAATGGGACCTCTGTTCAGAGATTGTATTCCACTGAGGATACTGGAGAGAGATCCTGTCTTGCACCTCACAGCAAGGGAGTAAAAGGTGCTCTCTTACTTGTCACTGCTCAAACTCAGGAGTGTGCTTTGGTGACTGTTACTTACTTTACTATGTATGTAAATATATACAGTATCTTTTATCATAGCAAACTTTTTATGCACCTAAGTCGTGTTAAGCCTATTTATTCCCGAATCTCAGAATTCACTGTAATGCAAGAAGCAATCTATAGAGAACATGCAGATGTTCCCTTTAAATAGCATTGCAATCGCTATCATTGTACAAGGATACATCATCAATGAAATCTAAGTATTTGTGAATAAGAAATAGACCCTATTGACAAGTGATTGGCTTCAAAAATCATCTCCAAATGGACTTGTCTTCTGCTGAACCTTTAGGGCTTGTTGTATTTTGGGACATGTCAAATCTTTCTCTCATTGGTTAGTCTTTTTGGTTAGTCTGGTGCGCCAATATGACCTTGTATTTGGAACAGAGTACAGCCTAGCAAACAATGCTGTACTGTTAATGGAGGCAGACCACGCAACTGCTATGGGCCTCTGAGGGAAGGGGGCCCAGTGCTGAACTTCTACTTTCTCTTCCAGATTTAAAATACAGCATTTTCCAGCAGCCACCACTAGTGGGATCTCAAGATGATTACAGTAACTGTATGAATTTCTATGCATTGAGCTCCCCCTAGTGGTGGCTGCTGGCAGACAGCTTTGTAATAGAAGGGAAGTAGGAGATTTAACGATGTATTTATGAATATATTGAGAAATATGGTATTCAGAATAAGCGCTACATATATATCAAGTATCTCTACCACTTTACTGATATACAGGTCGGATAAAGTGGGTGAGGCCAAAGGAGACTTTTTTTTTTTTATTACAATGTCCTTTTCTTTAAAATTTCTTTTGCTTCCTACAAAAAAATATCAGAAATCTGGCACCGCGCTTTGCATTCTGCATTGCATGGGAGTGATTGACATACTAAGTCTTGCAATGGGGCCCTATTGTCACGGCTGTGTCACGGTCTTGTTGTTGTGCACCATCACACGTTAGCCGTCCATGCTGGTTGCCAGGGGCAACACGTTTTTGCAGCGTGTTTCTGCTTTCCTCCTTCTCCTGGTTCTTTCCCTGTCTGGTGCTGAAGAGGGGTTAACTTATGTCTAGTTTGGTGTTTCCATGTCTGGTCAAATTGTGTTTGTAGTCCAGCATGGATGCTAGACATTCCCCGGTCTGTCTGTGCCTGTGAGAGGGCCCCTGGGTTCCCCGGAGGGGGAACCACAAGTCAGTGACCAGCTCTGCCTGGGGCTGCCATGCATCCTGTCCACATTGAGGTCCAGGCAGTTACTGGTCTGCTGGATTCCTGTGTATGTTGTTTGTACTGTATCCTGGTTGGTGTGTGGGTTCTAGTCATTGTTGCTGCTGCAGGTAAGTGCTAGTGGTTCTGGTTCTTGCCTGCCGATCCAGTTGTGGCTCACTGTCTCCGCTTTCCTTTGCATCTAGGCCGGTGGAGACTCCTGTTCTTCCGTGTCTTGGAGGAACAGGATGTCTCAGGCCCTGACATTATCTCTAGGGCTATTCAGGGATTCCAGGGTCTGAGGGAGGAACAGGATGTCTCAGGCCCTGACATTATCTCTAGGGCTATTCAGGGATTCCAGGGTCTGAGGTTCCTGGGTATGAGCCGTCCTACCATCTGGGTCCGCTCATACGGGTAGGAGTCAAGGCCAGGATTAGGGTGGCATTAGGAGGTGACCTGCTCCCTTTTCCCGGTGTCCATTGTTAGTATGCTGCCCCATTTACCTACGCTATACGCTATATTTCCCCCACTCCCCACTGTGACACCTATGAGATCTGGGTACTCCCCTGGCAGCAAATATATGGCATTTACATCTCAAATCTTCTCATTTTTAGGTTAATAATCTGTACTGATGCAAGCTACATTTAGCAGAAAAATTCTGTTCAGTATTATGCTAAATATTGCACTGCATTTTAATTGAAAAGTTACATTGTGATAAAAACTAATACAGTTTTGATGAGATGTTTTCCATAACCATGACCTGAAGTGAATCAATATATGTTGTATATTTACAATAAAAATTCTATAGAGAAACTTAGATAAATATGCACAAAATCTCTGACCTACAGAACACTCAACTCCTACAACAGACCGAGTGAATTTATCCTCATTTCTACAAGCTTATTATTGCATTTAGCCCATGGGCAATCATTTCTACAGCACAATAACAAACTGCAGAACTCGCTGAGAAAAAAACCCTGAAAAGTTCATCACAATGTTTGGAGAAAAGGTAAATTGTGATAATGGAATATCTATTAAGCACCTCATCATCTCAGAAAAAGAGTAAAAAAATTAACTGAGTGCACTGTGATTTTCTGGTACCTTCAGAAAAAAGACGCAAACTAGCTATTAGGATTGTGATAATGCACTGCCAATATGCTTTACTTTTCTTTGTTTCTTTTAAAGTAAAATGAACTAAAAATATAAGTTTTTTTTTATACAGTGCTTAAAAAGTCCCAATTTAGAGGTAAATGATAAAATTCGCTCTACCTGCAGTCACCACTAGAAGGAGCTTAGGAGTTTACTGCATACCATTTTATTATCAAGCTCAATTTAAAGCATCACTAACTTTGCACACAACTTTTGATATGTCATAGAGACATATCAAAGGTTATGATCGGTGGAGGTCTGGGTACTGAGACCCCCACTGTTCTCTAGTACGAGGGGAGAGAAGTATGTGCATATCACGCTCTCTCTCCTCGCTGGTAAGGATGGAACTCAGATGGGCCCATAGACTATTATGAAGTCCGTCTCAAGCAGCGAGGAGAGTCAGCACGATATACGTACATTTCTTTCCCCTCGTTCTGGAGAACGATGGGGGTCTCAGTACCTAGACTTCAACCAATCATAACTTTTGATATGCTCCCTGACATGAAAAGTTAGTGACGCTTTTGCAGTCTATGGTAAGCTCTTAAAGAGGACCAGTCATCTTTTCTGTTTTAGGGTACTTTCAAACTTGCAGCATGGCTATCCAGCAGGCTGTTCCGGCGGGTGAACAGCCCGCCGGATCCGCCATGCTGTAAGTACCCGTGTGCTGCTGCTTCGTCCCCATTGACTACAATAGGGTCAGGGGGCAAAGCTACGGCACAGCACAGCACTGCAGGTCTGACTTTTTAGCCCGGCGATCACTGCCGTGCTGCACCGTAGCTCCCCCTGCCTTCATTATAGTCAATGGGGACAGAGCGGCAGCACAGCTGCACACGGGTAATTGCGGCATGGCGGATACAGCCTGCCGGATAGCCATGCCGCAAGTGTGAAAGTACCCTTAGTAACTACTAACATTCTGAATGAAATAACAATTCTGACCCATCTTTCCATGTAACTTTATGTTGTGTTTGTGTTGTTCAAAGATAGATAGATAGATAGATAGATAATAGAGAGATAGTAAGATAGATGTTAGATAGATAGATAGATAGATAGATAGATATAAGTAGATTACATAGAATATATATACAGTAGATTAGTCAGATGGGTAGATAGATAGATATGAGGGAGATAGATAGATAGATAGATAGATAGATAGATACAGTAGATTATATATTAGATAGATAGATAGATAGATAGAGGACAGCTCTCCATGGATGTGTTTGGCTTGTGTTCCGAGAGCTTTGCTGTAAACAGACTAATAACTCCTCTTGCGGAGAATGTAGGTAAGGTCGGAGTGATCCATCTTTTTGTTCGGGAGCTCTGATAGAATCTCTTCCTGGACAGACCATTAGTAAGGTAGTAGTAGTCTATCTCACTGGCAGGAGACTGCACACGGCCATTATTCTTCTATTAAATATCAGGTTAAGCTGTTCTGCCTTTAGCACAATGCCCAGATTCTGTCCTCTCTAATAAATGGCCATTGTTTGTATGATCTTCTACGGAAGTCTGGGCTGGAAGAGGCACAAGTCATTTCTTCTACATCACTCATAGGGGCAGATAAGGGGTCGCAGACATGGGCCAGCCCACCCACTAGACTGAACGCATCTTCGTAGGTGAAAGGTATATGAGTATGGCCAGACGTCCCCACATTCCTAGACAATACACTTCTCAGATGGTTTATTGTCTAAGAAAGGGGATTTTTGCTTTATGCAATGGATATGAACACCCGACCAATGCCAGAAATGATTGTGAAGAGCGGGCCATTTAACAGAACTAAGAAATTATGACAGAATTGCTGTTGTATTTGTCATCTTGCCTCACAAGAATTGAAATGTCTTATATACCCATATACCTCAAAATAATAGTAATGAAGACATCAACTCATCCCACAAAAAAGAAGCCCTCTCACAGCTCCGTCGTTGGAAAAATAAAAAAAGTTATGGCTGTCAGAATACAGCAACACATAAAAAAAATTCATTTTATTCTCTATCATATAAGTATTTTTAATTATTAACACATAAAACCTGCCCATAAGAGGAGGAAAATAAGAAAAAACTATATTTTTAATCAGGCCTCAGCTCAGAACCCCATTCAGACTCCCAATGTTAATCAGACCTCAGATCACACCCTGATCGTTAATAAGACCCCCAATCAGACCTCACAGATCAGACCTCCATGTTAATCAGACCACAGATCTCCTGTTCTGGATGCTGCTATGTCCTATGACCCGATGTTGCACAGTGTGAGGTCCGAGAGCGAACCGACGTCCTCATGGTGTGTGCAGGTCACAACATGCGTGTCGGCAGACGAAGACCAGGGAGCAGTGAGTACAGAGCCCACACAGGGAGCACTGTATTCACCGCTCCCCGTTCTAATGAGCTCTTTCATAATGGAAGCATTTGTTAGTATTCGCACTATAAGACACACTGAGATTTCCCCCCTCTTAGAGGGTGAAAAATACAGTAAATTTGGTATCACAGTAATCGCACTGACCCACAGAATAAAGTAACCATGTCAATATAAAAGCAAAACACACAAAATGAATCACCCAAAAATTGTGGAATTGCAATTTTTTTCCATTCTTCCCTTTAAAAAAATAATAATAAGTGTCACATTGCAATGAATGTACCCCATTGGTACTATTAAAAAATACAACTCATTCCGAAAATTTAAAAAAACAGCCATCGTGCATATGGTATGGCCTGCATCCCTAAGCTTCGTCCCTAAAAGGGTTCTCCGGTCTACAGATATTGATGACACCCGGCACCCCCATAGTTCAGCTGTTTCGGACAGCTCTGTACACTGTTTAGTGGCCATACCGGAGTACTGCAGCCCAGCTCGCAAAATGGTAGTCTGGGTGCAATAAATTATACAGTGTACAGAGCCTTATATTTCTGCTCTGTACAATCCATAGTTTCTGGTTGTGCGTCTGTCAGAAACATCTAATTGTGGGGTTGCCGAATGTTGGACCCCCACTCATCTGATATTGATGACCTATTCTAAGGATCTAGCCTGGACAACCCTGTAAAAGGGTTAATAATAGAAAAGTGTGTGTATCTAAATACCTTCTTTCTCAGCAGCTATGACCTGAGAGGTACACAGTTAGTTTCACCAAAAAGCTAAATTCAATCTCTGTAACAATTATTCTGCTTAGTCTATCACCTTTCACATGTGGAACATTAGATGCGATTAGCAGCGGCTATAAATCATTTACGGAAGTCTAATTTAATAAATGTAACATAGATGCAAAGCTACAGGGCTGAAAAATGAAATGTAGCTGCAGCAGATACCATCAGTTGGAAAACACCAGCGTATAGGCAAAGGTGACCCAGACCTGGGAGGGTGTGTATGACGTGGATCTGGGAGGGTGTGTATGACCGGGATCTGGGAGGGTGTGTATGACCGGGATCTGGGAGGGTGTGTATGACCTGGATCTGGGAGGGAGTGTATGACTTGGATCTAGGACAGTGCGTATGACCTGGATCTGGGAGGGAGTGTATGACTTGGATCTATGACAGTGCGTATGACCTGGATCTGGGAGGGTGGTATGACCTGGATCTGGGAGGGTGGGTATGACCTGGATCTGAGAGGGTGTGTATGACCCGGATCTGGGAGGGTGTGTATGACCTGGATCTGGGAGGGAGTGTATGACTTGGATCTAGGACAGTGCGTATGACCTGGATCTGGGAGGGTGGGTATGACCTGGATCTGGGAGGGTGTGTATGACCTGGATCTGAGAGGGTGTGTATGACCCGGATCTGGGAGGGTGGGTATGACCTGGATCTGAGAGGGTGTGTATGACCCGGATCTGGGAGGGTGTGTATGACCTGGATCTGGGAGGGAGTGTATGACTTGGATCTAGGACAGTGCGTATGACCTGGATCTGGGAGGGTGGGTATGACCTGGATCTGGGAGGGTGGGTATGACCTGGATCTGGGAGGGTGTGTATGACCTGGATCTGGGAGGGTGTGTATGACCTGGATCTGGGAGGGTGTGTATGGCCTGGATCTGGGAGGGTGGGTATGACCTGGATCTGGGAGGGTGGGTATGACCTGGATCTGGGAGGGTGTGTATGACCTGGATCTGGGAGGGTGTGTATGACCTGGATCTGGGAGGGTGTGTATGACCTGGATCTGGGAGGGTGTGTATGACTTCGATCTGGGAGGGTGTGTATGACCAGAGATGCTGAACGAAAATAATGATGTTTACTAGGAATTAGATAGATATTTTATATTTATGAGTTTCCTGTGTGTCGTCTATCCTTGGAGATGGGCACGTACACTTTGAAGGTAGTAGTGTAAGAAGCGTTGTCTGAAGCTAATTATACATGTTAGATACTGTATATGTCACCTGAACCCCCCGCCCTCCCCCAAACACCATCCCCATATATCTAATGCACATAAGGCTTGGCTGTGCATACATGTGTTCTGAATGGGGGACAGGGGAGTAAACCACTGTCAAGTCACCTAGCCGTGGCTTATCTTCCCTAGAAATCTAAGGGTACAACTCTATGGAGTGGCTGGCTACATGTTCCCTATGCCCACTCATGGCAGCAAATGGGCACACGATCTTGCAGTAAAATCAGATGGCCAACCACACCATCCGGTAGTCGTCTGATTTCCCAATCCTTCTCTCCCCTTATATCTGCTGCCAGAAAGCAACATACATTAAATGAAGCTGAAACTTGGGATACAGGGCACATAAAGTGTGTGTGGTGTGATGCAATGAGATTGTACCTTGCTGCGATTTGTGTACAAACCCTTTAAGGCTGGATTTACGCATTGCATATTTGGTGCTGAATTTTTATTGCAAATTCCACTCTGAAATTCAGCAACAAAGCAAAGTAGAAACCCCATTCACCCACAGCTGAAAAAATCTGCAACAGATTCTTGGCATGCCGTGGACTTCACTACACATTACACCTACAGTAGCTTCTATGATATGCCAATCTAACTCGATAGACATTAAGATGGAGTTGGTTCTGTTCTTCTGGGGAGGCTTTCTACAGGGTCTTGGAGAGAGTCTGGGAATTTTTGTCCATTCATCGAGAAGAGCATTTTTAAGGTCAGACACTGATGTTGGATGAGAGGACCTGGCTCACAATCTTCATTCAGTTCATCCCAAAGGTGTTGGATGGGGTTGAGGTCAGGGTTCTGTGCGACCAGTCAAGTTCTTCCACATAAACTTACCAACCATGCCTTTATGACCTTGCTTCGTGCACTGGGACACAAAGGGCCTTCCCCAGACTGTGCCTACAAATTGAGAAGCATACAATTGTCCAAAATGTCTTGGTATGCTGAAGAATTAAGAGTCCCCTTCACTAGAACTAAGGGACTTAGGCTAAACTGTCAAAAAACACCCCCATAGCATTATCCCTCCTCCACCAAACTTTACAGCTGGCACAGTGCAGTCAGGCAGGTAATGTTCTCCTGACATTCACCAAACCCAAGCTCCATCAGACTGCCAGACCGAGAAGCGCGATTCATCGCTCCACAGAACAGTATTCCACTGCTCCTGAGTCCAGTGGCTGCATGCTTTATACCACTCCATCCGACGGTTGGCATTGTGCTTGGCGATGTAAGGCTTGCGTCCGACTGGTTGGCCATGGAAACCCATGTCATGAAGCTCCTGGAACACAGTTTTTGTGCTGATGTTAATACCAGAGGAGGTTTGGACTCATCAGTTATGGAGTCAGTAGATCATTGGTGACTTTTATGCACTGCTTTGCTCCTCAGCACTCGCTGACCCCGCTCTGTAACTTTACATGGTCTCCACTTTGTGGCTGAGTTGCTGTGATTCCTAAACCCTTCCACTTTACAATATGACCACTCAGAGGTGATGGTGGAATATCTAGGAGGGAAGACATTTCATGAACTGACTTATTGTATAGGTGACATCCTATAACAGGACCGCGCTGAGAATTCATTAGATCTTTACAACGAGCCATTCTATCACAAAATGTTTGTAGAGGCTAACATTGCAGTCCTGTGTAAAAGCTGTTGTATCCCAGTGCCAAATGACATACTCCGATCAAATACATCTGTAAGCTAATACTGCAGTAAGCATACAACTATGGCCTTCAATGTAGTGAGTAGAATGAGGAATATATACAGTTTAGAGTAATTTACTGCATCCCGCGCTGAGGAGAAGAGATACCATTGTGTGCCAATTATTTTATCTCTTTTTCATGAGGTTACTAAAGGGGAAGCTGGGCTGAGACTCGCAAGTTTCTGAAACGTCTTGGCGGCCGTGCTTTGTGAGCACTTACATAAAGTATATTTTACTTGGCAGAGAACAGAGAAATTTGGACAGTTCTGATTTCTTGCAGTGCTGGGGCAGGAGGCTGTAACTGTATCTTCTATAGGACTCCTATAATGAGGCAGACGTCTTCCTGCACTAATAAACTTTTCTCCGCACATTAAACGGCAGCTGACACAATCTGAAAGTAATTTAAAGTAGTTTTGCTCAAATATTTCTATGGGGATAGTAGAATCTTAAATGTCCAGCTTAGGAAGAGAAAATAGGTAATTACTTTCATGTTCAATCACTGTTAAATACATTTCTGCTTTTAGGTAGAAATAGCTAAATTGTATATAATAAGGTATTAAAGGAGTTTTTCCACAAAGAATACTTCAAGGGTTTTTCAGTGTCTTAAAGAAATTATTTACCCCAAATACTGCATAATTTTGCCCCATATACCTGTTTCTCATGTCAACACTTTCCTTCCCCTGTTCTCAACATCAGTGCATCCTGGCATGACGTTGGTACTGGTTACTGGTCTGCTAACTCTCCAACCTATGTCCCAGGATAGTTTTTCTTTCCCCAATAACCACTCTGACACAGCAGCCGTTTTAATATTTACATCCATCCAAATTATGAACATTACCGACGAAGGAAGGTCCTCAAAGCCTAAAATAATTAAATCCCGTACGGGGAACTCCACCTTGCCTCCAGCTGTAAAACGCCAACTCGGAGGCACCAACCGATGGCCCCCTCAAATTCACCATCAACCAAGGGAGTCCAGCCCCAACCGTAGGGTCCTCCCCTCCTCAGAAACCTGGCAACTTTGAGGACCTCCCACCGCTACCAACGCGCAGCCTTGAAACCTTAAGCCTGAGTGTCCCTCCACATAGACAGGGCCGTCTCAATGCCACATTGTAACCCCAAACACCATAGGTCGATACCCACAGCATTTAAATTCACCCCATCGCCCCTCCAAAACTCCCTGCAAATAAAGCCCACAAGCTTAACAGGTCAAACTTTATATCCCTTATTAACTCGCTGCATGGTTGAAGAACTTCTGGCAAAACCCCACTCCACAGCATACCTCTCCGACCAAGCCATTTCAGGCATGCTGCCGCCCTCGAAAAACCCAATTGGCGTCCCTCTAGGGTGAACCGCTGCCCTTAAGGCTCCCCAAAACATGAGCCGATGAGGAACCTAAAAAGAAACAATGAAAAGAACACACTAGCACCACCAAACAGCAGAAACGACCATAAAATATCCTAAATAGAACCCCCAACCCGCGCCCCGCCCAGCCGGACAAAAGAGCAGAATCTCCTCAATTCCCAACGGCCAATCTTACGAATGACCTCCTCCCCAAAACCTCAACGAGCCACTCCCGTAGCCGCCCCTATCCGGAAAGAATGGCCCGTATAATCCCTGGGATCCAACCCCAACAACGACAACGTTCGACGAAAAAACGGCCGAAAATTGAAAACGAGACAAACACATCCCGTTTGCGTGAACCAACAGCGATGAACTTACCCGACACCCAACATCCCCGTAGTCCACTAAACACTACACCGAACACATGTCATAACCCGGGAACAGAAAAAAGAACCACAGGTCAACATCTACCTTCCACATCAGTTTTCGACCTCCTAGTCAGAAATTCCTCCCGGTCTCCATAAGGGTCAACATCTTCTCCAAACATCCCACCCGGAGGACTAACTAAATCCTTAAGCCGAAGAGCCCCGAAAAAAGCCAACGCAAATGCTAAGCGAAACAGCTTGACCTCGAAGTCTGAATGACACATTTCCCCCAAACAGCCCCCAACTCCAGCAACAGCTGAAACGAAACTGGCGGTCCTCACTCGAACATATACGCAGCCATCTTTTAATGCCTGTGCCACTTAAAACGATTTTGTGGCATCAGGCAACCCATGTAACTTAAAACCGAATGCCAAACCCGCCACACACCTATTTAGCTTTGCCACAGACCACCCCTCATCCTTACAATTACCCAAAAACAGCAACAATGGCACTTCTAATCCCCACCCTGACACCCCCAACTTATCGCACCAAACCTCCCTCGCTGAGGCATACGCTGCCCACATACCCAGTGCCAAAGATGACTTAATCAAATTTGCTACCGTTCTTCCAGAAGGTCCCAAAGAAAACTCGAGCACGGCAAACCGGCTAACCCTTGTCGTCTGCCTATGGCGCCTGTTACCCGAACTGCTCCCACTGCAAACGAGAAAGGTCATCAGCAATGCAATTTTGAACACCCGGTAAATGCACTGCCACCACCCAAGCATTCAACGACAAACAAGCCAACACTAAATGCTGTAACAATCGAACAACCAGTGGAGTCGAAGCAGACAAACTATTAATCGCTTGCACCACACCCAAACTGTCACAGTGAAAAAGCACTTTTCTGTCCTGGAAAAGATCCCCCCCAAAGAGCCACCGCCACCCCAATTGGGAATAATTCCAATAATGGCAAATTCCTCACCCAACCCCTGGAAACCCATTGCTTAGGCCAGCATTCTCCACACCACTGACCCTAACAAAGCACCCCAAACCCCACTCCCCCAGCCGCATCAGAATATAGCTAGAAGTCAAAAGAATGCTCTACTCCTGTCATAACCATCGTGCGGCCGTTAAAAGAATCCAAAAATGAAGCCCAAACCTTAAAGTCCGCCTGCAACTCCTGAATCGACCAAACAAAGTGATAGGGTGAAGCCACACAGAGAATGTGTGGCTTCACTCTATCTAACCATACCCAGCATGCTTTGCTCTGTAATGTTTCTCGGGGCATGCTCTGCCTGCTACACTTTTCCCTCTACAGTAGTCATGCCCCATACAACTCCCCTCTCTTGATAAGTAGGGGTCCAACTTCTGGCATCCCCGGCGGTCAGCTATTGGAATTGGCCATGGTGCTTGGACAAGGGCTGCTGCCAATTTCTCACATCCATGGATCACATTGGCAGCTCATTCACATTCCAGGAATACCAAGCACAGCCACTAGAGATGAGCAAGGTCATGAAAATTTTAATTTGCCTGCTTCACCTAATTTCACTAAGAAATTCGATTAGTGACGAATTACTTCATCTCGAGGTGCATTTCTTTGTATCTAGCAGATGCAATAACAGGGAACGACGATCATGCCGCCTCCTGTCATTGAACCCCTCAGATGCCATCTTCCTTGCTGATCATGGCATCTGGGGCTACCATTTAAGCCTTTCAGGGGTTAATCAAGTTAAAAATGATAAAAAAATACTCACCCTATCCATTTGCTTGCGTAGAAGCCGTCTCAGCCATCTTGATTGAAGACACTGTGTGAAGTGTCACTGATGACATCACTGCGTCTGGCCAGAGTGCCGCCAAGGTGACGTCATATGTCACCCCACTCAGGATTTTGTGTGGTATCTTCAATCAAGATGGCTACAATGGCCTATGGATGAGGTGAGTATGTTGTTTTTTTGTTTTTACCGCCACTTCAGGGAAAATTGATTTGTTACCATGAAGTGCAAGGAAATTCGGCTTCGAGGCAAATCAAATTTTTCTTGAAATTTGGATCGAATTTAATTTGTTTAACCTCGATTTGCTCAACCCTAACAGTGAATCTACAATGTACAGCGCTGCTGTAAGTTTTCCCAGCCAAATCACTAGGCAGGGCTGCACTCAGAGGGTTCCCTTGCTGTCTAGTGCGAAGTCTCACCTGGTCGACCTGTGTGACTAGAAGCCGAGCCAATTAAGTTTCTGACTCTGTGTCCAATCCCAAAGGTAGGCGCGAGACTGCTAATTCCTAATTGACTTGCTTGTGATTTTGTTTGTATAAGGGATCTATATTGTGTCACTTCCTATTGACTAATCTGGTGATCCGACTTCTGGCTTGTTTATGGATTTACCCTGTGGCTACTATTTCTGCTTATATCGACTCTCCTGGTTACTGACCTTGGCTTGCCTCTGGATGAGCTTCTCGTGTACTGCTTGACTGTGTATGTCTCTCCTGGTTTTGACCCATCTTGCTTTCTCCCCTTTGTACCTCTCTGGTTATTCTGGAAAGTCTAACACTAGTGTGCCCGCACCAGTTTTCTGTTATCAACTCCACAAACAGAACCTGGGTCCCTAGCAGCAAAGTCCATCTGGCCTTGGTTTGGTAAACAACTTAGCAGTAGCCTTAGCTTCCTACCACCTAGGTTTTGGAAGGCTGGTAGAAGCTTTGGGGTTCACTGGCTGTGGTCTGGATGATGACCTTAGTACTTCCTATCAGCAATCCTAAATCCCCTGCCTAGTTCAGGGATTGGGCACAGAGTCAGTAACCTGATTGGTTTGGCTTTCATTCACACTGTTGGGTCAACCGGACGGGACTTGGCCCTGCCAGGTGATTTGTCTGGGGGAACTCCTGACAGCTATGCTTGTTATAATATAAGGAGGCCTCAGCACTTGTCAGAGGGGTTCTCCGGTCCTATAATAAATTCTATTATGGGATTGGCAAACCTCATAGTATAACAAGCACAGCGCCATACATTGTATAATGGCTGTGCTTGGTATTGCAGCTCAAACTCATTGACTTGAATGGAACTGAGCTGCCCATATGATCGACTGATATGATGTCACAGGCTGAGAAACAGGCCCATGCCCAAGCACCAATGGTCACTTCCAATAGTTGATTGGTAGGTTTGCCAGAAATTGGACCCCCACTGATCAGATCTTGAACTATCCTGAGGGAAGTCCATTTATATCTAAGTCCTGGAGAACCTCCTAGCAGCCTGGTGAAGACTACACAGCAACAATAATTTATACTTATATAGCACCACCATACACCGTACTCTGCAGCGCTTTTTGGTCGGGGGAATCGGTGAACATACAAATTGACAAACAAGTACTGAACATAGGCAGACAAAGAGGGTGGACAGCGCTCATTCTCACATGAATGCCTTCAATTTTGGTGTTCTTGAGGGTAAATGGCATTTCCAGGTATGTGTTATAACTGTAATGTGATAGGAAAGAAACTGCGCTTTCCATTAGAGACCATGTCCATTGATATTACTTTCATCTCTTACTTATATGTCAGTTAGAGGCTAGGAAAAGTAAAACAAAAAAAGTCCAGATTTTAATATCCAAGGTTACAGACTCCCTAAAATATTTTTGGACTTCAAAAATCCCTGCTATTCACTGACTGCAAGCAGTTTAGCTTTTCATTATGGAAAAATTCAAGAAGTTCTCCAATACTTCTCTCATCTGAGAGCTTGTTACACCTCAGTCCAAGTTTATGCAATCCTCTGTGAGTTAAAGGGGGTATCCCATAACTAATTTTAAAATTTAAAGTAGACATCATATAGTACAAGACAATATCTTTCTAACAAAGCTAGAACCAGTCCTGTACCTCACATGGATCCAGAGATCTCCCCATTCATTGCTCTGCTAGATTTATATCAAGCTGAAAACTCAGGGGAGTGTCTTTTCTGCTACAGCTCAGGGGCGTGTCTCAGCTCTCCCTATCACAGCTCAGGGGTGTGTCCATGCTCTCCCTATCACAGCTCAGGAGGCAGTTGAAGGATGAAACTGAGCATGTGCGGCCATCTCAGTGAGCAGGTCAAAGAAATAAGAAAAAAACAAACACTAGGTGGCGCTATACAGACACATTTTATTGAATAACTAAGTGGCTATGCTAAATTTTTAATTACATCCAATTACAAAAGTATTTAGATGCAGGTGCTGGTTCGAAAACTGTACAGTATTTTTCATGGGTCAACCCCATTAAATGTACCAGCAGCATAAATCTCTCTCCTGTCTTAATAGTTTGTTACAGTGTAGCAGGCCAGGGAACATTGTATCATCTTGGGTTCAGGTGGTTTAGCTGGGAGAATATTGTCTAGGCTGGATACATTGTAGCAAAGTCATTCAACTGGGGTATGCATTTGGTCTGTACAGGATTTCAACCTTTGGGTGTGAACCTCAATGTTTCCATTCACCGACAGCAAACAGGGATGTTAAAAACAGCGAGAAACTGAAGGGCTTTTTTTTTTTTTTAAATAATCACCTATACATTAGATATTGCCCTTTAAGTTCTTAAGTCAATTCCAGAAACGTTCATTATGCAACGTTTAAAAAGGAGTTCATGTAGAAAATATACTAAAATGTATTTTAGTGCTTCTCCCTCGTAATCTGTTACTTCTCTTTGATCCTATTTGGTCTCAAATTTCAATCAAAACTATGAGATTATATAAAAAAAAATGTGTCCAAGATGTGTTTGGCTGTAGGAGGAGCCTTTCCTGCAGTAGGAGACCAGGAAGGTCAAGCACCGCCCCACTGCTAAGCCCCACCCCTTTACCCACCTGTCTGCCAGAATGGAAGGCTTTTAGGCCCCTTTCTCACGGGTGTTGCGGAATGGGGCCAGATAGGATGCGGGTGCGTTGCAGGAAAATGCGCTTTTTGCCGCACAAGTGCAAAGCGTTTTAATGCATTTTGCACGCGGGAAAAATCGGCATGTTTGGTACCTAGACCCGAACCTGGACTTCTTCACTGAAGTTCGGGTTTGGGTTCGGTATTCTGTACATTTTATTATTTTCCCTTATAACATGGTTTTAAGTGAAAATATTAGAATTCTCAATACAGAATGCATAGTAAAATGTGGATTGAGGGGTTAAAAAAAAATTTACTCACCTTATCCACTTGATCGCGTAGTTGATCGTGAGCTGCCGGCTAAAGGACCTGTGGTGACGTCACTGCGCTCATCACATGGTCCATCACCATGGAGATGGTCCATGTGATGTGACGTCACCACAGGTTCTTTAGCCGGCAGCTCATGATTAAAGAAGAGAGAAGAGATCGGCAACTACGCGATCAAGCGGATAAGGTGAGTTCATTTTTTTTTTAACCCCTCCATCCACATTCTACAAAGCATTCTTTATTGAGAATGCTATTATTTTCCCTTATAACCATGTTATAAAGGAAAATAATAAAGATCCCCATCCCGATCGTCTCTTAGCAACCATGCGGGAAACTTGCTTGTGGATGCTTGAGATTTTCACGCAGCCCCATTCACTTCTATGGGGCCTGCGTTGCGTGAAAAGCGCACAATATAGAGCTTGCTGCGATTTTCACCCAACGCAGAAGTGATGCGTGAAAATCAACGCTGATGTGCACAACACCATAGAAATGAATGGGTCCGGATTCAGTACAGGTGCAATGCGTTCACCTCACGCATTGCACCCGCGCGGATAACTTAGAAGTAATTAACCCCTGCATTTTTTGCAAGATTTCTAGTTTCGAATGCATTAAGAAGAGGCTGCAAAATGACAAAGAGTGAGGACGTGATTACCACCTGTTTACTCTTATCGTTGAGGTTTGGGTGTAGTGTTCCTTTAAGAATCTTACTTAGAAATGTTCTATATACATATGTAGATATTTTCGGATCGGGAGGACGCACCTTTTCTTTGTCAGACTCATCTTTCTTTTTGTCTTATTCTCAGCGTTTCTTAGGCAACAAATATTTGCTGATGACTTGATGATCGGTGAGTAGCCTGATGAGAGTGAGACTTGGAATAAAAATAGCTTTTCGGGTCAGGCGTCATTGATGAGCCTTGAATCTGTGCGGCAATCCGTAATTTGGAAGAAAACCTGCAAAGCTGCGCACACGTTAACTCCTAGTGACAGGAAGAACTGTCCTATTTCCAGTAATAACATCTTTCAGCCTCGGACCTTTCACCCCCCAGAGTTAAAATCATTTAGTCGCCTTACAGAAACTCAAATAAATTCTAAGAGGGAAAGACAATCCCTTCCTGGATGTGTCACAGAAAAAGGGAGAAAAAACATTAAAGAGAAGCCGCCTCCTCTCCTGACAGGTCGGGTTTAGTAACTACTTGTATCCCCCATGTAATAATAATTCTGGAGCATCTATTCTTATAGCTCTATGCCGTGGCATTCCTTTATTATTCCTGCTAGAAGTTATAAATGAATTGCTTGCAGTTTGCAGCTGGGTATTAGTATTTATTTATTTATTTATTTTTTTTTGGGGGGAGGGGGTCCCTGCACAATCTGACACTGGCAGCACTGATTGGATAATGTCAGGCTGTGCAGGGACACACCCCCATCTAGTAACACCCCTGGAACTTCATTGCAAACTACTAATAATTATTCATAACTTCTAGCAGGAATAACATAGGAACGACCCAACGCAGAGTCATAAGAATAGATGCTCCAGAATTGCTATTGCTTGGGGAATGCAAGTAGTTGCTAAGACAAATAAGGAGAGGGGACAGGTCCTCTCACATTTACATTGCAACTACTTTCACTGAGAAAAGGGGTTATCCAGGAAAATATATTTATGACTTATCCTCAGGAGAGTTCAGCAGCATCCGTGCGGAGAGTACGACACCCGGGACCCCCGCCGATCAGCTGTTAGAAGAGGCCTTGAGCACCCCAGCCTGTTCCTAGGTGACTGTACATCGGTCACATGGTCTAGTTGCTGCTCAGCCCCATTTAAGTCAATGGGACTGAGCTGCAATACCAAACACTGCCACTGTACGATGTGCGGCGCTGTCCTTGGAAAGCTGCCGGGAGCCTGCATCGCTGACCAGAGCTTTGGCTCCCTGAAACAGCTGATTGGCGGAGGTACTGGAGCTTGGACCTCCACTGATGACCTATCCTGTGGATGTCATCTTTATTTTCCAGGATAGCCTCTTTAATTTGGAAAATTAAATCGGTGAACTTTTCACAGCTATCAAAAGTCTCAGATCAAGGTTGGTGGTGAGCAATTTTTTTTTTAATAAGCAATACCCCTAATTAATGATGTCATATACTGTTTGGCTAATTTAATGAGGTTTATAGGAAATTCAGAAAGTGCTCATATGGTGGCAAAAAAAATAAATTACGGTAATAGCTTTAACATATGGTTGTAGCAAACTTTAACTGGACACTTACAGAAGCACTCCGTTTTATTTAGTTATTTTTTTATTCGGTTCTCAGTTTAATATTGTTAAGTTTTTATTGTCTTTATTCTTGCACAAGATAACTCAGTTCCCGGCACTAGGAGATCATTAGACCTGCGGTCGGACCCCGGGGCTTCTACAGCATCTGCTACATCAACCAGAAGTAGGTCTTTCTATGAAAGTCTATGGGAGTCTGTGAGAGTCTCAATGTGAGTCTTATGACACAGCAGATGATATAGAAGTCCAGTGGTCCAGTGGTCAGCTTCTGATCCTCCAGCATCGGACACAGAATGTGCCAGAATAAAGAGGGTGGTTATAGGGCGTGCAATGTACCACCCTCCCCGGTATTAATGGGGACTTGAACACAACAAAAGTTCAAGTTAAAGTTTGCCGCAACCGTACCTCATGTTCCCCAGCCCCTGGTGTCCTCCGTCCCCCTCCTTGAATAGCTCCAACTCCAATGTCTAGGCAGAACTGGATGGAAGTGGAGGCTATTGGGTAATTGCCCCTATAATTAGGCCCTGGTTATCAATTAGACTCAAAACATGCATATTTTCCCTAAAAAAAAAAAAAGCTGTACCCATCAACAGATTAGTCTTCGGACTATGTGATGACCAGTGGTTTCGTTGGTTGTAGGATCAGACAGAAAGTAAGTTACATTTTCTGAGCAACTGGTGCAAGGGAGGAGTGGAACATTTGCCCATTCCAACCACTGAGATTCCAGGTCTCATCTCTCATCTCATCAGTGCTCTGATTGGTTGCTGTAAGCAGTTGCTCCACTTTTCTTTGCGCCAACTTGATGAATCTTCCTCAATGTGCTGAACAGTTTAACCTTGAAAGAAAAGTCACCAAGGAAAAGGCAGTTCCTGGAAGCCCTCAGAGATAAGACCCAATCCATAAGGTAACCCAGAGAAAAGTGCTCAGTTTTCCTGCAGTGCCACCCTGGGTGAAATGCAGCATTACATGATGTCCATTGAAAACTTAACGCTTGAGCAGATGTCCTCTTTCTCTCCAAACAGAGAGGTGGATTTTGTGGTACTCATCTCTCCAGCTAATGATGGAGGTCCCTAATTACCGATTCCTCTTTTTTTTTGCTCTGATTGCCCTATGAGAGTATTTGAAAAAAGGTTTTCTAAACCAGAAAACCTATTTAAAGGGGTTGTCCGAGTTATTTTTTTGTTCTTTGTATGTTCCTAACTAGGCAAATGTAACAGCTTTCCAATTAACTTAGGTTATCTCCAGTGGCTGGTTTCTCAGATTTCACTGAGGGTCACATGACCTGTGATGTCAGCTTCTCTCCCTGCTCTGATAATGTTCGTGCACAAACCTGTACACAAGACGTCACTGTGCTGGCCACGCCCCCTTCACTGCTGCTGCTTATTGCTCTCTCCCAGGATTCTTAACCCCTTCAGCTGCACAGACTCAGGGCTGAAGTGTTTACTGTGTAGCTGCAGGCAGTGAGGAGTCAAATGCTGGGCACAGGAGCTGAAAGAGAAGTTCTGCAGAGCATTGCAGGTGAGGGGAAGATCCTGTGTGTATTAGCAGTGTCATTGTACAGCTAGGACTTGTAGTTCTACACATATAACATGCTGCTGAGTCTCCCAGCAGGCAGACATGTCACTCAGGGCAGCACTTGTATTCACTCCCTTAGCAGTGGAGGGGGAGGGGCAGAGATTGTTGTTATTGCAGGTAAACAAAGGGCCAGAAGAGAACCAGCTTAGTTATATATCACTGACCATCAGATTTACAGTGCTATATATTTATTTTCCGTAACTCAGACAACCCCTTTAAGGTCATGATGATTTTACCACTGAGCAAATATGGGGACTCTTATAACCCTGGGTTCCTCAGGACATCACTGTAAGCCCCTATCACTGTTGTATTTTCCTTTCCTCTGCTCGTTCTGGTTCGATAACTTGCTTTCCAGCTCTTCTACCTAAATTTCCATATCTAATGGAGTAATATTACCCACTTCATAAGGGCTATTAAACCATGGTGCTGCTCCCTCAGCATGACACAACGGAGCCTTGGAGCCTTCAGCAAAGAACCGTAGTATAACCCGCTCCTGTCCCTGCATTTAATAAAGCAGAATATTTTATGTGAACCTATAGGCAAATGACATGGTAGTCTACAGGCCGTGCATGGCTTAACATCTCTGACAACCAATTGCTCTAAGACCGTGAGATATCTATATGCATATTTGGTCCTTTGAATAGTTGTTAATTTATATTGAAGTTCTATATCAGACAGTGATCATGTTACCCTCGGGACAAGGTTATGCCAATCACCTATATCCTCAAGCTAGGTCAGGCTAGGAATTGGACCCCCAATTATCAGATATTGATGAGTACCTATTCTGAGGATAGGCCTTCAATATTCTACCCCTTAACGATAGCTGACTGTAATGACTGTAAGGAGTAATGACGTTAATGACATTTTAGATGTCACTCAAAGCTTAGTGATGTTCTTTTTTACTAGTCTATTATATTGTATTTCGATGACCCTCCAGTGATCAGATGCAATCTATGGAGGAACCTGACAGTAGGTGTTCAATTCACCTACAGCTCCTCCACAGGTGAAATTATGTATTACACATTTCCAGTTGAAATCAATGGGTTTCCTCCACTAATGTCCACTAGAGCTAATGATACATGAAGCCTTTTGTCTAGTCCTCTCTCAGTTGGTAGCACATGTGTAAATTAAACATGTCCCTAACTAACCGCCCTTGACCAATTAAGTGGGTTCTCTTGGCTTTTTATGAAATCTGGCCTTACTTCTGTGATGTGAAATGAAAGTAATTTAGTTAGTACTTACCGGTTGGTAGTGCCACTAATTCTGCCTTCTCTGCTGCAGCAGCTGCACCCGCACAAGCTGCGGGCTCTTCTGCTCGGGTCCTAAATGGACGTGTACCCCTGTCTTCCTGTTCGGCTGCATTTACGGAAACAGCCTGTGTGAGTGCGGTGGGGTGGCATCAATGGCTTGACAAGGGGGTAAGCGCTAACGAAACTATCTTTCTACCACTATTTAGAAGAAAGGCTGGAGGTCCTAAAAAGCCCGGAAACCCCTGTAAATGGTCTGAGAGGGCTTAGGTGACAGAAACTTATGTTTACAAAGACCATTTCATAAAACAACCTCTTAGGCTACTAAAGCGACCAGTCAGGCTGTTCCAAGCTGGATATGGCTGTGGGTATGGGAACTGGCATGGATCCGGCTGCTCCCCAAACGCAGGAATCCGGTAGGATAAAAACTTGCATTGCAAGTAGTGATGAGCGGCATAGGCAATATTTGAATTCGCTAAATTTTGGGGCGAATATTTGCCATAAATTCGAGAATTCACGATCTCAAGTCATTATTTACTTGATTGTGAAAATCGGCAATGTAATATATTCACGATAAAAATTAGCGATTAGAATATTTGCGATCAACACTAAGAGGTAGGCAACTTTCCTATTGGTTGTTAGGGATGTTGCTAAGTGCTGATATTCGTGATAAATTCGCGATTAGAATAGTCACGATCAACACTATTTGCGAATACGAATATATAGCACTATATTCTAAATATTCGCGAATTCTCTAAGTGGCGATATTCATTTCTTTGTAAGTAGTGGGTGCAATGACAGGGAGTGACGTCAATGTCCCCTTCAGATCTTCAATCAAGATGGCGGTGGCCGGCTCTTCAAGCTCAAACGGATGAGGTAAGTATGATTTTTTTAAACTTTTTACTACCATTCAGGGAAAAATCTATTTGTTATCACGAAGCACGAGGAAATTTGTGAAAATTTTCCCTGGAATTCGGATCGATTCCACTTCATGGACTTTGATTCGCTCAACACTACCGGATAGCTTTAGCGTGAAACTAGCCTTAGGGACTCCGATTATAGCATCTACAGCTTATCATCTGTGGAGTGGATACTCTGTAAACGCCAATGGGCGACTGATCTAAACAGTTAGGGTACTTTCAGCCTGCCGGATCCGTCCTGCCGCAAGTGGCCGTGCACTGCTGTGCTGCCGCTCCGTCCCCATTGACTATAATAGGGCGGGGGGTGGAGCTACGGCACAGCACGGCAGCGCACGGCCGGAGATCGCCGGACTAAAAGTCCTGCTTGTCAGACTTTTCAGTCCGGCAATCTTTGCCGATCTTTGGGACGGAGCGGCAGCACGGCAGTGCACGGCCACTTGCGGCAGGATGGATCCAGCAGGCTGAATAGCCTGCCGGATCCGTCCTGCTGCAAGTGTGAAAGTACCCTTAATTAGAGATGAGCGAACTTTAAAAAAAAGTCCGGTGTTCGGCGTTCGGGTTGTGGTAAGTCGTGCATCCCGTTATGGATTCCACTATAGCGGCATATGGAATCCATAAGGGGCGGCTGCCACCAACCCGAACTGTTGAACAGCCGAAGGACCTGGGGTGACGTCACCGTCATGTGATCAGTGCAGGGGGCGTGGCTCAGCATGGGATCAAATCCAGCCCCTGCACTGATCACATGACAGTGAAGTCACCCCAGGTCCTTCGGCTGTTCAACAGTTCGGGTTGGTGGCAGCCGCCCCTTATGGATTCCATATGCCGCTATAGTGGAATCCATAACGGGATGCGCGACTTACCACAACCCGAACGCCGGACTTTTTTTAAAGTTCGCTCATCTCTACCCTTAATCAGTAGGGGTAGTGGGTTTTGGACCCCCACCAATCTGATATAGACCAAAATCTAAGTAGTGGAAAACCCCGTTAAAGACGGATATCCTAAAATAGAACTACAAAAATATCTTACTAAATTAATACCGTTTTATTGAAGAACCTAATGAATTGTAATTGAAAAGCGAAGCGTCTCTAGGTGGATGGTTTGGTTGATTTTTTACATTTATTTTATCACTGCCCATTATGGTTCTGCAGTCTATTTCCGGAACCATTTGCCTTGTAGAGTCTATCATTTCTTGTAATTGCACGTCTAATCTGTATGCGTGATTAGCATCGCATCCTATGTATCATCTTCTTCCAGTCTATAAAACAATCATAAAACGAAAGTATAAAAAGATGATACATAGTTCTGCAGAAAATGAAGCAATCTCTTCGTAGGTAGTGGGATGCCAAGGAGCAAAACATCTGAGCGCGCGCAATGGTTGCCTCTCCCCTCAAACTGGAATTATAATTCCCACTGGTAGAGGAATAGGTGGCGCATTCAGATGGCATTTCGTTTGGCAAAGCCGACCGTCACTAGCAGTGAATTAAATGCATAAATGAATACTAATCACGGATATCAAATGAAATAAAACAAACAATGATTCTCCATCTAAAACGTAATTAAACACTTGATTGCTAGGCTGTAACATATCTGAAAATGGACGACTGCTGTATCATATTAATTCCCCCAGCCTCCGGGTTTACTCAGTTCTGCCGCACCGGACGTCACAGCGATCAGAGAAATCGCTGCAGCATCAGACCGGCCGGTGAGGACACTAAGGTCCCTAGGGGGAGGCATGGCTCACTTCATCCGTACACAAGGGCCCTCCGGAGTAATGTAAGATGCTTTGCTGAAATGAAGCAAACATCCTGTAATCTCTCTATCAAAGTAAGATGTCTGCCACTTAAAGGGGTTATCCTATGATTAATGTAAAAAAAAAAAAATGAAGATCAGACATCCTATAGTACATGACAATCTCTTTCTAACAAAGCTAGAACCAGCCCTGTACCTCACACGGATCCAGAGATCTCCCCATTCATTGCTACAATTGCTCTGCTAGATTATTTCAAGCTGGCGGCTCAGGGGGAGTGTCGTTTCTCAGGGGGCGTGTCTTTCTTCTGTATCCATTCTGGGGGTTGTCCTTTCTGTTGCAGCTCTCTGCCTATCACAGCTCAGGGGGTGTGTACTTTCTGCAGGAGCTCTCTTCCTATCAGACAGTTGAAGATTTAATTTAACTGGGCATGTGCGACCCCTGTCAGGTGGACAAATATAAGGAAAAGAACAAACAGCAGGTGGCGCTATACAGATACATTTTATTGAATGACAAAAATGTTTATTACATGCAATTACAAAGTATTAAAGAGCAAATTTGCACCTATGACACTGGCTGACCTGTTACATGTGGACTTGGCAGCTGAAGGCATCTGAGTTGGTCCCATGTTCATATGTGTCCGCATTGCTGAGAAATATTATGATTTACTATATGCAAATGAGCCTCTAGGAGCAACGGGGGCGTTACCACTACGCCTAGAGGCTCTGCTCACTCTGCCACTGCAGCGCCCTATACACTTTGAATGACAGGGCCAGGTGTGATGACGTTTAGACTGCCTGACCCTATAAATCAAAGTGCAGAGGGCGAGGCAGTTGCAGAGAGAGCAGAACCTCCAGGTGTAATGGTAACGCCCCCATTGCTCCTAGAGGCTCATTTGCATATAATAAACCTTCATCTTTCTCAGCAATGCGGGCACATAGGAACATGGGACCAACACAGATGCCTTCAGCTGCCAAGCGCACATGTAACAGGTCAGTCCGTGTCATAGGTACATATCTGCTGACAGGTGCGCTTTAAGATCCAGGTTTGTAAAATGTAAAATCATTTTCGCAGGAAAATCCCTTTAAAATGGTCCATTATTAATTTCTTTGCATTACAGATGAGAAGTCATATCTTTTATAACTTTAAAGGGGTTGTCCCATCAACAGTTTTCATACTTACCTGCGGCGAGTGCGACGTTCACTTCCTGGATTAGGCTGGGCGTGCTCAGTCAGCTTGATTGACCCCTTTCTCCCGGCCGGGGCACGTGCTGTCTTCCTGACTTATTCCTGACTTATTCCTGGCCTGTATAGTACAGAGCCGGCGTGCACGTTCGCGGTTCTGTACTATACTGGCCAGTAAGAAGTCATCATGGCACATGCGCGGCGGCGTGCGCATTCAGGACATCGCGCGGCCCTGGGAGACATTGCTATGTTTCATCAAATTTATTTAATCAAATTTGCCATCATTTATTACAAACCAGCATTTCAGTTAATCCAAATCAATGCAATCTCACAATGAGTCCTCTGTGGCTTTACATAGGACTGCTGGAAATTATTATCTTAAAGTGCTTTTAAAAGGGAACATATCATATTTTATATTTTTTTTTACTAACGAAAACCAGATAGCCATGCACATTCTGTTTTTGTATATATATTTTTTTATTGTAGAGTTATCATATTCTGTTTTCCGTACATAGAGAGATAAGCGACAAATCCAGCTTTGCTATGTCTAGCTCTGCTCCAGCTCTGCTATGCTATGTCTAGGATGTAAGCTGTTGGATTGTGTCCGTGTGACTAGAATGCCACCTCGTTCATACATTGGTGCAATCATTCGCGGCTCTATTGCCTTCGTATATTCAAGTTGTGGCTGTACGTTGCTGGTTTGGCTTCCACTTACTAAATCCTATTAGGCAGATTTTTTTTTTTTTTTAAATCCCCAAAAATGAATCACTTATGACTTTTATGATTTTTTTAATGGTGCTCGGCTGCCTGTTCTGTGGTTTGTTCTGACCTCTGTGGAATCGGGAAGGGGGAATCGACAGACTGACTCCCATCAATTTCAACATAAGTCATAGAGGGGAGGTTAGGAGGTTAGGAGGGCCTCTTTAATTTAGTATCATGAAAGGAACTAATGGGGTCATTTATCAAACTGGTGTGAAGTAGAACTGGCTTAGTTTCCCATAGCAACCAATCAGATTCCTCCTTTCATTTATGACAGCTCCTTTGGAAAATGAAAGGTGGAATCTGATTGGTCGCTATGGGCAACTAAGCCAGTTCTACTTTACACCAGTTTGATAAATGACCCCCATAAGATTTGAGAACTATAGTGAGAAGTTCTTACAGCTCAGACTCCTCTTACATCAGCTGCTGTCCGTGGTCCTGAACCTTTCCATCGCTGACTGCTTCTGAGATCTGACTCCACATGATCTCAGTCCTCTCATTCATAGAGGGAGATTTATCAAAATGGTGTAAAGTAGAACTGGCTTAGTTGCCCCTAGTAACCAATCAGATTCCACCTTTCATTTTCCAAAGGAGCTGTGAAAAATGAAAGGTGGAATCTGATTGGTTGCTATGGGCAACTAAGCCAGTTCTACTTCACACCAGTTTGATAAATCTCCCCCATAGTCCTTCATAACTATGGACTAATAAAGGTGACATCGTATATGCATTGCATACTGTACGTCAAAAGTAATGATAAATACCGATTCTTAAAGGGGTTGTCCTACGAAGAATATTATACATTTTTTTAAACCAGCACTTGGATCTGAATACATTTGCAATTGAATGTAATTAAAAATTTAGCATAGCCACTGAGTTATTCAATGAAATGCATCTGTACAGCGCCACCTGCTGTTTGTACTATTTCAAAATTCTCTGTCCTGCTCACTGAGATGGAAGCACACGCTCAGTTCCATCCATCAGCTGCCAACAGCAGCAGCAGAAAGGACACACACTACTGAGAAAGGAAGCACCCCCTGAGCTGTCAGCTTGATATAAATGTAGCAGAGCTATGAATGGAGAGATCTCTGGATCCATGGGAGGTACAGGGCTGGTTTTAGGTTTGTTAGAAACAGATTGTCATGTCCTATATGATATCAGTGTTTACATTATTCATTAATTAACTCCTTTAAAGGAAAAAAATGGATTTCCCTCGTTATGATTATTTATTGGAGAATCTTTATAGGTTTTAGCTGCTCTGTATCAAAGGCTCTTCCAGAAGACTTTTGAAATAAATAGTCACGAGGTGGCATGGTCATGTGTAGAGGGAAATATATGTACACCTAAGGGCTGGTTCACACGAACGTGCCGTGTTTTGCGGTCCGCAAATAGCGGATCCGCAAAACACGGATGCCGCCCGTGTGCCTTCCACAATTTGCAGAATGCAATGGCCCATTATAGAAATGCCTATTCTTGTCCGCAAAACGGACAAGAATAGGACATGACTGATAATTTTTACGGGGCCACGGAACGGGGCAACGGATGCGGACAACACACAGAGTCCTGTCCGCATCTTTTGCAGCCCCATTGAAGTGAATGGGTCCGCAACCGAGCCGCATACATAGATGCGGAACCAAACCACAGTCGTGTGAATGAGCCCTAACAGTATATATATGGTCAGCAATGCATTAAAGGGGTTTTCTGAGATTTGTTAATGGATGAACAGTCCTCAGGATAGATCATCAGTATCTGATCGGTGGTGATCCGACACCAGGGACCCCGTCGATCAGCTGTTTGAGAAGGTATCGGCGCTGGCAGTAGCATCACAGCCTTTTTTAGCTTATCCTAGTGACGTTACGTTCATCGCTCACATGGCCTAAGAGTAGCTCCACCTCATTGACGTGAATGGGGCTGAGCTGCGGTACCAAGCACAGCCACTATACAGCGGATGGCGCTGTGCTTGGTAAGCTAAGAGAAGACAGTGACGCGCACAGGAGCGCCGGCGCCTTCTCAAACGGGTGGTGGTCGTGGTTTTCGCACCACCACTGATCAGATGACCAGAGAATAGGTCATCAGTTAGAAAATCTTGGAAAACCCCTTTAACCATGTGTTTTCTTTTAGGGCTCATTCAGACGGCCGTAATGCTTTGCAAAATGCCGATCCGCAAAACACTAATTCCGGCCCGTGTGCGTTCCGCAATTTGCAGATCGCACATGGCCGGGACTATGATAGAAATGCCTATCGGGGACAAGAATAGGACACGCTCTATCTTTTTTGCGAGGCCGCGGAACGGAAGTACGAATGCAGAGAGCACACAGCATTCTGTCGGCATCTGTTGCGGCCCCATTGAAATGAATGGGTCCACACCCATCCCGCAACATCGCAGAACGGGTGCGGACCCAGAAATGCAAACGTCTGAATGAGCCCTTAGTCTAATGTCCTGTAATCCAATAAGCAGAAAGGTTGGTCCTTGCAGATCACCTTTCAGCAGGATTGATCTTTATAAACCAGGGATACCGCCTTGTAGGGTTGATCCTGCTGCTGATTAAAATGATACCTTTCTTGTGAAAGTTGATTATGGAGACTTGTATTCTTTATCTTTGTGTCCTACTGCAGACTCTGTAGGGGGGGGGGCTCCTGCTGCATCCATTTATCTTACAGCCAGACACAAAATCGTGAGGAGGAGGAGGAAGGACATGACCGAGCTCCTGTCACAGAGATTTCCTTAAATATTTCTCAGTTTTGCTTTTAGAATGAGACAAAATAGGGGAAGCATAAGATATTTTTACCATTTTTATGTGTTCCTGGGCTTCAGTCATATTTTTGCAGTTGCTTCTATTCATGAAGAAATCGGCTATGTTGTGCTGGGCCTATTGTATGATGGAAGAGAGGACATATATTTTAGCAGTGGTGACCCCAGATTGCAGCATGTTGGACTATCTACAGCAAAGGGCTAAAGGACCCTGAGAACCTGACCTGAATTTGTACAGATGAAATCCTAGGAGGTCCCGGCACAATAATCACTTCAGTAACTACTGCTGGAAACGCTAGCACCATCTGAGGGTCAGAGGTGGTGGAGATGATGGGGAAGACCTGGAGAGGAGACAAGGATTAATCTAGGCCTGTGCCCTGGCACAGAAGAGTATTCACCATTATACATAATTCAGGCTGGTTAGAAATCCTCCTGCTTGCTGGCAGTCAGCGTGCCTTTGAATGAAGTCCAGCTCTGGAGGCACGGAAAGTGCTGAAGGGATGATTCTGGAAGGAGCCGGCTTTGTGGGGTCACATAAAAATGGAAGAACTTTACATGCTGGGAGAAGATCTAACCAAGGCTTTAACGTTTTGTCAAGAGGCGTCTAAAAAAACGAAAGCAATTGAAGATTGATTAAAAATCCATTTTTTTAAAGATTCTCGGGGAAGGTTTGTACTTTTCCTAAGATTTGTTCTCTAGGAGGGATCTGGAGATGTCAATATTTGCAGGTACAAGTAGCTCTTAACCTTGATGTGAAGAGCTTCAGAGCAGATGAGTCTCTGCAGTCAGAGCGTCGTCCTCCTACGCTACAGCGTATGTTTACTTCCCGGACGGACATCTGCTGAGACAGAACCTATCGAATGTTCATTTATTTGTCATTGTCATGGTTGCTAAGGATTAGATCCCATGATTGATGTAAAAAATGAGAATCGGACATCATATAGAACATGAAAATCTCTTTCTAACAAAGCAAGAACCAGTCCTGTACCTCACATGGATCCAGAGATCTCCACATTCATTGCTTCAATTGCTCTGCTTGATTATCTTCAGCCTGGCAGCTCAGGGGGTGTGTCCTTTATGCTGCAGCTCTCCTCCTGTAACTTTCACAGCTTCTAACAAAACATATGGTTGGTGACAGTTGAAGACTGAAACTGAGCACGCTCGGACAAAAAATAAGGAAATGAACAAACACTAGGTGGCGCTATACAGATACCATTTATTGAATAACTCGGTGGCTATGCTACATTTTTAATTACATGCACTTACAAAAGTATTCAGGTCCGGGTACTGGTTTGAAAAAATGTAGACTATGTTTTGTGAAAGGGGTTCTCCACGTTGGACAATTCCCCAAGGTCCCTCGACAAGAAGCCGATCAGAAAGTCTCCTCCTGCTGGGTTCTGTAGTGATCAGCTATGAGGAAAACCTGGCAGCAAGTGTTCAATTTACCTGCGGCGCCACCACCTATGGCTGCTGTCCACAGAGATGTAAACCTTGAACAGCGGACCCTCCTTTATTAACTCAGAATTCCCTAAAAGGGTATATGGAACAGTGTTCTCTAAACCGGACTGCCCCTTTAAGGAGGACTCTACATTCGCCATGTATTTGAGTACGTTTATTGCCTGTAACAAGCTACGGTATTTTAGGCATTCAGGATCCTCATTTTTTAGACAAAAGGGCCACCAAAAAGATCTTTTACCCTTGATACCCAATCTGTCTATGCGGACATGGGCCCATTAACTTCAACAGACACCGTGTAATGCTTCATATCACCTGTGGGGGCACTGCAGGGCAGTTGGATTCCCTCAGATGACAGCTGATTGATGGGGATTGCAGCAGCATGTATGGCCCATGATTATCCCCATAGGGTTACCCTTCTAAGCGCTCATGCACATGCTTTGCAGACAAATTCAGACCCATTCATGTTCTATTTTTTTGCGGTCTGCCTCCGTTCCGCACCAGATCTTCCAGATTACAGACCCATTAAAGTCAATGGCTCCGCACACAGTCGGTGCCCATATATTACCGTCATGCTGTTTGCGGGTCGCAATAAGGGCACGGCCGAGCAACGAGCCCTAAGAGAAAGAAATTGTCCAAACCTGAGACCCCTTTAATTGTTCTATACTGAAAAGTCCTTCAACTTGATAATATACCTTTACTGCTGTCAGTGAATCACGTTCCTGTGACTGGTATGGGTCCCAGCAGTAGGACCCCACTGATCTATTCATTATCCCTTACAGCAGGGATGCCAAACCTGCTGCCCTCCAGCTGTTGTAAAACTACAACTCCCACCATGCCCTGCTGTAGGCTGATAGCTGTAGGCTGTCCAGGCATGCTGGGAGTTGTAGTTTTGCAACAGCTGGAGAACCGCAGGCTGGGCATCCCTGCCTAAGGGGATAACTTTTAACAAACAGAATACTCCTTTAAAGGGGTTATCTCATGATTAATGTAAAAAAATGAGAATCAGACATAATTTAGTCCTTGACAACCTCTTTCTAACACAGCTAGAACCAGCCCTGTACCTCACATGGATCCAGAGATCTCCACATTCATTGCTCTGCTAGATTTATATCAGGCTAACAGCTCAGGGGAGTGTCTTTTCTGCTGCAACTCAGAGGGCGTGTCTATTCTCTCCCTATCACAGCTCAGGGGGCGTGTCCATGCTCTCCCTATCACAGCTCAGGAGGTGTGTCCATGCTCTCCCTATCACAGCTCAGGGGAGTGTCTTTTCTGCTGCAGCTCAGGGGGCGTGTCCATGCTCTCCCTATCACAGCTCAGGAGGCAGCTGAAGGATGAGACTGAGCATGTGCGGCCATCTCAGTGAGCAGGACAAAGAAATTAGAAAAAAACAAACACTAGGTGGCGCTATACAGACACATTTTATTGAATAACTCAGTGGCTATGCTAAATTTTTAATTACATGCAGTTACAAAAGTAATCAGATCCAGGTGCTGGTTTGGAAACTGTAGAATATCATTCATAGGACAACCCCCTTAAGGCTTCATGCACACGACCCTATTTTTCATCCTGAATTTTTTGTGGCTAGGACACTGACCCATTCATTTCTATGGGGCCAAGCACACGTCCGCATTGCAGATGAGAAAAATCCTTTCTATTGATGGGAGCAGGAAAAATGCGGAATGCACGCAGAAGGTATCTGTATCTTGTGAATACGTTCTATGCGCAGCGAAATACGGACATGGCCGTGTGCATGAAGCCCAAAACCTGTACAGACCTAATCTGCCATGAGCTAAATACATCAGTAGCACAATATTCGCTCCTGTCCTGGAGTTTTAATACAGTGTGTGATTTGTTGTAGCTCACGGAGGATGCTGCTTTTCACTGACAGCAAGCAGAGATCTTGAAACGGTGAGAAATGGAAACACAAGCTACATCAGAAAGTTGTAGAACATTTGTTTTTTATGACATGATGATTAAACCTATGCCTTCATTAGTACATGTACCAGCGGAGTAGAGGTGGACGACCTGAGTTACTCGGCAGGCGCCATCATCATTCTTTCTGTATGCCGGGCACACAGCGCCGGGATATTTACCAGTAAGAGCTGCCGCCATGAATAATGCAGTTATTGAGGTATGGCTTAGTACACACAGATTCCCCCATTATAGATGCACGCTACAGTAAAATGAAGGACGCACGCTCCTGTGCCACGAGCTGTAATCCTTTTTTAATGAAGAGTTTTAGTGGAGATTGGTCGATTTTTACTGTTTTCTCATCTTAAAGGGGAACCTTTACTACTGTACTCCATTTACGTTCAGAGAAAGATGCTAAGTAGAATCAATGGGCAGAATGAATGTCATCTCCTCCAAAAAATATTCTTTTATCTTATTCTGAATATCACTCTACTTGTTAGTGCTGCAGTTTGTGCTTCGGAGCTGCTCATCCTGTCAGGAACTGGAAACAGAAAGTTGCAGTCATCATCATATGCAAAGCTAAGTTTTCTAGTCCAGCAGTCACTCACCTACATGCGGTATACAACTATACGTCTCTACTTTGTCCTCACTCCCCCCCCTTTCTATCCATGTCTGCTAGTTTTGTGCATGCTAGACTGGGCATACGCATAGCTGTTGGCCAAATGTCAATGTCAGGCGCTTCATATGCAGTACCACAGAATGGGGTAACTGCAAAGAGTTATTATTGTATGGATGAGTCATGGTTAACATCCTTGACTCGTCCTCTTTAGGTTGCTAAGAGATGGACCAGGGTCCGCCCCTACTTAGTAGAGAGTCTAGATGTCTACATGTCCTTGTGAATAAATGTTTGTGGCTGCCCTAAAGTATCCAGTCACGGAATGGTGGTGCTCAAAGCTATATAGGGTCACCGACTATATAAAAAATAAGTAGTAGAAGAAAGGTAGGCTTGGCACTCTCTATTATTTGGAACCACAAAGTGACAATTTATTGAAACAATGTATCACAAAACTCAATAGAACACGATATATAGCCGCTAGCATTCAATAAAATACAATAAATAAATAAATAAATAAAATGTCCAACAGGGAATAAAATGCTAGTTAATAATAAACCGATGGATGGATATACTGTCCAAATAGTATCAAAGATAGGCCACGGATATCAATCATTCACTGTTCATGCTCCTAATGAATAAAATGTCCCGAATATGGTGTTAGATGTCTCTTGTCAATAATAAACGAATAATGGGGAAGCATCGTTCTGTATAGCACAAATACTACATAAAGGATTGCTTTATGACTCTCAGCTTACGTCAATTCCAGCAGTATTTCCTTCTCAAGTGAGAACTGATAGTTGTACTGTTATTAGCAAAGAATCTCCTCAAAGTACATATAGAAGGGGGGATTAGAACAAACGCGTTTCAAGACTGTAAACGGTCCCTTCTTCAGTGGTATCTGGACACATAAATGCAATTATTGAACTTACAACAGCAGTGTCACAGCGAGATCGGCACCCAGCAGAAGAGAAGCCGGTAAGAATTATATCTTGAACTAATACACGCTGAAAGCAATCCTTTATGTAGTATTTGTGCTATACAGAACGATGCTTACCCATTATTATTCGTTTATTATTGACAAGAGACATCTAATATCATATTTGGGACATTTTATTCATTAGGAGCATGAACAGTGAATGATTGATATCCATGGCCTACCTGTATATCCATCCATCGGTTTATTATTCACTAGCATTTTTTTCCCTGTTGGACATTTTATTTATTTATTGTATTGTATTTTATTGAATGCTAGCGGCTATATATCGTGTTCTATTAATTTTTGTGATACATTGTTTCAATAAATTGTCACTTTGTGGTTCCAAATAATAGTGAGCGCCAAGCCTACCTTTCTTCTACTACATGTCCTTGTACCTTAGGAATAGGCCGGAAGAGAACTATCATCTCTGAGATGTCTACAGCTAAGAAAGCAGCTTTATCCAAAGTGATCCAGAGAGGGAGAAAGAAGACTAGAAGGTCCAGGATGTTCACTATGCGAGGGAGTCAGTCAGCAAGGTCCTGTGCTCATTTAAAGGGAACCTGTCACCTCAAACAGCGGCAGGACCTTCAAGACTACAGCAGTCGGATTCTGATCAAGTATATCTTACTAAATTCCGGTGCGGCAGTAGTAAGAAAATCGATGTTTAATCCACGGCTGGCGCGATTCTCTGCCCAGGCTTCAAGTCAAGGGGGCAGCGGCCTTCTTGCTTCAAGTCGCGGTAACCACGCTCCCTTCCCGCCCCCTTCACTGTGACTGACAGCTGGCTGTTCTGAGAAGCCGGCCGGCTGTCGGGCATAAGCGATGTCAATCAAAGCGAAGGGGCCGAGAAAGGGGCGTGGTTACCGCGACTTGAAGCAAGAAGGCCGCTGCCCCCTTGACTTGAAGCCTGGGCAGAGATCGCGCCAGCCATGGATTAAACATTGATTTTCTTACTACTGCCGCACCGGAATTTAGTAAGATATACTCAGGGGCGTAGCTAACGGCTCATGGGCCCTGGTGCAAGAGTTCAGCTTGGGCCCCCTTCCCTCAGTGCTTTGTGTGTCTTCTTATGCGGCACAAGGGTCTTTGGGCCCCTTCAGGCTCCTGGTTCCGGTAGCGACTGCTACCTCTGCACCCCCTATAGCTACGCCCATGGATATACTTGATCAGAATCCGACTGCTGTAGTCTTGAAGGTCCTGCCGGCGGTTTAGGACCGCTGTTTGAGGTGACAGGTTCCCTTTAAGGCTGATAGAGACTTTGTCGCTGTGACAGGGATACACTTTGAGCCAGCCGTATCTTAATTCTGTACCCCTCAGTCCAGGAATTGCAGACCACTTACAAGAGCCTCATTGCAAGCCTAAGGTTCTGCAGAGAGACTTTAGAAAGACAGAGAAAATGAGTACCACAACCCTCATTATTTCTGTTTTCCATATATCGCTATTGAGGAAGAAATGCACTGTGATTTCCTTGGAATTGTGCTTTGATACTATTGGGTGTACTACTACTCCTATTCTGCACGGCCTGGTCAAAGTTACCATACCCTAGACATTTCACCTGTGTCCACACTCCTCCCTTGCACCCTGCCAAGACATTTAACACCAGGTTCACCTCAACCACCACCAGCAAGGAGCCTCAACACCAGGGTTTCCCCCGAGGGGAAAAAGGGTGTGTCCTCCTGTCACTGCACAGCCGTAGGAGGTATTGATGTGAAGATTGCCACTGTGATCCATTCTCCACCGATCTGATATTGATGACCTATCTTGGGGATAGGTCATCAATATCTACCTACCAGAAACCCCCTTAAACTGACATGTATGGGCAGCTTTACTCCCAAAGTTGCATTCTGAATTAGGAACGTCCACATGATGGCCCAGATTCAGCTGGGGAGCTAGCAATGTAACGCCTCCACTTACGGTTTGTGTGATAACCGCTTTCCAGTGGGGTAAAACATGCAATTTTTAGTGCACCATCTGTACAAGTCATTTTTTCTGTGTCTTTGTGGCGCTATTGAAAACCGTAACCGATTGCTAAAGAAAAGCGGTATTTTACTATCCTAAGTTGCTCATTGCATATGTCAATGGACTCAGCTTGGCTATCTGTAGGGAAAGCTGAGCTTGGCGCTACAATTATGCAAGTCAGCTTCTTGTAAGCAATTGCTAATTAATCTGTAAATTACAAAATACCATATGGTTACCTAATTTTGCATAAGTGGTTGGAGGGAGAAAGTTAAGAAGAAGACAGCCAGCGACCGCATGAGCCAAAACTCCATTAGAATGCCAGTGGTCTCCTTATAATCTCCTTGAATTTATTCCTTATTCTATCAGGAGGTCTACTAAATGAAGTGTGTCAGGCAACTGAAAGACGACTGTATCCATAAAAAGAATCTCCACCGTTTAACACAATGTCATCTTTAGGTCCAAAATACTGTGCTGATTGCTTTCTTTATACATCTTTATGACTGTTGGAGCATTGTTTTTCTGGCAGAGAGCATCAGATACCCTGCATAGATACAGAATTTAAGGATAGTGTGCTGGATACCTGCAGTCACCACTAGGGGGAGCTTAGGCGCCTACTGTGTTATTATTAATGTTCAATGTATAAGAGTATGCAGTAAGCTCCTAAGCTCCCTCTAGTGGCGGACATGTCTATAGTGTTTTTTTTTACAATGAAGGATCCTATTCAATTACTACTAGTAGTCTGTGATTTAGAAAGTGTATGCAGTCATTATAGAATTAATTAGACCAGAACACCCATCACCAGAAGCTTATCACCACAGGTCTGGCCCTTGAAACTTCTGATAATCAGCTAATATTATCGAGGTAGGTTGCAGCCGGCCATGGATGTGTGCCCACTGCAGGGGTAATGTAATAGTACATGGTGCCCATTTTAATGAATAAGTGACCTTGTAGTCTTACTCAGTGGCTTTTTTCTCTGCAGGTCCCAAGCATTGGAAAATTTGAGGATGCAGCTTCTATGCATAGTAGACTACAAAGAAACCTTATGTAGTCTGAGTCTGCAGTCACATTTCTTTCCATCAGCCCTTTTATTTCTTACTAATGTACTAATGTGGTAGATTAAAAAGAAAACTGACGGATCTGACTACATAGGGTTTGTTTGCAGTCTGTTACCGTGGAGCCGCATTGCTCTGTATAGGCACTGTAAACAAAAAATATAGTAGATACTTAATTAAAGTCTATCAACAAATGTATAGCTAACAAACCACCCCCGACACATGTTAGAGCCTTTAGCTATATGTTCACATATACTTTTGTGTCCCTTCAAAGCCTCTTCATTAGTTTGTATGCAAATTAGCTGGCAAGTGTCCCAAGAGCAGTCCCAATCCTATGAAGTAGTCCGAACATTACTTGGTAATCCCACCTAAAGTCTCTCCCTTGATTGGCATGGCCAGCTTTAACACACATCGGTGCCATCCGGACGAAGAAGGAGAGGGAACAAGTAACAAGGCCTGAAAGTAAGGGAAGAAAGAAGGACACCTCCTAGTCAAATCCCTAGTCACAGTCCTGACTGGCTATCAGTATGAACAGAACCCAAAGGTAGGTGAGTTCATACACAGGAGTACCTAGAGTCCTAACTCACCCTATACGACCCTGGTGATAGTGACAGGACTGAGACTACCTGTTCCTCCAGAAAATAGTGGCAATCAGAAGAGAAAGGCGCTCATAGGGTAAGTGCGTCAAGTGAACATTAAATCCACAGATAGTCAGAAATGGCTTGCTCACCTATTTGGTTTGCACCAAATTGGGCACAACCACAATGAAGGCAGAAGGAGAGTAGTTAATGGTTGGTGCAGCCTGAAATTGTCCAATTGCCTTGGGCGGGAGCCACACGGCCGATCAGGTAGACAGTAGAAGTAGGAGAACGCTGGACCATAGGAGCCAAGCGTGTGGACAACAAGGGGCGCACTTTCACAACCAGTTGATAGACAAAATTCAGTTCATTGTATGATGACGCGTTTTGGGGTGCCACTGCCCCCTTTATCATGTCTAAAAGTCAGCTGAAGAGCTGACACGGCCGTTGATCGCCCGGGACGTGGAGGACGCTGACTGTGACAGTGAGCGTCGTCATTCAATAAACGCGTCGTCATACAATAAACTGAATTTTGTCTATCAAGTGCGCCCCTTGTTGTCCACACGCTTGGCTCCTATGGTCCAGCGTTCTACTACTTCTAATGTTCCTCCAGAAAGGAAGGACGACCAGGAGTCTCCCTCAGGCCTACAACAAAGGGCAGGGGAAAAACAACACACAGATAAACCAAAACAAAATGTAAAAGGGAAAGGAAACACTTAACTTTCCAGTAGTTATGGCAGCACCAGGAACCCAGCAGAGAACCAAACACCAGCAGACCACAGATGCCACTGAAGCTATAAACCGCACAGCATTGTGGGAGAAGCAACTATAAATAAGGAAGGTTAAATAACCACAAAAGCAACACCCGGTGGTTAGAGGTGTGGCCATTACCAGAAAGAACACAGACGTTTATTGATCGACAAGGAAACCTGTCAGATCAGAGCACGTGTTGCCAGTCTCACAGATCTTCTGTCACCCACAGTCGCGGGGGAAGTCCATATGTCTCAGTACGTCCGTGACAGCTCCCTGCTGAGGACATGGCAATGTCAGTCAATTCAGAGGGAGGTGTTGGGTGGGATTACCCAGAGCGAGACCCAGAGGACTTCCTGGTTTTAGGACCTCCCTCTGGACATTTTTCAGCTAATTTGCATACAGAATAATGTTTCTTTTTATTAGTGATCAAGGAGCTATAAGGATAAAAAGAAACGTGTGAACATGTTGCCACATGCCCCACCGTGCGTTGAGACTAACGTGGTAACCATAACTGTGTTGACAAGATTCCTTTTAAGACGATTTTCAAAGTTACTTCATGGCCTAAAACTACAACTCCCAGCATGCACACTTGTTGTCAAACCTTAATCAGGTTCCTCTGGTTATCATGGGAAATTCAAATTAGTAGAAAGCCACCAAGCTTCATAAACCATAAACATAACATTTGACAATTACATTGATCGGTATAGAAGAGGGATGATCCCTTATACTCCCCTTATGCTTATCTATGTTGTCTCCTTCTTCAATTTTTGGCAGAACGCCCAGAACCGGCGAACTTCACAGAATTACGACTAGATAGAGAATCTGCAGACTATCTCAAGGCCAAAGAAGACAGATGAACATCATTCTAGAAGGAAGTTAATACTGACACAACATATAATATAGTGCACTTTTTAACATTGCTGCACTCACACAACACTTGCTCAGCTGTTCTCAGAAATCCCATTAAAGAGAATGGGGCATACCGGGAGTTGTAGTTTCACAACAGCTGGCGCGCCGGGTAGTGCAGGGTTTTATGAAGATGTTATATTAATTACAGGACGCGACTAGGAATTATTTCCAACCATCTCAATATTTAATGGCAAACATAATCCTTCCCAACATTGTTTTTTACTGCGCGAATACGAAGAAGGAACAGATTGAACATACAAGTGAGACAGGTTTAAAGAAATCACACGCATTTATTTTTTAGCACCATCCAGCCATATTATTTTTATGAGCCTTCTGGCAACTTTGTTATTTACTGTTCTGACTTTTTCAAAGAAATTCTGGCATGTAAAACACCAGAATGGAGAATGTGGAATGCGCGGGTTTAATAGTGGCTGTAATTGATAGAAAAGTCATGTTTTTTGAGCTTATTAAATGACTTACTTATAAATGGGGTAATAACCATTGGAAAGCAGGTAACTGGCACGTGCAAATTGGAAACTACAAGACTAGAAGATTGACCTTTGGGTTAAACGTGGCCTCATTCCAGCAAATTAATTGGCTGCAGAAAGGCTGTGCTTTAAATGAGATGTAAAGCACAACTGGCTTTCTTGCAAGTTAATTTCAATAGAGTATCTGCTCTGGAGAAGGCGCCATTTATCTCTGCTTCACCACATTTGTAGAGAGTCATAATGGCCTTATACCTAAGGGCGCGATCAGTGTAACCGTAAGGGCGTTGTACTCATTCATTAGTCATTATGCATGGCCCTGGAATCAATGGTCCGCATAGAATTTATAAAATGTTAAAGGGGTATTCCCATTTGGCGTATCGGTAGGGTATGCTATCAATGTCAGATAGGTGTGGGTCCCACCTCTGAGACTCTCTTCTGTCTCCAGAACTAGGCCCCCTGAAGTGAAGGGCCAGCGCATGCATGGGAGCCAAGCTATTTTCATAGCAGTGAATGGAGAGCACACTGCGCATGTGCGGCATGCTCTCCTTCACTTCAGAGGCCCCGTTCTAGAGATAAGAGCGGGTTCCAGAGGTGGGACTCACACCTTTCTGACATTAGTGTCATACCCTAGTGATATGCTGTCAGTGTCCCAGATAGGAATACTTTAACTCCTTATCTCATGTATTGATGTATACACCCGTGGATCACTATTTGTTGGTCCTTATTTTAATAGGGATCCAACAGTAAAGAGGTTTACTAAAATGGCAGGATTTGGACATTTTTAAATTATCCGTATTTTTCGCCCTATAAGACACACCGGCTCAAAAGACGCACCTAGGTTTTTGGGGAGGAAAATAAGACAAAAAATATTTTTAACCAAAAGGTATGCTTTTGGTGGGTTTTGAACTAATGGTGGTCTGTGGATGGCACTATTATGGGGGATCTGTGGATAGCACTATTATGGGGGATCTGTGGATGGCACTGTTATGGGGGATCTGTGGATGGCACTGTTATGGGGGATCTGTGGATGGCACTATTATGGGGGATCTGTGGATAGCACTATTATGGGGGATCTGTGGATAGCACTATTATGGGGGATCTGTGGATGGCACTGTTATGGGGGATCTGTGGATGACGCACTGTTATGGGGGATCTGTGAAGGACACTGTTATGGGGATCTGGGGATCTGTGGATGACACACTGTTATGGGGGGGATCTGTGAAGGACACTGTTATGAGAGATCTGTGGATGGCACTGTTATGGGGATCTGTGAATGGCACTGTTATGGGGGATCTGTGGATGGCACTGTTATGGGGGATCTGTGGATGGCATCCACAGATCCCCCATCCTATAACAGTGCCATCCACAGACCCCCCACCCCATAACAGTGCCATTCACAGACCCCCCACCCCTTAACAGTGTCATCCACGGATCCCAGATTGCCGCTCCAGTGCTGCACTATAGAAATATAAAATGTCTAATTCAAATCAAAATCATTAAAGCCGCCCCCTCACTTGTATATCATTCTATCTACTCACAAGAGCTTTTTGTAGACGCAGGCAGGCCGGGCGGGCAAGCGGCAGCGTGACTCACTGATGTCACGTGCCTGCGCCGCCTACTTTATGAATATGCCCGCCCTGCCTGCATACAAAAAGCTCTTGTGAGTAGATAGAATGATATACAACTGAGGGGGCAGCTTTAATGATTTTGGTTTGGTTTGAATAAGACATTTTATAACTATATAGTGCAGCACTGGAGCGGCGGGGTCGGAGCACAGTGAACGCACCGGCCCCGCCGCAATTGCCGGCCCCCAGCTCCTCCTCCCAGTCCCTGCCCGCTCATACATTGCAGCCTGCGATGTAAAAATGTCAGCATTCGCCCCATAAGACGCAGGGGCATTTTTTCCCCAAAGTGCGCCTTATGGGGCGAAAAATACGATATGTCCATAGGATCTCACGACTGAATAGCCTGTTGACTGTGGCAGTGTACAGCCCTAGAGTCCATGGATGGTGGAGATTCATAATTATGTCAGGTTATGCTGACAGGTATAATACATTGAAATGCAGAAGTTTATACCTGCATTCAAGTTAATAATTGGAATAGAAATGTTAAATAAATAAATAAAAAATAATGTGTAAAATGTTTGAAAAAAGTGGGAAAAAATTCTACTTAAAATACTTTGTCAAAAGTACAAAAAAAATAAAAAGTAGGCATAATTGTTATTGATGCACCCATTACGATCCAAACTATACAATGATCCCATTATTTAACCCACAACCTAAAGTATAAAAATAGTGCAAGAATTGCTGTCCATCCCACCTCCCAAAAATAAAAAATGTCATATGTCATAACCTAAAATGGTACCGATGAAAACATCTCCTCGTCCTACAAAAATCAAGCCCTCATGCGGCACCTTCTACGGAAAGCAAAAAGCTATGGCTCTCAGCATATGGTAAAACATAATAAAGCATACATAACCTATAGATATTTGGTATCGCCACCATCGTACTGACCCATAGAATAAATGTACTGTGCTATTTATGCCAAAATATTTAAAACACACATTGTGGAAAAAATTGTGAAATGGTAAAATTGCCTGCTGCTCCACTTACAGCTTAGGGTTGCCAGGAAGCCTACTGGCTGGGTGTCTCACAGTAAGTGGTGCAGCAGCGGCTGCCCACCAACAGTTCAGTCCAGGGTATCTGGCAGCCTTACTACTCCTATTCCTCTTTCTATTTCTATAGCTCACTCTGTCGCTCTTTCCTTACTGTTTCTGGCAGATTTTGCCTTTCTGCTTCTATTTTTTATTTTTCGGTTCTGCAGGAGACTTGGCCATGGAACACACAAAACACTGAACCCTCTTAGGCAACTGGCATCTAGAGCTGATTTCCTGGAGCTTGTAGAGAAAGCTGTAAAACGGAGGCAAAGAAGTATTTTGGAACCTATTCCGATATAAGTTACTTTTAATTAGTTCTACCTGTGGGTAGTCTGGAATCACTTGGTTCTGAAGTAACTGAATACTCCGTCAAGGAGGTTGCCTCTTCCCGAGTGAGAAATAGGCCATCCTGTGTAACTGACTGTAACGGTTGTTGGGGGGTGTACAGGATTATGTCACATAGAACACACGGAGATACAAAATCAATATCAACAAAAGCATTGTAAAGGACATTTACCAGCAAAAAGCAGTAAAAGGGATCTTTGTTTCTCTTGATCCACAAAATATTTTAACTCCTCGTCTGTAGATTCTTATCTAGTATTAACAAAGGAACGATTTATTCTGTTTATTAGCATACTTCACCTGCAGGCTGCACACTCTTCATTTCAGTATAGGGCAGAGTAGAAGGGGGCTTGAATTACTTCAGCTCTTTACTTCCTCCCTGCTGTTACCAACTGCAGGAGCATATAGAGATTGTGTGAGAGAGAAAAACTAAGACAGAGAATAAAAGAGAGAGCTAAGATAATTTATATTTCTTACTCAAGCAGGGAATTGCAAGCTGTGTATCTGTAGAGATAATTTACTAAGTCATGTGATTACAGCAGCTTGGGCATTATTTCTAGCAGACAATGTCTGCTGCATGAGAGGTTTAAGAGAGCGAAAAACTGAAAGATAGAGAATAAGGGAAAGAGCTAAGATAACTTATATTTCTTAACCAAGCAGGGAGTGGCAAGCTGAGTATCTGTGGAGACTATTGCCTAAGTCATGTTATTACAGCAGCTTGGGCACTATTTCTAGCAGACAGTGTCTGCTGCATGAGAAGTTTAAGAGAGCGAAAAACTGAAAGATAGAGAATAAGGGAAAGAGCTAATATAACTTATATTTCTTAACCAAGCAGGGAGTGGCAAGCTGAGTATCTGTGGAGACTATTGCCTAAGTCATGTGATTACAGCAGCTTGGGCACTATTTCTAGCAGACAGTGTCTGCTGCATGAGAAGTTTATGAGAGCGAAAAACTGAAAGATAGAGAATAAGGGAAAGAGCTAAGATAACTTTTATTTCTTAACTAAGCAGCGAGTGGCAAGCTGAGTATCTGTGGAGACTATTGCCTAAGTCATGTTATTACAGCAGCGTGGGCACTATTTGTAGCAGACAGTGTCTGCTGCATGAGAATTTTAATATGATGATTAAAAAATATAATGTGATCCAGTAGGTTATTGGAAACAGTGCAGGGCCGGTCTGCAACTCCACTGTCTGTAACATGTCAGAAAAATTATGCCTTGCAGCAAATATGGCAGCACTTTGAAAAGAAAACCTTGACAAAGATACTAAATACAGGGTTCTATGAGCACAGGGTTCTAAAATCGCTTTTTCTTTTGTAACTACATTTTTATAAAACAAGTGCATTTGAGGAAATACACTCAGATTGGCACCATTTGTTGGCTGAAGCTCTTGTACAAGTATACTTGAAGGTATAGACCGTCCATTGGCCATGAACATAGAGACATATAGTTGTGCAAAGGAATTGTAGACATTTTGTTTGCTTTGTGAAATGTGCAGTCTGTCTCCAGGCAGCATACAGTCATCTGAGTGCGTCTGACAATGAGGTTGTTTGCTTGTGTCTCTTTACCACCAGCAGAATTATAAGTTCAGCTCTGCAGTATAATGCAGGCTAGAACTCGGGAACAGTGATTGATACAATCTAAACAAAATACAAACAAGCTAAGTGAGTTTAACTGCCTGGGGAGGATTTTACCTTATTATTCCTTTTTTTTCCCCATCGCTGAAGTCGGATGACAGATACATGCTCTAATTATAGTGCATCAAAATAGTGTCGAGAAAACGAGACTGGAAATATCCACCATCCCTGTCTATCAAATGAGATGAGTTTTGACAGTTCACACTGAGAAATTCTCTCTCCCTGCCTTGCGTTGAAGGCGCCTGTGCTTATTTTGGTCCTAAAAGAACAATAAGTTAACCCAATGATATTTTATTCCTATAATCCATGTCTGATCCTCCAGAAGACTCAGGTCTTCAGTCGTCTCCAGTCCTCTCATATAAATGCTGTAAATGCCACATGCAGCAGTTCAGACTTATGATAATCATGTTCATGTGACCTTTTTTCTGTGACCTTTTTCAATTCGGACTTAAAGGGGTTCTTCGGGCTACAGATATTAATGACCTTTCCTCAGAATACACCACCAATATTAGATCGGTGGGGGTCCGACACCCAGCCCCCCCCCATCCAATCAGCTGTTTGTGCAGCCTCCGGTGCCAGAAACAGAACAAGGATGGAACCAGAAGCACATGGTTCTGTTTGATGAGTAGTGGCTGTACCAGGGTACTGCAATACGTTGGCACACAGCGTTGACACACTGTATAGTGTCCAGAGTCAGAAACTGCCCAAAACAGCTGATCGGAGTTGGTTCCAGGTGTCAGACCCCCATGAATGAGATATTGATGGCTGTTCCTGGGGATAGGACATCAATATCTAAGTCCTGGAGACCCCTCTAGGGCTCATCCACATGAATGTTTGCCGGCTGGGCCCGTATTGATTGAATGGGTCCGCAATCCGGAGCTTGTTCTATTTTTTTGCAGTGCGGAAAGATCAGGGACCCATTCAAGTTAGATGGGTCTGCCTCCGTCTGCGCCAGCCACATGGATGGTTAACGTGCATTGGAACGGGCGGCACCCATTTCCTTGTGCATGAGCCCTTAATCCAATATCAATGCAGCTTTACTCCCAAAGTTGTGCTCCTCTGCCTAATTGGGAGTCCATATGGAAGACTGAATTACGTACATCCACATAATAGCCCACATCGAACCAGAGAGCTAGCAACTCCCCCATTTATGGTTTCCATTCATTTGTATGGAGGCACAGCTCTCTACACGGCCTAGTGGCCATGCCGAGTACTGCAGCTTAGCTCCCATTCAAGTGAAGGTGCCAGGGGTCAGACCCCTAGTGATTGGATATTGATGACCTATCCTGACAATACTGTGATAGTGATTGGTCGACACTGCGTGTTGATCCGGTATTCATCCGGTGGTCGGTGCTCGTATACCAGGGTCGGCAACCCGGAGTCCGTACTATAGATTAAGGATCGGCACTCGAGTACTATCCTGACAAAACATCATCAATATCTGTAGCCTGAACAACCCCTTTAAACTCCTGGGTTTGTGAACAAAATACTGGAACACTTTGGACTAGTGGATGGTGTTCTGTAGGGTACCTTCTGTGCTACTGCCCACTATAGTGTATTATCACACATACAGTACCATACAGGTCCCTATTGTACAGTGCCATGCAGTATGGCGTCCATATAACAGTGCCCAAATAGGCTTGTCTGTAATGTGCCATCACCACCATACACCATAATGTCTATCTGTACACCACCATGAAATATTCTTGTAATAGGTTAATCTCTAAAGACAATATCTAGATGAGTTCTACCCTACAACAAAGTCAGCTCTGCTACATCTGTAGTTGTTCCTGTGACTAATTTAACACCCCTTTATACACTTTCGCTCATAGTGAAGGGAATGTCACCGTGCCTCACACCACCTAATAAGTAGGAATTTTCTTATAATACTGATTGAAAACGCGTTAACGCCCGCTATTAGAGGCGTCCTGGAAATTAGCAACGTGTACTGATGGGATAATAGGGACCTTACGGCTCCGGTGAGCGGGGCTCAGACAAGCGCCTGTGCTATTCCAGTGACTGCAGACGCCTCAAGAACGTGGGACAAGCTGTGATTTTGTTTTCAATTGGCCCCATGCATCATTTTTTCCTGTAGGAGGAAAGGAACTGAAGGATTTTGTAAAATTAAATGAAAGGAAATGAATGGCCCCCGCTTTCTTCGCAGAGACATATTGCATTAGAATACATGCTGAACACTTGGCGTCTTCTGCCCCAAAGCAGGCTGCCGTCTGTCTTATATAGTGTATTGACTTTTTCTTAAAGGGCCCTTCTCCCCAATATTAAAGGAGGTCTTCACCTTACCGATTCTTCAGGCTGGTCTCCAGTCTCCTCCACCGCTCTTGGTATGGGATGGTCCTCCATAATGATGGCAGAGTGTGGCGATGAAATCTGGTCTGTAATGTAACAAGATCGTCACATGACCAGGAAAGAATTGTATCCACTAGACGTAAACAATGAATGACAGCAAGCAGAGGTCTTGAAAACTGTCAGAAATTAATTTAAAAACAGAAAGTTTTCAAGTTACATGTTACAATGGAAACTCTAGGGCAGGGGACTGGTTAGCGGTGAGCAAATCAATCTTTTTCTTTTTCAGACACTATATTTACTGAGGGTACAGTGGGGGTATAATTATATATACTGGGGGCACTGAGTGGCTGTTACTTATACTGGGGTCACAAAGGAAGCCATTACTTATATTGGGGAGTTTTTTGGGGTCCATTCTTTATACTGAGGGGCACTTTGGGGGCCATTGGATGTCCAGGGGGCACTATGGGAGGCATTATGTATACTGTGGGCACTGCAGGAGATGGGATTGAAAAAAAAAGTTGTTAAAAAGGGATGCAAAACGGTCATTAAAGGGGTTATTCCATGATTAATGTAAAAAATGAGAATCAGACATCATGGACAGTCTCTTTCTAACAAAGATAGAACCAGCCCTGTACCTCATATGGATCCAGAGATCTCCCCATTCATTGCTCCAATTGTTGTTCAATGCTAGATTTATATTAAGCTCGCAGCTCAAGGGGAGTGTCCTTTGTCAGGGGGCGTGTCTTTCTTAAGTAGCTTTCTCCCTATCACAGCTCAGGAGGCGTGTCTCATGCTCTCCCTATCCACAGCTCAGGGGGCAGTTACAAGGATGAAACTGAGCATGTGCGGCCTTCTCAGTGAGCCAGGACAAAGAAATAAGAATAAAACACAACCAGCAGGTGGCGCTATACATGATACATTTTATTGAATAACTCAGTGGCTATACAACATTTTTAATGACATGCAATTACAAAAGTATTCAGATCCAGGCGCTGGTTTGAAAACTGTAGAATATTTTTTGAGCCTTCTCCCCACTCTCCTTTCACCACAGGCGCGTTCTCGGTTGAGATAACTGTCTAAGGTGTGTGCCTGGATTCACACTTGCTGTTTTTACGCAGGTTTTCAGCTCAATGTCAGAAGAGGATTGTAAAGGGAAGGGAGGTTTTGAATATACTCTGTGCTTTGGCTTCAAAAACTGCATCAAAAAGGCTTGTGTGAAAGCAGCCCAAGACTCTGCTTCACGTCGTCATTCAGATGAGCGGCTTTTTCCATGGCACTAATTAACGAGGAGTCTGTCGGAGTGCTCCTGTTAGATGTGGCAGGTGTTTGGTATTTAGAGAGGGAATCTATTCCCCGCGGTGTAGAACTTGTTGCATACATTACATGGCACTTGATAATGTTTCAATTAATGTTAAACGAAATATTTAAAATGTCTACAGAAGGTTCAGCAAGGAGATGAAAGCAGATGAAGACCGCTGGGGGTGGGGGAAAAGGGGGTGTAGAACGCTCCCTGTGGACATGGACCATACGTGAAATCTAATAAGTTTTGGCTGATACATTTTCTTTGGCTTCATGTTTTCCTTGCAGTTTCTCACTGGTAACCTGAATCTTAAACAAATCCATTTGTGGTCCATGGGGACGGAGGGCGGCTGGTGCGGCAGCCTCGTACCCGCATGTGTCTGTCGTCCGCCATTGACATCTGCGTCTCTGACCTTCCTGTGAACTCTTTATCGCAATTGTCGGTCTCTGCTCAAGATACAGGACACTTTTGATTTCCTAATCACTTATACAGTACTGATGCAGCAGAGCTGAGTTGTCAGATGGCTATAGCTACCTTTGGCTTAGCATATTGTGATATCAGTATATTATACATTACAGATGCAGCAGAGCAGAGTTGTCAGATGTATATATCTACCTTTTGAATCAGCGTTTTGTGATATCACAGGATTTTATACAGTACAGATGCAGCAGAGCTGAGTTGTCGGATGTATATAGCTACATTAGGCTCAGTACATTGTGATATCACAGTATATTATACAGTAAAGATGCAGCAGAGCTGAGTTGTCGGATGTATATAGCTACATTAGGCTCAGTACATTGTGATATCACAGTATATTATACAGAAAAGATGCAGCAGAGCTGAGTTGTCGGATGTATATAGCTACATTAGGCTCAGTACATTGTGATATCACAGTATATTATACAGTAAAGATGCAGCAGAGCTGAGTTGTCAGATGTATATAGCTACCTTTGGCTCAGCCTCAATACAAGTCAATGGGAATGACTAAGCAGTTTCCTGGACAGAAACAACCATTTAGGCTGAGTTCACATCTCTGTTTTATTTTCCGTTCTTCTGATCAATCAGAAGAACAGGGGAAAAAATGAATCCTGTAAAAAATTGATCCTGAGTATCCATTATGCACATTTTACATCCGAGATCTGTTTTTTTAGACATAAAAACCTATCTCAGACAGAAATGGCTAATGGATGCAAAAAGTGCATAATGAATTCTTGAAACACCGGTTCCTTTTTTCTTCTTCTGTTCTTCTGATGAATAAGAAGAACAGAAAATGAAATGTTGATGTGAACCCGTTCTTAGGCCCCTTTCACACAAGCGTGACGGATTAGGTCCATGTGTTCAGGGTGCGTTCAGTGAAACTCGCACCATTTTGCAAGCAAGTTCAGTCAGTTTTGTCTGCGATTGCGTTCAGTTGTTAATTTTTTTCTGCGCGGGTGCAATGCGTTGATGCGTTTTGATGCGTGATAAAAACTGAAGGTTTACAAACAACATCTCTTAGCAACCATCAGTGAAAAACGCATTGCATCCGCACTTGCTTGCAGATGCAATGCGTTTTTCACTGAAGCCCCATGCACTTCTATGGGGCCAGGGCTGAGTCAGAAACGCAGAATATAGAACATGCTGCGTTTTTTACACAACGCAGAACTGATGCGTGAAAATAACTCACTCGTGTGAAGGGGGCCTTAGACAGAGCTTCACTAGACAGTCGAAATGTCACTGTGTCTGTTTTTTCCCCTCCAACTATTAGCTTCTCAGTGCATTGGTAGAAAGTCCCAAAGTCTCTCTGGCTGTGCATTAACACTTTGCACAGCACAGTGCAAATATAATAACAGTGCAAATTAACAAGATATATTACAGTAACCATATAAAATGCAGTTCAACGGTATATAACAGTGTAAGAGCAAACAATGGCATAAATCAAGTGCAATAAAGTAGGGAGTTGATGGCTTTGCATAGAAGCAATAGGGGAAAATATCCACAGACATCCAAACTCCAAATTGCTCTTGTTCCAGGGCTCAAAATGTCACTGCTCTTACAATTAGGAAGGCATATTGAGGTAGGAACACCCATCAGACAGTCCACATAAAGCCAAAAAGACAATCTCACCCGCAGAGAAAACAGCTATAAAATATGGTAACACATAAAGATAAGATATATAAATAGAACTAGAAATACAGGGATACTTTCTTCTACAAACAGCTCGGCCCTTGTCTGTAGGTTGGTCCTGGTATTACTACTTATTGAAATGATTGGGTTTTGTGCTACAATACCAGGCGCAACCCATTGCCAAGGAAAAAGAGTGCCACCCTTATCTGCAGGTAGTTTGTGGTATTGCAGCTTAGGGTGGGTTCATATGAGCATAACATGGTTATAACGGAAAATAATGGAATCCATAAGACAGAAGTCAAAACCTTTAAGAGGCATTCCGTTTTGATCCGTCATAATAGAAGTCTATGGTAATCATAGATCTGTCTGGTTCCCTTTATGCAAGACGGAAAATAAAGTCCTTTCGACAGGACTTTTTTTTCCATTTTGCATAACGGAAACAGGACAGATCCGTTATGATCCCCATAGACTTCTATTATGAAGGATCAAAACATTTTGATTTCCGTCTTATGGATTCCGTTATTTTCCATTATAACCATGGTATAACGGAAAGCCATAACGGAGTCCATAACGCTGATGTGAATCTACCCTAAGCCGCATTTACTTTCATGGAGCTGAGCCAGAATACTGATACAACAAATGGACAGGCATGGTCCTAATTGTGGAACGCGGCGGACTTGTTTATCTAATCCTGTAGGACCCCTTTAAAGAAAGTACTACACCAGGAAATTCACTAATAAACCAGGCACAATAGAGTTCATTTACTAAGATCAGCCTTTTTACGGCAGCCTTAAATTCCCCCCTGCTGTAAGATTTGTCGAATTTATGATGCATGCGCCTCATCATAGATTAGGCGCATCTACGGCAGTCCGTGTGCCTGGTGTAAAAACATTTCCAATTTCCTGGGGCCTGGGTCCCAGCCTTGAAATAGCCCCGAATAGGCCCTGCTCAGCTTCGGTCCAACCTAACTGTCGAATACGGCATAAAACCGGCCATGCGACTAGATATTGTCACACAGCCATTAAAAAAAGGCGACTTGCGACTTTTTTATGACTAGAATAGTCAGCTGTCCCTTGATAAATGACCGCCAATGTTTTTTAGGTCCAGCTCAGTTGAATATAATGATAGTTTTCACTTTCATTGTTTCATTCTGGAAACAATGCTTGTAATCCATATGCAAATGAACATTACACCCGGAGCAGGCCCAAGACACTCAGTGCCTCCTTGCTCCTCCTCCTTCCTATGCCAGCTCCTTCACAATCATCTTACTGGGTCCTGTCAATCAAGGAGAGGGGAGAACTGGAGGAGGGAGGAGCAGGGGTGCACAGAGTGAAAGGTCTCATTATGTTCAGCCCTACAAGAGATTGTACCTGCTTTATCAGTGAATTTCCTGGTAGAAAAGAAGAAAAGACTGGTGCTACATAATGTAAACCATCCCAGAGGATTCGTATCTTCACAATGATATCTGAGCTTACCAGATTGATTGATGAATAAACAAGCAGTGAGGAACACACGGAGATCTCTCTCAGCTATGGCGTCCCACGTGCAGTATGAAAAGGATGGCTGCTGCCCCCTCTGGAGCGGTGGTCACCATAAAAGTGCACTAAAGTAAAGAAACAGATTTGTGGCGCTGCTAGTCCAATATAAAATACATTTATTAGTACAAAAATATATAAAACAAAGGCAAAACGAGTTTCAGCAACCTTCTGTCGGCTTCCTCATGGGCAGAACAAAACGCGCTGTAAAATTCCTGGTGACAGACTTCATCTATTTGCCCTCCCTCCCGATGACTGATGCATTTCAGTTCATCTGTAACCCTAAAATGAAAAAACATCAGGAGGTGCACATGGGTCCGGAATACGAAGAGTTAATAATTTATTAACATGAACTTCCTGATGTTATGGGAGAAACATTTATTGGAAAAAGCCATGGAGATCTATTCAGAGTAAAATCGATTCAGCTAAACTCTGCAAAATGGTCAATCAATGGAGAAAAATCCATCATATGCGACGACCCAGGATTTGTAGTTGAACAAATGGCTGTTTCCTGTTATTTCACAACAATGAACCTTTTCTGGAGGAAGAACTGATGCTGTTTTTATGAGCAACGCACAATATTCAGTGCTGTTATTTGCCGGTGATAGCAGCAAAAATGAAATTGATGGGCAGGTAAACAATAGAGATAATACATAATATTGTATTTATTCAAAAATAGCTGAAGACTTTCCTTCCAGAACCATGAAATCTTCTTCTACAACCCCCCAGAGTATTGTCAGCTCTTCATAAGCCTGGCAAGGAGCAGGCTTCTTAAAGCAGGACGTGGAGGCATCTCCCAGACTGAAGCACAAAGACCATGGCGTTGACTATTGACCTGGAGCTCAATGGTTAAATCTCAATTAAATTCCCTTCTCGGCTTTTGTTGGTGACCTTGAGCGAGTCGCTATCTCTCCACACCTCAGGCAAAAAGATGAAATGATTGAGTTGGTTGTTGGGCTCTCCCAGAGATAAATTGGTGGCAACATACTACAGAAGACGACAAGGGCCGGATGGTTAAGGTTACTTATTTTTAGGTGGGTGTTTGTAGCTCTGAAACTTTTTGAATTTTTGAATTTCTTTACATATTTGCAGGTTGACAGGGAAAGTCTTCAGACCCTTTCACTTTTTTCACATTTTATGTTGCTAAAATAAAAAAATAAAAAATCAAGTTTTCCCCGTCATTCTACACTCAATACTCCAAAATGAGAAAGTGAAAACTGAATGTTCGACATCATTGTTCATTTATTCAAAAGGAAAAAATGGAATTTATCATTGACATAACTATTTAGACTCTTTACTCCGGACTTAGTTGAAGCACCTATGGCAGCGATTACAGCCTCCAGATTTACTCTCTTCAGATCCTTTCAAGTTTGTTAGGTTGGATCAGGACCATCAGTGGACAGCAATTTTCAGGTCTCTCCTGAAATGTTCCATTGGGTTAAAGTCAAGGTTCTGGCTGGGCCACTCAAGGACATTCACAGAGTTGTCCCTAAGCCACTCTTGTGTTGTCTTGGCTTTGTGCTTAGCGTCATTGTCTTGTTGGAAAGTGAACTTTCTGCCCACTCTCATGTCCAGAGCGCTCTGGATCCGGTTTTCATTAAGAATATCTATGTACTTTGCTCCATCCAGCTTTCCCTCAACCCTGACCAGTCTCCCTGTCCCAGTTACTGAAAAACACCCCACAGCATGATGCTGCCACCACCATGCTTCACAGTGGCCATGAGTAAGGATCCATATTGTTCTTGAGATCGGAAACGCGTTGTCGGATTTTATGGATTAAGAAAATAAAGTTTATGTGCTAATGGAAGCTGAAAGTCTTCTTTTGCCATTACCTTCTGCTGGGTTCCTGCTTTGCCTCCGTGCCTCCGGACAGCATACAATCGGTGAGCTCCGCCATTCTTTCTGGTTTTTGCTTCACAGTAGGAATGGTATAGCGCAGGTGATGAGCAGAGACTGTTTTCCTCTAGATATGATACTTAAATTTGAGGCCAAAAAGTTCAATCTTGGTTTTATCGGACCAGTGAATCTTGTTTCTCACAGTCTGAGAGTCCTTTAGGTACGTTTTTGTAAACTCCATGTGGGCTCTCGTGTGTCTTTTACTGAGGAGATGCTTCTTTCTGGCCATTCTGCCATAAAGCCTAAATTAGTGGAGTGCTGCAGTAATGGTTGAGTTTCTAGTATCTGCAGACAGGATCTGTGGAGCTCAGCCAGACTGACCATTGGTTCTTGGTCACCTCTCTTGCCAAGGCCTTTCTCCCCAGATTACATAGTTTGGTGGAGAATTATGAGTCTCTTGGTAACTTTTAGTGCAGAAGAAATTTTCTGTACCCTTTTCCAGACCTGTGCCTCCACACAATCCTGTCTCTGGCCTCTACAGGCAGCTCTTTCCTCATCACGGCTTGGTATTTGTTCTGATATCTTGTGCTGATATCTATTATAAGCTGCGAGACCTTTTATAGACAGGGGTGCCTCTAGTCTTTCCAAATCATGTCCAATCAACTGCATTTACTGCATGGACTTCAATCAAGGTGTAGAAATATCTCAAAGATGTTCAAGAGAAAGGGGAGAACCTAGAGCTAAATTTCAAGTGTCATAACAAAAAGTTTGAATACTTATGTCCGTGTCAAATTTTTGTTTTTAATTTTTAATAAATTAGCAAAATGATGGACGAAAGCTTGAAACTTTTTTTTATTTATTTTAGCAGAAGGCCCCGACGGAAGAAAATGGGAAAAAAGTGAAAGGATCTGAAGATTTTTTGGATGCTTTGTAAATTAGTCTAAACAAAGCTTAACATAGTAGAATGGAAATTTTTGTTATTTTGATATAAACTTTGGGGGAGATTTATCAAACTGGTGTAATGTAGAACTGGCTTAGTTGGCCATGGCAACCAATCAGATTCTACCTTTCATTTTTCAAAAGAGCTGTGAAAAATGAAAGGTGGAATCTGATTGGTTGCTATGGGCAACTAAACCAGTTCTACTTCACACCAATTTGATAAATCTCCCCCTTTGTGTTTTAGTTCATTCTATTTTTTAAGATCATTGCTTGCTGTCTCTGTATGTAACGTTGAAGGGTTTATTTTAGGACAGAGATTGATTGTGTGTCCTCTTGGTATAGCAGACAATAATATGCTTTGATAGTACTGCTGCTGCTTCTTTATAGTGATCCTTGGGGATCAAAATGGTCTAGTGATGACATCAATGTCTGTCTAGAGATGCCACTGTGTCTGAAATATTGATGACCTATCGTCAGGATGGCTCATCAGTATCCGATTGGTGAGGGTCAAACTTCGAGCAACCTGACGGATCAGTTGATGGAAGGGGTGGCAATCACTTTGATCTCTTCCTCGGCCTGTAAAATCATGTCCATGGCCTTTCTGCAACTCAGTCCGATTCAAGTGAATGGGAATGATCTGCAATACCAAACATGGCCACTATACAATGTACGGCACTGTGCTTGGTATACTATGAAGAAGTGTATCTCCTGGCATTCCCGACAGCATATTGGTGGGGTTGCTGGGAATTGAACCCCCAACGATCATATATTGATGATCCATCCTGAGGATAGGTAATTAATATGTAAATTCCAGAAAACCCCTTTAATTATATAAATTCACAAGATAATAACCCTCTTGACCTAGACCTCTCACATCTAAGTGTATTAATCAAAATACGTATATGGACTTACGGACCCCTCGCCATAAGGTATATCCTCTTTGGTCAGGACATTGAAAATACCAGTAGGCAGCTTTAGAAAGTTTAATAAGGTCCAATAACGCTTCTGACAGCGGGTGTGTTCACATATCCCATAAATGTATAGACAACTTACAGAGCCCAAGGCCCACACCGTCCTACTGAACTACTCCCAAGGGCTGCAATTAAACCTAAATGGGTAATTCCATCTGAGACACTCGAGACATTCCCATCCATCTGTCAGGAGAATGGGTGGTCACCTTCTACCCACAAGGGTTTTACAGAGAGGAGGAGGCCATGCTTGCACGTGGCACTCGCCATTGAAAATGATTGGTTTTATGGTAACAGACTAGTATTTCACAACTCTATAAACTACAATGGAGAGAGCCACTTGTATAGAGGGTCACCATTGAAAGTCATATTCTCTTTTCCAGAGTACAACACAGGGCTGAAAGGATGTCGTTCTCCTTATATATGGGGACCCCAGAGATGGCAACAAGTGCACCATTATTTCCTGCCCATCCCTATGGAACGTGCCATTCCTCTCTGACTTGGAAACTATGGTACATGTGCAGTGTGCTAGTAGCCCACTGCTAAAAGGGTTAAAATGTGTGGGATTTAGGATATGTTTGCATGTGGTTTCTGCACAAGGGTTAATTGGCCGTAGGCCTCAGGCACACGAATGTCCTTTTGGTTTGTGGCACATCCGCATTTTTTGTGGTTCGGACACGGACCCGTTCATTTCTATGGGGCCGCAAAAAACTGTGGACAGCACACGGATGTCATCTGTTTGCTGTCCACATCCATTCGGCCGTTCCACACATTGTAGAACATGTCCTATTCTTGTCCGTTTTGCAGACAATAGGCACTTTTATAACATGGACTGAGGAAGGAGCCGGCTGCACGTGGCTGGTATCCGGGTTTGCGGTCTGCAAAAAGCATAGGCTGTGTGAATGAGGGCTCAAGGATTCAACTTCTAGGTGGGGCTGCTACACCCTTTCCCATAGGGAGTGGCTTACATTGGCTGAGGCAATGAGTTGGAGCTTCGAACATATAGGGACAGTATACTAAAAATCCGCTACTCCCGGTCTCTCCTCCTCAATAGCCAGTGCACGATCTGCCTTTCATATCCCGGCAGCTGATTAGTTACTCAGTATACTGGGGATACAGAAGAATTATTCACTGGCCACTCTGATCAGTGTCAATATAGCAGGAGGGCAGAGCAAATATATATGCATAGTACAGATGGTAATTCCTAGAAATATATAGGAGCCAGCAGGGAAGAAAAAGAATTAACCCTAGCCGTCTTCACAGTAGAGATCACTGCTAAGGGACATTTCAGGGCAAGTTTTATTATATAAATGTACAAGTTCTCTAAAGTGAATTAGAAAATGTTCCCTATCACTGTCCCTACACATTATGTCAATTACACTTTGTCAGAACAAATCTCACCCGATGTCACATGATCAACAATGACCTTTTTGATACATCTCGTTATTTTCCTTTCTGATGCATTTTTTAAAGTTTACTTCCCGAAATCCCGTTCAGTGTCAGTTTTATCCAGTGTTTACTCACTTCTTCACACTACAGTACTAAACTCTCAAACCAAGGGCGCCTCTTGTTCTGGTGATATTACACGCCTCAAGATGTAAATACAGTAATAAGTATATCCGCCTTATGTACAAGAGATCTAAAGCACAACGGATACATTCACCAGAGATGGGCAAAGCTAATAGCATTTACTTTTTCATGACAGCAAGACAAAACTTTTGCAACTTGATCTTGCTTAGACAACTTCCATTTGCTTTTAGAAAAGCGCAGAAATAAATCTATCCATTGTATAGCGAGTTGACATGTGATGCTTTAACAAAATCAGGATTAACTTTAAATTGCATCGGCAAATAGAGGAATTAATCTGGTGTTTTTGTAAAATATTGGGTTACCACCCGCCACCCTCATGTTTAGCAAGGCTTATTTATACAGTGTATTATACAAATCCATTCCATTTTCAGAACTGATCTCTTCTCCTTCCTTTAACCCCCTGATATCCACTACTGATGTTGACTGGTTACTAGCTTTTCACACAATAGTACAGGTCACTATAAGAAACTTTGTAATATATCTACAGCAAAAAAAGAGACAGAAAAAGCTGAACTTTGAATCTGAATGTGGGAGGTGGGGGCGTGAATCTGAGTCAGTCAGTAAGGTAACCACCATTGAGGGAAATACAGACTTTACTGCCATGGAGGGATTACTGTTAAGACACCTTACACATTTAAGGAACGACCTGGTCATATCATTACAGGTATAACTGCAAAAGCAAAGTCCTCTGCTATTGATTCTACTGAGAGAGACTTTAGCAAGAGAGTGTATCAAGAGGGCCATCATTTCCATCCATTTCCGATTTCATACATCACTATCTGGGGTAGAATTGCAGCGTGTACTATGTTTTGCTATAATTGGATGTACTGCAACTCCCATTGTGCACTACAGTAAAGAAAGACTTATGTTCTGTTTAAGCTAGCCTGGTTACTGATTCTTGCATTATATGCCGACCATTACACATTGCACTCTACATGCCCTTGCCTTGCTCCCATCTATACATCTACCATCATGGGCACCCAAGCTACCATCAAACATCTACCATCATGGGCACCTCAGCTTCTATCAGGCAGGGGCCCAAGAATCAGGGTGTAGCCCAAGGGAACACTGCTCTGGCCCTAAGGAGCAACGGTGAGAGTACAGCCACTGCGATAGACTGTGTTATATAACAGGAGCCACTACCACTACCATCCTCCTCTCCGGCTCCTCAAGGGCTTGCTACACAACCAAAAAGTATATGTTCAAATTATCTGCTCCTTGTAGTAGCTGATAGTCTTGAATGGAAAGGCCAAGCCTAGAAAGCCTAATGTGCATATATGGGGCACGGCTTTGTAGTTTGTGGGGCACGTCATGAGTGTCATGCCAGACGTGGCCTTACAAAACACATAAATATGTATATCAAAACCATTGCTTCCTCTATAAAGAACGTCAGCGGGTACTTTCTGCCGTAGCATGACAATGAAACATACTACCGATTCATCTTGACCTACATCTACCTACTGAAATCCTTTCTTTTTCAAATATTTTACCAGAAGGCCATTTAAAAAGGGAAGAAAACCTCATTGAGGTCCTCCCTGTGCTTTGTAGATTTTATCAGAAGGGCTGAAGTGCCACAGTCTCTGTCGTTTGTCTCATGCTGATGCGTTTCAAGTACAGCTATAGGCTAACACAAACTCCTTCATGTCCCGGTGATAAACGGCAGGGGCTCGGCACCAGAAGCTTTTAGATGGATAGATGAGTAGGTAAGATTTGATGGTTTAAAACAAACGTCTCGTCCTCCTTCATTGTTGAGAAGATGAAAGTGTGGGATTTTTATAAGGTTAAAAAGAAAAAAGGTTTTCAGCACAGTAACTAGGAGGCCTCTAAAAGCCAAGGCTAATCCTGGTTGATCACAGGTTTATATGAGGTTGGGACATGAGTAGAAACTGTACGATGGGCACGGGTAAATTGTCTTGTTACTTTATAGCTCTGCAATAGAATGGTGACATTTGAGGGGTCGCTCCTGTTTACTTAGCCTTGGATGGCTATCAATAGGTGTACATCATCTACAGGGAAAAGATTCAGTGACAACAGCGGAAATATGCGGGGCATTGCGGACTTATCGTTGTCATGTGGCATATTACTATACTCCTGCTATAAAATTCTACCCAATATTTATTGAAAAACCTACCAGAAACAGCAGTGACCTCATACATCACTACAGGGGTGAACTCACACGTCTGGCTGTAAGATAACTGGCTGCAGCAGGACCCTCCCCTTCTGTTCTGTCTGCAGTAGGGCACAAAGATTGATAGGACTCACCTTTTCTTCTAAGACCCGCCTTTCAGTAGGTCTGCAGACAAAAATGGAGGCAATCAGAAGGAAATGAAGCTCTCTATTTCTTGCTGGATTTCTAAACCCTGTTTCAGGAACATGCAGAAAAGCCTGCAGGCTGGAGAAGATGCCAGCCCTCTAATGTGTAAAGAGGTTTCCAGTCTCTCCCCCAACATCCACTGTTGGGAGAGAGACTGGAAACCTCTTTACACATTAAATGGCCGCATCTTATAAGAATCGCTGATGTTGGATTTCAATATGATTAATATTTTTTCTCAAGGAAGATTAAAAAGGTTTTTCCGAGATTTTAATACTGAGTGATGACCTATCCTCAGGATAGGTCATGAGTATCTGATTGGTGGAGGTCCGACACCCAGGACCCCTGCCCATTAGCTTTTTGAGAAGGCACCGGCGCTCCTGTGACTGCCATGGCCTTCTCTGTCCTCACCAAGCACATCACCGTACATTGTATAGCGACTGTGCTTGGTATCATGCTCAGCCCCATTCACTTCTATGGGGCTGAGCTGCTCCTAGGCCAGTGATTACCGAGGAACGTGTCATTACTGGCCTAGGAAAACCTGTAAGAAGGCCTCGGTGCTACTGCAAGTGCTGGTGCCTTCTCAAACAGCTCCCTGGTTTCGGACCCTCACCGATCAGATACTGGTGACTTATCCAGAGGTTAGGTCATCAGTATTACCATCTCAGAAACCCTCTTTAAGCCAACAGAGGCTTTCCTTCTCCCCAGTAAGAACACATATGCTTGGTCGAACCATGTATATGGTGTATGGCCACCTTATGGCTAGGGCTACACTAAGACCAGTCTACTGGCCCATACTAAAGTGATGCTGTGCGAAGAGTATAATAGACGCGGAGTCTGGCAGGAACTTACAGCATTATAAATCGGTACGATTCTGTGAGTTCGGTGAAACCTTCAGTACAGAAAATATGGCCATCACACAGAACATTTTTCCCTGACTTTACATAGCCGTCTGAAACCAGCCTAAGACTATGTTAACACGTGTGAGAATTGCAGACTGCATCCCACAGAATCACACAGAAAATGGCTCTAGTCAGGCGAGTCGCTAACGATTTCTTTCTTGGGTCGTTCCATGGAGTCTGTCACCAGAAAATTTACTAATAAATTAGGCACAATTGGTGTCATTAACGAACGCCAGTTTGGCATAAAATAAGCTTCTAGCTCTCTTTTTTGTGACTCTTTGATGACCATGTAAAGTGGTGTGGGTGGTGTCAGGCCAGGGGTAACAGCCCCCGCATATTCACTAACATTTACTCCTGGAAACAGGCATGAATGTTGGTGAAAAACTACTCCGATCAGGGAATGGAGTAGTTGTTCACTCCAGGCTCACAGACACAGGAGGATTCAAAGACTGGCGTACAACAGCAGTCTTTGGAAATGACCCCCAATGTCATATAGGGCTAGCTCAGCTGAATGTAATGATACTTTCACTTAGTGATCTGCTGCTTCATTCCGGGGAAAAAGTACTTTTAATCCATATGCAAATGAGCAATTAAGTGCACTGAGGGCGGGCTCAAGCCACTCTATGCACCATTTCTCCATCTCCTCCTTCTCCTTTTCCATTCACAGGGCCTGGCGAGGTGACTGGGTAGGAACCTGGTCCTGCCAATCAAGAAGGAGAGGGAGGGGCTGGCAGAGGAAGAAGGAGGAGCAAGGGTGCACCGAGTGACTTGGGCTGTTCCTTGGTGAATTTAAATGGCCATTTGCATATGGCTTAAAAATACTTTATTTCTCCGGAATGCAGCAACAGATCGCTAAGTGAAAGGCATCATTACCTTCTGCTGATCTAGCCCTATATGACAATGCGCCTGGTTTAACAGTGACATTTCCAGTGCACAAAAAGCACTTCTTAAACTTTTGATTGTCATAAAAAAAAATTCTTACCATAAGTATCCTCAACCTAAGGGCTTATGAACCCTCCAAAGTACAGTGCCCGGAGGCTGTATAGCTTCTTCGTACAGAGCTGTTTTCCTTCTTGCTGTACGGATATTTTTTTCATTAGAAGCAGCGTTTCCAAAATACAGTCCCTCTGTAGAAAAACCAAGTCCAACAGATTAGGTCGCAATTTTTTTAATTTTGTCTCAAAATCTGATAGGAAAAATAAAATATGCTGCCCTGTGCAATCACGGGCACATGGAGGTACAATAAAGCCCCCACAGAATTGGAGCCCTTTTACGTTTCCTTCCAAATGGAGCTTGCTACGGCACCCCGAGTAGGTAAAGGAGTTAACGCCGCCAAAGCTGTCCTTTTTACCCGAATATGAAGTCAGCCACCGAACACTCCGAGATGAGGCATGAGGCTCTGTATTGAGTGTCAAGCAGGCACTCTTTAATAGGCTATATGTCAGCCTTTTATGCAAGTCTTCCAACAAATGTACACAACCCCCCTCTGCCCGTGAGACAATTTACAAACACAATGGGCTCTGCCTGTGATACAATTAACAAACACAATGCTAACTTAATTACCCACAGGCAGGAAACACACACCTTTCCCAAAACACAGAAAACCCCCCAAACCCCACATATCCCCATAAACTACACATCCCCTTTTTGGTCACTTCTTTAAGTGCTTCTAGCTGGCATTGTGCAGCTACAGGACTTGCTGCTCTCCTGTATGCCAAATATGTTTTAAAATAATTTCTAATCAGGAATTGCTATTAAAAAAAATAACTTTTTCCTGAAACGTCTGAGTGGATCGAGATGTTTGCTGTTTACTAAAGTTTTGAGAGATCTCTAGAAGGAACGGGGCTGTCATCGAAGTGTTGGTGCGCTGCAGATGTCTTCACACATCCGATTACATAAGCTGATTTCAGTGCACCTCATTTTCCATGTGATGTACTGAACAAGCTTGTTAACTGGGATTGATTCTTTGAACGATCAGAATCGGGATGACTAACGAATCCAAACAAATTAGAGTTAGAAACGAGGCGGGGAAGAGATGAACAATGCAGTCTCTTTGTTCTAACTTTTGCAGGTCCAGACACTCCATCGACTTACCTTATGGTCATTCAGAAGCCACATCTGACGACATCCAACTCTGTTTCTTAGTTCTTGAAGAGGAGGCAGTATGGGAGTAATGGTGGTTGGGTCCTATTTAATTGTTGCCTTCCTTTTTGGACAGTTTTGTCCAATTCTGTTGGTGGCTGGGTGTTGTCTGCATCCCACTGTTTACAATGGGAGGAAGCTCTTCAGTTTACGGATTAAACATTTAAATCCACTACTGCACCAAGAATGTCCAGGCGGGCGTTGCTTGAAGCCACAGTGGTTGTCCACTTGTGGTTTAGCCCCATTCCATGGAGCTAAGCTGCAAACGGGTCCATGGCGTCCAAAGTGAACAGCCACGGCAGAAACCAGCCGTGTGAACATCAGTGTTGGGAGCGAATATTCGAATAGCAAATTTCAATTGCGAAGATTGCAACTTCGAGAATTCGCGAATATTTCGAATATAGTGATATATATTCGTAAAAATGAATATCAATCTTTTTTTTTTTCATCTACACCCATTACCTGCCTGCTTCTTGCTTGTGGGCCAATGTGAGAAGGCTGCAATATCTAGTGAATTAGAATATTCTTCATTATTTAATTTATTTCTTCTTATGCAAAAAATCGGCAATGTAATTTGCACGTTAATCGAAGAAAGGGCGGATTATAGGCAACTTTCCTATTGGGTTGGCTTGCTAGAATTCGTGAATTATAGTGTGATATATTTTCGTAAAAACGAATATATATATATATTTTTTCATCTGAACCCATTAGAGTAGTAAATGTAATGGGTTCAGATGAAAAAAAAAAGACGAATATTCGTTTTTACGAATATATATCACGCTATATTCTACATATTCACGAATTCTAGCAAGCCAACCCAATAGGAAAGTTGCCTATAACGCGCCCTTACTCGATTAACGCGCATATTACATTGACGATTTTTCGCATAAGATTAAATAAATTAAATAATGAAGAATATTCTAATTCAGTCAGGATAAACTCAGGAAACTTCTAGCAGCTTGAAAAACTTAGCCAAAGCGACCCACACCTGTATTTCGCATTACGAATTCGCATTATGCAATTTTTTCATTGCCGATTTTTCACAATCAAGAGAATATTCTCGAATACGAATATTCGCGAATGTATGACAAATATTCTAACGAATATTCGCGAAATATTGCGAATTCGAATATTGCCCCTGCCGCTCATCACTAGTGAACATACCCTAAAACCAAAATCCGCTGTGTGTACTGTACGTACTCTAAAACCACCATAAAATTTTGCGTCTCATTGTGGATTTTGGAATCCGTCAACCTGGCTAATTAATTTCTCCATCTTAAGGCACATGTACTCGGTTTCCTTGGATTACAATCATTCAAATTGATAAAATGCATTTAGAGCAAGAACTTGTCACAGCCTACTGCGATAAAGAAGCGCCCGTCTGTCTCAATTTGTCACACTGGCTTTTTATCACGAGTTCATTCATCCATTGTGGATGTGATTATGTGATGAAGACGTCGGCTCCCGTGGTGTCTTGTTGACAGTCGAGCAGTTCTGAAATCACTTCATATAGGTTTATTTTGTCACCGAGGGGCTGGGGTGTTGCTTCTGCACAACTCTCAACAGGCTATTTGCCCTGCTGTCCTTCAATCCGGATATTTCTTTGCAGGCTGTGATGTATAGATGGAGCGCGAGTAATTTATCTTTTACAAAATGGCCTGTTTGCTACCTGAGTCTTTCCTACTGTCCAGCAATAAGGGCCTGACCTCTCGTTTTTTGGGCTACGTGTCTGGCACTAATGAAAACTACGAAGCTTGAAACTGCTGTATACAAAGTGAAATAGATTGCCCTTTGCTTGGGAGGCCCCTATACCAAAGCATATTACATCTCGGTAAGTCGTCTGGAGCAATAATGGCATCTAGGATAATACTTTACCGCCACATGTCTCCATATGAAATCACACGGAACCTGAGAATGGACGCAGATTACAGCTGTAATACCGCACTCTACGTAGGCCTCATACACTGCCAGCTCTACAGCTATTCTCCTGATTGAGGTGAAGGTTTAATTCTCTCCTTTACACCTTAAAGGGGTCTTCCGGGACTTAAACATTCTCCCATCAGTGAATAAACTAAGATGCTCTTTCATAAGGATAGACCTATTAATGGGCAGGGGTGTGAATTGTGCCCCAAGGAAGCAGCCATTTCTTTCTACACTTTCTCAAAACTTGGTACTGGCTGTAAGAAAACTGGATGCAGAAGGAGCCTCCCCACTGTTCTGTCTGAAATAGGAAATAGTGAGAGCCCCTCCTCTTTCTTAAAGGGTGTCTGTCAGCAGTTTTGTCCCTATGACACTGGCTGACCTGTTACATGTGCGCTTGGCAGCTGAAGGCATCTGTGTTGGTCCCATGTTCATATTTGCCTGCATAGCTAAGAAAAATGATGTTTTACTATATGCAAATGAACCTCTAGGAGCAACGGGGGCATCGCCATTACACCTAGAGGCTCTGCTCTTTCTGCAACTGTTACTCCCTTCAGTTTGTTTGACAGGGCCAGGTGTGATGACGTTTTCACTGCATAGTGCATAGGGAGCGGAAGTCACAGAGAGAGCAGAGCCTCTAGGTGTAATGACAACTCCCCCATTGCTCCTAGAGGCTCATTTGCATGTATAAAACTGAAATTTTTCTCAACAATATGGGCACATATGAACAGGAAACCAACACAGATGTCTTTAGCCAAGTGCACGGGTAACAGGTCAGCCAGTGTTATTGCGGACAAAACTGCTGACAGATGCCCTTTAAATAAGTCCCCACTGGGGAAAAAATTTAAGGGAACAGAAGAATATCACTTTTGTTCTCTACAAGATTTCTACAAGACTATCAAGAATGTGCAGAAAATCCTGCAGACTGACGAACAGAGTGGGAAACATTATCTCCTGTATGATTGTATCATTCATTTCTAGGTGTTGAATTCCTTTAATACATGAAGTACAGGTGTATTCACAGGTTAAAGGGGTTATACGATATCTAAAATATCCCCCCCAATGCCCGGTCCCCTTGTATGGATTATACTTACCTGCTCCCCGGCACCCGTGTTGCTCCGGATCCCTGCACTACTGCTTCTGCGTCTCCCTGTCGCTTAGATCAATACATCCGGAGATGGGGGGATCAGCCAATTGCAGGCCGCGATGGGGATGAGCCCCCTTGAGGCTGGTCACTGTCGCAGCCTGCTATTAGCTGCTCCCCCCGTTGCCGGATGTTTAAATCCAAGCCACGGGGAGATGCAGTGGCGGTCGTGCAGGGACCTGGAGCGATGCGGGTGCCGGGGAGCAGGTAAGTATAATCCATACAAGGGGCCTGGGCATTGGGGAGGGGGGGGGGGTATTTTAGGTATAGGATAACCCCTTTACATTGGAATCTATTAGGCAGTCGTATCGCACAAAGCACAGCACAGCAGAGACAGTGCAAAAATCCTATTCACCCTAATAGATTTCTGGTATCAAAAGATCCCAGGTTCTAGCCCTCTAAGGGGGCTAATAGTTATTAAATAAAAAGTAAAAAAAAAAGAATAAAAAAAATCAAAATATTACATATAAAAATATATTAACAATAAAAAAATAAACATATCAGGTATCGCAGCGTCTGAAAAGGTCTGAACTATTAAAATATTTTTTTAAACTTCCTGTGTGGTGTGCCGTAATGGAAAAAAATTAAAAACACATGATTCACCATTTTTTTGTCACCTTTCTTCCCCACAAAATTGCATAACAGTGATCAAAAAGCCGTACGTACCACAAAACTGGTACCAATAAAAACGACAGTTCGTCCCGCAAACAACAAGCCCTCATAGAGCTCTGTGTATGAAAATAGAAAAAAGTTATGGCTGTCAGAAAATGGCGATGCAAAGAAAATGTTATTTTAAAAGTAGTAAAACAAAACAAAAAAACCTATGCAAGTTTGGTGTCGCTGTATTCGCATTGAGACGCAGTGAACGCCGTGATGTCAAAAACCCCCAAACCATGGCGGAATTCTGTTTTTCAGTTTAACCCGACAAAGACATTTTTCCCGTTTTCCAATAACAGATATGGTGCTCTTCAAAAACACAACTAATCCCGCAAAAAAAAATAAACCCTCACATGACTAGATGAACAGAATATTAGAAAAAGGTATGGCTATTGGAACATGGGGAGGAAAAAGCGAAAATGCAAAACCAAAAAGGGGCCCGGTACTTAAGGGGTTAAAAGCCGCTTCCCTCTGTATTATTTGGTATGTAAGAGGCTGAGATCATGAATTTCGCTGCTCACAGTTACTGGTAGACTATACTTACCCGGGGACATATAGGCGGTACTATTTGATGAGCTGTTGGAAAGCAGGGGGCCCATATTTTGCTCTTGCCCAGAAGCCCGTTTTATAGCGTAGGTTACATTGCTGGTCATCTAGTTCTATCATGGCTTTGCTTGTCTTCTTTACAAGGCCAGAAGCTACACATATACATTTCACGTAAAGCCCTTCATTCCTCGCCCTCTCGTATATCTTTCGCTATTTTTACTAGATGAAGAAGAAAAATATGTGCACCTGCCAGCTGGCTCCTACCACCGCTTAATGCTTAAGTGCCTAAGGATCTTCAAACACCAACACAAAATTGCTAATTGCAGTGGAAACTATGTGGATAGTCAGAACGACTCAGGAAACAAATTATCTGTAATGTTTAGACAACAGTTCGATTCAGATTCTAGATAGCTCATCCGTGAAAGAGTCCATCTTGTGCAATAAGCAGGATCCTAGGACCTTTTCTTCTTAGTTTTCCTCCAAGTTGAAGACTCATTATCAGTCGCTGCAAAACAAGATATAACGAAGGTGCGGCAAGTGTCAGTTCTGATTAATCTACAAGATAAGAGAAGAATGCTATCTCTTTGTGAGGCCTCATGGGCAGGTGGCTGCATGGTCCCCGATGCTGCATTAATTGAAGGCAATCTATGTGGAATGGCTTTACATATCCCTGATTAATGTGACACACAACAGCGTATACCACAATTTATTTCTCACTGATTACAAAACAAATCTCTCTATGTACCTCTGTATATGCAGCCACCCCCTGAGGAGCCGGAGTAGAGGATAGGAGTAGTAGTAGTCCTGATGAAGTGTGGTGTCACGTGTACTCCCTCAGGCCGTTGCTATCTGGGGATCAGTGCAGTGGAATTGTAGTACTGAAGATGGAGGCCAGAGTTAAACATAATAAAGTCAAAGTGCAACATAGAACGTCAGCATTCTTTAAGTGCAATTCTTCTCTGGCACTGGCAAGCAATTGGTGGCAATTCAGACTAGTGGTTGTTTGGTGATGGGTGACTTGGCTGTAGTCCCTCACCTGCAGCAGTGTCTGTAGATGCAGATCTAGCAGCTCACCCTGCTGTCTGGAATCTAAAGGGTTGAGCACAATTCGCAAACATGGTCCTAATTAATGTGCAGTGACCCTGAAGCCACTACTAAAGATGAGAATTGCGTTACTGTCGTTTATGATAATGGAGTCTTATATATGTAATGTTTTCTAATGTGTGTTCAGAGTTAGTATTGATTGTTTGCAATGTTATGAGAGTGTTAACATCATTGCTCGGTTACAATTTCTAGGCAGGGGCAGGCCCAACTCTTGGGTTTGGCTCCTTCCTGTGCATGTATTTTGGCTTATGGAATCCATAGTATTTTGGCTAAGTGTAAAGGTCTCAGATCCCTAGTCACACAAGGGGGAGAGTCGGGTAGTTGTTTACAGCCTGCAGTGGGCATTGTAGAAACACCCTTTGAGTGAATATTGTACCCTAGGCTGGATTGGAGAGAAGCACCTTTAAGTAAAGAAAGAGTATTTGGATGTGGTGCATGGAATTAACTCTATCACCTCATTAAGACTGTTTATAAGAATTGTGCCTACTTCTGCAAGCACGTGTATATGCAAGCTGCAGAGTTTTCAGTAAAGAACCGGTAATTGTTCCCATACTCTGTCCTCTGCTTTATTGTCTTCACTGCCCGGATTTATGCCCCATACCTCATCATAACCTCAACACCAAGGTCATCCCACCTTACATCAGGAAGGAGACCCCTCTAACCAGGGTGTGCTTTGGGGAAATTGGTGAGCCCTGGGTAAATCGGGAACGTGGGAGCAGGTATGGATTACCACTCTCATCCTCCTCCCTAACACCTGGCCTCACAAAGTACTTTTTCCTCTTAAAGGGCCCTGGTAGGAGGCGCGCGCTGCAAAAGCACCAGAAATAACCTTCCATGAGCAGCGTCAGCTCCTAGCCGGTGTAAAATAAATACTCCAGCATCACTCAGAAGATGAATAAATCTTCTCCACTTTATGAGATTCTGGAAGAGATTGCTTTTTTTGAATTTTTATAAAGAACACTTTGTCAGACACTTTGCAAACTAAAAGCCATAAGAGCATCAGGTCCTTATATACATTTAATTTTGGCATTGATTTAAAATCACTATTGTACAGATGTAGCAGAGCCGTCTGGTTCATGCATTGTGATAAAGGAGAACTCCACTTTTGCTTGTCATATGTAAAATGTTCATGGTTTAAAGTGAAAACTCCAGGCAAAAAAATGAAGACAAACTGGCCTTACATCTCCCCAGGTTCATTTACCTGAAAATTGCCATTTTGGAGAAACCTATTGACTTCTACTTTCACAAATATATGTCCATTTACACGTCTTTTAAACAAAGGAAGCCATCTTGAGAACCAGTTTGCACGTAATTGCCTATTAAATGGGCCCTACAGTATTTGTTCTGCACAGATGTGACCGTGGCCAACGATTAAGCATGTGCTGGCCTTGACAACATGACAACCAGCTAGCCCTGGAATCAGCCACGTGGTTGCAGGGTAAGAAATTCTACAATTGACTCTGTGGAAAAGTGGGCCACCATCACCTACCTCTACTCGTCCTCTAAAAAGGAGGAAATCCTGGTGACCATGTGTACAAGTCCTCTTTGTTGCTAAGGAAATAGGCAGGTTGCGCTATGTCCTTCCGAACAATACAAAACCTGTCCACCACGTTCCTATGTCATCTTAAGGACATGTCTCCATGGATACAGACTACAAACACGGAGAATGTAGTCTGATACTACAGTCAACTTTCCCTATTCTTGCTAAGAGTAAGTTCACATATGCAGTGTGAATTCCGACAGAGTCTACAGTATTTGGCATAGCCAGACACTGCCACACAATGGGATCAGACGGCTTTCTGGCAGGTTTCCAGGATAAATGCCGGCTTTTGTCAGGACAAAAAAATACTACAGTATTTGCCTTGCCAAAAGCCGCCTCCAAGTCTGAGTGCACTCCTATCATCCCATCCGTTCCACAAGCTGCTTTTAATTACTGTGATACATATAGCCGAGTCTGTTCTTCCTCTCATTGGATGAGGTAACAAATCTAGCAACACAGTTTATGTGTGGGGTCTGCTCTCCTGAATTTCGATGCCCGCACGGCATGGAGATTGGTATTAAACAGAAAAGGTTCCCACCTGGACTGAGGTCACCTTGCCGTGGTGGGTGGGCGCAGATATATACTGTATATAAATAGAGAGAGAGAGAGTTTGCATTTAGCTCTTTGAGAGTGCTGTTATGTTCTGCTTTTTTCTTTAACTGTGCCCATGAACATCCGCATACCTATTTAGCATTTTTTTGTCAGTTTTTTTTGTCTTTGAAGTCCCCTGAAGCAGCGATTAGCTGCAGTGGTCACGTGAGTATATGCCATGTCACCACTACAGTCAACAAAGACCAATGGGAGTAGAGTGGAGTAGTGGGGTGGAAATTAATGTGTAAGTAATGCTTCTGTGATTGTTTTATCGCTTGGGCAATTTATTGCCGCTGTTGGACAACCCCTTTAATCTAGACATTTACCACATAAATTCCTGAATGGAAGATGATAGGAATTGCGGAGCTTATGATCTGAGAGGTGACTAACACCATAGCTCCCATCAGTGGCGGATTGGCCATAGACCCTACAGGGAAATTTCCCGGTGGTCGTTGCCCCAGGGGGTCACCCAAGTCCTCCTCTCTGCCACTGAACAGGTACATAATGAGCTCTCAGCAGTCATTAACTCTGTGAGAATCAGGTACTCATGTACCCAGCCAGCGAGCGCACATGCCCTCCTGAATTTATGTGCTGTGGCCCACATCTCACCTTCTAAGCCCCCTGCTCCATAGACAACTGAGGATGAGGACAGAAGAAGGGAGCTATTGATGGCCACCATAGAGGGCCAGCTCTTGGCTACACTGTTTTGTTTGGTTCTGCTCAGATGGTATTGTTGACCCCGCCTACTCTTGTTGCCCCGCCTTCTGTTAATTTGGACCTGCCTCCAAAACCACTTTTATTAATTTATTTTCCAGGGCCACTTTCCCAGTTCCCAGTCCGCCCCTGACTCCCATACCATTTGAATGATTTTTAATCAGAATTATTTACTAGTAGTTTTCAAAAAAAAAAATTCACTCACGATTGCAAAAGTATACACACCCTTCAACAATATAAGCCCTATATTTTTTTTTATTTTTTTTTTCCTTTTACAATGTAAAATTCTTCTAATGGCCTTAGTGGTCCACGTCCTGATTATAGCACATATCTATGTTAATAGGAGAGTGTACACAGAAGAATGAGCGCGCTGGTTCGCTGATTAACCGCACAAATCAGACGTGATTTGTGTTGATTGAATTTGACAAAAAAAAAAAAAACGGAGAGAAAAAAGTTGAAGCAGACTTTGGAAAGTAGCTCCACGGGTCTTGTTCATTGCTACAAAAAAAGCTGAGTGATGCATACAAATAGCACTAATTAATTTTTCAGTAGGATGCCAATGCGCCATGCATACTGAGAATCACAACACTGGCAGGAAATTGTTATTCCTCGGACGTCCTCGGCGGCATGAATTATAATCGGACTGGAACGGGAATATAAGGAGTTTAAGCAAAGTTTGAATTAAGACCCTTTTGTATTTCCATGAATGGGAAACAGTTCACCTTCTTCTTGGATAATACAAAGCCTGACCTACTTGAAGACACAATGAGACTTGTTTAATAACACAAGGAAACGGTAGAAATGCGCTGTGACCCTGGCAACCAATCAGATGCCAGCTTTGATAACTTTTCTTAAGGTCAGAATAAATGGATGGGAATGCCCCAATGGTTACCAAGGCCTCGGGTGTTTTTTTTTTTTTTGTTTTTTTTCTACTTGAATGCTAACTTATCAGAATCCCAACTAATGAGATTAATGGATATAGCAGAGCTGAGTTTTTTGGATGTAGCTGGGTTTGGCGTAGCTATTATCACCTTTGGTTGGACTGCAGCAGGTTGTCACACTGATCTTAGGTGGGATAAGATATATTCAGCTCTACTGCATCTGTACAAGTTCTCATGAAGTAATGTCATGTAATTTAATGTAATGCAGAAGAATTAAAGGGGTCGTCCACTCTCCGTTTACTGTTGACCAAAGTGTTTCTACGACACCCACTAATGAAGCCTTGGTGGATATTCTGTGCAATTTTCTAAACGTCATAAGCTATGCCTCCTTGTCTCCAAGTCTTTTGTCCTCTCCATAAAATGGTCGCTGATGGAGGGTCATGTGACCAGGCAAATAACTCAGCCTCCTCTATTCTAATATACTGCACATCTCATCTGCTATTGCACCATTGGAAGTTTAGTGCAGGTCGCAGCGCGTCAGAGTGGAGACGGAGCGATGAGTCTGGTCACACGACCCACCAACAGCGGCCACCTCCAAAGATTTGTGAGGTCCCATCCTGCAGTCCTACTTCCTTCCATTCATTCCTGATCTCTAATTCACAGAAATTTGTAGATTAGCAGGAATCAAGACAGGTGGAAGGGAGCGTGACTTCATGACCAGACTACGCAAGGATGTTTTTGTAGTCTGTTACCATGGAGACACACAAATATTGATAGGAGTTGTGTACACAATGCAGTAAGATATTTTATATGTAACACTATTTGTAAGCTTGCTACATTTTAAAATCTATCTATTACCTTTTAGAGGAACGTAACGTAAAATGTGATTCTATTTAACTGTTAGGGATTTGCCGCCATGCATTTGCGGGTGGAAAATCCGCTGTACTGTACAGTAGCAGCGCAGTAGATGAGATTTGGCACAGATTTTGACCACATCCACTCCGGGTTTTCCCTGTGGAGGATCTACAGCAGAATCACCACAAGGGAATATAGTCTTAATGGATCTTTCAATCAAACTTTGATCTGTATCGGGGAAGATCTCATGAAACATCTGCTCTCATCTATAGAAATGTAATTGCCATTATTCATTTTTTGAGCAGTTGTTACATTTTCATGTTGTTTGCCGATATTTAATTAGAGCTAAATTAAACTTTATTAGTCTTTTAGTTAGCATGTTGAGCGTGCCCAGACAATTACCGCGCTCATTCCTGGAGAACTTCTGCTCCCTTAAGAGACATCCTAGCGTTAACTTATCTTCTTAATCTGTCAACAGAGTTTTGTGTTACTTTTCATTGAGAGCCGAGCGCTAACCCGAGGTTTCATCATTAAAGGGGCAGCAGCAGCCATTGGCATCATGTAATAGTGACAGGAGCTAAAACCTTCACAGTTCTCCTAACAAACATGTCATTACACACTACGTCTTCCTTAACTGCATGGAAATACACCGAAAATATTATGTCTGGGATTATCTATGGAAAACTGTTCCAGAAGGTATCTGGTAAAGAGGAGTTACTATCTATCTATCTATCTATCTCATCAGGGCCGGCGCCAGCACCCGGCATACCCGGGCAAGTTCGGGGCCCACTGCTCCTGGGGGGAGCCCACTGCACAGTGTGTGCCAAGAGGGGAGGGCTGGAGCCCCAGAACTTCCCGTCCCGATGCCTTATGAGTAGACACACGTTCTCCAGGATGCGGTAACATCACCGCTCAAAGGGAGCGTGTTTGATAGTAGAAGCAGGGGGGGATGTTGAATATTTGCATAGAGATGTGGTTATGCTATGTAACCACACCCAAAACATTGGAGCTGCTATCAGGGGGGAGGAGAATCTGAGTCGCCGGCGCTCTCTTCGTGTAGAGAGGGAGGAGAGGAGCTGGGCACCCGGAGCTGTGCTCTGGAACTGTAAAAGCAGCAGGTAGGTGCTGGACCCCACCGAACACTCTACATGGAGTCTGATCCACCCTCCATCCTGCTGCACTGGACTGTGACCCTGAGGACCCCTCTGCTGGACAGTGCATGCTCTATATTACTTCTAGATCTGGAGATTTCAGGTTTCAATGAAGTTGATAAGGAGATGAGCTGCGGCTTCCCTTCACTTCAGCAACGATAGATATGTTAGGGGGCCATTGGGGGGGGAGGGGGCATTATACTGTGTGAGGGCCTCTAACACAGTATAATGACCCCCAGTGCCCCCCTTTCAGTATAATGATCCCAATGGCCCTCCATACAGTATAATGACCCCCAGAGTCCCCCATACAGAATAATGACCCCCAGTGTCCCTCCATTTAATATAATCACCCCAGTAGCACCCCAAACAGTATAATGACCCCCTGTACCCCCTATTTTGTATTATTAATGACCGCCAGTGACCTACATACAGTATATTGTCCCCCAGTGCCCCCTTCATACAGTATGACCCCCACTGCAATTTCATTGCTGAGTAATTTGTGCAAAATACCACAGGGGGCCCACTGTGTCTTTATCGGGTTTATCGCCCAAGGGCCTACATGAAGCTTGAGCCGGCCCTGTATCTCATTTCTATATATCTCTATCTATCCATCTATCTATCTATCTATCTATCTATCTATATCTATCTATCTATCTATCTATCTATCTATCTATCTCTCTATCTATCTATCTATCTATCTAATTTCTCTCTCTCTCTCTCTCTATGTAATATATACCTATCTGTCTCTCTAAGATCTTTCTGTCTCTATGTAATACCTATCTCATATCTATCTATCTATCTATCTATCTATCGACTGTCTATCTCTCTAATATCTCTCCGTCTTTCTATAAAACAATGTAAAAAAAAGGCAGCGCTCCAAAAGTGGTCCAAAAATAAGTGGACTTCTTTATTCACCCCTCCTGCTGCAACGTTCACCTCAACTCAGAGTAGCCTTTGTCAGACAATGTATCCTGTGTACGGCCTATATATAAATATATATATACAAGTAAAATGGTTAGTAAGTACAGGGAACCCAGCGTGGTGTTATCAATGTGCAGTGGCTTCATTTCACCAGAGGTGGCACTGCAGAAGAATTTAACACCATTTTACATCAGCCAATGATCGGCCAAATGAACGATCAACTGATGTCAGATGATCAAAACTTTTCAGCAGTGCCAAAATTGATTGTTTTTTGGTGGGTATATTGCTCCAACTTGCGTCCATCAGCACTTGTTATGAGCAGAGAGTGTGCCCGCGTAAAAGGACCCTCACTCCCATGTTCTCTCACAGATAATAGCTGATTGCTAAGGTCCGCTTGAAGTAAACTGAATTATATATCTTTATTTTTCCAGATCCTCATTCTCCTAAACTTCTCTTGTGCATCTTTTAACATTCTATTAAAACCCCTTACGTCAGACATTACAGTGTCTATAGAGGTTGCCTTCCAGTTTTCAATGGGCCATGAAGAACATATACTGTAATGTTAATCGATTTTCTCATTTACAGAGCTGTGTGTGTGTGTGTCAGTGTTCACTGCATTTCTCTCTTTCTATTCCCAACTGAAAGTAAGAGGCCAAACAGAGCTTATAGTTCCAGCCAGATAGGAGAGCACTACAGTGCCTGGAAATGTGGGAGGACGGAGAAATACACAAGTTAAATAGTAATCTGCAGCTCTTTCAGCTTTACATCATAACCTTGCCTTGCTTGGCTCTGCAACTCTATTATTTGGGTCAACGAGTAAATCGGCTGAAAGAAAAGTTTGTAGGGCCAATTATCCATAGTATTTTATCAGTTCTAGGACTTGGCCCGTAGCTTTCCTAAATAAATAGAACCAAGTACAAATATGCATATTTTAGTTGACTCCAATCATGCTCCATGTCTTGTATTGAAAACAGATGTAGAGTCTTCCAGGCCGTGTAGTTTGCGGCACTGCACCTACTCTGTGTGATATTTATTGTCCTAAGGAAAGGATCGGGCTTCACCTTCTTGCCGGGTTCCCAGTCTGAGCCTTTAGAAGAACATGTAAAATAATTATTCATTCAGTCTTTGTGTGAATGAGCCGTATCCACAATTTTGGAGGAAACAATCTTCCATGACATAAATTGTGGCTAAGAGAGTGGTTTATTTTTACAATTCACATTCACTTAGTTGTCAGTTTTATGTTGGTTCTACCTTTTCACATTATTTTGACAATCTGTTTGCCCATAAAGTGAATGTCTGGTCTAGTATAGTCATTTTGTCTGTTGAGAACCCCCATATTAACAAGACAAGAGTGAAGATCAACTGCTTCTCTGGAGGACCCAGCGTGGTGTTATCAATGTGCAGTGGCTTCATTTCCCCAGAGGTGGCACTGCAGAAGAATTTAACATGTACGGCCATTTTACATCAGCCAATGATCGGCCAAATGAACGATCAACTGATGTCAGATGATCAAATCTTTTAAGCAGTGCCAAAATTGATCGTTTTTTGGTGGGTACATTCCTCCACTTTGCGTCCATCAGCACTTGTTATGAGCAAGAGAGTGAGGACCCTCACTCCCATGCAGGGGCATAGCTAACGGCTCATGGGCCATGGTGCAAGAGTTCAGCTTGGGCCCCCCTTGACTCAGTGCTGTGTGTTTTCCCATGTGGTACAAGGGTCTTTGGGCCCCCTCAGGCTCCTGGGCCCGGTAGTGACTGCTACCTCTGCACCCCCTATAGCTACGCCCATGCTCCCATGTTCTCTCACAGATAATATGGTCTGCAGCGGTAAAGATGTATGCCTACATTAACGAGTATGGCTGACCCTGATATAATTTGAGCCCAAATTTGGCATTTTGTAGCAACTCATTTTAGACGTTTTTGAAGCAAGTAAGCCAAAAAAGAATAATCTGCAGTACTTTTCCTATATAGCGTAGTAGGCAATGGACGTGGGTAGAGATGAGCAAATCAATTCTATCGAATCATAATGAGATTCTATTGAATCAGAATTTTAGGGGATTTGTCGAAAGAATTTTTGTAGAAAGAGAGAACAAGAAAGAAGAGAGTCATCCTCAGCTTTTCAGGGCAGTTAAAGCACTTTTGGTTTGGGTCTATACGATTAGGGATTGAATCGGAAGGTCGATTGGGTTAAAACTGAGCTAAATCAGATTTACAAAAATTCGCTCATATCTTGACGTGGCTTAAAATCAGCCATTTTGCCACAAAATTTTGGCCCAAAATTCTATGGCAAAGTAATCCAACCAATAGGTTTTATGAAATTAGACAAAAGTGTCTAGCTGTATGCTAAACTTATCATTCATCCCGAGACACTGTGATAAATTTGGTGCTCTATATTTATATAGTACTGTCTATATTTTAGGTAGGAATATTAAATCTGCCCTGTTGTTTAAAGCTGGGAACCTTTTTGTGAGGTTGACAACTACTGCTTATAGTCAATTCAAAGAGCACATGTCAACTTTTAGTTTTTCCAATTCATGCCGTGAATTGAGTCTTTTTAATAAATCTTGTAGTTTACAGCCTTTTAAAAGCCTCAGGAGGAAAATGTTTCCCTAAAAAAAATCCTTTAAAGGGGTTACGCCATGATTGATGCATTAGATTAAAATCAGGCATCATATAGTACATGGCAATCGTTTTCTAACAAAGCTAGAACCAGGCGTGTACCTCACATGGGTCCAGAGATCTCCTCATGGATTACTCAATTGTTCTTCTAGCTTCTCTTCAGGCTGGAAGATCAGGGTGTGTGTTCTTTCTCAGGGGACGTGTTCTTCCTGCTGAAGATCTTTCTCTGTAACTCCCACATCTTCTAACAGTAGATATGGCTGTTGTCAGTTGAAGATTTAAACTCACCACGTGCGACCACCTCAGTGAGGTGGACAAGAAACAAGGAAAAGAACAAACAGCAGGTGGCGCTATACAGATACATTTTATTAAATAGCTCAGTGGTTTTATAACATTTTTAACTACATGAAATTACAAAAGTATTCCGATCCAGCTGCTGGTTTAGAAAAAGGAGAATAGCTTCCGTGGCAGAACCCCTTTAAGCGTTTAACATTACACTCTGGTTATCTGGTGTTGTTTTTCTTGATTGCGCTGACTGGCAGCGCACAAGAGAACAATCTGGGCAGGGCAAGTTCTGCTTCTTTCAGTGCAGTATAAAGGTATTAATCAAGATGGCGCATATCTGAAGGATATTTTATATACTTATAATACTTATATTAAGAAATATTCCTTCTACTCCTTTATGTTTGTACTCTAAAACTGACCAGTGTGTCTTTGTGTGAGCTTGGCTTGTACTCCCAACATATTGAATACATCTGCTTTGCTTCTCCTCAACAGCCATAGTCGTTCTATTGTCTAGATCAGGCATGCTCAACCTGCGGCCCTCCAGCTGTTGTAAAACTACAACTCCCACAATGCCCTGCTGTAGGCTGTTCAGGCATGCTGGGAGTTGTAGTTTTGCAACAGCTGGAGGGCCGCAGGTTGAGCATGCCTGGTCTAGATTCTTCTCTAGTGCACGCCTTGACTGTGCAGACACGTAAGTATATACGGAACCTCTAGGCAGCCCATGAAAAGGGGGCCCTGATAAAGTTATTACTAGAGATGAGTGAAGTTCTTAAAAATTTTATTTGACAGCTTTGCCAAATTTTCCAAAAAAAATCGCTTTGTGGCGAATTACCTTGTCATGAAGCGCATTTCTTTGTAAGTAGCGGTGCAATGACAGGGAATGGCAATTGTCATTGTACCTCTCAGATGCCGCGTTCATCGCTGATCGAGGCATCTCAGATTAATATCAAGGCCTTTCAGTGGTTAAACTTTTTGTAATTCAATTGTACTTACCTTATCCATTTGAGTATGAAGAGGCAGCTGCGGCCATCTTGCTTGAAGATCCAGCGCGAAATCTTGCGCAGTGCATAATGATGTCATCACGCTGGCCAGTATGGTGTCGTCATCCGTCACCACACATGAGATATCACATGGGATCTTCAAGCAAGATGGTCATGGTGGCCTCTTCGCGATCAAATGGATGAGGTAAGAATGTTTTTTTTTTTACTGCCATTTCAGGGAAAATCGATTTGTTACCACGAACCACAAGGAAATTTGGCTTTGCGGTGAATGAAATTTTCACTGAAATTCGTATTGAATTCCACTTTGGATACTTCGATTCGCTCAACACTAGTGACCACCATTCCCTAGATGGTGAACGAAACTTGATAGTTTCTCTTTGTCAAGCTAGGACACAAAGTGGAGAGCATAGGCACTGAAGCAGTGTGAGAACGGCAGAAGTAGGGTTTTTAAAGGGGTTATCCAATTTCAAGAAACCCCCCCACATGTGCCGGGCCCGTCACCGGTAATATACTTACCTCGCTCTCCGTGCCGCTCCTGGTCCCCGCACTGCCACTGCTGCTTTTCCCTGTACACGGATGAAAACATCCAGTGGGGGGGGGAGCATCCAATGGCAGACTGGGACGGGACCGAGCCTCCCTCGCATTGCAGGTTTCTTGAAATTGGATAACCCCTTTAACCTCTTAAGGACGCAGGGTGTACATGTACGCCCTAGCGTCCTGGTACTTAAGGACTCAGGGCGTACATGTACGCCCTGAGAAGTTTCGATCACCGCAGCGCTGCGGGTGGTGATCGGAACAGGATGCCTGCTGAAATCATTCAGCAGGCATCCTGTGTTTAATGCCGAGGGGGTCCTGTGACCCCCGTGTCGGCGATCGCAACAAACCGCAGGTCAATTCAGACCTGCGGTTTGTTGCGCTAGTGCTAGTCTCTGATCCCTGCGGTCTGTGACCGCGGGGATCAGAGACTAAAATCTGCCCCTAATTGTAAATTTTAACCCCCTGCACCCCGCCATCTTAGTGTCCCCCCGGGCGGTGCAGGGGGGGGGGGAGCTGCGGGTGGGCGGCGCGGCAGGCTATGAGCTGTGCGCTGTGATTGGCCAGCACTGCAGCAAGGGACACGCCTGATACAAAGTCCCCGCCCCATACAACAGAGGGAGCTCGGACACCGGAGCCTATACCGGGCGAACGGAGCGGCGCCCAGACATACAAGTAAGTGCAGGGGGACCCCTGGGCGCCGCTCTGCCCACAGGTATAGTTAGTTTTTAGTTTTTAAATCGGTGAAAGGTCCTCTTTAAAGTTATCACCACATAAAGTGACAGTGATCAGATTTGCAAAAAATGGCCAAGTCCTTTAGGTGAAATAGGGATGAGTCCTTAAGGGGTTAAGCCCCTCTGAGCCCACTACCATCAGTTTTTATGTGGATGGAGAAACGCTTTAAGTAAACAGAATTGTAAAGTGCTTTTTGTTTCATTATGTAACGCTGTCTCCTTGTACTGTACATTGGAGTTGATTAGTTCTGCAGACTCTTTATTTTGATACATAAGGTGTCGTACCTTCCGTTTCAACTTTTCCATGTACTGCAGCTACCTATTAGACACTGCTATAAAGCTTTAACCACTGGGTCTCTTGTTGTCTGGGTCGACAATAGTCTTCTGTTTCATCTATACAGCTGTACACAAAGAGATGGATCGGCCAGCGGCCAGAAGCATTTTGTCTGGCTTATTGATTCTTCCCTTTATATCCGAAGGAGGTTCCATTTTGGAGGAGAAAAGAACAATGATCAAGTCCTTTGACATGTGACAGGTATATTATATGGAATTATTCCTCTGAATAACTTAGTGGCTTGGTGAGATGCACTTACCTTCCTACAATAGTACAGTCAAATGAATACTGGCTGGATTGCAGAGATTTTTTAGTCTCCTCAGTTTTAATATATTGGCTTCGTCAGATGCACTTACCTTCCTACAATAGTACAGTTAAATGAATACTGGTTGGATTGCAGAGATTCTTCAGTCTCCTCAGTGTTGATATAGTGGCTTCGTCAGATGCACTTACCTTCCTACAATAGTACAGTTAAATGAATACTGGTTGGATTGCAGAGATTCTTCAGTCTTCTCAGTGTTGATATAGTGGCTTCATCAGATGCACTTATCTTCCTATAATAGTAAAGTCAAATGAATACTGGTTGGATTGCAGAGATTCTTCAGTCTTCTCAGTGTTGATATAGTGGCTTCATCAGATGCACTTATCTTCCTATAATAGTAAAGTCAAATGAATACTGGCTGGAATGCAGAGATTTTTTAGTCTCCTCAGTTTTGATGATTTTGTGAAGATATGTGTAGAGGTGCTGTGTGTCTCAGGCTTTGCTTGGGTCAGATGTATATCCACCAACACGAATGTTTATTAGTGATGAGCAGCAGGGGCAATATTCGAATTTGATATATTTCGCGAATATACGCGAATATACGTATTCGAGATTATTCTATTAATTGAGAAAAATCGGCAATGTAATATTCGCGTATTGCCATTATTCTAAAATACGAACATATAGCACTATAGAATATAGTGCTATATACTCTTTTTTAGAATATTCCTATTTTTTCCAATTTAATGTAAACAGTCATTGGCCCAAAAGCAACTAAAGCAGGGAGGAATAATGACTTCAGATGGGACAAAATGACGAATATTCTCGAATTGACCCACAAGTCAGTAATGACCCGCCGGTGTGGTGCTGCGGCGGCGGTCGCCGGGCGGTGCTGCGCCAAATTTAGAGTAGGACCCACTCTGAGAGGTAACCTTGGCGAGGTGAGTGGGCTCATGCCTTTTGATCAAAATGTACACTAATGCCTCTTTCATAGTATAGGGGGCAGTACAGTAAATATTGCACCGAGAGGCGATATTAATTTTGCTGAGAATCTGTAACAAATCAGAAGCTGAGCTTGTGGATGTGTGATTCTACCTATTTCTCTTTCTCCGTTTTTGTCGTCAGTAATGACTCATTACCGATTTAGAATATTCTTCATTATTTAATATAGTTTATGGTATACGAAAAATTTGTAATTAAATATGCGCGTTAATCGAATCGTGTAAGACCATTAAGCAACTTTCCTATTGGTGTGGCTTGGCAGAATTGTCAAATATGTAGAATATAGCGTTATATTCTACATATTCAACAATTCTACCAAGCCAATCCAATAGGAAAGTTGCTTAACACCCTTACACAATTCGAGTAATGCACATATTTAATTGCCAATTTTTCACATAACATAAAATATGTTAAATAATGAAGAATATTCTAATTTACTAGATATTGCAGCCTTCTCACATTGGCCCACAAGCAAGAAACAGGAAGGTAATGGGTTCAGATGAAAAAAAATTGATGAATATTCGTTTATACGAATATATATCACTATATTCCAAATATTCGCAAATTCTCGAAGTTGCGATATTCACGATTAAAATTCACTATTCGAATATTCGCTCTCAACACTAATTTTTATACAGTTAAAGGGATTTTCCCATGATTAATGTAAAAATTTAAATCATATAGTACATGACAATCTCTTTCTAACAAAGCTAGAACCAGCCGTGTACCTCACATGGATCCAGAGATCTCACCATCCATTGCTCTGCTAGACTGATATCAAGCTGGGAGCTCAAGTGGAGTGTCTTCTATTGCAGTTCAGGGGAGTGTCTTTTCTGCTGCAGCTCAGGGGGCGTGTCTCAGCTCTCTCTATGTCACAGCTCAGGGGGCGTGTCTCAGCTCTCCCTATCACAGCTCAGGGTGCGTGTCTCAGCTCTCCCTATCACAGCTCAGGGGGCGTGTCCATGCTCTCCCTATCACAGCTCAGGGTGTGTGTGTCAGCTCTACAGCTCTACCTATCACAGCTCAGGAGGCAGTTGAAGGATGAAACTGAGCATGTGCGGCCATCTCAGTGAGCAGGTCAAAGAAATAAGAAAAAAACTAACTTTCAGGTGGCGCTATACAGATACATTTTATTGAATCAATCAGTTGCTATACGAAATCTTTAATTGCATGCAATTATAAAAGTAGATTTAAAGCAAGCTGGCAGCTCAAAGGACGTATCTATTCTCTTGCAGCTCAATGGGCGTATACTTTCTGCTGCAGCTCACTTCCTATCACAGCTCAGGAGGCAGCTGAACGATGGAACTGAGCATGTCCGGCCATCTCAACGAGGTGGACAGAGAAATAAGAGAAAGATCAAACAGCAAGCGGTGCTAGATAGTTACATTTTATTGAATAACTCAGTAGCTATACAAAATTTTTAATGACATGCAATTACAAAAGTATTCAGACCCAGGCGCTGGTTTTAAAACTGCAGAATATTTTTTGTGGGACAACCCCTTTAAGCTTTGAAGCAAAATTGCATGACTGTAAAGAGCTGGAAGTCATTGTTGCATTGTGCAGGTTGGCTCTGTGTGATTATGGTTGTTTTAGTTTTTATACACATCTGGGGGCTGGAGGATTGGTGATCAAGGAAAAAATACTGAACCCTATAAGCAGGGGGGCACCTAGCCCGAGGCGAAAACTGATACAGCGCCAATTTCTTAACTTAACCCCTTCCCTTCAGCCCATGGCCCTTCGGCTGCCCCCCCACCCTCTTGCCCCTACCTGGTGCTGCCTGAGGCGATCGCCTCACCTGGCCTCATTGCTGGTGCATCCCTGCCTATAAGGTATTTATTATAGATTATCCTATGTGTATGCAGCACTCTCCTGGATATACAGTCATTTATATTAAAAATATTCCACAGTAAGGAAAGGGTTAAAGTAAAGTTCTATCGTTCAGCTGGCGAGATGTAGACCAATCTCTTAGGCCCAGATGAGATTGGTCCAGTGGTGTAACCCCTTGTAATCTCTTCTATAATGTATAGGAGCGCTGGGTCATGTGTGGGATTCTATTTTGCGAGCAGGACTTTGATCTCAATTTGCCTCCTGACTGATAGTCAATGTAGCTGTCGGAGCTTGGCCGATAGCTCTGGCGTTCTGCCTGAAAACAATTGATTTTATTGTTGGGAGAGCTTAGAGAGAAGATGTTTCCACTGTGATATCCAAGCATGTTGTTTCTCCACCTCAGGTCTCATATCAGTCTGTGCACAGCACATATTTCGGCCTTCGGTCAAAAATTCAGTCAAGGTTGTTTGGAGTAACAGAGAACACAGGACACCCAGAGGATGGAGCAGAACGATCAGTTGGTGATGGAGGTGGACATTTTGGAAAATAATAATGCTAAATCATAATATATTTATAGACCAATATTAATATTTCAAGGGTTTTCCCAGAAATACTGTACATGATGACCCATTCTTTGTGTAGACCATGAAAGTGTGATTAATGGTGGTCACTGGGGTCGGCAGAATGAAAAGGTCCATGCGTGTGTAAAGATGTTCCAGGAAAAGTATTAAATGAGCAACTGCTCCTTCATTCTACTGATTGGTGGGTGTCCTACTGGTCAGATCCCCGCCATGCATACTCTAGACCAGTGGTGGGCAAACTTATTTGTCAACTGAGCCAAATATCAACAAAAGAGCGATTACATTTTTTCTGAGAGCCAAATTATTTAAACGTAAACTATATAGGAAGGTACATTGCTATTAACTTAATAAGGGTATTCCTAACCATCTGAACGAACCTTTCTCAATTCTCGACACTACATCTTTCACTCCACAATGTTTCACCTTATAAGACGCATGTAGGTTTTAGAGGAGGACAATATGAAACCAAATATTTTTCATTGCACCTCAGGTCAAACCACTAATCAGACCCCCAATGTTAATAAGACCTCCCTCAGATCAGACATCAGCTCAGACCCCAAAATAAATGACCCCCAATCAGACCTCAGATAAGAGCTCCATGCCTCTCATCATCCCCATTATCATCCATGATGCCTCTTATCAACCCTGTTATTATCCATGATGCCTCTCATCATCCCCTTTATTATCCATGATGCCTCTCATCATCCCCTTTATTATCCATGATGCCTCTCATCATCCCCTTTATTATCCATGATGCCTCTCATCATGCCCTTTATTATCCATGATGCCTCTCATCATCCCCTTTATTATCCATGATGTCTCTCATCATCCATTATACCTCTCTTATCCCCCATTATGATTCTCATCACCCCATTGCCTCAGATCAGCCCCAAGTTTCATAAAATAAAAAAGCACTTACCTCTCCTGCTCCTGGATGCCGCTGCTCCTCACCACCCTCGCTCTGTGCTCCTCCTGCTGTCGGCGTGCACAGCGTGACGTCACTGAGCGCCTCACACTGTTCGCAGCCCTGCACAGCCTACAGCCGAGGACCAGGAAGCGGTGAGTACAGAGCCTTCGTCGCTTCCTGGTCCTTCCCCTCCTGACGATTTTTGCCACGGGCAACGAAAATGCGATTGCACTGTACATGTGAGCCCGCACCTGGAAGAGCCAATATCAAGGGGCTAAAGAGCCACATGTGGCTCTAGAGCCGCAGTTTGCTGACCACTGGTCTAGGATAAGAGGAAATGTGCTTTTTTTCAGTTTTTACTTTCTGATTACAGATTTTTTTTTTTTATTCAGTTTCCTGAACATGATTAAGGGGGCGGCCATCTCGCTTGAGCTGTTCTTAACAGCATTTAGAGATATACTTTACCGAAGCCACCATGGGCCATAGACACAATGGACAGGAGGGTACCTCATTGACTTCTACGGGAGAGTTTTGTAGGCATGATATAAGGTGATATCTGTCATTGTAATCCTTCCTGTAATGATAAGTAGATACCTGCAGTGAAGTGATCTCTACAGACCAAGATGTATTAGGCTTAGTAGTCAATGTGAAAACTGCAGGATTTTATGTTTTTTGATTTTTTTTTTTAAATAGTTCTAGGTTCCCGGAAGAACACCAAAAAGCCACCCTGCCTTGGCCACCATATTTAAATTAACGACTATTGGGTGAGGGAAAGTTTGGCTACGGTATGACTGAGGTCATCAATGTATATTCATAGGAAATCCCATTGATTCATGCAAGCCATACAGAATGGACACGGAACATGGATTGTCTATGGACGCCATCTTTATGAAGCCCGTGTCACCCTTTTCTAAGGTGCAAGGAGAGGGAGAAGTAGCTGTGTAGTGTTCGTCAGTGGTGGATCCTGTTACCTGCCTCCAGCTTTATAAGGAGATATTTTTTCCCTGTCATGTTGTAATGATAATAAAATTATCACTCACTCAGTAAAATAAAAAATGTAAATAAAAAAAAAGAAAATTCTGAGGATGCTCCCGTCAAAAAGACTGAAATAATGGAATAGTCTGTTTAGTTTTCCTGGTTCTGTGTCTTACATGTGGTAGCCATGAGCAGAGCCATCCTAATGGGGTATGTGACCTGCCTGTATTAAAGGGAACACCACCAGCGTTGTCAGAATTTGCGCCCCAGATGTCAGATGTTTTTTTGGCAGTGGATGGTGGTGGTAGACTGATACTGTACGGCGTGTATTTGTGTACGTACAGTATGATACACTATAAGAAGGACGTCCATGAAATGTACTGCACAGGGCATCGCTTGGCCGTGATTGATAGGCAAATTGTTTTTTGCAGAAATTGCTTTAAATGCCTAAGGGCTCTTTCACACTTGCGTATTTCTTTTCCGGCATAGAGTTCCGTCGTCGGGGCTCTATGCCGGAAAAATCCTGATCAGGATCATCCCCATGCATTCTGAATGGAGAGAAATCCATTCAGGATGCATCAGGATGTCTTCAGTTCAGGACCGGAACGTTTTTTGGCTGGAGAAAATACCGCAGCATGCTGCGCTTTTTGCTCCGGCCAAAAATCCTGAACACTTGCCGCAAGGCCGGATCCGGAATTAATGTCCATTGAAAGGCATTAATCTGGATCCGGCCTTAAGCTAACGTCGTTTCGGCGCATCGCCGGATCCGAAGTTTTGCTTTTTCTGAATGGTTACCATGGCAGCCAGGATGCTAAAGTCCTGGTTGCCATGGTAAAGTGTAGTGGGGAGCGGGGGAGCAGTATACTTACCGCCCGTGCGGCTCCCGGGGCGCTCCAGAGTGACGTCAGGGCGCCCCACGCGCATGGATCACGTGATCCGTCTTCAAATGCTTTCAGTTCACTTGCTTTTCTATGGATCCGGCGGGCACTTCTGGCGACGGAAGTGCCCGCCGGATCCTAACAACGCAAGTGTGAAAGAGGCCTAAATAAGTTCTTCTTATAAAAGTGGCACGAGACGTCCTCCTCCCATCCTGCTATGTACGAGCACACCTGCAGAGAGCTTCTCCCTCTGTAAGGGAATGGATATCTCAGGCAGCAATTTCCCAGCACTTACCGCTCATCAGTATTACGTTATTTTCCTCTCATACACCTGTCATTAGAACACTAGAAATAATCAGACATGTGTTCTGCTGATTACGAAGCCTAATTAATGTGAAAGCAAATAACATCGACTTTCTAATGGAAAGTGTCATCACATTTATTTTTAAATCAGCAGAAAATATATTTTTAATGAAGAAAGGAAAACCTAAAGGGAATCTGTAAGCAGTTTTGACCTTGCTATGCTGACAGCTCTAGGTGGTGCCTTTTGTGGAGTAATATAGACTACAGACTGTGGGCTCATCCACACGAATGTTACTCCATTTCCGTATGTCCACATGTCCGTTCCACAAAAAAATAGAACATGTCCTATTATTGTCTGCATAACGGACAAGGATAGGACTGTTCTATTAGGGGCCAGCGTTACGCAAAATACGGACTGCACACAGACGTCATATGTATCCCCATACTGAGGAGGAGATCGCTGCATGTAATAACGGCGGTCTCCATCGCTAGTGAGCAGGCGATTGTCGGGAAGGAATCTGCAGGTGTAATATAAGCTTAAATATCAAAAACTCTATAAATTGTGATAAAATATCATAAACTAATTCACAATTAAATACAGATACCAGAGCCCCAAATAAATACAAACTCCAGAAAAACTACTGAGTAGACTCTTAACCTAATTCAGACCTATTGACTCAGACCCCAGACCAAACCCTCTAATAAATACTGACCACAGACTAGACCCCTAATGTAATACAGAGCCCAGACCAAACCCCCTGAATATTAGATTGTTTGACCAGAACATCGAAAAGCAGGACCTAGAGCAGACCAATTAAATAAATACAGACCTCAGACCAAATAAGTACAGCCACCAAACCCCTAAATAAGTACAGCCACCAAACCCCTAAATAAGTACAGCCACCAAACCCATAAATAAATACACACCCCAGACCAAACATCTAAAAAAGTACAGCCACCAAACCGATAAATAAATACACACCCCAGACCAAACCCCTAAAAAAGTACAGCCACCAAGCCCCCAAATAAATACAGACCTCAGACCAAACACTCTAATAAATTCTGACCACAGACTAGACCCCTAATGTAATACAGACCCCAGACCAAACCCCCTATACATTAGAGATCCTCTGACCAGAACCCCAAAAAATAGGTCCTAGAACAGACCAATTCAGTAAATACAAACCCCAGACCAAACCCCTAAATAGTTATAGCCACTAAAGCCCTAAATAAATACAGACCCCAGACCAAACCCTCTAATAAATACTGACCACAGACTAGACCCCTAAATAAATACAGACCCCAGACTGGACCCCCCAAGGGCCACCATCAGGACATTGTCTGTGGTGCCATTTAGGAATGAGGAGGAGGGAGTCTGGATCTCCCCTTTTTCCAGGAGTTTCTTTTGGACATTCTGGGAGAACGGTCAGGTACCATATTTATTTGGCGCCTTGTCTACTGAAATAGCCTACAAAATGTAAGCAAATGATATCATATAATATATGTATAAATGATTTTATAACCGTGTCCTAAAGCTTTATAAAAGTCTGAAAATAGTCCGGATCTGCTTATACTTATTGTCCACTGTCTTAAGGAATTGAGAGCGGCACATTAAATTGACTTTTGCCTTTGCTTGAGCTTTAGGGATACAGACTTGCTGACATGTAGCTAATCCCTCTGTTATAGAGAAGAGACGGTTCTTGGATTCCCCCATCGTATGCAGGATTAATGAGAGTTCGTGCTCCCTGGAAAGATTAACCAATCGAGCAGTGAAAGGAAAAAAAAAACATCATTATTTTACATGATCCAGTCTGAAAACTGCATTTCAAGATGTATCTTGTTTTGTATGTGACTAATGATGTCTTGTAATGCGTAGCTGACGGGGAGGATCGCTGTGAGAACCTTCTCTAATAACCCAGGCGATATTTAAAACCTAATTTATAACAATAACCACTTTCTCTAATGGCTGATGACAAAAGCACCTGGTAGATAAATTCCTATTGGGTGCTGTATACCGGGTAGAGAATGCTTGCCTTCTACCTCTGTAACCAGCGCAATAATAAGAAACACATCGCAATATATAGAGATACATTTTATTTTTCCCATTTTTCATTTGCATTAAAAAAAAATCAACGATCAGATGAGAAATTTCCCCAAAATTTTCAAATCTATGTTTTGGCTATAGAAGCAGTATCATAGTAGTTAGTTCTCAGTGCGCTTTCACTCCTTACCACTGGAGGTCGCTATTTTGCCCTTAAACCCTTAATGACTGTCGATACTCTATCCCCCTTCATCTAATGAAAGCCCTCAGGTCTGCCCTCAGTGTGTGCCTCCTGTAGCCTGTTTTTTACAGGCAGCTTAATACACTGTACTACATAAGTAATACAGAGCGCTATAGAAATGATTAGAGGATTGCATGTCAAAGTCACCTTGTGGGACTAATACATGATAAAAATAAGACTAAGGCCCCATTCACACGTCCGCATTTTAGTCCGCATGTATTCCGCAATTCTGCAGAATAGATGCGGACCCATTCATTGTGAATGGGGCCGGACGTGATGCGGAAAGCACACTATGTGCTCTCCGCTTCCGCATTTGCGGAGCCGCGGCCCCGAACTTCCGGGTTTCGGCCCCGAAACATCCAGCCTCGGCTCTGCAAAAGATAGAGCATGTCCTATTCTTGTCCGCAGCCTGCGGAAAAGAATTGGCATCTCTATGGGAAGTGCCGGCATAGTGTGTTGCGGATCAGCAATTTGTGGATCCACAACACACCACGGACGTGTGAATGGGGCCTAAGGGTCTATTCACATGTCCTTATATGTTTTGCGGAACACGGAGACCAGCACAGTGTGTTCCGAAATTTGCGGACCGCACATCGACGGCACTATAATAGAAAATGCCTTTTTTGTCTGCAATTGCGTGCAAGAATAGGACATGTTCTATTTTTTTAGGAACGGAATTTGTGGATTTAGAAGTGCGGATGCGGAGAGCACATAGTGTCCATTCTGGCCCCATTGAAAATGAATGGGTCCGCAAAATTTCGGAATGGATGCGGACGTGTTAATGGACCCTTATACTTGCGGACGTGTTAATGGACCCTTATACTTCTCAATAAAAAAAAAAAAGAGCAACCATCCACATATTTTCTATGGCTTCATCTCCACTATACAATTATCATGTAATTTATCCTACATGGTGAATGCTTTAAAAAATTTTTTTGAAAATTGCTGGGTTTTTTTTGCTACAAAAAAAATGGAATAAAGAGCTATCAAAGCATCATATGTACCCCAAAATGAAACCAGTGATAACTACTAATTGTCTAGCAAACGGCTCCGTAGAAAGAAAAATAAAAAAGTTATAAGTCTTGGGATGCGGCAATGGAAAAACATTTTTTTTTTTTAAAGATTTTTATTGCAGTAAAACAACTATGACTATGGGTGTCATTTTATCAAACTGGTGTAAAGGAAATCTGACTTAGTTGACTATAGCAACTACATTGATCCTTTCATTTACCAAAGGAGCTCTGAAAAATGAAAGGTGGAATCTGATTGGCTGCTACATCAGATTTTATGAACCTACCCCTATACGTATTTGGTATCACTGTAATGTACTGACCCACAGTAAGTAAAATTATCCTGTCATTTTTGCCAAGAATTAACCCCTTAAGGACGCATGACGTACCTGTACGTCATGGTTTCCGAGTCCTTAAGGACCCATGACGTACAGGTACGTCATGAGTAGTTCCGATCACTGCTGCTCAGCCGGCAGTGATCGGAACAAGGTACCTGCTGAAATCATTCAGCAGGTACCTTGTTACATGCCTAGGGGGTCTTGTGACCCCCATATCGGCGATCGCTGCAAACCGCAGGTCAATTCAGACCTGCGGTTTGCAGCTTTGTGCGATCTCTGATCCCCGCGGTCTGTGACCGCGAGGATCAGAGGGTTACTGCCCCCAATGTGTTTATTTTAACCCCCCTGCAGCCCCCAATCATATTGTGGCTGCGGGGTGCAGAGGGTGGTTGCGGGCGGCGGGAGGCGGTGCTGGAGGCGGGCGGTGCGGCGGGCGGGATCGCGATTGCGATCCCCGCCCGCCTCCTCTGTTATGTATCCCTGGTGTCTAGTGGGTCTATCAGAGTGTCAGCACATTGCTGACACTCTGATAAAGCGGCTGGCATCTGTGCTTGATCAGATGCCAGCCGTTTAACTCCTTCCGTACCGCGGTCCGTACGGACCGCGGTATGGAAAGGGTTAACAGGAGGAGCTCCCTCCCTCTCCCATCGGGGGCTGCTGTGCCTTTGCAGCCCCCAACAGGATGGGATCGCAGAGGGAGGGCTCCACTCCTTCTGCTTCAATCACCCGCTGCCCTCTTATGGCAGCGGGTGATGGTTGCCATGGAGACAGGACGCTTTCAGAAGCGTCCTGTCTCCATGGTGCTGAAAGTCTGAATAGACCTGCTAAAGGTCTATTCAGACTTTCTAAAGTACAAAATACAGCACAGTGCACTATATAGTGTACTGTACTGTATTATACTGAACACCAGATCCACTGGATCTTTCAGAACCAAGTGGGTCTGGGTCAAAAAAATGTAAAAAAGTGAAAAAAGTTAAAATGAAAGAAAACACATATCACTGAATAAAAATTAAAAAAATAAAATACACTACACATATTAGGTATCGCCGCGTCCGTAAAAATCTGCTCTATAAAAATATCACATGACTGAACTCGTCAGGTGAACGCCATAAAAAAAAAATGGTGTAAATAAGCCATTTTTGGGCAACTTACATCACTAAAAGTGTAATACAAAGCGATCAAAAAGCGTATGCCTCCCAAAATAGTACCAATCAAACCGCCATCTCATCCCGCAAAAAATGAGCCCCTACCTAAAACAATTGGCCAAAAAATAAAAAAATATGCTTCTCAGACTAAAACATGATTTTTTGTTTCAAAAATGCTTTTAGTGTTAAATGTATAAAAAAACTAAAAGGTAGACATATTGGGTATCTCCACGTCCGTAAGAATCTGCTCTATAAAAATATCACCTGACCTAACCCCTCAAGTAAAAACTGTAAAAAAATTAAATAAAAACTTTGTCAAAAAGCCATTTTTTGTCACCTTACATCACAAAAAGTGTAATAGCAAGCGATCAAAAATTCATATGACCCCCAAATAGTGTCAATCTAACCGCCACCTCATCCTGCAAAAACGAGCCCCTACATAGGACAATCGCCCAAAAAAAAAAAAAAAATATGGCTCTCAAACTATGGAGACACTAAAACATGATTTATTTTTGTTTTAAAAAATGATATTATTGTGTAAAACTTATATAAATAAATAAAAAGTATACATATTAGGTATTGCCGCGTCCGTCACAACCTGCTCTATAAAAATAACACATGACCTAACCCCTCAGCTGAACACATCAAAAAATAATAATCAATACGGTGTCAAAAGCCATTTTTGTCACCTTACATCTAAAAAGTGTAATAGCAAGCGACCAAAATGTCATATGCACCCCAAGATAGTGCCAATCAAACCGCCATCTCATCCCGCAAAAAATGAGCCCCTACATAAGACAGTCGCCCAAAAAATAAAAAATAAACTATGGCTTTCAGAATGTGGAGACACTAAAAAATAATTTTGTTCAAAAATGCTTTATTATGTAAAACTGAAACAAAACCCCCAAAAAGTAGTCATATTTGGTATTGTCGCGTCCGTAACAACCTGCTCTATAGAAATAGCACACAATCTAACCTGTCACTTCAACAATGTAAATAGCAAAAATAAAAACAGTCCCAAAACAGCAATTTTTTGCAAATTTTCCATTTTAATCAATTTTTCCAGTAACAAAGCAAGGGTTAACAGCCAAACAAAACTCAATATTTATTGCCCTGATTCTCTTGTTTGCACAGACACCCCATATGTGGTCGTAAACTGCTGTATGGCCAAACGGCAGGGCACAGAAGGAAGGGAACGCCATATGGTTTTTGGAAGGCAGATTTTGCTGGACTGGCTTTTTGACACTATGTCCCATTTGAAGCCCCCTGATGCACCCCTACAGTAGAAACTCCAAAAAAATGACCCCATTTTGGAAACTACGGGATAAGGTGTCAGTTTTGTTGGTATTATTTTAGGGTAACTATGATTTTTAGTTGCTCTATATTACACTTGTTTTGAGACAAGGTAACAAAAATAGAAATTCTGAAATTTCATCTCCATTTGCCAATAACTCTTGTGGAACACCTAAAGGGTTAACAAAGTTTGTAAAACTGGTTTTGAATACCTTGAAGGGTGTAGTTTCTTAGATGGAGTCACTTTTATGGAGTTTCTACTCTAGGGGTGCATCGGGGGACTTCAAATGGGACATGGTGTCAAAAAACAGTCCAGCAAAATCCACCTTCCAAAAACCATATGGCGCTCCTTTCCTTCTGCGCCCTGCAGTTTGGCCATACAGCAGTTTACGACCACATATTGGGTGTTCGTGCAAACTACAGAATCGGGGAATAAATATTAAGATTTGTTTGGCTGTTAACCCTTGCTTTGTTACTGGAAAAAATGGATTGAAATGGAAAATGTTTCAAAAATCGAAATTCTGAAATTTTATCTCCATTTGCCATTGACTTTTGTGGAAAACCTAAAGGGTTAATTACGTTTGTAAAATCAGTTTTGAATACCTTGAGGGGTGTAGTTTCTAGAATGGGGTAATTTTTGGGTGGTTTCTATTATGTAAGCCTCACAAAGTGACTTCAGACCTGAACTGGTCCCTAAAAGTGGGTTTTTGAAAATTTCTGAAAAATTTCAAGATTTGCTTCTAAACTTCTAAGCCTTGTAACGTCCCCAAAAATGAAATAGCATTCCCAAAATGATCGATACATGAAGTAGACATATGGGGAATGTAAATCAATAACTTTTTTGGTGGTATTACTATGTATTATAGAAGTAGAGAAATTGAAACTTGGAAAATTGCTAATTTTTCCAAATTTTTGGTAAATTTTGTATTTTTATAAATAAAAATGAAATTTTTCGACTTTATTTTACCACTGTTATGAAGTACAATATGTGACGAAAAAACAGTCTCAGAATGGCCTGGATAAGAAAAAGCGTTTTAAAGTTATCACCACATAAAGTGACACTGGTCAGATTTGCAAAAAATGGCCGAGTCCTTAGGGTGAAATAGGGCTGAGTCCTTAAGGGGTTAAACTCTGAAAGATTTATAATGTAAAAACCTATAACTTGTCTCGCAAAAATAAAAGAATCTCATACGGCTACATTGACGGAAAAATAAAAAAGTTATAGCTCCTGAAATGAGACGAAAAAAAATTTGCTTGGTAATTCAGGTGCAAAAGATATTGCCATAGGTTGTAAGACTAATAAATAGATCGTTTAAATAGAACGTAAGTCTTTGCTAATTAATTTCTTATTATATTTTCTTTATATTGATAAGGTTTGAATGCCAGATCTCCTGAATAGATTAAAGAAGAGGAAGAGGGGGGGGGGGGGATTTATCAATAGCGTTGCTTTCTCCGCTGCTGGACGAGGAGCATCCTTCAGCAGTCTGCGTGCCTAAACAGAAATCTCAGATTTCTGCATTCATTTGCACCAGAAAACTGGCTAAAATGATGATAAATCTGTCACGGTTACTGGCCACGCCCCCTTCCCACCCTCACCACGCCCCCTTTCGAAAAAGTGGTGAGGGTGCCATAAAAATGCGACAATATTTTGGTTTGCAACTTTTTTATAGAAGAAATCAGGTGCAGAGAGACGACAAATCTCCCCAGAAAAAAACATATACTGTAATTACATCTGCCTGTAGCTTCCACTAGAGGGAGCTTATGAGCTTTCTGCATACAGCTTTATCATTCTGTTCAATGTATAAATTGTCTGCAGAATTCTCCTTAGATTTTTCTAGTGGTGTCTACAGGCAGCGGCAATTATATCACTGAATTCCATATTTATGTAACTTATATTGTGTGTCAAAAAGTGCGCTGACTGCTATGAAAATATGATAGGAAATGAATTTCCCTAATTCGGAATGTGAGACATGGTGTTAAAATAGTAGATACTTTACTTTAAAGAGCCTTCTGATATGCATGCTCTAGTAAATATTTGTATTTCACATGAATAAAAAAATTCTGGAACATCTAATCTTATGACTCTTTTGTACTATTCCTCTGTTAATCTTGCTAGACATTTATCTAGGGCCCTCTATATAACACCCAGGTGTAGGAAACTCTGAGTGGTATGTTGTGGCCTAAAATGTCTCTCTATGTGTGTCACGGTGCTCCTACCTGGATACAGCTGTACCCCAGGTTTTGGCTCCGAAGCAATAAATAGGGGGAATAAGTAAGGGATTTGAAAGAACTTGAGTGCAGACCTTGAGATGAAGTTCAATGGCAGCTTTACTTTGCATAATCGTTCTCCAAAACGGTTTACAGGCTTTGTCTTGGTTCCAGCAGGCTTTAGCATGAAACTGGCAGGCAAACTCCACTCTGCTATATCTGTTTCTCTCTGACTCTGCTGTACTGACAGGCTGGCTGTATAACTCAGCTTCCTCTGTATGCTGCACTTCACTTTGTAGTCGGACTTATAGTTATGCCAGGGAACTTTCCTCCTGGCTCCTGAGGCTTCCAGCTTTGGCATCCATGGCCAGCAGAGCTTAGGGTGCTCTGGTTGGTGTGGGCATGTCCAGCAGAGACATGCCCTGGGCCTTTCCCTTAGCAGGGGCTAAACTAGACTGGAACTAACTGGACCCCAACCTTCCTGCAGGAAATAGGACTAGCCCACTTCTCCACAGAGGGGGGGTTAGAATGGAATGGAAAGCTCCATTTTACCTAAGTACAGCTCTGCCATATTTTCTGCCACCTGCTGGTGAACTGGGCACATTACATGAACATTTACATAACATTAGAAATGCACAGTGTGGAGGAGCTGGAATAAATGCATAAGATGACATGAGGTTAGACCAATAAAGACAGTAGCAGGGTGCAGAAGTGGTAACACCACTCTGGGGTGTTACAACTGCCTTTTCTTGGCACTTAAGACAAAGTGATACTCAGCAGTAGATAACAATGAGCAAAGGAGAAAGCGGATCCAAGGGGACAGGGAATATGAAATCAGTGTTCCATCCGACACCTAGATCTGGAGCCATTCCCGATTTGTATCCAGCTCCTGTCACCTGGTGTTCTCTGGGGTGGGTGTGAAAGGACCCTGAACGAAACCCCACAGTATCATACAGCAACTTGACTCCTCTTGATTAAGCCTTATCTCATCTAAGGCTACTTTCACACTAGCGATAATATTTTCCGGTATTGAGGTCCGTCATAGGGGCTCAATACCGGAAAAAAACGCTTCAGTTTTGTCCCCATTCATTGTCAATGGGGACAAAACGGAACTGAACAGAACAGAGTGCACTAGAATGTATTCGGTTCCGTTCTCATACCGGAGAGCAAACACCAGCATGCTGCGATTTGCTTTTCGTCCTGGAGAAAGACGGATCCGTCATGACCCACAAGGCAAGTCAGTTGGGACGGATCCGTTTTCTCTGACACAATCGAAAACGGATCCGTCCCCCATTGACTTTCAATAGAGTTCATGACGGATTCGTCTTGGCAATGCTAAAGATAATACAACCGGATCCGTTCATAACGGATGCAGAAGGTTGTATTATCAGCAACGGAAGATTTTTGCTGGACCCTGCCGAATCCAGTAATAACGCTAGTGTGAACGTAGACTAAGCTATCAAATATAAAGGGGTTATACTATGAATAATGTAAAAAATAAAAATCATACGTAATCTAGTACATGACAAAACAAAGCTAGAACCAGCCCTGTACCTCACATGGGTCCAGAGATCTCCCCATTCATTGCTCCAATTGCTCCCGGGAGGGGGTCCTTTATCATGGGTGTGTCCTTTCTGCTGCAGTTGGTGGCAATTGACGGATGGAACTGAGCCTGAGCACAGTGAGCTGGACAGAGAAATTAGAAAAAGAACAAACAGCAGGTGGCGCTGTAGGGATCGATTTCATTGAATAACTCAGTAGCCATAATACATTTTTAATTACATGTGATTAGAAAAGCACTCAGATCTTCAGGGCTTGTTAGTACTCAAGCCAGCATTTTCCTTGATACTCCCCCACAAACGTCCCTTTTCTACTTTGGGGACAGTCTAAGAAAGAATATGAAGCGAGGAGCACCTATGAGTTAATTGTTCGATTGTGTTATATTCAAAGCATTTTCTAAAATCTAAAGCAAGAGGGAAGATTTCACTTCGTTCCCACAAGACATCGGAGAAGAAATAAAGGTCAGATACCTTCATTTATATTCAGCGGAAAGAAGCGGAAAGAAAAAAAAAATATATGTTCCTTCAGAATTCAGGATGAATCCAGGAGACGTGAGTCTTCTACCCTGGAACCAAGGGAATTGTTTCAATTGGACTTGAGTATTGATTTCCCCGAGCCTTGATTAACTACAATGGACGTAGAAGAACCTACAACTTGTGATATTTCCGACCCCGGTGCCCAGCAGATTGTAAAGCAATGCCCATGGCCCCATGCAGATTTATTTATGGGACGTGATGAAACCGCGTACCGTCCTTCTTGTGCATGCTGTTATAAACATGTCACTGGGAGCGAACAGCCTATTGACCATCTTCTGCTTTATTCCGGATGACACCTTTAGGTCACCTGTTTTCCAGGCTGTGGAGCTGCTGAGTCTATTGATTAAAAATGTGTTTTCCAGACTAATGGAAATTTCTTTTTCTATTATTAAAAAACAACAGGAAATATTAGATGGTATGTGAATGTAGTCCACCCGACTATTCCTATCGCATTTTCTGCGGCAAAGCATGGGAGCCCTGTACCTCCCATGGATCCAGAGATCTCCTCATTCATTGTTCTGCTTGATTTATATCATGCTGGCAGCTCAGGGGAGGGTCTTTTCTGCTGCAGCTCAGGGGGGCGTGTCTCAGCTCTCCCTATCACAGCTCAGGAGGCGTGTCTTTTCTGCTGCAGCTCTCCCTATCACAGCTGAGGGGGCGTGTCCATGCTCTCCCTATCACAGCTCGGGGGGCGTGTCCATGCTCTCCCTATCACAGCTCAGGAGGCATGTCTCAGCTCTCCCTATCACATCTGAGTGGGCGTGTCAATGCTCTCCCTATCACAGCTCAGGAGGCAGAAGGATGAAAGTGAGCATGTGCGGCAAGTCAAAGAAATAAGGAAAAGAACCAACAGCAGGTGGCGCTGTACATATACATTTTATTAAATAATTCGGTGGCTATGCAGAATTTTTAATTACAAGCAATTACAGAAGTAATCAGATCCAGGGGCTGGTTTGAAAACTGTAGAATACTTTTCATGGGACAACCCCTTTAAGTGGTACTGAACGCTGACAGCTGACTGCCCGTCATCTAGCTGTCTAGTGCTGCACCTCTCATTGCTCAGATTGGCTGCAGTGTATGAGCACAAGCCCAGCACTAGGACTTTACATCACTAATGAGTGAGAAGATCAAATGTGTAAGGGCTCATGCACACGACTATATTTTCTTTCCATGTCTGTTCTGTTTTTTTTGCAACCCATATGCAGAACCATTCACTTCAATGGGTCTGCAAAAAAAAAAAACGGAAATGACTCCGTGTGCATTCCATTTCTGTATGTCAGCAAGTCCGTTCCACAAAAGAATAAAACATGTTCTAGTCTTGTCCATTTTATTACAATGGATCTGCAAAAATAAAAACGGATGCAACACGGACGTCATGCGGATGTCATTCATTTTTTTTGCCGATCCGTGTTTTGTAACCGCAAAATACATATGGTTCTGTGCATGAGCCGTAACTGTAACTTTTATACTGAGGCAAATAGGACCCTGAAGGTGGGCTTTACGTTTCTGCATTACCTAATCGATCAGTCTATGTAAAGGGGTTTTCTGGGTTATAGATATTGTAAATAATGGGTTACCGTTAGTGTTGGACGAATCGCTGTGATCCGAATTTCAGGAATAATTTTATTCGCCACGAAGCTGAGCTTCCTTGCGCTTCGTTGTAACAAATCTATTTTTCCTGGAATGGTGGTAAAAACATACAGTACTCACCTCATCCATTTGCTTGTGAAGAGGCCGTCGTGTCCATCTTGATTAAAGAAACTGTGCAAATTGTCGCGCAGGTTGACGCGTGATGCTACTGCGCTGGCTGCCGTGATGATGTCAAGATTTTGCACGGTTTCTTCAATCAAGATGGTGCGGAAGCCTCTCCGCGATTTCACGATCAGCGACGAACGCGGCATCTGAGCGGTTCAAGGTTCAATGACAGGGGGTGGCGCAATCGTCGTTCCCCGCCATTTTGCCTGCTACATACATTCGTGATGAAGTCATTCGTAAGAAATCAAATTTCTTTGTGAAATACGGTGAAGCAGTCGAAACGCTTTTTTGATAACTGCGCTCATCTCTAGTTACAATAATTGTAAATATTTATTTTATCTTCAATCTTACAGCTGCTTTCACACACACATTTTTGTGCTCTTTTCCTTTCATCATTTCAGGTCTTTTTCCAAGCTTTTTTTGTGGTATTTTCCATACATTTTTCATTTCTTGGGGCTCATACACACAAACATATTTTCTTTCCGTGTCTGTTCCGTTTTTTTGGCGGACCGTATGCAGAACTATTCACTTCAATGGGTCTGCAACAAAAAAACGGAAGTTACTCCATGTGCATTCCATTTCTGTATGTCCGTATTTCTGTTCCGCTAAGAAATAGAACATGTCCTATTATTGTCCGCAATACGGACAAGGATAGTACAGTTCTATAAAGAGCTGTTCCGTTCCGCAAAATTCGGAATGCGCACGGATGTCACCCATATTTTTTGCGGATCCGTTTTTTGCGGACTGCAAAATACATATGGTCGTGTGCATGAGCTCTTATAGAGAAGCCTATAGAAATCTCTCTAAGAAAATGACATACCTAAAAACCCCCATGGTCCTAAAAATGCAGTACAAATAAGGAAAAATGCCACATAGAAGCTCACTGATTCTAGTCCATTTTATATATCCCTACTAAATTTCAGTGAACATGTGGCTGCGTTATTTAGGTTTTTTTTAAGCCAAAAAGATGCCCCAAAACCGCATCATTTGACCTGAAATGCGCCAAAAGTTTTTTATCCATTTATTTTTTCATTAAAAAAACAAACAAAAAAACAAAAACAATTTGCATTTTTTTTTACCATGCTAAAAAAACATTTTATTTTATTTATTTATTTTATTATTTCTATTAAATATGTTTGCCATTTAATAGTAGCTAAAAGTAGTTGTACTTTTTATTATATTCATTAAAAAAAATTTTTTTTAATTATTTCTTTAAAAGTATCATTTTTTTAACCTGAATTTAAGCTTTATGTTAAAGGAGTTTTCTTAGTGTTTTATACTGGTGACTAGAGATGAATTATTACTGTAAAAAACCTTGGTACCGAACTATGGTTCAGCTCCGAGTGGTACCATGGAACTGAACCCGAGTTCAGTACCAAGGTTTTTTACAGTAATAATTCATTCCTGAGGTTATTACACGAAGTCTCGCACGACTTTACGAAGTAATAACTTCAGCTCATCGGAGCCAATACTTTCTAATACTGTACGGAGAGGGATCTCCGTACAATATTAGAACAAAGTTTTAGCAAATTGACTTTGGATGTACCATATGAAGTCAATTCGCTCATCTCTACTGATAACTCATCTGATCCTCAGACATTGGTGCCTGATTGGTGGCGGTCAGAGTCCTGGCACCCCCTCCAATCAGCAGGGGTTCAACTCCTTGCACCCGTCCAATCAGAAGAGGTTCGACTCCTTGCACCCCTCCAATCAGCAGGGGTTTGACTCCTTGCACCCCTCCAATCAGCAGGGGTTCGACTCCTTGCACCCCTCCAATCAGGAGAGGTTCGACTCCTGTCACCCCTCCAATCAGCAGAGGCTTGACTCCTGGCACCCCTCCAATCAGCAGGGGTTTGACTCCTGGCACCCCTCCAATCAGCAGGGGTTTGACTCCTGGCACCCCTCCAATCATCACGGGTTTGACTCCTGGCACTCCTCCAATCAGCAGTGTTTGACTCCTGGCACCCCTCCAATCAGCAGGGGTATGACTCCTGGCACTCGTCCAATCAGCAGAGGTTAGACTCCTTGCACCCGTCCAATCAGCAGAGGTTTGACTCCTTGCACCCCAACAATCAGCAGAGGCTTGACTCCTGGCACCCGTCCAATCAGCAGAGGTTTGACTTCTTTCACCCCTCCAATCAGCAGAGGTTTGACTCCTGGCACCCCTCCAATCAGCAGAGGTTTGACTCCTGGCACCCCTCCAATCAGCAGAGGTTTGACTCCTGGCACCCCACCAATCAGCAGGGGTTCGACTCCTTGCACCCCTCCAATCAGCAGAGGCTTGACTCCTGGCACCCCTCCAATCAGAAGAGGTTCGACTTCTTTCACCCCTCCAATCAGCAGGGGTTCGACTCCTTGCACCCCTCCAATCAGCAGAGGTTCGACTCCTTGCACCCCTCCAATCAGCAGAGGTTTGACTCCTTGCACCCATCCAATCAGCAGAGGTTCGACTCCTGGCACCCCTCCAATCATCAGAGGTTTGACTCCTGACACCCCTCCAATCAGCAGAGGTTTGACTCCTTGCACCCGTCCAATCAGCAGGGGTTTGACTCCTTGCACCCCTCCAATCAGCAGGGGTTCGAATCCTTGCACCCCTCCAATCAGCAGGGTTTGACTCCTGGCACCCCTCCAATCAGCAGGGGTTCGACTCCTTGCACCCCTCCACTAAGCAGGGGTTCGAATACTTGCACCCCTCCAATCAGCAGAGGTTTGACTCCTGGAACCCCTGCCAATCAGCTGTTTGAAAAGGCCACGGTGCTTCTCTGTTCATCAGTCACATGACCAGGGCGTATCTCAATCCCATTCAAGCACAGCCTGCGATACCAAGCACAGCCATTATCCAATAGGTGGCGCTGTACTTAGTAAGCTGTGAGGAGGCTATGGTCTCTTCAAATAGCTAATCGGTGGGGGTGCCAGGTGTTTGACCCCACCAATTACTCTCCTGAGGATAGGTCAACAGTGGGAAACCCCTTTTAGTTATGTCCAAGGCCGCTGCCTCTACTGCCAAAACATCTCCTCAGCCATGGTGATAAAAATCCACTGTGATATAGCCGAGTGACTTTGTCTATTTCTCTCTGTTATTGTCACCTTCATTTCACTTTTGCCTTTTTCACTCGATCTTGGACTTAAAAGAAACCTCTCAGACCTTGTCGTATCCTTCAAGACAGAAAACAAAATCCAGGATTTCATGGCATTTCTTTGCAGTAATTTGGTTTCACTCTACCCGGGTTCCGCCTGTCAGTGTGTGAGCTATCTTCCGGCCTTTAATATTACCAGCTGTGTAACTAATTGCATATCTTCAGAATTCATGCAATAAAAACTGATTTATCAGAAAGCCTCATCAATTCCCTTTGCTTTACAGAGCCATTTGCCTGAATTATTTTCCTTTGACATTTCAGCTGAAATCTTTTCAAAATCTGTGGAAAAATAAAGTAGGAGAATATACAGAAAACCCATTACATGCTTACTATGATTTTCCAGAAAGTGGTCACAATAACCTACCCTTAGCAATATCGGTGAGGTGTTGTGATGCACAGCTCATGAAGAGTCTGCAATGCTCTAGACCAGGCATGCTCAACCTGCGGTCCTCCAGCTGTTGCAAAACTACAACTCCCAGCATGCCCGAACAGGCTACGGCCATCAGCCTACAGCAGGGCATTGTGGGAGTTGTAGTTTTACGACAGCTGGAGGGCCGCAGGTTGAGCATGCCTGGTCTAGACTATCTAAAAAGTCATAGAGTCACATCAGAGTAAAGAACTGCGTCTAATCAGGATAGATAGTGGAGATAAAATGAGTTACCAGGGGATCCTTCAGTGATCTGATCCAATAATGAGATCCAAACATCCAGCAAAAGAAAACCCAAATTGGGGGTGACTTTGGAGACAATCACTTGTCATTTGGTTTTATGGGATGAATTCGAAATAACCTATGAGATCTGTCCATTGTGTACAGTGATAACACATATTCGGTATAGATGGAGGACGAGCCATCAAAAACATTTTTTGGAAACCAAGGTACCAAGGAAACCCCCCTGCTTAACAATGTACCTTTATTCATCAGATGGAGGTATTGGTTCCTTTGACTACAGTGGACGAGGTGTTATCATAAAGACTTGGGATCAATTCTGTCTCATTCGCATAAATGTAGAAAGAAGATAGATTGTTGTTGATTTTTTACCAACTTCCTTGTCTTCGGGAAGTTCAAATGTACCTTCATTGATCAGATGGAATTATTACGGTAATTCCTTTAACTACAGGGGATGAGGTGTTATCGGATTCGTGACGACTTGGGTTCAATTCCATCTCATATGCATAAAGGTAGAAAGAAGATAGACTATTGATGATGGTCTACCAAGTTTCTTGCCTGAAGGAAGTTCAGATGTACCTTTATTGTTCAGATGGAGTTATTGGTTCCTTCAACCACAGTGGATGAGGTGTTATCATAAAGACTTGGGTTCGGTTCCATCTCATAAGCATAAAGATAGAAGGGAGATAGATTGTTGATGATGTTCTACCAAGTTCATTACCTCCAGGCAGTTGATCTGCTTCCTAAATTCCCCCCCAAAAAATCCTAATCTACAGTAGGTGACTGGATGATTAAGTGACCCTGTTCTGTGCAACTGTTTGTATATGCTGGAAGAAGAGTTTGGCTCCACTTGGTCCATATACAGTGTATCTGTAGCTGTAGAGAAAAGGTTATCAAAAAGAAGGGCTGCTCATATTGGATTTTAAAGAGGATCATGGGTCCAGACATTATGAAATAAGTCAGGGGTTGTGTATGGCATAGTGCAGGCATGTAAGATCACTTACTAGCTTATCTGTGCGTCGCTCCGTTCGCCCGCTGTGCCCCGCTTTTACTTTTCTCGCCTGGTATGGAAATGAATATCATCGGTACAGGGAGGAGGGGACTGCCCTGTTTCTCAATGGGCATCTCCTTCTCCCTGGCTGTAGCGAGGTCCAATCACAGCAGAGAGCGTCACAGCCAGGGAGGAAAAGAAGCTCACCTTCTCCCGCTCTCCGCTGTGATTGGACCTCGCTAGAGCCAGGGAGAAGTAGACGGTCATTGAGAAACAGGGAAGTCTCCTCCTCCCTGTACCGATGATATTCATTTCCATACCAGGCTGAAAAGTAAAATGGGGGCACAGCAGGGGAACGGAGCGACGCACAGATAAGCTAGTAAGTGATCTTACATGCCTACACTACGCCCTACACAACCCCTACTTATTTCCTAATGTCTGGACCCATGATAGGTCCTCTTTAACTTTCCTGATTCTTTTGTTCTCAAGGAAGATAAGCCACCTCCTAGAAGTTTCGGGCAGTGTCTAATTTCATTCTTTTTATTCAGAATACATGTCTACTTGGCCAAGAGAAGCCTACGGTATATGAGGGGATCAGAAGGAACAGATTTTGATGGTGCATGGCTGTACCATCATTAACGTGTATAACCACCTTCACTTTCTGTTGCTTGCCATGGCAGATCCTGACCATGGACCTTCAGATGACCATCATTATAGCAGCACATATGACTGTCCTGTCTAAAGTCCAACATATTGACAGACCTGAAATCTGGTTGTTCCTGCCCAGGACATGTCTCTAGACGGATAACCTTTTCTTTTAAGAATATTTTTTTTATGAAAGCAATAAATAGATTCCATCTTTCCGCCATGTGTTTATTTTCACAGAAAAGTTTCTTTGGCAGGATAACGTTTGGCCATTACCTTACTGGCAAACCAGTCATGGTGCGGTGTGTGATATGATCAGATCTTTCCAGTCTCTTGATTTTCTTGACACATTGTTTAATTTAAGGGAAATTGTCTGATGTTTAGAAATATCTTCAGCTATTTGTATTCCCATTATAACCACAAGCTTTAAAAAACCTCTAAGATGATGACCTTTGTGGGTTCGAAAAATTAGAGCTGCAGAATACAGTAATCCTTATTATAAGCTCCCTGGACTTAGGCCGGAAACTTTTCCAACCAATAAGGCAGGAATGTGGGCTGGTGACATCAAAATTGTGGTTGTAGATGGAAATTGACCAAGTTCATGATGTGATTCTTATGTTTCGACTTAAATTCAGAGTTAGCATGTAGATGAGAACTACTGGAGACATGACTAACTTTAGTAAAGTACAATTTTGAACTTCTCTGAACCTAATTCACCACCACTCTTGTCCATGAGCTTGCCAGAACAATGTCGTTGGAGGCCTTTGGAGCAAAACTTTGTATGCCCCTCAGGTTAAGGCCACTAAGCAATTGCTCTTTTTTTCCCTCCATGTAATCTTTCATTGGCCATGTCTGTTATGGCAGCACAGTCCTCTCACATGAATGTGGATGAGCCTATGGCAAAGAGTAGAAACGGTTCCGGAAACCCATAGACCCTTTTGTCGTAATATCACGCAACCCTTTTAACAGTTTAAAGGGTTTTTAAAGGGCTCGTCTCACTTCAGCAAGTGGCATTTATCATGTAAAGAAAGTTCATACAAGGCACTTACCTAATGTATTGTGATTGTCCATATTGCTTCCTTTGCTGGCTGGATTCATTTTTCCATCACATTATACACTGCCGGTTTCTATGGTTACAACCACCCTGCAATCCATCAGCGGTGGTCGTGCTTTCACACTATAGGAAAAAGCTCTGGCCTCTCTGGTGCCTGGGAGCGCACATAGGCTGGTGCTTTTTCCTATATTGTGCAAGCACGACCACCACTGAAGGATTGCAGGGTGGTCGTAACCATGGAATCGAGCAGTGTATAATGTGATGGAAAAATGAATCCAGCCAGGAAAGGAAGCAATATGGACAATCACAATACATTAGTAAGTGGCTTGTATTAACTCTCTCTACATGATAAATGTCACTTACTGAAAAGAGACAACCCCTTTAAGTATTTAATACAGATGGCCTATCTTAAGGACTGGATATTTCACATAATAATCTTCTGATCACTTGTCAATTTTGGGATTTTGCTTGGATCATGCTGGATTATCTTTCACTGATAGCTTTTTTGTTAGTCTTGTATCTATCTATCCATCCATCTCATATCTGCAGCAAGCCCCTGAGGAGCGGGAACAGAGGATGGTAGTGGTAGTGACCCTGATGAAGAATTGTGTCATGGTTTCTTACCTCAGGCCTTTGCTCCTTGCGGTTTGGTGCAGTAAAAAAAAGTCATGCTAAAATGAACCAGGCAGAGATTATGGAACAAATAACATATTTGTGAGAACAAAAACCTATTTGAAGCACATACATCAGCAGTTAGTACAAAGTGCAAGTTTCCCCATCCAGAAAATGGGGTATGGTGGCTGGCAATGTGGCAGAAGAGGACACTCAGAAGTTTGCTAGCTGACAATGTCTCCCTCCTGATTCTCTTCCCTACAACTTTACTCTGGCACCTGTGGCTGTAGGTGTCCGCTTTATGATGCACGCTTCTAGCTATGTAGCTATGCCTGTCCTGAACTACGGTGATGGTGTCTTAACATGTTTCCCACCACCTCACAGTGGAGTCTTGTTAACTTGATTGCTTGATCACTCCAGTGACACAAATACACCACAGTTTACAAATCCTCTGTAGTCTATGACCCTGCAGTATCTCTGGGGCAATGATGTATCTATCAGTACCCTATTACCTGTGCACTAAAACCACACAGGAATCCATTAGGGCATTTCTAAGATATTCAAAAGCATGACATAAAGCCAGTTCTACAGTATGTCAATCGGAGTTTAGCCAGATTTAGATCCACGTGCATGGCAAAATGCACAGACTTGCAGTCTCAAGCCAATATGCAGTAATCCATAGAATACGACTTTAATCCAGCACCCCAATTAAGGCGTCCAAGAAATTAATTAAAAAATTCAGCACCATAACATATAGCAAAATGTAGTTCACCCGCTAACGCGTTTCCAGGAGTTGAAAGGCTGTGATTGGAAATTTTTTACAATCCTAGAGTTTAGTGTGAATCCAAGCCACACATCTGGTGACCTACATGTCCAGGACATACCTTCCACTGATGACGTACTTCAGTGTGTTGAGCTTTGCTTGCGATCGGCAGCGAGGCCTATTTAGATGCCTAATAAATCAATCTTCTGTGCTAAACTTATCCTACTGATACTTATAAATACCTATGAAGTTTTTACCTTTCAGTACTTCTAAACTTCCAATATAATAAAAAAATAAAATAAAAAAATCCCATTCCGGCAGCGATAATAATAATTGATTCTTTTCTTACATTGCAGAGATACTAATACAGACACACAAAGCTATTAAGTGTAGGATGTAATGATCTGTCGCCGTCTATTTCTCATGCAGATGTATTTCCTCCATGATTTCATGTTATAATTATTTTATTGCACCCTGCTGTTATCGGGAACGCTCCATTCATTTGGGTCATTTGCTTCCTCCAGACAAATATTCTTATTTTTCATGTAATTCTCAGAAGTTTATTACGTAAGAGGAACAATGGGACAATTTCTGTTCCATAATGGCGGCATTATAGCGAGGACTACACTGATTTATGACATCCTTCTTCTATCGCTTGGTCTGGGCTCTTACTTCATAGCCTGTATGAATGGTCTCCATTGCGGCCGTCAGAGCATGATGGGAGTTGTCATTTTGTAACAGCTGGAGAGCCACATATTGGAATAGCAGGCTTACTTACTTGTGACTACTTCTGTACCTACTGTATGAGAAGGTCCAGGAGACACTGACTCTGAGGGCATTGTGGCTGGCACAGTTATGGGGACCACCATTTCCGCACCTCCTGCTATAGATCATGTGTTCAGGGGTATAGGGTTGGGGACATTTTTGGGCCATGACCTATATTTTAAGGGATGGAGCGCCACACATATTGTCCCCCAAAAATATTGCCAACCTGCGGCCTTCCAGCAGTTGCAAAACTACAACTCCCAACATGCCCTGATAGCTGTAGGCTGTCCAGGCATGCTGGGAGTTGTAGTTTTGCAACAGCTGAAGGACTGCGGGTTGGGCATCCCTGATCTATAGCAACATGTGCTGATGGATTAATTACTCGCTCTGTGGTAAAGGTGATTTCCCATCTCGAAAAGGAGATGGCCTATTGCTAGGATAGACGGGTGGGGATCTGACCTCTGTGATCCCAAACAATTCTGGGATTAAAGGGGACAGAGTGCCGGTGTGCCCTTTTTGCTGGGCAGAGTGCTCTGGTCACCTGCTGTGCAAGGAACCTCAGAGGCGTGCCGGCTGCAGATGGGTGGCCAGGGTGCCACTGTGCAACGAAAATGTAGAAGGGGACATAGCGCTACGCCAGCCCTGATTTCCCTAATTGTCAGGATCGATGAGGATCCTAGAGGTCAGACTCCCACTGATCATAAAGTGATGTCATATCCAATCGATACCATGCCATCATTGAATAAAATGGGAATACCCTTTGAAGCCTTGTATGGTAGCAATCAAATAGACATGAAGGCAGCTGCCTATTCCCGGTGATAGGGCTCCTACTATTGAGCTCCCCCTACATCTACTACACAAAGCGGTGGCTTCAGTCCAGCCCTCTTAGGCACCACTTGATAATCCTATCATTCCATTTCTAGATTATACAGATAAAGTATACGTCCTCCCTTCTGTAAATTATAGATTAGGCAGGGTGCCAAATCTCCATAAAGAGACCGGTCCTGTTTGTAGACGTACTAGTAGAAGTACTCCATGGTAGGGACTCGGGAGGCTTATTGATAATTCTCCATGGGAAACTAATACGCAAAGAGGTATCTCCCAAGGAAGAGAACCATCTAGCCACCACAGCCTCTTGCTCCCTAAGAGTCAAGATCCGACTTTCCAACAGGCCTTGAGGTACTACAAAGGAATATAGCCAAGCCATATATATGGCTAGATCTTTCTTGGGAGATAGCACTTTGTATACTATAGACAAATGATTTAGCAGATTAACATTAACATGATTACGTTATTTCTGATATATATATTTTTTAATATATCGTCTTCCAAATCTACAGTCCCGACCACTGATGCAAAGTCTTAGTTGTCAATTGCAATACTTTATTTATGGAGAGGGAGCATCAAAGGAAAGTTTCATTTCTTCATAGTGTTGCCTGTGGCATTATTCTGTTGCTCACTGGTAAATTTGTTAAAAATGCAGTATTTTGCTCATACACTGTTAGTTTATCTGTATAGGTATACTACGTTTCTGATATACCCCGTCTCATCATTGAGTTCAATTTAAGTTCTATGAAGTAAGCTCCTGAGCTCCCCCTAGTGGTGGCTGCAGGCGACCATGATTTTATCCTTTAACACCAAGTTCTCATCCATATGGAGTGTTTTGTGCACAGAGTTTTTGTTTTCTGTGCTTTTTCTGTGGCTGTGATTCATTTTCACATGTTTTTCTAGATGACACCAAGTCCACATATCCTTTCTTGGTGCAGTTCTCACACAGACACCAAGCAAGTGTCCACTTTCAAACTAGCCCCGATGAATAGGGCCAAAGGTACAGGAGGATCCACCCATGAAAAATTTTAAATTCATCAGAATCCTGAGGGGCTTCTGCCGCAGATTCAGCAGTGGATTTACTCCATTAGAATAATTGGCTGCATGAACTTTTTCTCCGGCAAGTACCCTAAGAACTGCACTGGAGTAAGATGTGCCCAATAGATTTTACTATTAAATGTAAACCAAATTATAATACATTTTTTGGGCTGTCCCCTCCATGGCAATCCCTGGTCTTTTAAAAAAGTGCAAAGTCCATGCAGGACTTTGTATCTGACCCTTTCTGTTCCTTTTCCAGGTATACTCCAATCTAGGCCTGCAGGTGGAAATCTTCTATTTGTCAATAGATGTATTTCCATTAATTAATAGAAGGCAGAAGGTATCGCAGACATTTAACCCCGGAGATGCCGTGGTCAAATGTGACCACAGCATTTGAGCGTGCAAATCCCGGAAGGCATGTGCTTCGGGGGAACCATTTATTGTGTGCAAAAGGCTGGATACCTGCCTTTTCCAGGTATATTTCAATGTGAGCCTGCAGGTAGCAGTCTTCTATTTATCAATGGATGGATTTCATGATGAATTGCATGATGTTAGGCCCTTGGGGTCCTAAAAGAAAGTTAAAAAAAGTTAAAAACTTATAAAAAAAATAAAACTATATAAAAAAAAAAAAAGAATAACAAATTCAAATCCCCCCGTTTCCCCAGAATAAAAACAAACAATCAAAAAAATAAACATCATAGGCATCACCGTCCCCAAAAATACCCATAATATTAAAATATAAAATAATTCATCCTATACGGTGAACATTGTAACAGAAAAAAAATCCTGTCCGATTCATCATATTTTCTTTTGTCACTTCACCTTCCCCAAAAAATGTAATAAAAAGTGAACAAAAAGTCCTATACACTCCAAAATAGTAACAAGAAAAATTACACATTAACGCGCAAAAAATGAGCTCTCAAACAGCTCTGTAGAATGAACTATAAGAAGGTTATGGGGGTCAGAATATGGCAACAAACGCTTTAGTTTTTTTTCCAGTATAACTACACAAGAAAAACTATATAAAGTGGCATCGTTGTAATCGTACTAACCCAGAGAATGAAGGGCACCGGTCAGTTTTAACAGATGGGGAACGACATAAAAACAAAACCCATAAAACTGTAGCGAAATTATATATTTTTTCCTATTCCACTTAATTTGGAATTTTTTTCCTGCTTTTTACTACATTGTATGAATGAAAAAATAAGAGTTATGGCCAGGGAAGGCGGGGAGTAGGAAATGAAAACGCAAAAACGGAAAATTGTAAGGTGCTGAAGAGGTTAAAAAAAAGCCTTCACTACTGTAAATATATATCTACGAATTTAACAGCATGGAATTTTTTTTTATTAGATTTTTATGCACGGGAACATCTTCCACACCACACAAATGTTACATATGACTTACCGTTAATTGCCCCCTGTCATCCACACGATGCACATTGTTCCTTTATATTAGGATGTACAGTATAATATTTGGTAGCATTTGATACATGTGCGTATGTACAATGCGCCGGTTTCGTGATCATTCTGATATAAATATCATTTTATTACAGCAGCATTAAATAAGATTAATTAAAATTTCACTAGCACCTCACGAGTTCTCGGCTGGGCTCACTCCAAGTAATTATATTAAATTATTCATTTTCTGTAATTATCTGAATGTTAAAATGTTCTCAGCAGACATTGTTTGTGCCAACTGATAATCTGAAAAAAGTTTAAGAAGGTTGGTATATATATATATATATATAATCTTCAAAAATGAGGCAGCACTCCAATGTTCAGTGCAAATAACGGACCCGCTTTATTTTCCCATTGCAACGTTTCAACTGCTCCTTGCAGTCATTATCAAGCTCGATAATGACTGCAAGGAGCAGTTGAAACGTTGCAATGGGAAAATAAAGCGGGTCCGTTATTTGCACTGAACATTGGAGTGCTGCCTCATTTTTGAAGATATATCTGCCAAGGACTGCCAAGTCAGCGGTCAAAGGAATTGCACCCCTATTCTTTTAGCTGTGCTGCTGATCTCCTTTGTGTTATATATAAATATATATATATATATATATATATATATATATATATATATACATAGATATAATAATGAAAAAATGGGCGGCGCACCAAAAGATAAAATAAGAAAAGTTTATTCACCCATGTGGAATTGCAAAAATGTATATATAAAACAACTATTTTAAAGTTTAAATACAGTTATACGGATTTAATCTACATAAAAAGTTGAATAACAATGTACATACATTACTTATATTTGGCTGATCCTAAGCTAAAACCTATATCATACTCCAGAGCTGCATTCACAATTCTGCTCAGCTGAGCTCCTAACATACACATAGACTGCACCACTGAGAATGCAAATAACCAGAGCAAGGTCTATGCGACACTAACCTACTTTTTTGTAGAGCTTGAGAACCCGTTTAAAGGGAACCTGTCATCAGTTCCCTTCTGCCTGAACCTTCAAAGGCTCTTTTATTACGGAGAACTCTGAAACACTGTTGGTTTCAAAGAAAATATTGTTTTTAAGACAAGCTGGATAGTGGGAGATGAGTCCAGATGCAGGGAGATAAAACCAGGCAGGGGAGATAAGTCTAACCTTCTCCTCACCCCACTGAGCTTGATTGACAGGTTTCTCCCCATACCTCTTCTTCAGTCTCATGATTGTTGAAGGTCCTAGAGGTCAGAGCACCACTGATCATAAAGTGATGGCATCCTAGCACCATGCCATCACTTTACAAAATGGGAATAGCCCTTTAAGTACTTTTTTACTTGGTCCTATGGTGACAGAGACTTTGTATGGCATTAAAAGTTTTGATAAATCATGTGGCCAACCCTGAGGTTCAACCTAAGTGCAGTCATGAGAATTACTGTGCTTTGCTCTCATGGTTAGGGACAGGTGCTTTCACCACTATGGGGACACTATGGGTGCTATTGTTATGGGGTGTTGTAGCTGTCACTGTTATGGGTGTTACTACAGCTGTCTCTGCTAGCACAGTGGCTCTAAATGCGTAGGGTGTACACTATGGTGATTATTGTTTTATTTTAGGCAATTTAATGGAAACCCATCATCATTTTTAGGCTGATCTCACTGAGGGCATGATAAAGTAGTGACAAACACATTCTGATTTTATGTGCCATTCATGCGTTAAAAGGAACAGCATCATAATCATCACAGGCCAGGCCCGGAAAAGAGGAGATTCATTGCTATTCAGGAACGTCTGGAGAGAAACTAAGGAATAGACCGGGGATGGCCAACCTGAGGCTCTCCAGCTGTTGTAAAACTACAACTCCCAGCATGCCCATACTCCCTACAGCTATCAGCCTACAGCAGGGCATGGTGGGAGTTGTAGTTTTACAACAGCTGAAGAGCTGCAGGTAGGCCATGACTGGAGTAGCAGGTGGTCAGGTAGAGCAGAAGATCATGACCCTTCTCAGGTAGCCACGACTCTTTGCCAGGCCAGGCCTGCCATGCTTATGATGCTAGTTCTTTGCAACCGCTTACTTTTGCCTTATGCATGGCATACTGCTGAAATCAGCATATCTTTTGCTACTTTATGGTTTCTTCAGTGTGGTCAGCATAAATTTCATGACAGGTTCCTTTTAAAGGAGCACTTTAGGCAAAACTGATGCTCGGTGAGATGCCAAGTTTTGGACTTCAGGGGTTATGGCATAAAATACACTTAACTAATGGTCTTGGACTGAGTCTTAGCTAACACCTATAGAAGATATTTCTCAGAGCACCATGTAGCAGCATATCATGGTACCCACCACCTCTACTGTCAGCGGCCAGGTAATAGAGTTGTCATTGGAAAGGTCTATGGTCATGGTGAAGTTCTGCCCTGTAATACCAGAGGAGAACGAGCAGAAGAATTGTGTCTGACAGCTAGTTTATAGGATCTATCGCCGGCACGTCCATGACTGCACCCACAGTAGAAATGTGAATAATGAGGAGGAACATTACAGTAAATATCTGGTATAGCTTTGCGCTCGTTATAGACAACATTTCATAAAAGAGCTGAGTATTTCTGCCACCAGGTTTTTTAAAGCTTTTTTCGGGCAAATATTGAACATCTCGGTGCCTCTCTCCTCCTTCTCATAGCACAGAAGAGTAGCCCTTAATAGCCCGTCAAGAAAATTGCTTTATGGGATTGTAATTGGGGCTACTTTAGTACTTAGACCAATTCTCGCATTTAGTAATCTATCATGGTAGGCTATGAACCAAAGAACACAGAATGAGAAAGTGCTCTGGATCTTGCTCAATCCCATTCCTTTATTTTTCTTGGATTTTATTTCATGGCTCTCATAAAATGTAAGTGTTTCAGCTGGTGGTAGGATACATTTCACCATACAATCCATGAGTCCATCAGTATACGGTAAATGTATATGTTTAGTATAATGGATGGCTTCCGAGATGTAAAACCTCAAAATGCAGAGCTAGAGATCGTCTTTCTGTCCATCATCTATCTATCCATTCATTTCATATCTATTATCTGTCTCATATCTATTAGGCTGGCATCACACCACGTTCGTTTTGACGTATACGTTAAACAGATACCTCTGACTGACGCCATACTGTTCCATTAAAAAAAAAAAAGTTTTTTTTACCATTGTAAAAAAAAAAAGTATACTTCTTTTTTTTACCGGACTCTGCAGGATACAAGAACGTGGTGTGCTGCGTTTTGTTTTTTTTCTAACGTATGTGAACGTGATGTGAACCCACCCTTATCTATCTACACTACATGGACACAAGTATTGGGATCCCTGTACATTACACCTACAGGAGCTTTTTATGACATCCCACTATACATCCCTAGACAGTAATATGGAGTTTGTCCCACCTTGGCAGCTAAAGGCCTGTTCACATCTCGTTTTTGCTGTACATCAAGTGGATACGTTTAGACATACAGTAAAGAAAAAACGTACACAGACATATGCAATTTTCTAGTTGTATTTCCTTTCTTATACTGTATACTTATGACGGATGTGCATACAGTACGCTTCAATACGTTTGTGTACGTTTTTTAAAGAGAACCTGTCACCTCTCCTGACATGTCTGTTTTAATAGCTCCATGCATTCCCCATGTAATAACAGTTCTGGATCATCTATTCTTATGTCTCTATGTTGTGCCGTTCCTTTATTATTCCTACTAGAAGTTATGAATGAATTGCTAGCAGTCTGCAGTAAAGGTACAGAGAGAAGGTAACCAATTGGAGGTGTGTCCCTGCACAGACTCACTATCCTATCAGTGCTGCTATTTTCAGACTATGCAGGTACACCCCGCCCCCCAACCGGTTACCTCCCCTCTGTACCCTTACTGCAGACTGCTAGCAATTCATGCATAACTTCTAGTAGAAATAATAAAGGAATGGCACAACATAGAGCCATAAGAATAGATGCTTCGGAATTATTATTACATGGGGAATAAATGAAGCTATTAACGCAGGCATGTCAGGAGAGGGAACAGGTCCTCTTTAAATAAAAACGTATCTATTTTTTTTAACATTTGTTTTTTTAAATAAAGATTTGAAGTGTATCAAAGGAAGCAGGAAGTACAGTTGAAACCAGAGGTTTACATACACTATATAAAAAGACACATATGCATGTTTTTCTCAATATCTAACATGAAATCAGAATAAACCTTTCCTGTTTTTGGTCAGTTAGGATTACCATAATTATTATTATTTGCCAAATGCCAGAATAATGAGAGAGAGAATGTTTTAAGGCATTTTTATTACTTTCTGCAATGTCAAAATTTTACATACACTAATATTACTATGCCTTTAAACAATTCTGGACTGCCCATATGATAATGTCATGTGTTTGGAAGCTTCAGAGATGAACGTGCTTTGGTCCGACATATGCGTATAAACCCAAGATCAAAGGCAAAAGACCTTGTAAAGATGATGGCGGAAGCTGGTAAGATTGTGTCAATATCCACAGTAAAACGAGTACTGTATCAACATGGGCTGAAAGGCCCAGCTGCCAGGAAGAAGCCATTACTCCAAAAGAAACATTAAAAAGCCAGATTAATGTTTGCAAATGCACACAGCAACAAAGACCTACATTTTTGGAGACATGTCCTGTGGTCTGACGAAACTAAAATTGAACTTTTTGCCCATAATGACCATTGTTACGTTTGGAGGAAAATGGTAGAATCTTGGAAGCCTAAGAACACCATCCCAACTGTATAACACGGGGGTGGCAGCATCATGTTGTGGGGTTGTTTTGCTGCAGGAGGGACTGGTGCACTTCACAAAATAGATGGCATCATGAGGAAAGAAGATTATGTGGAAATACTGAAGCAACATCTCAAGACATCAGCCAGGAAGTTAAAGCTTGGGCGGAAATGGGTCTTCCAAATGGACAATGACCCGAAGCATACTGCCAAACTGGTTACAAAGTGGCTTAAGGATAACAAAGTCAATGTTTTGGAGTGGCCATCACAAAGCCCTGATCTCAATCTTATTGAAAATTTATCGGCAAAGCTGAAAAGGCAGGTGCCAGCAAGGCGACCAACAAACATGGCTCAGTTAAACCAGTTTTGTCAGGAGGAATTGTGACCAACTATTGTGAGAAGCTTGTGGAAGGATATCCAAAAGACTTGACCCAAGTCATACAGTTTAAGGACAATGGTACCAAATATTATTGAAATGTATATAAACTTTTGACATTGCAGAAAGTAATAAAAATTCCTTAAAACATTCTCTCTGTCATTATTCTGGCATTTGGCAAATAATAATAATTATGGTAATCCTAACTGACCAAAACAGGAAAGGATTATTCTGATTTCGATGTCAGATAGTGAGAAAAACATGCAGATGTGTCTTTTTATATAGTGTATGTAAACTTCTGGTTTCAACTGTATGTGAATGAATGGAAACATATTGCCTTACATTTCCATCTGTCTCCTATTCACTCCAATGTAAAAAAAAAAGTAGACATTTCTATACATTTTATTTCCAGGACAGAAAAGTGTGGTATGCTACTGTACGTTATTCAGTCCTGCAAAAACAACGTGACAAACGGAGTAAAAAGTATGCACTTTTCAACTATGTTGGGCCAAGTATAGTCTATGGGAAAGTCAAGCCATATGTTTCTATATGTTTTTTCTGTTTAGAAACGTATCTGCTTGATGTACAACAAAAACAAGATATGAACAGCCCCTTATACAGCTTCTGCTCCTCTGGGAAGGCTTCCTACAAGATTTTGGAGCATGTTTGTGGGAATTGTTGCCCATTCATCCAGAAGAACATTTGTGGGGTCTGACACTGATGTTGGAGGAGAAGACCTGGCTCACAATCTCCATTCTAGTTCATCCCAGAAGTGTTGGATGGGGCTGAAGTCAGGACTTTGTGCAGACAAGTGAGGTTCTTCTACACCAAACACAGTACCAAGGTTTTAATTGAATGGATTGTACAGAATTAGAAAACATGGCTTCTTTCTTCCAAAAAAGTTTCTATGTGATATTGCAGCTCATCCCTATTCACATCAAGCTGGAAACAGCTGTAATACCAGACACAGCCCTTTGACAGGGGAAGAAGGAAGCCATGTTTTCTGATCCTGCACAGCCAATTTAATGCAAGGTGATATATTTCAGTTGCATGAACTGGTGCCGTGAATTAATTTTGGTAAAGGAGGGATGTGCAGAGATGTCATCGTGCCCCATAGAAAAGCTGCCCCATCCCAGTGAGTGCATGACAAATTATAATTATTCTTATTAGAGGTGGGACGAATCCATATTTTTTTCGAATCCGAATCCAAAACCGAATCCGAAAAGGTTCTCCAATATCTCGAATCTTTCGATTCTCGAATCTTACGAATCCTGTGCATAGACCCCCAGTGTCATCCACAGACCCCCCAGTGTCATCCACAGACCCCCCAGTGTCATCCACAGACCCCCCATCATCAACAGACCCCCCTGTGTCATCCACAGACCCCCCAGTGTCATCCACAGATCCCCCTGTATCATCCACAGACCCCCCAGTGTCATCCACAGACCACCCAGTGTCATCCACAGACCCCCATCATCAACAGACCCCCTGTGTCAACCACAGACCCCCTGTGTCATTCACAGATCCCCAGTGTCATCCACAGATCCCCCAGTGTCATTCACAGATCCCCCAGTGTCATCCACAGATCCCCCAGTGTCATCCACAGACCCCCATGTCATCAACAGACCCCTGTGTCATTCACAGATCCCCCAGTGTCATCCACAGACCCCCAGTGTCACCCACAGACCCCCAGTGTCATCCACAGACCCCCTGTGTCATCCACAGACCCCCTGTGTCATTTACAGATCCCCAATGTCATCCACAGATCCCCCAGTGTCATTCACAGATCCCCTGTATCATCCACAGACCCCCAGTGTCATCCACAGACCCCCATCATCAACAGACCCCCTGTGTCATCCACAGACCCCCAGTGTCATTCACAGACCCCCTGTGTCATCCACAGACCCCCAGTGTCATCCACAGATCCCCAGTGTCACCCACAGACCCCCAGTGTCACCCACAGACCCCCAGTGTCACCCACAGATCCCCCAGTGTCACCCACAGATCCCCAGTGTCACCCACAGATCCCCCAGTGTCATCCACAGATCCCCTGTATCATCCACAGACCCCAGTGTCACCCACAGACCCCAGTGTCACCCACAGACCCACCACCACCAACCATCCACAGATGTCCCATCATATCCCCTGCCATATTAGGGCCCCTGTGATGAATAAATACCTCAGCAGAGGTATTGCTAGGAGCGGAGGAACGAGGATCAGCGCAGGCGGCGGCAGAGCACGAGGCGGCGGTGCAGGCAGTGGCGCGCTGCTCAGTAACTGACGTCACACACTGGCGCCTGCCCTGCACCGCCTAGAGGGAGGAGGAGTTGCCGCCTGCACTGCAAAAAGGTTAGTACTTGCGGCCCTGCTGCCGCCAGTGAATAGCAGTGCGGACGCGGTACTTGGGATTCGTAGGGGACATTTAAGAGGTGGGGATTCGAGTCCAAGAATCCCACGAATCCTGCAAGATTCGTGGGATTCGTGGATTCGTTAGATTCGCCGTCCCACCTCTAATTTTTATTAAGTGGAGGATTTTTTAAAAAAGTTGCCTGCTGCCTCACTATAGACTATTTCGAAACACCATATTTATCAATGTATTTACACCAGACCAGTGGCATAAATACATTGATGAATCTCCCCCATAACAGCTCTAAATACTCTGATTCCCTTTAGATTGTACACACTAAATCTGGCTGTTTGCAGCCACCACCAGGGGGAGCTCAGTGCATAGGAAAGTATACAGTTACCATTGAACTTAATGGAAGCTTACATAATATCTATGAAATGAGTTCCCCCTAGTGGTGGCTACTAGAAAATGCTGTGGATTTATATGCGGACCAGGACATAGCACTCGCGGGGTCTGCTCCATGGTAGGTAGATCACTGCTGAGAGGGGCAGACAGAACTTGTTCATTCACAGCCTGGACACAGAGAATACAATCTGTGAAATGGGGGAGGAATTGGACACAAAGTATATTAGAAAGTGCATAATAATTAGTATTTACACAGGGACTTTTTTTTTTTTTTTTTTTTTTAGAAAAATTCCAATATTAGGAAAATACGTAATTGTGGCTTCTTGCCATCTCCATGGTCTGGTTTTACAATACAGTAGTAATAATCCATATTGATTATATTCCTGTGCTCCTAGGATTAGACCTGGTTGTCACACCTCATTCATCCTAAGACGTTTTTATTTTCCTGTGGTTCATTTTTCAGTAGCCCCTCATTTTTTCTCATTCCTTCCTAAAGAATCCTTCTGAGCCTCTGGTGTTCGCTCTGAGTCTGGCGGTGTATCCCCATAAATTACATTTTACAGTCCAGTTCACTTCTTGAACACCTATCTAATTATTTGTCTGAGAGAATTTCATGAGATGTAAATGCGGGGATGAGCGCTATTAATTGTGTGATTTCTGCTGTCAATAATTACATGACATATTGTAAACCTGAATATATCAGAATTGCTTGCCAGGATCTAAATCAGTAAGATGCATGCCTTTCTCATCTATAGTCATTCGCAAAAGCATTGAGAAGATATAGGAGGTGAGAGATAAGAGGGTCTAAATTGATCCTCCAGAATTCTCCCGATATCTCAGTTTGCCAGAATAAAATACACAGAAATTATTCCAAATTCAGTGCTGCTCATGATTGGGGCATCCAAATGCACACCCCATAGCACTCAAAATCCTACATACACTGCATCCAATAATTCTACATAGGGTTGGTGGGAGTATCTTTGATGATAAACTTAGTAGTCTAGAGTGGTTTAAGGGTTAATACTAAATATTTCTAGAGGTCTATTGTGGTTTTAGGTTAACACCTAAGGGGTTGTGCCAAGTGTTTAAGCTATCCCCTATCCACAGGATGGGGGAATAACTAGCTGATTGCTGGGACCCCCTCAACGATCACGAGAATTTTGCTTTCATATAGAATGAATGGAGTGGCAATGCGCATACACGACCTGCTGCTCCTTCAGAATGGGGAAACGAGAGCACTATCTCGTGATCAGTAAGGGTCCCATCGATCAAATCAAAAGAAAGTTTTCCACAGCACTCTTGTAGTTGATCTTTTAAATCTTCTTTATTTTCCCAGTGTGCAACGTTTCGACTTCTCTGAGTCTTTTTCAAGCATAAAAATTATGCTTGAAAAAGACTCAGAGTAATCGAAACGTTGCACACTGGGAAAATAAAGATGATTTAAAAGATCAACTACAAGAGTGCTGTGGAAAACTTTCTTTTGATTGCATCAATCAGCGATCAGAGACCGGGATCCAACACCACTTGCACCTGCCGCACTACTACAAGGTATTGACCAGAGGTTGTGCTGTCCCCTTGTTTGCATGTTGGTCCCATCGATCAGCTAGTTATCCCCCATCCTGTTGGTTGAAAAGATTAAAGGTGTTTGTTCTAGTGGTCTAGACCAGTTAAAGGGTTAACTTGTAATTAATTTTGTATTGTGTTATAATAATGTCTTGATAGAGTAGATATCAAATTTTTTAGACTGTCTATGGTCACCACTAGGGGGAGCCCACAGTATGAGGAACCACTATCATTTAAAGAAGTTTTTCCACAATACAGACTTATTGCCTACCCATATGATTGGTGGGGGTCGAGCAGATGGAATCTGAGAACAGATCCCTATGTCCACATATGAACAGAGCAGAAGGTTGAGCATGCATTCTGTCACTCCATTCATTCTGTATGAGACTACAGGAGATAGCTGAGTACATCTGGACAGGGAATAAGTCTGTATTCTGGGACAACCTCTTTAAGGAAATGCCCTTAGCTTTAGCATTAAGGACATTTCCCAATCTTTATTATTTTTATCATTTAAAGGGGTTTTCTGGCACCTCCAAATATTTTTCTTATTACCTCCAGGGAACTTTTTTTTTCATGCACTTCCTTTTGTCTGATACCAATGTCAACACCACAGATTACCAGTCGAACTTTCAGTTTCGGCAGTTTCCTTTGTCATTGGCAAACCAATACCAGTATGCCCAGAGCTGGCATCTCTTCCTAGTCCAAGACTGGTCACAGTTTTCATGCACAGTACTATGATAGACCTGGATGCAGATGCAGTGTAAATCTGAAGAGGCATATGTGCCAGGGAACTCAGTCAAAATCCTGAATAGCGGCTTCACATGGCCAGAGCAGACACAACCTGCATCCTTTGTAAATCAAGGACCACTCTGGGTGAAACTCATACACTGTTATGCCTGGTGCTTGTTCTGAGGGGGCGGAACATGACACAATAATTCTCTCTTTGGTATTCTTTTAATCCTTCTGTAATGCTCCGCCCCTGAGGTCTGGCACTAGATATAACACACTGAAAGTTTTTCCTGCGGTGTTCCTTTGGACTGAGCCGAAGTGATTTTGACAAGGCCTATACTTATACATTGCTGCTGTAAATTGAAAAGAAAGTTGAAATCAATGTCTATTTTTTCCACTTAACCTAATTATTTATTGTTTCCATCTTCTATATTAGCACAATTTGATAATCCCATATTAGACATTTAATTAGAACACGGTTAAACCTAATGAAATATGAGGCATGGAGGCTTTAGGAGCCTGGTAACAAATAAGTGTCTTAATCGGGGCTGATTGTCAACACTGAGCGTTCATCAGGGACTGGATGACAATAATCAACCTTGTGTTGTGTAAACCTGTAGGAGTCGTCACATTTGCATAAATTTAAATGATGTAATCTTGCTAATTGGTGCAAAGTAACATTGTGGTAGAATCCAACATTCAGATTCCTGAATAACACATCAATGACATGACAGGCTTTTCATACAGCGATCCATCTGGATGGTTTTATGGAAAAAGGCTTTAGTAGATTGGTCTACTGTATTATTTGTTCTTATGTCTCTAACGTTATATTTTAACCCTGTGTAATAAGCCAATATGCATCATACCTACTGTGATGCTAGCAGTCTGCGCCACTGGTATCTCCACTCTTCTGGTCAACACGGCCAGTGGAGTACTCATCAAAAGCATAGTGTTGAGGATGTGCGATCCAGATTCACTCTCCAGTATATATTGTAATGACTTATTTTCTTTTTCCCCCCTCTGGTATCAGCACTCCTCCCCATTTGGACTAGGTGTTTGTAATTAGCCTTAGCTGCAAGGGGTTTATAAACTCCTACTATCTCTCAGATGCACTTCCTGAGGGTCGTGACTGGGTAAGCTCTTTGCACTCGTTCACATGGTGCAGTACTGCGTGTCTGCCATTGCTGCCTCAGTGCTGTGCTGGTGGGGTGGTGGGTCCCAGAGCACAGGTGGCTTTGCTTCACAGTGGGTTGCTGTGTGGCTCCTGGGTCCCGCTGTCTGCTGCTGGTGCGGTGCTGGGGCACCGGTGGTCGCCGCGCACGGCTGCGCCATTTATAGGTTAGAGTAGTTTCCCACTTGCAGAGGCTTCCTTGTCGCGGAAAGTTGGCCTATGCTCTTTGATCACACTGTATACTAATGCCTCTTATGCACAGCATACAGTGTATTACAAATTGGGCGGATATGCCACGTAATTATGCTGAGACAGTCATTACATCAAAAGCATAGTGTTGAGGATGTGCGATCCAGATTTACTCTCCAGTATATATTAAACACTAGACAGTAGGAACATTGGGGAGCAAGTACATAGAATCAAGAATCTTATCCCTTGACTACTAGGAGCACTAAACCATATTGTTCTCGACCACTAGAAAGCAGGAACTTGGACATTGGACCACCAAACATAGACACGCCAAAGCACTGGATTTGGGGATTGTATCACTCAACTTCTAGACAGCAGTAACTTGGACAATGAACTACTGGACACCAAGAACAAGCTCTTGCAATCACCCAACCTAAAGAGTAAAACACTTCATACAATGGGAATTGGGCAAGAAATTGACATCTTGACACCAGTGATGGAAGCACCAAACCACTGTATTCAAGGATCAACCACTAGACAATAGTGATGTAGACATTCTACCACTAGACACTAGGAACTGGAGCCCCAAACCCTGGACCTACAGTAGGAATTGAGCACTAAACCAGTAGACAGAAGGTAGTAGAACTCCAACCTACACATATTGTGTGAAAGTTTCACGTCTCTCAGACTATGGCCTCTTTCACACTTTTGTTGCTTTTATAGAAGTCTTCTACGTTATGTGTTATGAATTATTTCTGTATTTTGTTCTATTTGTATTATTGTGGTGTTTAATAGGACCTTTTTACCAATCACACAGTGGTAGTGACCTTTTATCAATATGTCTCCTGTTGTTTTTATTACCTGCCTTTCCGGTTGCAGTCTTTTACTGGTTCCTGTAAAAATGCCCAATAATCAGCACTTACAGAATGGCACATAGGTGCTGTAGCCTTTGTTCTCTTTACTTGTGTTATGTGCAGTTTATTTCATGTTATTGTTTGATGCCTCTGACACCCAGGTTATACTGCTCTGTCGGCAGTGATTATGGCTTTCAGATGTAAAGCCACTGTTATGCAAATCTGTTCTAAACATTAGTACAGAAATGTCAGTTTCAAGTAATATTCTGACAAATCATTTTTATTTTCACAAACTTTAACGTTAAAGCCGTATGTTGAAACATAATTACCACCCCGAGGAATGAGTCGGTGCTCAAACCGAGTCAATTATGAAGATTGAAAATAGATGAAGACTGAAGAACAAGCAAAATAGAAGACTTTTAAGAATCTGCAGCTCCAGTTCACTTGGAGGCAGTTGCCATATCAATTTATGAAGTAAAAAATATATGCTAAAAAAAGAAACAAAATATTTTGGTAATTAAAATAACGGATTAGCTCTCTCCAACTTGTGTATAAAGTACAACCCCAATTCAAGAAAAAAAATTGTAAAGAAGAACAGAAAGCAATGATTTGCAAATCTCATAGACCCATATTTTATTCACAATAAATAATAAAAACACATATCAGATGTAGAAAGTGAAATATTTTACCATTTTATAAAAAAAAAGAACTTATTTAGAACTTGATTGCAAAAACACATCTCAAAAAACTTTGAACGGGGCAACAAAAACCTGCAGTATTAATAAAAAGAAAGTCTTGAATCTAAAAAAAAAAAAGTGTATGTTAGAGAGGCAGAAGCTGGGCCAAGGTTTACTAATCTGTGAAAAACTCCATCAAAAAGTTTTGGAATTTAAGAAAAATGTTCCTCAATATAAAATTGCAAAAACTTATATCCCACCATCTTCAGTACAAAATGTCATCAAAAGACTCAGAGAATCTGGTGAAATCCATGTGCGTAAGGGACAAGTCCGACAGTCAATATTGGATGCTTGTAATCTACGGGCCCTCAACACTTCCAGAAATCATTGTCAGTGAACCCAGTTTGCCGTGCAATCCACAAATGCAAGTTTAAGCTATATCATGCCAAGAAGAAGCCATATGTCAACATGATCCAGAAATTATGCCGTCTTCTCTGGGCCAAAGATCATTTAAAATGGACTGGGGAAAACTGGAAAACTGTCCTGTAGTCAGTTAAATCCAAATTTTAATATTCCTTTTGGAAACTACAGATGCAGACTGCAGACTCAAGAGGAGAGGGACCATCCAGCATACAGTTCAAAAGCCTGCATTTCTGATGGTATATGGTTATATTAGTTTCTATGGTGTGGACAGCTTGCACATCTGGACAAGGTACTATCAATACTGAACAGTAAATAGAGGTTTTAAAACAACATATACTTTCATTCAGATGTCTCTTTCAGGGAAGGTTTGCATACATCAGCAAGACAATACTAAACCACATACTGCATCCATCACAATAGCATGGCTTCACAGAAGAAGAGTTGGGTGCTGATCTTTCCTGCCTGCAGTCTAGATCTTTTACCAAAATAAAACATTTGGCACTGCTCCTCTTCGGGCAGATGAATATACTAAGCCGTCAATATGAAAATACAGAAAAAAAAACTTGAAAGATTCTTAAAACTTAGTTTATCACCCAATACATCCATCTTTAAAGAGAACTGTTTCGGGGTTGTTGTTCCTCATCAACCCTACCAGCTGGGAGAATCAGCACCTTCCAAGAGCCTGCTCACAAAGACCATATTGGTTGGTTAATAAGTTTGTTCTTTTCATAAATGCAGAAATATCTGAAAACAATTTTCTATGTGTTTCCTCAGGTCCTCTTTGACTACAATTACATTTTGTTTACAGATCAAACCTCATTAAAAGTGAAATATATGCAGCAATAGGAAGCATATAAAAGGGGGCAAATACTTTTTTTTACAACCCTGTAAATTCCTTTCTTTAAAGTCGTGGAGCTTTCCATTTAATTTCCCTATATATCCATGTTTATATTGGTATCTATATAAACATTTTATGACTAGTTTGCTTTTTTTTAACAGTCGTCTTTGATACGGAAACTTGAAACCCTGGCGTCCTAGACATTTACATACAGCAGGCGCAGATATTCTAATGTCAAGCTCCAACTTAATTTACATTACAAATTTATTTTCCAACATTAAATTCCGCATGTCTGTTCTTCCAAGCCCTCGAGAGGTTTAGATGCACTTAAAGCAAGTTATCCAATCCCTCATTTCTAATTCATTTTTAAGCTCCTGCTCTAAAGGAGAATCTGGTTTGAGACACTGTGTCGGCTCCTGGGGACCGTAGGCGAGTGACTTCTCCCCCATGTGCCCCAGGGTTCAAATACTAAAAAGCCAAAATTGTGATCCTTACTTTGCAAAGCATGATTGATCTCTGGTAGACGTTAGAGAAAATTAAGAATTGCCCTGTTGCAATATCACTAGAGAGCCAGTGAGGTAATCCTGAAATGTTGCCTAAAGGTGTTGGCAATATGATCGATATAGACAGGGCCAAGACGGAAAATTCTAAAAAGTGGTTAAAAGTATCAGTATCATTAAGTGAAAAAAATAACTACCGGTTCACTCCCCTGCTGCTCCAGCACCAATGCCTTGGTTACCCCCAACAATCCTGTAGCAACATCAGATACATCCTGAGCATGTCGGCTGCAGCCAATCACTGTCCCATTCAGTGAAGCTTACGGTACATGTACGGCACTTGATGGGTCGGGGATCGAATGGGTGAGCATTAGGTTTTTTGATTTTTATTCTTCCACATTGCCTACTTTTAGCTACATTTTTTAAAAATCCCAGCCAACACCTTAAAGTTAGGGCAGCAACCAGTGTATGACCGTGATGCACCATGAACTTGTGATGAGTGAGTAAAGATAACCATAGAAAATAATTTGCACATAAATACTGTATATGCACATGTAATATATACTGTACATGAAACAATTGGCAAAAGATGCAGATGACACCATCTAGGGTTGGACTGGCCTATCAGAGTACCAGAGGATCCCCTTGCAGGCCTAGAATCTAATTCCATAGGCCGCCCCAAAGGTACAGAAGAAAAACCTACTGTATTTGGATTCCTTTGGAGACAAACACTTTCCAACAGGGTCTATTTCTTTAAAACAAAAGCTATTAGAATTTACTGATGATATATGGGTTGGACCCTGACAATAATTTCCTTTGATGGGCCCAAGGAACTCAAGTCCAACACTGACACCATCTTTTGGTGTATATCTAAAGATGCAGCTACAAACACCACTAGAGAAAATCATGCTACATAGGAGTGAGATATACTGAGCCTTCATGCGACATTGTGTTCAATTTTATTATTCTACTACTTTTATTAGTGTAGACTGACTAAAGTCACACATTCACACACTACCTGTCCTGCGTTTCACTGTGTAACCCCAACATGTGATTTTGATCACTGCTGTAATTCTTATGGAAGCAGAGATCAGGTGAGCAGAGCAGTTTGTGTGCTTGCCAGGGAAGTGGCCATGCCAGTGGCCTTCCTCTCCTCCGGCTGGTGGCGTAGCTTTGATGTTTCTCCTTGCGGGTCATGGCTTACTTCTTGCCGGCAGTGCTTCTCACTGCCCGTATAGCGTGTGTGTTTGTGCACTTACTTTGACTCTTGAAGGGCCAGTGTGTGTGCACGATAGTCTTCTCCAGCCTGTGTCCAGCCACAATGGTACTTAAAGAGAACCTGTCACCAGGAAATTCCCTGATAAACCAGGCATGCTGCCTTGTAGAGCTCACTCTGCTGAATATAATGATACCTTTCGCTTGGTGATCTGTTGCTTTATGTGGAGCAAAAGTACTTTTAATCCAAATGCTTATGAGCTGATTTGAGTCCAGTAGTTGATAGGAGTCCAGCGTTTTTTTTCTATTCAGAGCTGTAGCCACGCCCCTATTCACTTCTTCAGATGTAAAAGGGGCATGGTTTATTTATTTATTGATCTATGGAAGTGAATAGGGGAGGGGCTACAGCTCTGAATAGAAAAAACGCTGGACTCATATCAACTACTGGACTCAAATTAGCTCATTAGCATATGGATAAAAAATACTTTTTCTCCACAATAAAGCAACAGATCACCAAGTGAAAGGTATCACTATATTCAGCAGAGTGATCCCTACAAGGCAGCATGCCTGGTTTATCACTGAATTTCCTGGTGACAGGTTCCCTTTAAGGTACCTTTCCCTTCAGGAGGTTTCAGTTTGCTTATTACGGCAAAGGTCTTACTTTTATCTTCCCATGTAATGACTCCTGCCTGTTTTCTGGATTTTGATCATTCTCTACCTGTCCTGACTCGTGCCCGATCTCAGGACTGACCCTTAGCTGCCTGCACTGACCTCAGACTGTTTACTGGATTTTACGTACTCTGCCTGCCCTAACCTCAGCCTGTCCCTGACTATGGTTGTGCTTAATCCCTCTGTGCACCTGACCCTTGTGGGTCAGCAGTTGCTTGAACAGAGACTACTACTCCATGAGGTAGTGGCCTGGTGGATCCCCTGCAGCGGAGTCCAGATCACGTACAGGTAAATAACGGAAGGGTGGTACATAGAAAATGCCCTTAGGAGTACCCAAGCCAAAATTTGTTCAAGTGACACAGCAGTTCCACACTTTGTAACTGTAAAATTGCAGAAAGGTGCAAGAAGAGTCATTGACTTTTATAAAATAGTTAACAGGAAGATTACAAAATCTGAAGAAAACCCACCAGTGGGTTTATTTTAGAATTGTTTTTCATTTTTCTTCTCACATTGGTGTTTTGGCCAAAATCCTGATATTCGTTGGTGTTTGTGAATCATAGCAATGGCACGTCTGTGTAAATGGATCGAAATGCATGTGGTATCATTTTACTTTTAATAGCTGTTGTGCTAGTTGTAAAACTCATCTGCCCTTGAACATTTTGGACTGAATCCTAGGAAACAATCAATAGCGAAAAAGACACCTGGTTTTATTATTCATTGCTTTCCAAGTTTTACAATGTAACCGGCAGCAATCTACATTTTGACATATCTCAGCTGACCAAAAACATCAGAATAAAATTTTTGTGATAGAAAACATATTAGTTGAAGACTTTTTAAAGAGAACTTGTTACTAGTCAGGTTTGCTTTAAACAAGTGGTATCTTGACTACAAACCCCGTTAAAACACAAAATATGGGATGCAATCTGCAATACTTCTGTCTGACCTTGCATTGTTCTCCGATACTTCCACTGATCTATGAGGAGCTCCCACATTCAGCTGATTGGAGAGTCATGTTGATTTAGAAGTCCCTTGACTTTTATGGATATAAGTAGACCTTACGAATCCATAACTATGGGGTCTAAAAGAGACAGAGTGGTGGATTTCTCTACTAGCTCAACATGAGCACTCCAATGTACCTTCATATATTTTTGCATTGCTATGAAAAGTATACATAGCTATACAAATTATATCTTTGCACCATGTGAACTTCTGTGTTTAACATACATGAACATTTTTAACGCCTCTGATGTTGCCTGGTTTTATTTGACAATCCCTCTTAACCAAAAAGGATCCTAATTATGATAGCCCCAGAAACCATATATAATCAGCAGGGGAGTCCGGCGGCAAGTGTTAAGCTCCCCTGCAGTCCCTCCACAGGGGAAGTGAAGTATTACATGGTAATCATTAAAACTAATGCACGATTACTCGATTGAATCAAGTAATTTAACATAAAAAAATCCTCGATGCAAATTTTTTGCATTGAGGATTCGTTTGTGTCATGTGACCATGGAGAGAGAGTGAAGCACCTGCTATCACCTACCGCTCCGTGGTCACCTGCTGGCCCATACCGCGCTGCACTTTCAGCCCTGACACATTGTGTCGCTGTGTGACGTCAAGACGGAAGTGCTGTGCGCGGAGAAGAAGACGGAGGATCTGTGGAGTGGCGTCCCTACAGGAAAGGTAAGTACTGGCACTTAAGGGGGCAAGCTGATGGCACGTAGGGGGGCAAGCTGATGGCATGTAGGGGGGCAAGCTGATGGCACTTAGGGGGGCAAGCTGATGGCACTTAGGGGGCAAGCTAATGGCACTTAGGGGGGAACAAGCTGATGGCACTTAGGGGGGCAAGCTGATGGCACTTAGGGCGCAAGCTGAAAGCACTTAGGGCGCAAGCTGATGGTACTTAGGGGGAACAAGCTGATGGCACTTAGGGGGGGCAAGCTGATGGCACTTAGGGGGGAACAAGCTGATGGCACTTAGGGGGCAAGCTGATAGCACTTAGGGGGCAAGCTGATGGCACTTCAGGGGAAATCTGATGGCACTTGGGGGGGGCAAGCTGATGGCACTTAGCGGGGAACAAGCTGATGGCACTTAAGGGGGTAAGCTGATGGCACATGGGGGGCAAGCTGATTGTACATGGGAGGCAAGCTGATGGCACTTAGGGAGGCAAGCTGATGGCACTAAGGGGGGGCAAGCTGATGGCACTTAGGGGGAAAGCTGATGGCACTTAGGGGGCAAGCTGATGACACTTAGGGGGGGAGCTGATAGCACTTAGGGGGGGCAAGCTGATAGCACTTAGGGGGAGGAAGCTGATGGCACTTAAGGGGGTAAGCTGATGACACATGGGGGGCAAGCTGATGGCACATGAGGGGCAAGCTGATGGCACTTAGGGGGCAAGCTGATGGCACTTAGGGGGCAAGCTGATGGCACTAAGGGGGGGCAAGCTGATGGCACTAAGGGGGAGCAAGCTGGTGGCACTTAGGGGGGGAGCGGATAGCACTTAGGGGGGGCAAGCTGATAGCACTTAGGAGGGCAAGCTGATGGCACTGAGGGGCAAGCTGATGGCACTAGGGGGGGCAAGATGATGGCACTAGGGGGGGAAAGCTGATGGCACTTAGGGGGCAGCTGATGGCACTGGGGGGTAGGTGAAGGCACTGGAGTGGGAGAGAGCTGAAGGCACTGGGGAAACAGAGCTGATGGAACGGGGGAGGTGATGGCACTGGGGGATAGTGGAGCTGATGGCACTGGGGGAAACTGATGCACTTTAGCTGATCGCACAGGGGGGAACAAAGGATGTTGGGGAATGATGGCAGGGGGTATGATACGTTGATGGCACTTAGGGGGGCAAGCTGATGGCACTTAGAGGGGGCAAGCTGATGGCACTTAGGGGGCAAACTGATGGCACTTAGGGGGGCAAGCTGATGGCACTTAGGGCGGGAGCTGATAGCACTTAGGGGGGCAAGCTGATAGAACTTAGGGGGGAAAGCTGATAGCACTATGGGGGGGCAAGCTGATGGCACTTAGGGGGAAAGTTGATGGCACTAGGGGGGCAAGCTGATGGCACTTAGGCGGCAAGCTGATGGCACTTAGGAGGGCAAGCTGATGGCACTTAAGGGGGCAGCTGATAGCACTGGGGGGGTAGCTGAAGGTACTGGAGTGGGAGAGGAGAGCTGAAGGTACTAGGGAAATGGAGCTGATGGAACGGGGGAGGTGATGGCACTGGGGGATAGTGGAGCTGATGGCACTGGGGGAAACTGATGCACTTTAGCTGATCGCACATGGAGTGAAAGGGAGTTGCATATGGAACCTTTTCTGTGTACAGTATACAGTGTTAGTATCCTGTGCTATGTAAATTTCCACCAGTACAATAGAGTTGTCATGATATCTAGTGTTGAGCGAATCGAAGCAGCTGAAGCGGAATTCGATCTGAAGTTCAGAAAAAATTCGAAGGCGAATTTTATCGCTCTTCATGGTAGCATATCCATTTTTTCTAAAATGGTGGCTGAAAATTTAAAAAATTATATTCACCTCATCCACTTGAACCCATCTGAGCGGTTAAATGGGTTCAAGTGGATGAGGACTGCGCGGGGGGCGGCCTTATTATTGTGCCCACTCCATGCAATGAAAAGGGATTTGGGACAAAGTACGGTAATTTGTAACTAATCAAATTTCTTAATGCCGAATCGAATTTTTCTTAACTTCGCTCATCACTGATTGTCCAATGCCCTAAAAAAAAATAATGAAATGTCTCTGCTCATAATGTCCCAGTCTATACAGTAAATACCATATAGCCATTGAGCATAGTATGCCATGATGTACAGACTACAGTGCACATTGATGCTTTTCTTCTACAGAAACTATCCATTAAAATAGAATGATTCCTAGGATTAGAGTATACAGTATTTAAAGAAAGATTACAGGTTTTGGGAAGCACAATTTTCTTTCTCACAGATGTAATGAATAATATCAACTTCAGCTAAACATAGAGCGTGTAGGGTTAATTCTACTTCTTTCCTTTGCTCAATGTCTTTACCAGATTAATATCCAAATAAATAGTCCCAAACTACACATATAGCATATATACACCATAATATCGTGGGAAACGGCAGACAGGAACCCGCGCTGTCATGTTTTTCCCGCAAACCGCTTCCTTTTTACATTCCAGTCATGTGAGGGCAATTTCTCCTGCATTACGGCGGCGGCTCCGGATAAGAGGTAGCACTGAGTTAATTACATATTCCAGGCAAGTCACAGAAAAGCGGTGAAAATAAGGCAATCACTATAGGACTATTTGACAATTCAAGCAGAGGAGCCGTGGAAATTACTTTGCAACCACAAACATTTGTGTCCTTTCGTTTCATTTTTAAAGGATTAAACAAAAGGGTCTGAGAAATTTGGTGAGACAAAAGCTATGAAAGGAGAAGCCCCTCAGAAGGTAGCACGTTCCGTATGACTTGAACAGAGGAGGATTTTGGTAGATGTGTTCTCATCGTTGGCAAAGCACCCATCACTCAGTCACTTATATAGACTCCATTTCATGTCATCACCACCAGACCCAGCAAGTAAATTTTGTGCCATTGAGTCATAAAATATGAGCAGATTATTTTGTGGTCATGGGGTGAGGTCATGAAACCTCAAATCAATAGCCGGACTTTTATATGGTATGTCTACCAGTGACTTACAGTACAATATGCAGAGGAGAAGCTTGAACCATAAATATTGCTGGAGGTTGTCCTAAGACAGAATCAGTCTCCTTCCACCTCTGGCAGCTGAAAATATTGTTCCTTCTGACATCCAGCTATACTGTCATTTGTTATGGCATATGGACATCAGAGATGGAGTCTTCCTACTTGGGGCCACTTCTATAAGCCAGAATAGATTCACTCTATAAGACTGGTCCCTATGATGTAGACAGAGGTTGTCTTCAAGAGCCAACCCTTACAATGTGTTGGTTTGTGCCTAGAATTTAGTATGCAATTGAAATAAGATGTCTTTGCAGCTGCACATCTTGCTCTTTTCTTGTCTTCCAGAGGGTCCTTTGGCCTCATATGAATTCTAGGCGTGATTGCGTCTCCACACCCTGTATATATGAGGTCTGACAATAAAGTTCTCCCAATCATGAGCTTGTCGGGGCAGCACTATAAAGAAACTCGAGTAGGCTTTCATAACCTTATCATGTCAGGGTTTTACCACTGTGTTTTGGTAGACCCTCAGCAAATTAATTCTGATTGGCGACTAGTAATGTCTGTGCGTGTTTCTGTATCCCGTCACAAGAATGTCGGAGCTTGTATTAGAGCAGTGTTCTTCAACCTTTTTTGTGCCAAGGCACACTTTTCTTATGAAAAAAATCACGAGGCACACCACACCGCCAGCTCATCCCCCCGACCAACCGAGCTGGTCAACTCCAGACAGTGCAGGTGGGGCTGCCCTGAGCTGGGGGCCCTGAGCTGAGGGCTTTTCCCGCCCAGCGCCCGCTCATCTCTCAACCAACGTCCGTCCCCCCCCATCACATTTGCCTGTAAAATTACCTGCTGCTGCTGATACAGTGCAGCAGGTGCATCCTGAGCTGAGGGCTTTTTTCCCGCCAGCTCATCTATCATTGTCAAGTTCCCATCCTCCCCTCCCCTCTCCTCTCCTCTCCTCATATCTCAGGACCGGGTGGTGCTGTGCTTGGCTTGAAGTTAAATTGGCGTGCCTGTGAATGAACTTACTTACCTGCTCCTATGGCTCCTGTCCTGGCTCTGGATGATGAGTCCCGTCCTCCTTCCCTCTCAGTCTCTTCTCCGGCTCTGCTCCACCTCCGAGTGCTGCTGTGCAAGTAGCGCAGGGCGCATGTTCCCAAATCCCGCGAGACCTGCCGCGACCTCGAGAATAGTGTTGAGCTCGAATTATTTGCGAATATTCGTGGTAAAAAAAATCGCATATTCGCGAATAATTCGAGCTCACGGACACGGCACACCGGACAATATCTCAGGGCACACTAGTGTGCCGCGGCACAGTGGTTGAAAACCACTGTATTAGAGCAACGAACAGTGATAAACTTGGCAAGAGTGAAAGATAAATCAGGGAAATGTTATTGAAAGTTTATGGTGATAACGCTAAAAATAAAACAATACAATCTCAAAATGAAGCTGCAAAGTCCACAATGGAAGATTGCCGATTCTCCCCAACAACAAAACCTTCCACCATTTCCTATCAAAAATCAAAACAATGTTTGGCATTAGAGGGATTGTTCACTATGAATTTATTTCTTAATTTCTTATATTATTTATGGAAGAAGAGACATCTTATTGAAGTTTGCAGCAGGCGTTATAGGAAAATATGAATGGATGTAGTTCAGAACTGTGTTTGTCTTGTAGGGATCATGTTAGAATGTCTCATGCAGCCTCATAGGTTCCTGATGTTCCTCCTATCTCCATTCCCCCAAGTCAGACCAAGAGGCTTATAACATGGTCTTTTGCCTATATCCATCTTCATTCCTAAAATTAGAATTATATCCATATGCAGTGTAGCAATATTCCAACGACTTTTCCTGATACGATAGACCCTTGGCCCTTAATACCAATATGATGTAGTACCCATAAGAATGTTATATACCTTGCATTTACTATTGTCTAAAGTTGATAATTACATCATATTTAACAAAAAGAGAGGCATTTTGATTACTTTGATGCCAATGTTAATTAATCAAATCAAAGGTACAACTTAAGGACTTTCCACAAAACCAAAATTGCTTCGACTTTTAGCACAGCAAACAGACTCTCTTGACTGTTATACCATTCAAGGCAACCATAGAGGGAAGAGTGACTCAATTACAGCATCACGCATTACACTGATAAGTGAAATATTCTTCTGTGGACATCTTTATCTAGACTTATCAAGAGAATGATAGAGCTTCCTTACTGTTATCTCAATTCTGCCCCTATTATTAGGGTCCATTCACACGTCCGTAGTGTATGCACCCATCCGGCTCCCCTATAGAAATGTCTATTCTTGTCCGCTATTGCGGACAAGAATAGGACATGTTCTATTTTTTTTCCGGGAACCGCGGACCGGAAGTACAGAGCGTGGACCGGAAATGCAGATACGGACAGCACAATGTGTGCTGGCCACATACTTTCCGTCCCAATTGAGAATAAATGGGTCCGCACCCATTCCGCAGAATAGCAGAACGGATGCGGACCCATTCTACGGACGTGTGAATGGACCCTTATCATGAGGATTACCCTTCAGATAACACCTTCCCCTCAGAGCAGCAGTAAACTACCAATGGATCAATAATAGGAGTTTTATATCTTTTTGCTGACAGCAGGACAATATTTTGTATTTCATTTTCAGTGACATAGTACTACCAGAATGAAAATCAGTCAAAAATGTGGAAAAATATTTTCTTTGAATATAGTTTAAAAAAAAACAGATACCCCTTTCTGATGAAAGTGTTCCTTTAAGTAAAAAATGGGGAACCAGCATTAAAACAATTGATGTACCTACTACATATTTCACTGTATCCCCTGAGTGCTGGATTGTTGGGTTGTAATGTAATTTTTTTGACATTCTATCACTTATTACTCATGAAAAAGGTATTTTTTCTTTTGATTCTGTGAATAATCATTTTAATTCTGTGAAACAAAGCTTTAATAATGCTCGTCACTCCATTTGTATGCAGTGATTCAAAGTCTAGAAATTTTGAATTTTACTATTTAATTAAATCAGTTCTTATTAAAAAAAATACCCAACATATGGAAATCACTATAGTAACAAATTGCAATTTCAATTTAATAAAAAGTCCAACTAAATCCATCTGCACCAATTAAAATCAGTTTTCATTAGTGGGGCTCGGGGAAAAAAAACGTTTAATTTCAGTCTTGCATATAAATAAAATGATTTAGTGAATGAAAACTTTTTGGATCAGAGTGATATAATAATCACCTGTTATAATGGATTATTATTGGCCTGAAGCCTCTAGCCCAATAACATCTTCTTACAGTACGTGAAATGGTTTTTAAGGGCACAATTACATGTGCAAGTCTTTTTTTCCTGAGGTTTAAAAACCTAAATGAATGTCCACCCCGAATAGTCTAAATTCTGCGATTCTTTTCTGAATGTATTTTTAGAATAACCGGGGCCCCATTTCTGTGATACACAGCTCCAAATCCTTCCATAGTCATAAAGTTAAGTGGGTTGCGCCACTAATATAAATGTATCCCATCCAACAGAGATCGCTGTTATATCACTTTTCCCAAATATCACTAGTTATCAAAACTTCTTTACTCTAAAGTTATTGGCCAACCATTGCGCCCTGTGGTGAATCAGTTTTGATTTCCTGTTGGCCAGAATGATTCATTACCTAGTCCACTGCTGGGGCCTCCACCTATGGAGGTGGTGGAGGCCAGTGCAACATTGGTGAATCATTTATTCTGGCGCGGCCGACCCAAAGTTCCTGTAGAGTTTCATTCAGGTATCTGCGACTATTCAGCTGGAAATGAGAAGAGGCACCATCCTGCTGATAGCCTACATTTGGCAGATCTTCTTCTATCTGTGGGATAAGCCATTCCCTTAACATTTCTAGGGAGGAGTGGCCAGTGACTGTGTTTTTTTGGCAAAAAAGAAAGGACCATAGACTTTGCCCCTGCTCTCTGCACAGAGCGTGTTTACGCTCACTGCACAGAGCCCTTGAAGAATTTGTAGTCTGTATGGTAGTTGCAACCCAGACATTTTTGTAAGATACGCCACACTCTGGTTTGTGATACTTAAAGTTCCATACTAATCAGCCTGGAGACTATGCTCGTACATGGTTTGAATCCTGTTCACTGTCTCCTCTGAAGCCTTTTGGCGACCCAGACTTTTCCCATGACATTTCCCATGGTTTTGAATTGCTTCAACCAACACAAAATGCAGTTTTTATGCGGAGCACATTTGCCAAATTTATTCAGAAAATTTTGCTTATCCTGCCTGTTCTTTCAAATTCACAAAAACATTCTCTTGATGCAGCATCTCCATCTTAAACCTCCTCCTTTGTGTACAGACATAAAGCGTACCTGAGTTTGCAAAAAAGTTTGCATAATGGCTGTGCTTCTTTGTACAATCATAACAGTGAAGGAATATGTATTTTGGGCTTCTCTAATGTATTTTTTCTGCTAATTATTCCCTTCTTTAGCTGCACAGCTAGATGCATTTCTTTCACAAACACAGGATATCTCCCTTCTGTGGAATCTGTCAGCACTGTACTGATATGACATCCTTTTCCTTACTTCCTACTATGTTTGTTTTCAGTTCTAGAGCTCACAAAACAGATCAGCAGGGAGCTCACACTTACTGAAAGGCAGGACGCTCCTGTGATCTTCAGAAGCAGTGTTAAAGCAGTTCTTTTTATCAGACTCAGGATCTGAGCTAGTTCTGACACCACTCCAATTCCTCTCTGCCATCTTCTGTGTCTCTGTTACTAGGGATGGATATTGTCTAAAAACTGGCAGTGGACTGCAAATTAGGTAGAAGTGAGACCCCTAGTGGCCATGACTTTACAGCCTTGTTTCAGTTGGATGCAGGCAGATTTTTTAAATGAAGTGATTTAGAAATTTGCTAGTTACACCATTTTCTATTAAATAAAATGAAATTGTGTGAAAGTATAGTGACTGTTTAAACAAAATGCATTGGCATGTCTAGACAAAAATGTCAGGTTTAAAGATGCATCACATTTATCAAACAACGTGTGACGTTTCATAAATTTGGCTTAAATTGCGGCATCAAAGACTCCCTCGAAACTGACTTTAAATAATACCCTCTTCATAAATCACCTACAAAGCAGGGAGAAAGAACTGGGGGACGACTGATGCATCTTCACCAGTGCTTTATCTGAAAAAACTAATTGTATGCTGCCAGTCAGACTGATGCTGTAAAGCCCTCTGCTCTCATGTGCTTAATCTGCACTTTCTCGATTAAACCTGCCAATGTCATCTGGTCTCGTCTGACAGACAGGCTTTGTAGCATAGCAATCACATCCACTTTATATTATGAATCCATGAGTCTACTTCTATAAACCAAGTATATTTCGTCCAAAGTACATCAGTGTCACGTTGACACTTCTGTATATTTTTAATGGTTAGCCTTATTCTATGTGAACTCATCACTTAAAGGGCTTCACCGAGACGGGAACCCCTTTTATATGGCTAGGTAGAGTGCATCTGTCACCAGCCTTCTGCTTCCTCTGCCATACACGCTTCTGCAAAGAGATATCTCCCAAGGAACAAGAACCATCTCGCTAGCACCACCTTGTGGCAGAGGCTCCCTGTGAGTCAAAACATGACTTTTTAACAAGCCTGGGACATGACAAAAGAAAATAACCAAGCCAAATATCCATCCATAGACAGCTTTTTTCAGAGTGCTTGCCCCTGATCAGTAGGATTATGGCTGGCTGAGGGACATGCCTTGGATGCAGCTAGGTCACCTTAAGAAGACCTTCTGTGTATCGAGACTTATAGGGAATGTCTTCCTAGCGCCACCTAGTGAAAATGGCACCCTATGAATCAAAAGCAGACTCCCTCGGTTGTGCACCATGGTGTTCCTCTAGGGTACACCTCAGTATGAGGTCTCCCGAATAGAGGAAGGTGGGGGGACCTTGATGTTGATAGATTGTAGGGCTCATGCACACGACCGTTGTTTTGCGGTCGGTTTTTAAAGGATCCGTTGTTTCGCATCTGGGTTTTTTTTTTCTCTGATTTAAGTCCTTTTCCGTTCCGTTATTCCACAAAACATATCCGTATGGTTTCCGTATGCAATCCGTTTTGCGGACCGCAAAACACATACGGTGCATGAGGCCTAAGTCTGAGGGTGCTACCACAGCGGCGGTGCTGTGCTATGGATGCGGCAGAAAAATGCATTTAAAAAAAGTTTTTTTGCCGAATCAGTTCCGCAGCGACGTTTGGCAGCACCCTTAAGCTGTTACTGATTGAAAATTTGCTCTATTTCTTTTTTTCATTCAGTCCATATCTTTGAAAGAAGGTTAAAAAAGAGTTGATTGAGAATATCTTTATGATTCTAACTATAGAATAACGGAGACGGCCTTGAAGGGTGCACCCTGAAAGTTACGCCAGTACAAAGTGGTAAGTTAAAGAACAGCCAATTACAATATAATTACACTTTCTTCAACAAAGCCATCGCACTGAATGCACAGTAATGGGCGTAGAAAATGGACAAGGACTGTACAAATTAAATTATATTTAGCCGGTACAAAAAGCATCTATAGAAATGATGATAATTCTACTGGGATGGACAATATGAGTCAATGTTCTTGCTTTCCCGTTCCAGCAAATGCATTAAATTGCTAAAAGGTGTGGGGGAGGGGACCGTGCATGGCAATGGACCACAGCTATGATATTTGCAAATTTAAAGTGAGTTCCAGTGTACAGTTTCAAAAGTCACAAAGTTGTCAAAGTTACTAACTGCCATTGTTCCCTATTAAAGGGGTTGTGCGGGAATTTACTTATTTTTTTTTTTAAAGGCCCTGCATGTTGGCATGTTGTGGGGATTGGTTTTATTATATTACACCATGCAGGCCCTACCTATCCTACCAATATCAGGAGCCCAAGAAAACCCATTGAACCTAAATAAAAAGACGTGCAAAAGAAATCTAATCTTCCAGGAACCGAACCTTGTTCTCAGAATACACATTGAGGAGATTTAGCAGCTGCCCATACCGACTCATCAGATTCCAGCTCTTATTTTTCAGAAATTATTTTTTAAATTGGTTTTGCTTTGAGCCGTTTTATTATATATCCCCCTTTATCTTCTTTTAGGCAGTGGCAAAGGGCATATCATTTGAAGGGGCACCACTGGCCCTAACGGTCTGGACCCCAGGAGCTTGCACACCCAATCCTCCACTTGACACTCCTACCAACAGAAAGGCAGCTGCACAGGAATCAGCTCAGTGCATTACTAGTTTATGGATTGGGTAGTGTTGGTTAGGTAACTGTTTGGCAGTGCCAATTGGGCAGTAAATGGTGTAAATATATCATGATGAGGGACATCAACAGAATTGCATAGTGGCCCTGAGTATATGGAGACCCCAAATAATCAATTTTTTGGGCAATAATATTTGGGCACTACATAGTACTTTATAATGGGGCATCAATCGAATAGACTGCGTTGGGCACTGCCTAGTGGTGGCCCTGAGTATGACAACAAGCCATTTACTTAGTTGGTTATATATCACCTTTTCAACGAGTCAGTCCTGGCTTGCCCGAGCAGCACTTTTATGAAGTGGCGATATAGAGGAGCAACAACAAATCTAGTGCAATTCCATCGGTCACAGGGGCAGACATATCATAAGTGGAACTGGTGGGGCAATAAGAAAAGGATACCTTAATGCAGCTTCTTAATGTAAAATTAGATTGCCTGTAAGAGACTGAGTCTAATGAACTTCCTGGCTCACAATTCCTGATTGTTAAGAGAGAAATCAGGGGGTGCCCTATGAGGAGCTATCAGAGAGCAAGGGACCCATCTTTTCTACTTGCACAGGGACCCGTTTCTGTCTGTGTTCATACATAGTCTACTACTGGAGAGGGGTCGTTGATCCAGGGAGTTATTCTGATTGCCTGATTGGAGTCGGGGAGGAATTTTTTCCCCTTAAGTGGGGAAAATTGGGCTTCTGCCTCACAGGTTTTTTTTTTGCCTTCTTCTGGATCAACTTGCAGGATAACAGTCCGAACTGGATGGACAGATGTCTTTTTTCGGCCTCATATACTATGTTACTATATTAGATAAAGAACAGTTGTAGGGATCTATTCAGTTTTGTCCCCACTGTGTACACTGCTGAGCAGCTCAATGTGGGTGGAGCTACTGCGTGATTGACAGCTGTGTTTTAATTGATGGATTCTCTTATATCTCAGTCTGGTATTTGGAGACTGGCAGCCTATTTTATAAATGACCTGCTAGAGGTCACAATGTTTCATTGTATGCAACTTGCAAGCTCTTCCGAGGAATATCTTTACTTCAAAGCAGTGCAAAGTCAGTATAGGTTTTGTCATTTTCGAAGACAAATAATCAGCCCTAGAGGTAAACACACGATTAGCAGCAATATGTCGCTTCCTTGTCCAGATAGCGGTTGTTATTATCTGATATTAGAGAATTTGACCTCATTTAGCGGGGTGATCACTGGTTCTTGCCAGTAGCAGTGGCAGCGAAGAGACTGGGGAAATGAGAACATGAACATGAGCAAGTCCAGAGGTTAAGTGATATTTTATTGCCTGTAAAATTATATAGCATCTACTATGAGCAGAAAATTACCGGCGCGTTCCAAGCTATACTGGAGCTTAAATACGTATGGCTCCAATATAGTACAGATATCGTAACATAATGATAGGAGCACCATAGATTAATGGTTTGGTGAAATATGACCTAGATATTGTGGGCGATCAATCTTCCAGAAAGATTTAGACGTAGTTAAGCTTTTCTTACAGCATACAGTGGCTTAAAGGGAAACTCTACTCATAACACATAATTTATCTTTTAGTTTGTCCACTTTTTCATGGTTTTCCCAGACTTTTTAACTTATGATCTATCCTCTGGATAGGTCATCAGTATCTGATCCGTGGGGATCCAACACCCGGGACCCCCAAGGATCAGCTGTTTGACAAGATATCGTTGCTCACAGTAGAACCACCGCCTTCTCGTAGCTTACCAAGCTGTACATTGGTATTGTAGCTCACCTTCATTCACTTCGATGAGCGGGATGCCAAGCACAGCTGCTATATAGTGTACGGCGGTGCCTGGCCCATCGCCAGCAAATGGAGGAGGAAAGTTTTATTTTTTTTGGTTTTTAGACTATTTCAGGTTAAATCGATTTGTTACCACGAAGCACAAGGAGATTCGGCTTCGTGGCGAATCAAATTTATCCTCAAATTTGAATCGAATTCCACTTCGTTGGATTCAATTCGCTCATCTCTAGTCATCACTATCAAAATCTCACAAAAACCCCTTTAATACTTTATCTCCTGTTATGATGCACGCCTGATTTTAGCTTCCAAAACCGGATCACGAAACCCAAATGTGTAGTCATCATCTGAAAATGGTGGAGATCCACCAAAACCTCACAACAGAAAGAGTGCAGTGCGCATTTCAAAATGTTTCATGTGGAAAATGTCTGCAGCATGTGGATGAGATTTGTAATATATCAACGGCCTGGCTAGGACTGTAATCCGCTATGGATATTACCTGCGCATGTCAGATGTGGCCTACTTTATAGGGAGAGTTCAGCCTGGCGGCAGATCATCTATACCTTAAGCCTTCTAAGATGTTAATCCAGGACTGGCCTTTTTGCTGAACATTTTAAGTAAAAAATAGTCTTCTCCATCCAACAATATGGGAGTTTGGGAGATGCAGATGGCACATAAATAGTTCAAAGCGCTGGAAAACAACAGACAAGGCATCCTGGATTAGCGCCCACTCTTCTTAGTCTTTATGAGAAAAGAACGATGATAAAAATCTAAGTTTAATCAAACTAGAAAAAAATGTCACATTTATCAGATAGGGAGAAATATGTTTTTGGTTTAAAATGTAGGAAACAATCTGTTGGGTTTCTTTCTAATTCAGTACAGTTTAGGAATGATCATGTGTGTACTATTGTTTTTCCTTGTTTTAGAAGACATTTTTAAATTTAGATTTTAGGGACAACGTAGGAAAATGTGTCCTTCCACAAAGGCCAAGAATAGAATTTTTTTTTATATGGGAACTGAGAGTTGCAATACTATTAGATTTTCTGGCAATAAAGGTAAAACTCAATCTAAAATGTAAAATACTGTAATGTTAGCATTTGCTTTACAAGCCTGTGCTAGGGTCCCTCACAAGGCTGCTGTAGAGAACTCTAATGTATGTAGAGTTTTTTTTCTTTCTAAGGAATTCCATAAGAATTCAACAGAAAATATGGCATGGCATGCTCTATGGTATGGTGGTTTATTGAGGTAGTCTCCCCTAGATGTCTGCATCATAAGTTTACATGGTTATAAGGTTATAAGATTACATGTGCATTACTTCTAAGGCCCCATTCACATCCAATTTTTGCTGTGTGGTTACAATGTATGCCAGGGAAGCTCCGGTTATGTTTTTTTTTACCATCTATGTACAGTTACCATGTATGGACAGTTATCATATATAACAGTTACCATGTATGGACAGTTACCATGTATAACAGTTACCAGGTATGGACAGTTATCATATATAACAGTTACCATGTATGGACAGTAACCATGTATGGACAGTTATCATATATAACAGTTACCATGTATGGACAGTTATCATATATAACAGTTACCATGTATGGACAGTAACCATGTATGGACAGTTATCATATATAGCAGTTACCATGTATGGACAGTTACCATGTATGGACAGTGACCATGTATTGACAGTTATCATATATAAAAGTTACCATGTATGGACAGTAACCATGTATGGACAATTATCATGTATGGACAGTTATCATATATAACAGTTACCAAGTATGGACAGTAACCATGTATAACAGTTACCATGTATGGACAGTTACCATGTATGGACAGTTACCATATATACCAGTTACCATGTATGGACAGTTATCATATATAACAGTTACCATGTATGGACAGTTACCATGTATGGACAGTTATCACATATACCAGTTACCATGTATGGACAGTTACCATGTATGGACAGTGACCATGTATGGACAGTTATCATATATACCAGTTACCATGTATGGACAGTAACCATGTATGGACAGGTATCATATATAACAGTTACCATGTATGGATAGTTACCATGTATGGACAGTAACCATGTATGGACAGTTATCATATATACCACTAACCATGTATGGACAGTTACCATGTATGGACAGTAACTATGTATGAACAGTTACCATATATAACAGTTACCATGTATGGACAGTAACCATGTATGGACAGTTATCATATATACCAGTTACCATGTATGGACAGTTACCATGTATGGACAGTAACCATGTATGGACAGTTACCATATATACCAGTTACATTGTATGGACAGTAACCATGTATGGACAGTTATCATATATAACAGTTACCATGTATGGACAGTTACCATGTATGGACAGTTATCATATATAACAGTTACCATGTATGGACAGTGACCATGTATGGACAGTTACCATATATAACAGTTACCATGTATGGACAGTTACCATGTATGGACAGTTATCATATATACCAGTTACCATGTATGGACAGTTATCATATATACCAGTTACCATGTATGGATAGTTACCATGTATGGACAGTTATCATATATACCAGTTACCATGTATGGACAGTAACCATGTATGGACAGTTATCATATATAACAGTTACCATGTATGAATAGTTACCATGTATGGACAGTTACCATATATAACTGTAATCATATATAACAGTTACCATGTATGGACAGTTACCATATATAACAGTTATCATATATAACAGTTACCATGTATGGACAGGTACTATATATAACAGCTACCATGTATGGACAGTTACCATGTATGGGCAGTAACCATGTATGGACAGTTACCATGTATGGACAGTTATCATATATAACAGTTACCATGTATGGACAGTAACCATGTATGGACAGTTATCATATATAGCAGTTACCATGTATGGACAGTTACCATGTATGGACAGTGACCATGTATGGACAGTTATCATATATACCAGTTACCATGTATGGACAGTAACCATGTATGGACAGGTATCATATATAACAGTTACCATGTATGGATAGTTACCATGTATGGACAGTAACCATGTATGGACAGTTACCATGTATGGACAGTAACTATGTATGGACAGTTATCATATATACCAGTTACCATGTATGGACAGTAACCATGTATGGACAGTTACCATATATAACAGTTACCATGTATGGACAGTAACCATGTATGGACAGTTATCATATATAACAGTTACCATGTATGGACAGTGACCATGTATGGACAGTTATCATATATAACAGTTACCATGTATGGACAGTGACCATGTATGGACAGTTACCATATATAACAGTTACCATGTATGGACAGTTACCATGTATGGACAGTTACCATATATAGCAGTTACCATGTATGAATAGTAACCATGTATGGACAGTTATCATATATAACAGTTACCATGTATGGATAGTTACCATGTATGGACAGTTATCATATATACCAGTTACCATGTATGGACAGTTACCATGTATGGGCAGTAACCATGTATGGACAGTTACCATGTATGGACAGGTACTTTATATAACAGTTACCATGTATGGACAGTAACCATGTATAACAGTTACCATGTATGGACAGTAACCATGTATGGACAGTAACCATGTATGGACAGTTATCATATATAACAGTTACCATGTATGGACAGTAACCATGTATAACAGTTACCATGTATGGACAGTTATCATATATAACAGTTACCATGTATGGACAGTAACCATGTATGGACAGTGACCATGTATGGACAGGTACTATATATAACAGTTACCATGTATGGACAGTTACCATGTATACGAGTTACCATGTATGGACAGTAACCATGTATAACAGTTACCATGTATGGACAGTAACCATGTATAACAGTAACCATGTATGGACAGTTATCATATATAATAGTTACCATGTATGGACTTTAACTATGTATGGACAGTTACCATATATAACAGTTACCATGTATGGACAGTTACTATATATAACAGTTACCATGTATGGACAGTTTTACCACAGGAGCTTTATTGGTTGGAGAAAAAAGAGAGATGAAGTCACCAGACAGTGGGTCAGGATTTAGACAGGGTGCAAGGGACTCTGGCTGTGGGCTGAAAGGTGGGGTATTGATTATGGATACTTGTAGTCTGTGCCAGTAATGGCAGGAATGGTGACACCCTCTAGAAGAAGCTGTGGTCACCAACATAGGACCAAGAACTCGGCTTTCTGCTAACTGGACTGTGGGGTACAGACTCTGGACACAGCCTCACAGCTGATTGACAGAAGAACAAAGAGTGGGACTGACTCTCTGTGAGGTATCCCACTGTATGCCTATATACTTAGATATGTTGCTGCTTTCCATCAGGGATATACATCGGGAGAACTCCTGATATATATCTAAGACTGAAGACTAACAATTCGATGTGAACACCGCCTAACTTTGTTATCTGATGATGATGATATAGTAGGTTCACACAGAGTTTTTGGAGGAGGTTTTGAGGCCAAAGCCAAAATTGGATCCATCAGGAAGGAGAAGAATAAGTCCTTCCTTCATATTTCCAATTCCTTTCAAATTCACTTCTGATTTTGTAGAAAAAAAAAACACAGGAATATCTGCCTCAAAACCTCCACCAAAAAAACTCTGTGTGAACCTAACCCCTACAGTTACGGTTCGACAACATCAGTGTTTCCCTGTGGGGAAAAAGTTGCATTCAAGTTGTGACAGTCACAAGAATTTTGATCACTTTGGAAATCTCTTTATTGAAAGGCCATTTTGTCCCACACTGACCTCATATGAGAATTTTTTTTCCAACTTTTAAAAGAGCGAATGTGACAGTTAAGTCTTATTCTTAATCAGTAACTGCAAACTGGTTCCCTCTGCTGAGTCTTTGTTTGCAGCCTCATGAAATTCCACATTATATTGCTCTTCTGTGCTAGAGCAGATTATCAGATGCCGGGGATTTATTTAAATGTAAAAGTATTTCACTACCTTAAATATATATATATTTTTAAAAATCACATTCTGTCTGAAAGACTTATTTAACTTTTTTTCTATTCCATCAAATTATTTTATTTTTCCAGGGAAAACTGTTAAAATCATCTAGCAATATGAGATTTTTACAGCCGATGTTTCCCATTTTCGGATGGATCGATTTTCAATATAAGAAATGTGACCTACTGCACTGAGGAGAATGAATGCCATAGTAATAAATATAGCATTATACAAACGATGGGAAAACGAAGCCTTGTAGTGAACAAGTAGGCTCAGGTTTCCACGTCGATAAAATATGCTTTCTGGGAAGTAGGAATATTAAAAAATAATGTTTTCTTTTGGTTCCGCACACGGCACGATATTATTTTTGTGTGAGGTTAAGTACTATAGGATAACATATTCTCCATTTTCTCACACACCACATTTTTGTAATCTTGTCTGCACCGCTAATTATTTTGTGATGGGTGGTGGTTTCAGAACCCGCCGCAATTTCATGAGAGGAAACCAATGTAGAATACACATAATATCATATATATAAAAAAATACTAAATTGTCACATAAGATCTGGTCTTCTCATATAAATGGTGTTTTGGAGAAGTTTCAATGTACGTTCAGTTTTTGCTGTGGCTTTTATCATGCATTGTTAGTTTTAAAAGCCATGGACACCTGGGGGGCAGTTGTTTTATTATTGTATTTTACTCATTTAGGGCTGAACATTATATTTTTCATTGGTCTTTGTTACAAATTGTCATTTTTCACTGCATCTGATTCTTCATTTCAATGAATCCATCAGGGAGCTGCTCTGACGGCTTGTTCTACAGGTCTTATCTCTGACTTCCTGAGAGCTCGCTAACACACATTTCAGCTAAATCCTTATGAAACTGATACAAATCTAGCTAAATTACGTGTTTATGAGGGCTACAGATCGAGCTTTCAGAGCAGCTCCCTGATGGATTCACTGTGAAGCAGAAAGCTACATTCTGTAAATACACCAAAAGTGAAAGCTGTAGAGAAAAACGGTTAAAAATGTTTAATAAAGACCAATTGATAAAATTACTTTTAACCCAAAATGACTAGAATGCAATGATAAAAATTATGTCTCCAGAGGTGTCCATAGCCTTTGAATTTGGAAGGATCAGTGTAGTCTCCATGGATGTCTAGAGCCGTAGCTGCTGCACCGTGCCTCCATATGGCACTGTAATATGGAGATATTCTCCTCCAGAAGCAATGGTACCTCTGTAATATGTTGTCCAATGGTGGTAGCCTAAGTATGAAATGAAGCAGATGGATCTACAGTAGAACACCATGACTGCAATGGCTGCTCTATTATGGCTATTTGGTATATTGTGCATGAGTATGTGACTGTAAATTCAAAGATCTCAATGGGACCTTTAGTTGACATTATCTCCTTTTTTTTACCACCAGGTCTTCGGATTATGGAACTACATACACAAAGCTAAACCTGCAGCCTGGTGTCACCACAGTAATTGATAAGTTGTACATCTGTCCCACCAACAAGAAGAAGGTAAGAACTTCTAGATTCTAGTTTTATTGGTTTTCCTTTTGCAGTTTTCAGCCAGTTATGATTCTGAAAAGTAGTAGTAGGCCTCTCTTACCTTACTTTGGGCCATGACCTGGTGGATTGTCAAAACATGGACCATTACCATATTATGAATGGTCCTCTCCTTGTGTATATTTTCTATAGGAGAAATATAACCCAAGTATTACACGTGCATATTGTATTGTATGATGTTGTGACATGGGATGTCTTTGACCTCGGGTTTATTTTGGCTCATATAATTTTGTTTATATTATGTCTCTGAATTTCAGCCTCAAATGTTGAGGCAACACTGAGACTGATCTAGTAAAAGCTTTGTTGTAGGCCGTTCTGTCTCTAGTCCTTTTGTAGACCCTATGTACAGTATAATGTTGTATCATCACTGACCAAGCGCTTGATTAGGCTTTCAATGAAATCCCCTTAACTTGACCCTATGTATACATTGAATAATGTTGTGACATCACTTACCTTGAAGTGGTGACATCACCTTGCTGTTATGTATGCATTCTGTGCAGCCGGGACATCAATTAACATGATCCTATATACAGTATACATTTACGCTATTCAGCTGTGACATCACCTACCTTTACCCCATGTTTGCATTGTATGGTCTCGTGATATCACTCACCTCAGTATTTCACTTTTATTGCGGTGACATCACTGTCCTTGGCTTTAAGTACAGTATACATGCAATGTGTATGCGGTGTATGATTGTAATGACATCACTGTCTCTTTATATTTTTTGTGCGTGGCTCTTAACATATGGATGTTTTTATCATAGGTTCTTGTGACCACACTGACCTTTACGCTATCAATGTATCAGTTTGTGACATTTTTCACCATATTATATGTATTGTATGACGGCAAAAATGACTTACTGACCCCACTCATCCAGACTTATTGTGACATCACTTTAGCTCGCACTGGATAACCTTGAACCTATCTACCTATTGTGCACGCATTTATTGTGGCATTGCTGAATATACCTACAAAGGGATGACGCTTGCACTACAAGTACGGTCGGTGGAGGCTGTTTCTCGTAGTACATACGATATTACAAGGGCACTCGTCTTCTTTTCTTTTGCTCTTTCATTTCATAATAAAAATCAGTTCAATTATCAGTATGGGTCCATAAAACAATTATGATAATGGATCGTGCTATGTATGCATATTACACTGCTATTTAGCTCTGCCATTCATTTGCACCACTTTATTGTGATTATATTTCTGCCAGCATTCTTGCCCTTAAAGCGTTTGTCTCATCTCCGACACTGGTGGGACTGGCACCTACATCGGGAATGGAGCCCTGAAAGTGGTGGAGGACGCAGTGCGCAGCCGTTCTTAATTCATTTCTATGGGGCCACCGAGCGCTGGCCTGACTATTTCCGTAGGGCCCATAGAAGCGAATGGGAGCAGTGGTCGGTCATGCTTGGTGTGCTCCCATTCACTTCTATGGGGAGAGCGCTTGGTGATGGCCGGACCGGAGTCCTCCAGCCATCACTTTCCAGGGCTCCATTTAAGAGATATGTGTGAGTCCCAGCGGTGGAACCTGCACAGATAAGACAATGGGGGCATATCCTAGCGATATAGCCACATTGTCTGAGATGAGACAACTCCTTTAATTCTCGGGCATTTGCCCATAATTCCCTCACTTTTAGTATCCTAGTGCGCAGGCACGTGACGTCACTTCCGCTCATTTACCCATAGCTCCCTCTTTGTAAGTATCCCAATGCACACACACGATGTCACTTCCACCCATTTGCCCATAGTTCTCTCACTGCCAGCATATCAGTATACATGCATATGATGTCACATCCGCCCCGGCACCCAATCACTCATACAGTGCTACTACACAGGGGTCCATGGTCAGCTAGACAGGTGATTATGTTAGTGCACACTTTAAGCTTCTCTTATGTCACTTTATATACTGATTACCAGCACCATTGATGCACTATGGGCGTATGATACAAGCATTGATGATCCATCCAGGACTATGAATACCTCTATTCCGACTTTCTGGGAGTCTTATGAACCTATATTTTTTAGCCTTGATATAATACACATGTTTATATTATATATACTACCTGTCATTATATATGCTATATACTGATATACCCAGTGGTGCACCTAGCCTTTCTACTGCTTGAGGCGAAAACTGAAACAGCGCCCCCCCATGCCAATTTCTTATCCTAACCCCTTTGCCACAATGAAAGCGCTCATTGCTCATGGACCTTCTGCTGCCCTCCTCTTGCCTGTACCTGGTGCCGCCTGACCTGGCCTCATTGGTGGTGCACCCTTAAATATACTGTAGGTCAGTAGACTTCACTATTCCATACAATGGCATCCACTAAAAAAGCATAGATTACATGCATACGTTTTTTTGTTTTTTTTTACCGTCGTGGGCCCTATGAGTGACAGATGACACTGTATGGCATCCATCAGAAGCATCCGGTTAACATACACATCATGGCATAAATGTTAAACATGATGTGAACATAGCCTTTTGGCACTCATATATTTCAGCCATCTATGGAGTTTCCAGCTAGTAGACTCCCACTGATCTTATCTTCTAAGACAGTGCTCTCTAAACTTTTGGTGTTCCTCAACCATGAGGCACCCCCATTTCTTTTGTTTTACATGCCCTGGCAGAAATGATACTGTATATCATACATTATTACATTCAGGAAAACATTTTCCTATGAAGAATAGCAAAGAAATGAGATGTTACAAGTTATATTCCGTCTAGCTGCAGAAGGGGACTATAGTAGATGACTGGAGACAGTGGCTGGAGTCGGGGCACTGTGGCTGGTACTGAGGTATTGTGGCTGACATTAAGAATACAGTACGTGTCCTCATCGCTACAGACATAAAATTTCAAGTGACATCACACTTCCTTACCTGGATCTCAGGTTAACGTTTCCGGTCTGTGTACAATATCTCTTTGTACTTTACCTTCCCGATCCTGAACTTGGCTTGGTTCTGAGGCCTGATGCTCTCTAAACAGTGATATTTATCTCAGTTCTTCTTCTGGCTATTTCGTGGATCATTTCTTGGTATTGACCCTTGGCAATGCTATTCCCTTGCTTGTCTTCCTCAAAAATGCACCTACAGGGCCGGCGCCACCTATAGGCGAAGTAGGTGCACAGATGGAGTGGGCACATACCTGTGATGTCCACGCTGCTGTGTGCAGTGCTTCAAAGTGTGCCACTGTGCCGGAGCCAGGACTCACGCGGCACTGAAGAGAGAGCAGGGCAGGGGCGGCTTTGCGGCTGTGTGGACGGCAATATTATTAAAGCGAACCTGTCACCTGCTTTTTACCTCTTAAGCTGTTAACTGTACCTTATAGATCATTGTAACCTTGTTTCCAAACAGGTGTTTTCCGTTTTTCTGGGGTTTATATTCCTGAAAAAATCACTTTATAATCTCCTGCTCTGCTGCGTCTGAAGTCACCAGACAAGTCAAGGAGGCAGACCCTCCTTGACTGCTGGATGCGACTCCCCCGCCCTAAACCCGCCTCTCATCCCTATGATTGACACTAGCTCTTTTGCCCGGGACCGCTGGTCTCGGCGGCGCATGCGCCGTCTGCCTTCATAGCAGCGCGATACCGAGCCTCACGCTGAGTGATCTGCATTTCACCAGCGGCCCGGCTAGAGAGGAGAGGATCGCGCTGCTATGAAGGCAGACGGCATGCGCCGCCAAGACCAGCGCGGTCCCGGGCAGAAAAACGGAAAACACCTGTTTGGAAACAAGGTTACAATGATCTATAAGGTACAGTTAACAGCTTAAGAGGTAAAAAGCAGGTGACAGGTTCGCTTTAACTATTGCAGCACCCAGTTTGCAAGCTTGCAAACCGGGCGCTACATATTGCGGTCTGTCCCATCCAGCTCCTCCATCTTGCAACGAGCAGGAATTTAGTTTAGCCAGCAAGGTGCGAGGTGCTGGCTATGGCATTGTGGGGGGGTCATGACACTCATGCTCACATGACTCCGCCCCCTGCTCCTCTCCTCCCCATCTATTAGAATGGAAGGAGGAGGAGACGAGGAGTAGCAGGGGGATGTGCAGACCCTCCTTGGCTTGTTGTAGATCCAGCCCCAGCCAAACCCTGAGCTGGGTGAGGGGGTGGAGTCAAGGCAGAATCATGGGCGGGGCCACAGGGCGGCAAAATAAGGCTTTGCCTAGGGTGGCAAAAATCCTTGCACCAGCCCTGTGCACCTATCACACTCCTCTCATAGCTGTGACCTACGGATCTTACCCAGAAGAAAGTCCCCACCTAAGTGGGTTAAGGGTGAAAAATTATACCTAACAATGAAAAAAAAAACATTTCTTCCTGTCCTGTCCTGCAGACTACAATCCTGTCGCTAATATGTCCATCCCCCATAAACTCCTTAAATGTCTAGTCTACTCTTGCTTCGTCCTCTGTCTAGTTTCCATACCCTACTCTCAACAAAGTGTCTAATGATCTCTTAATGGATAATGGCAATGTTGACTATTCTGCACTCGTTATTCTGGATCTCCACAGCAACTGCCACTGTAAACAACAATGCCTCGTCACCATGCTTTAATCTAGGGCACTGGGCTCTTTTTGTTTTTTTTCCCTACATCTCTGACCACTCATTCAGTGTATGATTTGCTGGCTTTATTTCTTCCCCTCTTCCCTTTGCTGTTGGGGTTCCTCACGGTTCAGTTGTAAGTTCTCTCCTTTTTTCTCTCTTCATAGTCGCTATGAGACTAACTCTCAGCAGATGTAGCTTTCATATCTATGCAGATAACAGCAATTTATATACTTCATTCTGTGACGTCAACTCTACGTACTAAACAGCACTGATTGTCCGGCTGTCTTAAACGTCATCTCCTCTTTAAAAAACTGAATGTCTATAATGTATGTTCCATCTACTAAACTACTAGAGAGGGGTCGTTGATCCAGGGAGTTATTCTGATTGCATGATTGGAGTCTGAATTTTTTATTCCCCTTAAGTGGGGAAAATTGCCTTCTACCTCACAGGGTTTTTTTTTTTTTGCTTTCCTCTGGATCAACTAGCAGGATGACAGGCCGAACTGGATGGACAAATGTCTTTTTTCGGCCTTATGTACTATGTTACTATGTTACCTAAAGCTGATATTTCCATCTTAGTGTATGCCATGTCCATGACTCCCATTTATGGTTGACTATGGTTTATGGTTTACCCCTTATGTTCAATAACTTTCCCAATTATGCTGCCTGCACCTCAAAAACGTCTCCAGAATCTGCTTGTTTTATACTGTGGAAAAAAGGGTCATTCTAGCTTCTCTGTTGCCTGAGAAAAAATTGAAATTTTGCCTCTCCCCATGCCAAATTCTCAATCCAGCCTTTCACCCAGCCCTACTACTAAAAAAACCTATTTGGATGGATATTACATGCAGCTCCATTTGGACCAGACCATTACAACTTCTTTCAGCCACATCTCTCCTCTGCAGGGTTTGCCACACAAACACCTTAGGTTCCTCACTTTTCCATAATCGTGTCCCAACATTGTTATCCTGCTGCTACCCCTAGTACTGTGCCTACTGTAATCCCCAATGCCCACAAATACTATTCTGCAGAAATAACAGTGCCTTACAGATAGCTCCCCACCATAGTAATTGTGCTTCCAAAAGTCTCACCAATAGTAAAAATTCCCTGAGTGTTCACATTAGTAAGGCTGCTTCTACAATGCCCCTCAATGGTAATAATGATCCCCCCGGGAATGCCCCATCAGTAGAAATGCCCTCTATATTTTGCCCACTATCAATAATGCCCCAAAATACCCCCAGAAATAATGCCACCATAGTACCCCAGTAGAAGTCCCCTTCAGTGCCCGCAGTAGTGACAAGACCCCTTTATAAGGCACTCCTTTAGTAATAAGGTGATCGATAGGGCGTCCACATAGAGCCCACAATAGCAATAATTCCCCCTGTGGTGTTCTAGTGGTTACAATGCTCCCTATAGCACGCTCAGTATTTATAATGCCCCTTGTAGCCCCAGTAGTTATAATGTCCCCTGTAGGAGCCCTAGTATTTGTAATGTCCCCTGTAGTGCCTGGTAATTATAATGCCAACCATGTGCCCTGAAGTTATAATGTTCCCCTCGTAGTGTCCTCAGTATTTATAATGCCCCTCTGCAGTTATAATGTCCCCAGTATATATAATTCCCCCTCTGCAGTGACCTCAGTATTTTTAATGTTCCCCCTGTAGTACCCCTAGTAGTTCCAATGCCCAATGTATCCTCCTGTATTGCCCCCAGTATTTATAGTGCTACTTCAGCAGTGGATCAGTACTTATAATGCCCACCTGCAGCCCCACCCAATGCCCCCTGCCATGTCTGCTGTAGTTCTAATGCCCCCCCCCCCTGCAGCTATAACGCGTCGTAGTGCCTTCTGTATTATAATGCCCACTGTAGTTCCAGTATGTATAATGTCCCTGTATTCATAGGCGTGCGCAGCCTATTGCATTAGGGTGTGCACCCTAAAGCACAAACAAACACCGCATGCGCGTATGTATGTAATATATATATATATAATACACATACACACATATATGTACACAAATACACTCTGCATGCATACAGACCCGCACTCATATAATTATCAATATAAACATAAATAAGTTAAATAACCCTTGTATAATAATGTACCCTGATACCCCTAGTTATATTACCCCCTGCATTGTACCCCTCCCTTCTCTAACCACCCAGCACCCTTACTCACATAAAACAAGTAATATATATAATATACCCTACAGTGAATGACTATAAATCCTTACAGTTCTGAAGACTCCAGCAGGCTCAGGATCAGTGCTCTGGGCAGCTGGGCTCAGGGCTGGAAGTGGGCACCGCTCTGCAGTTCAGGAAGGAAACATATAAGACGCACCAGCTCATAAGACGCACCTAGGTTTTAGAAGGGGACAATAAGAAAAAAAATATTTTTCATTACACCTCAGGTCAGACCACCAATTAGACCCCCAATGTTAATCAGACCCCAATAAGACCTCAAATCAGACCTCCAATCAGACCTCAGCTCAGACTCCAATGTAAATGACCCCCAATCAGACCTCAGATAAGAGCCCCATGCCTCTCATTATCCCCATATCAGCTCCCATGCCTCTCAATAGCCCCCATTATGCCTCTCATCACCCCAATATCAGCCCCCATGCCTCTCATTAGCCCCCATATCAGCCTTTATGCCATTAGCCCCCATTATGCCTCTCATTAGCCCCAATCATCAGCCCTTATGCCTCACTAGCCCCCATCATCAGCCCTTATGCCTCATTAGCCCCCATTATTAGCCATTATGCCTCGATAGCCCCACATTATGCCTTATTAGCCCGATTTTGCCTCATTTCCCCCATATGCCTCTTTAGCCGTCATTATGCCTCTCATTTGCCCCCCATTATGCCTCTCATTAGCCTCATTATGCCCCCATGTGCCATTATTGTGATGCTCCCTATATTGCTAGTATATATAATGCTTCACTCCCTTTAGAGCCCCCAGTAGTGCTGACATACACAAAAAAAAAGAAAAAAACTAAATACACACCTGACTCCTGTGCCCTGCCATAAACTGCCAACCCTCAGAGGAAGGGTGGTCATCTTGACATGGTCTATAATCCAAACCTTCCAGTCCCAGATGGACTACCTCAGACAATCAGATTAATTCCCAGCATCTACAGTTTTAGACGTTCCCTATAACTCACATCTCTCTATAGTGACCTATCACGTTCCCTTATCTAACCCTTCTCCATTCACCCCCTTAAACCACCCTTTTTTAGTAAGTTCTGTGATAAAAAGTCGCCACCATGCCCCATTACGATAGTAAACTGGGCCATGTTCCTCCATATTTTTTTATGCATGCCATCTATTATGTATGTCCCTTAGCAGAAGTAAGGATAGGGCACGGTAATTGGCTCGTGGACTGACCCTGATTTTAGCAAAACTTTCATCAACCAGTTGCAGCCCAGCAGATCGGATTTCACAGAGCCCACAGATGTGATAATGTAACAATGGCGCTCAGGTCTGGCACAATGCAAAAACTCCTGTCCCCGTAGTAAATAATTCACATGGCTTCTTCATCAGTTTCCCTCGAGGATGGCAGGATATTTTTTGCTCAGACCATTAACATGTTTTTTTTTCATCTCTGTAACTTGCTTGTGTCTGAACTGCTGACAGGTTGTATTTTGCAGGAAAGGCACAAAACTGCACATTGAAAAGCCATTATCTGGCAGCGAGTGCATTGCTGTCATTTGGAAGTCACCTCTGACAATCGCTGTGCTATATGGCTAGATAAGCGTGTGATTGGAGGCTGACACCGTACCCGTCCATTAGGACACAGAAAAGGTGTCCCGGTTCCAGCCTCACACGACCACAAAAACTAAAGTAATGGGAAAAAAACCCAATACATCTGTGAAGATAAGGAAGGAGCAAGCAATGGAAGTGGGAGGTAGACAGTTGTCAGTTGTCAGTCTGGTATTATCAAGGCAGTAAAAAGACACAAGTCTGAATCCACGTACAGAGTAGATAGCCGAGATTACGGGATAATGGATCGGAGTATAACCTAGCCAGAATAGGCTTTAAAGAAACAGTAGGCTAATGTATACTGTGGAAGTAGCCTGAAAATTTTCACTAAAATTTGCAAACAAATTTGCACCAGATTTTACTGCAAATTTTGGCAACGCATTAAAGACACTACATTGCAATGGGTGGAATCTCTAGAATCACATTGTAGCTGTTCGATCATTTTTGTTGCAGATTCCACAATAGGCCGAGTGTGAACCGTCATCGATGTAATCATACTGACTTAGAGAATAAAGATATGTAATTTTTACTGCACAATGAAAACTGTAAAAGTGAAACCTGTAAAACATTGGTACTTGTGGTGTCCCAGCTATGGCTTCTTAACTAGAATTCTGTGCCATCTGTTATCGTCTATACCAGGGGTGCACAACCTGCGGCACGGGGGCCATATGCGGCCCTCGATACCACTCTTTGCGGCCCCAAAACATCTGGTAAAAGACATGTAGGTCTATGTCTTATGGCTTCTTACATGTATCTTTCATGTATTCTCCTATTAGATGGGAGTCCTAGAACTGTAACTAGACATTTATAGTATATACCGTATGTTCAATATGCCAAAAATACAGTATTTCAGTTGGTAATACCCCTTTAAGTTTTATTTTCGGCCCTTGGAATTGGTTCAGGCTGACAATGTGGCCCAAACCAGAAAAGGTTGTGCACCCCTGCTCTATACGTAGTGTACTTTGCTGCCATCTAGTGGCCATTATTATATTTGGTTTTATAAAGTTATCTATGTACTAATTCATTATGGCATTTATCTTGTAACTACTTCTCTTCTGCGAGCTCCTATCCTGTGTCCTTAAGTCTTTTCCTGTTTGCATCACAGAGCTGGAAAGAGGATTTTCCTTTGACCTCTGTTATTATTTCTCAAGTTACATTCAATAAATTACCTAAAGGCATATCCATTGCATCTCCCTCACAGGAATTATACATGCAACTGGTGTCGCCAGGGGAATACTTATAGCAAGTTTACTGTCATTTATTGCTTGTACAAGAGATTGCCACTCACACTTGTCACAGACTTCGCTCAAGTACATCAGTGGCAGAAAAGCACAATTTCATCCGAATGCATTGTATTGATAATTAAATGGCTCCATTTAGAGTCAAGCCAATTTAATCTTAATTCTTCAAAAATTTGGATTTGTTAGAATCAAAATTTCTTGAGATTTAATTCTTGCAAAATTTTCCAGTACAGAACTAGATAGAGAGACGTTTAAAGGGGTTATCCAAGACTAGTAAAGACCCCCTCCCCCCCTAGAGTGGCGGCCCTATGGTAGTGATCATACTTACCTGGTCCTCACTGCTTGGTTCTACTGTCTGTCACTCCTGAGAAGGCTCATCCTCTCCATGCTCCCCTTATATCATGACAACTGGCGTCTATTGCTCCCGAGCTGTCTCTTCCTCTCCCTACAGTGCTCAAACCAGTTGTTGGGACATAAGGGGATCAGGTCTTTGCTGCAGCCTGTGATTGGCTGCAGCGGTCACATGTCCCCACCATCAAGGGACTTTTTTCAGCACTTTAGGGAGAGGAAGAGCCAGCCCGGGAGCAACAAACCTTGAACCCAGCAGTAAGGACAAGGTAAGTATGATGACCACCATAGTCACTCCTGTCTCCAATACTTCTCCCGAGCTGCACCAGTTCTCTGCCCTACCCCAAGCACTTAGGTTAATTTGAAGAAATTTGCTCAACTCCAGTTCCATTAGAAAGTACAACTTATCCTGCAAAAAACAATCAAAAACCAAACAAACAAAAAACGTCCTGGTACAACTTTAGGAATGTAAAACAAGGCGCAAAAAATGAAAAATTGCTGCGGTGCGGAGATATTTCTCAATTCCTATGTATACTGTCTGTGTGTGGAGATTCCCGAAGAGAACCGCCTCTCCATACACTGCCTATTATAGAAATTACAATATGGAAGCGACACATTGTGTACTGTAAATGTGAAGCCGAAAGCCCACTGTATGCACATTAACTCCGAAGAAAATCGTACACTGCATTTAGCTGCTTAATTTGCAGAAGAAAATCACACGTTACGTGTCACCCATTTAGTTTTCATTCGCCGTGGAATCGTCAAAGATGACAACGTTCTTTCCAGACGCTTCCTGGACTATAATTTTCATACAAAGTAGATCTTGTTATGAGAGGAACTTCTAGAATAAGGAGAATCTACATACCACAAATGGTTGTTAAAGGGGTTGTGCAGGATTATAAAAAAAAATGATATTTTTTCTCTCCTTCGGAATCATCGGCACTCTTCTACATGGGCTGCCGGAAATAGGCGAGTAGCCTCACAGAATTTTTTTGGGTTTGGGCCATGTACCAGCATTGGTCTGAAGTCCCTTGGGCCCACCAGAGGAAGTGATTCTGAGGGCCCATCCTCTGTGTATATAGGACCTTTAGGGCCCTGTTTTATTAGAGGTCCATTATTGTCAGAGCTTGAGCCCACCAGAGCATCCTCTGGTGCTCTGGTGGGCTAGTCCGACCCTGCCAGTGACATAAACAGGCGGCACTGTATGTGTGGTGCCTACTCAGTGGGTGCAGGGAGCCTGGTAATGTAAATCTGCTTTTATCTCAGCTATGTAGGTCATTTGCTGTACTTGAGATTAAATGCAGGAATGCTAATTTAATTAATCACCTCTTCATCTTTTTATGCATCGGCAAAGTAGTATGAACATTTTGATTCAATTAATCCATCCGCGACTCAGACTTATTATGGAGCTCAGCTGAAATCTTAAAAGTTGTCCTAAAATAGATGGTAATGCACATTTCCCTCCTACAAAAAAATAACCCTTATTACGTCTTTTTTATACCAGGACTAATATTGCATTGTCCAACGTGCGTCTGGGGTTGTTTTTTAGCAAATTTGTCATGGTGCCAGTTGCATTGAAGCAACAAGAGACAGAGTCCCCTTAAGTAGATGGTGTTGGTGATACCCAGGTGTAGGAATGCCAGAGTGGTGTAAATGTAGCCTATAATGTCCCTTTAGATGTGGCTGTGCACGTGCCACGGTGCTCCTACCTGGATATCCTGGACCCCAGGCGTTGTAGTCCGAAGCAGAGCAAATAGGGTGAATAGTTGAGGGATTTGTAAAGTAAATTGAGTCCAGACCTTGTGCTGAAGTTAAAACAGCTTTACTTTGCATGAACGTCTCTCCAAACGATTTATAGGCTTTCTCTTGGTTTCCAAGTTTTAGCATAAACTGGAAGGCAATAACAATCTCGGTTCTGCTATGCTGACAGGCTTAAATAGGAACTTTTCCTTTGATGTATGCTGCAACTTCTCTCTCAGTTGTCTGTCTCTAGATTATGTACCAGGGCACTTTTCCTTTGCTGTATGAGGCTCCAGGCTGTGTCTTCTATATCCAGCAGAGCTGAAGGTGTTCTGCTGGATTACTTATCTGGGGTAAGCTAGGACTTTCCCCTTGAAGGGGGTAAGCTGAACTCTAACCAACTCATCTCCTCCCTTCCTTAGAGAGGGTCAGAATGGAAAACAGGTTCCACTCTCTTCTAACAGTAGCACTGCCAAGTCTGCTGCCACCTCTGGTGAACCAGGTACACTACATGAACATTTCAAACATAGGAAATGCACAATGTGGAGGACCTGGACAAAATGCATAGAATGACACCGTACCAGCATACACAGATAGAAGCAGTGCGAAGGAGTGATAATGCCACTTGGGGCTGTTACACTATGTTAACCATTGATGGCTTTCGCAGACTGCAGGTCAGCACTGCATCCCCTTGGCTGTCTATTGCCATGCACAGTGGCGTCCCACTACCTGCTGTCCCACTACCATGCCAATGAATGTGGCCACCAGCAGTCTCCTCCACAGCCAGATGACCAGGAGTATCAACCCCACAGCACGCCATAGTGCAGGGAAAGACTGTAAATGGGGTTGCAGTGCTGTATAAGGTCTGTGGCTGGAGTTCAGATCCCACATGATCAGTATCGATGGCCTACAGCAGGGATGAGCAACCTCCAGCACTCCAACTGTTCTTAAACTACAACTCCCAGAATCCTCATTTCACTTCAATGAGAGTTACAAGAACAGCCAAGTACGTGTGCGTGCTGGGAGTTGTTATTTCACAGCAGCTGGAGTGCTGAAGGGTTCTGTTCCCCAGCTTCCAATATTAATGTATGTCAGTCAGGGTCGTAGCTAAAGGCTCATGGGCCCTGGTGCAATAATTCAGCTTGGGCCCCCCTGCCCTTGGGACTTTGTGGCCAGGAGCAGGGTAGGACATTACCATTGTGCTGCCTGAGGCACAAATTGAAAAACAGCACCCCCACCCCATTGGCCAAATTTTTTACCTAAACCTTTCACCCCAGCCAATGGTATAACTTGACTAACATGGACTTTCTATAATACCGGTGTCTTTTTATGTGGCACAAGGTTCTTTGGGCCCCCTCAGGCTCCTGGGCCCGGAAGCGACTGCTACCTCTGCACCACCTATAGCTACGCCCCTGATGGCAGTGCACAATATAGTTCTGTTCATGTGTCTTAGGCTGGGACCACACGACGATCTTGGGCTCCACAGCTGTTGCATGACCAAGGATTGAAGTATAGCAGTGCAACTATATGGGTCTCCATATTTGACTATAGAGCTGCTTATAAGAGTCAAGATCCCATTGTCTTAAAGAAGAATTCCATTACATTTTTTTTCCTTGGCCCCACCTCCCACCAATGTGTCTGTGGCTGATTGTTTGTTGACTCCACCTTCTTGTGTTGGTCCTACCTGCTGGTAGTTGAGACCTACCTATAATATGTGCCAACTCTTTGTTTTTTCTGGTCCTTACCATGGCCAAGGCAATTGCCCTGTTGGCACCGCGTCCCTGACACCCATCACCCCAGGCATCTTCTATGTCATGTTCAATGAAGCATTACTGTTGTCCCCGATGGTTTGGCTGGTTTATAGACCTCCTATTGTGAATAAAGCTCCTACATCACATCTTCTTTTTCCAGTTTGTCAAATATTCTCTGAAACAAGAAAAACGTGATATTTTATGGAAATTATTCTTATGGGAGTTATGGCGCAGATGTGCAGATATTCTCTACTGGTGGTCAGAAATATTAAAACTCAATTTCCTGAACATTCATTCTGCTTTAAATGAATTCTAATATGTGATAGGTGAGGTCAAGAAACTTGCGTAGATAGGTGGTGCTTTCCATGCAGCTGGTCAATGCCTGGGGACACAGACCACAAGAATGTCAGTCTGCTGGGAGAACAGCTGCGTGGATATTGTCGGCTTGTTGTGCCGGCTCGCGGCTGATCTGACTATTTCCACGTCTGGGAAGAGAAGCTGAGTAAGTTACTGCACATCTGTGCTTTACAATAAAGGTCAAGATTTTAGCAAATTTTTATTGCAGATTTCTTCTAATCAGGGTTGGGCCAGTTTACAGTACATTACTAGCTGCACGTGTGCTGGTAACTGAGAACTGGCTAGTGATGAGCGGCAGGGGCAATATTCGAATTTGCGATATTTCGTTAATATTTGGTAGAATATTCGTCATATATTTGTGAATTCACAAATTCTATTGAAGGATAGACGTGTTAAGCGGCTACTCCCAACAAACGAATAATGGAAGAGAGGTGCTCACCCAATAGCCTTCACCCAAAGGCGTGTGTAACAATAAATGCAATATACCAAAACAGGGGGCACACTCCTACACCAGGTTCATACAAGACAACTCCCGCGACTTACTCATTAAAACCTTCTTTACTAGCATTAAAAACTAATACACACAGCATAAATATTCCAACATCTTTGTTTGTGCAAAAAGGTGTATGTGCAAAAATTCTTGAAATCATTGAAATCATTTGTAAGAATTTCAATAGTTAAATGTATGATCAACAGATGCTGTTTTATAAGTTTTAGTGATTTTCAGATATTGCCAAAGTGAGTGTCATGTCATTTTATTCCAGTCCAGTTTGTAATCCAGTCCAGACTTTTAGTGTCCACCCCGGATTTTAACAATTACTCCCTTAAAGTTGAAATACTATATAATGGGATCTGAGCGCACACTGAAAATATCCACTGAAGAAGGGGGTGACCCCGAAACGCGTTTGGGCTATTATATCAGTGCTGCGCTAAAGTTGTTCAAAGTTACAACCAGTGTTCACACATCCGTGATCTGGACGTGTTAATCACTCTCAATTGGTCTCTATTGGTGCCTAGGAGAACTGGCAGGGAAGAGGCACTAGGACCCAGTAGCAGAGGCCCCTACTCTGTCTCCCGACTCATCCTCCGGACAGCTTCACTCCCCTTCCGGTCACGCGGGGCGCCGCGTCAGGACCTGCACCACGTGGGACGCCAGTGGTGCCGGGGAGGACATACACGCGGAGAGGACCGCGATTTTCGGTATACCAAGGGAGGTAAGAGGGGCCGGCATAGACATTGAATATCTGGTACTACAGCGCGGCACTCAAGAGGAGTAGCCAGAAAGGCGCTACTGCAACATTGAAGTTTCTATTTTAAAGGGACATTACAGGAGCCAAGGTTGATTATATATAGGGGCAGGATCCTCCCCCTGAGTTGATCAAGCTGGATTTTCAAGTGACTTGTTTTAAATTGAATTGAATGTTCACATATACTGGTTTGGGATAGGTAAGGCTACTATAGCTAATCATCGTACTTGAATGTGTGGTATTTTTTGCACTATTTGCACATACACCTTTTTGCACAAACAAAGATGTTGGAATATTTATGCTGTGTGTATTAGTTTTTAATGCTAGTAAAGAAGGTTTTAATGAGTAAGTCGTGGGAGTTGTCTTGTATGAACCTGGTGTAGGAGTGTGCCCCCTGCTTTGGTATATTGAATTCACAAATTCCCTATTACTTTCTAGATTGCAAAAATCGGCAATGTAATATTCGCGTAATTCGCGTACATTTTTCAAGCTGCTAGAAGTTTCCTGAGACTGGAGAAAATGGTTGGCACGGCAGAACATTACAATAGCTTTATATGCAGATAGAGTGCTCCAATATATTCGCGATTGAGCAAGTCGGCTCTAATGATCCGAATATCATTTTGAATGGGGACGTGATGGATGCGGAGAGAACACACTGTGCTCTCCACATCCACATTTGCGGAGCGCGCCGCCGATCTTCCGGCCGGCGGCTCCGCAATAATATAGAGCATGTGCTATTCTTGCCCGCAATTGCGGACAAGTATAGGTATCTCTATAGGGCTGGTGGCAAGGTGTGTTGCGGATCCGCAACTTGCGGATCCGCCACACACTACGGACGTGTGAATTAGGCCTAGCTCCCACTAACTTTCTGTATTATATACTGTATATATAAGTTAACTATCTAATGTAATGTGACACAGTAAAGCAGAGAGCACAGCAATGACACTGCTGTCTCTCTCTCAGAACTGCAAAAAAACTGCAGAATATGGCTGCTGGGGAGGTTCTAATATAGTAAAGGGTAGGCAACAGGGAGAATAAAAATCAATGATTTTAAAAACGATTTTTTTTTTATATAAAATGCTTTTTGAGGAAAATATATTACCATCCAAAGGTTATTTCATCATGAAATAAAGATTCTTTTTTAATTATGTAGAATAAGGCTGTAATTTTTTTTTGTAAATAAATTCCATTAATCCATTCACAGTGTCAGGCTCTTCCAGAGGTTTTTGTAAGATTATTGGGCAGTTTCTCTGCCTACAAGATACTATCACAGATGCTTGGTTTACTTTTGCAGTTCTCAAAGCTGAATTTGACTCAGCAGAGATCACATGCCTCTTCTTCACAGCAAAAATGTTCTAACATGAACAGAGTTGAGAAAAAGACCTTAATCCTAACTTCTACAAACCTATGAATACAGAAACAACCCCTTCAGTGCTAAGTTTAAAGAAGTTCAGTGAATAGAATAGAACCAATGGGGGAGATTTATCAAAACTGGTGTAAAGTAGAACTGGCTTAGTTGCCAATAGCAACCAATCAGATTCTACCTATTAGTTTTCAGAGCTCCGTTGGAAAATGAAAGGTGGAATCTGATTGGTTGCTATGGGCAACTAAGCCAGTTCTACTTTACACCAGTTTTGATAAATCTCCCCAAATATTTTTTCTCCTTTGTAAGTACAACAGAAAAGTTGTCCAAATATGAATGATTAACCTAATAAACTGGGGATAAAAAAAACTAATATGAAAAGTTGTTATTCTAAAAATCTTCATCTACTTGCATATTATAAGTTATACCAGCAAGAATTAGTCTTTATGTAGAAAACTATGATTTAAATCAAGCCTTACTGAATAGGGATTTAAATCGTGATTTAAATCGTGATTAAAATCGGTTTGATTTAAATCAAATCCACCCTGGTAGGCAACTTTCCTATTGGTTGCTAGGGTATGTTTCTAAGCTCAAACAAAGACATTGCAGCCTTCTCATTGGCCCACAAGCAAAAAGGGAGGTTACTGATGAAAAAAATGTCGAATATTCGAAAATACTAATATATTTCCCAATATTCTAAATATTCATGAATTCTCGAACTTGCGATATTCGCAATTAAAAATCGCAATTTAAATAGTCACGCCTAACACTAGAACTGACACGGGAAGTAGCACATGCTTCAGTCTGTCCCCAGTGTAAATGAATGGAGGCAGCTGATGGACGGGATCCTCCACCAGCGGTCATGTTCCCAGGGCAGCGTCGGTCAGCAGGTCACGAGACCAACATGCAAACATGAATTATTCAAAATTAAATTATCAGACATCAGTGCCTAACAGTAACTCTATTAGGAAATGAGTATAATATGTACATCTAGAATGTTTCTGGGTATATTCAGTTTTTTTAATACTAAAGCATAGCTACCAACAGTCTCCAATAAGCAGGTATTTTCCCTAATTGGCAGAGACAGTCCTAGAAAATGTGGGCTATACCAGGCTAACTGTAAGCCCCACCTGTAAGAGGGGGGTTTCATGTAGCCTAATTGTAAACTGAAACAAGTTGGACTCAGCCCTGAGCTACAGGCAAGTGAGAAGTCATATAATCTACACAAGAGTTGTGGAGTATGAGTACCAGGTGTGTCGGCTGGAAATTGCTCTATATGTGCAGTACCCCAGACCTGGGGGTATCTGCATATGTTTTATTGTAAATAGTTTGGTATTGCTATGTTATGTATTTCATGTTTAGGCCATGTATACAAGCAGTAGAGGTATGGTCGGAAAAGGGTGGCAGAAACAGGGCTAACCACCCTGAGTGAGGAGAGGAAGCACACTCCAGGACTCCTGCTCCTGAGAACGATGTATATAATTCTACAGCAAGAAGTGTGCTTCAAGGAAGTTCTTGAGAGACAAGACAAGCTAAGTGATCAGCAAAATACTGTGTTAGACACTGCTGAAAGGTGAGTGACTATGGCTTAGACACTCATCACATATACCACCACTAGGCCAGATAACGCTCAAGTCTGGACCTTACAGTGGACACCTATACCCACAAGTGCCAATATATTGCCACATATCCTCAACTGGTACCAGAAACCACTACCACTCCCATCCTCTAAGCTGGTTCCTCAAGGGCTTGTTGCATATGTATAAATCTTTGTGTTATTGACTTCATTGTTGACTCCCCCCCCCCCCCCACACACACACACTTTAGATGGTGGGATCAGCCACCATTGCCAGGTTTGGCTGACAATAATCTAATGTGGTAGTATGGGATATAAGGAGTGAGGAACTCACAAGTATGTGAAGGGGCTACCAACATCTAGTTATACCCCCAGAAGAAATTTCCATTGATCATCCAAACCTCATATAGCCAGGTTGTCTTGCAGGTGGGGGCCCCTATGTATTGCTATGAAAAGTGACTATAAAACCGAGGCTGGTGGCTCTTTAAAGAACATGATCTTCCAGTGCCCTTCATTTTCTAGAGTGTGAACGTTAGTTAGCTCGTCTTATTTATGGTTTGTTTTCACTGTGAAGCTCAAAGGTGAAAGATTAATTTGCTGTGGTATATTGCATCCACGCTATTTAAATGAGTCTCGCATTCCTTCCCCCTTACTAAGTGACATGATTTGGGGTTTGTGCAGCCATCAGTCACTTTACATTGCTCTTTTTATTGAACGCTATCATGCATATTTTAGGATTATTATGTGTTTTTGAATAATTCTGGGATGATGACTTTTTTTTTTTAGATCACTTATATGACCTAGGACTGTTTGACTTATAAATCTTATAAACAGCAGACACTAAGTCTCTCTATAATTGATATTTCTCTATATATTTGATATTTTTGTGTAATTTCATATTAGCCAGTAACTTTTTTGTTTTTTCTTACTTTTGATTACTTGGTTCATGTTGGTTGCTTTTCAGCTCTGCTTCATTAGTGTAGCTACACTATGATCCATGGCTTCAGTAGTCTGAAACTCCTGTCTAATCAAAGGTTGTTTCTTCTTCCTAAGTGCTTTACATTGCAACGCTGCCTAACCAGGACAGAACAATTATAATTAAACTACTAGCACCTAAACTACTAGCTATACACCAAAGAACACACACTTTTGTAAGAAGGAATAAGAAAATTTGCTTAAAGAGCCTCTGTCAGCATGATCAACTAGGTTCTGCCTGGTAGGGTTCATCGTGCTAATTAAAACAATACCTTTCTTTTGTCTGTATGTTAAACAGCTGCAGAGATATCTGCATTTTATTCATATGCAGAAGTTGGAGCACCAGGGGACAGGGCTGAATCCTTTGAGCACTGCACACCCCCTTTACCCTTTATTGACAGGGCTAGATATAAGCACGCTAAAGGCAGAGCTGTATCCTACTGCTCTGTCCTAGCATATACATATCATATAAACTGCTTACTGTAGCCTTACCACATTGAGATATGCTTAAAAAGCTAATAATATACATATTACTGCTTTATTCACAAGCACAATATAAAGACTCCAGTAATATGTGTTAGCTCAAAAGTGGAGAAGAAACCTTGTGAAATACATTACATACAAACTTAGGGGGAGATTTATCAAACTGGTGTAAAGGAAAATTGACTTACTTGCTCATAACAACCATTCAGATTCTACCTTTGGAGGTCTGAAAAATGAAAGCATGAATCTGATTGGCTGCTATGGGCAACTAACTAAGCCAGTTTTCCTTTAGACCAATTTGATAAATTTCCTTTTTGTAAACCCGTCGATGATGTCCACAGGATTTACCATAAATGTCTGATAGGGATCACCTCTTGGACCCTCATCCATTGAAAGAATGGAGAGTTGATGACCCTTGTTCTTTTTCATTCACGCTGTGTCAGTGGAAGTGGTAGCCACCCATTTAAACTATTAGCTTGACAAAAAAGTTGGCCTTTCGGGTAAAAAAAAATATTTTTTTGAGCTGTTTGTACGCTAGTCGATGACCAACGTGGCTACCAGTAGAGCTCCAAGGCTGGTCGCCATGCAATATGCTCATATCCCTGGTGAAAATGCCCCTTCCTACGCACATACACAGTGTACCGCCATATGATGCTCCATGGGGCAGTGTATTATTGGAATTATGGGTAATCCAACAGAAAAATAAGGTCAGAGACTTCGAAGGTACAGTTGGAGTAGGCCCCCTTGCAATTTCAAAAGCTGCCCTATAATTAGTACTCTGTCCAACTTGTTGCATGGATCTCTATAATACGGCTCTGTACGTGAACCCTACAAAACAACTGGAAAAGATGTTTAACAACTTGACAGATGAGGACAACTCAAGGACTGATCTTTTTTTTTTTGTTGTTTTTTTTCCCGTGGTAATACAGATACTGCAAGTAAACTAGAAATAGCAGACAAGGCATACATTACTTTAAAAGAGCAGAGACTGTTAACACAATCCCAAGAAAGTGAAAAAGGCACAAAGTGAAATGTAAGAGTAAAACCTGCAATAGTAACTCTATTTTTGACTTTGATTTTCTTCTCCCTCTTTGTATTCACAATGGCACTTGACAACAGCAGCTAAGAGGCCTGTCAGCAGTCTTTTGAAGTTGTGTGTCACAAAGTATTCAGAGTCAGGTGCTTATGAGTCCACGGGGACTCGGGCTCTGAGCAGAACATAAAACTTTTGTAAAAGCCTAAACTAAATAAAAGAGCCATTAAACAGTCCGATTTCACATGACTAATTAGGTGTGTGGTTGTACTTTATTTTACTGGAGGGGTTCTATGGTCATTTACACTAAGTGTTTGGTGACATCATAAAACCAAGTGATGTCACAACTTGTATACTGTTTCTATTGACATTTCATGAGTAAATTGAATAAAAACGAGCTCCATAATTTAGCTCATGACATATAGCGCATTACAACCAGTTATGTAATTGTCTTATTGTAAGGGCTCATTCACACGACCGTATAAATGGGTCCGCAAAATTGCAGAACTGGTGCGGACCCATTCATTTCAATGGGGCCACAAAATTCTCCACATCCGTTGTTCTGTTCCGCGCCCCCACAAAAACATGGGCATATGGGAAAGACATGCAAATTAGCAGAATCTGTTTTTGAGCTGAAATACTATTTGCATGTCTTTACCATATGCCTATGTTTATGCAAATTAGTTTACATGACAAAACAGTATAGAAAGGTTATTTAATATAATGTTAGGACAATTAGAAAACTGAAAAATTTTATGCAGCCCCCCTAAGCAGTGAGAGAAGAGTTAGCTGGCATCCCAAAATTTTTTTAGCAATTTTTAGTCACCATAATCATAATGGTCTAGGTGTGCAGGTCCCCCCAAGCTATCCAACTCAGATCAGGCAACTTTGAGGCTTACCAGCTCTCAGTTAGATGAGAGATGGGCTTGAATATGTCATTGCACACAAGACTGCCATTGTAAGGTATGCTGACTATCTGTTTTACGGATAGATTGTTCGCTTGCACATACCTGGCTTTTGGCATACAGCCTTTGTGTGATTATATATTGTCTATTGTATGTTTATAGGTAATGATATAGCATCTATGAAAATTAAATTATTAATGGTAGGTAAAATAGTACTTATAATAAGTTTACTAATGATAGATAAAATAAAAAAAAGCACAGAAGATAGCTAGCATAAATAAGGATTATCGCATTTAACGCTAATGGCTATGGCATTACATTATTTCCCTCACGTTTATTAGCGTTTGGGGGGGAAAAGACTCGAGCATCACACTCGAGCACATGAGTTTAGCTAAACACAGGGATGTGCCGAGCATCGCGATGCTCGAGCCGAACACTCAACACTAGTCAGCAGTGATCCGCATGCTGCTGAAGGGTATTGTTTATGGGCAGCCTAAAATATTTCAGTAATGAAAGTGGTTGTGCAGCTTGGAGTAATTTTTAGAAAAAGGCTCAAAGTGGGTTAAAAAAGATTAAAACAAAGAAGTGATACTGACTTCACCTGATCCCCTCTACTCCCGTTCTAAACGCCGGCCCCTAAAGTTTCTTTACTGAATCAAAGATGGGACTAGTAATACATAGGACAGTAAAAGACACAGTTCGAAAGTATATATTACTGTGTAATCCTCTCTCAATAGCAGTGAATAAACAGCAAAATTATGATAGTTGTAGTACTCTCTGTCTGTCTCTAAGGATTCATAGATGTGGACCACGTTATCTTAGATATTGATGGCTAATCCATCTCTAAATATGGAAGGTGCCAGAGGCAATAATCCTTTCCACAGCAGTAAAGTCCCTTATGAAATAAATGAGTCAATACCTTACTGACTTGTTAGTGCAGGGTATTCTGGTAGTAGAGGTGCTTTCTTGGCAGATGAAGCCTCAGAGATCAAGGTTCTATGAACTTGGCCCTAAATAGCAGGAGCCCTCTTATGCATGTATTTTCTCTTGCTCCGTTTAGACTAGACTCATGAACTAACCACGGGTGGACTCAGCCCATCCCCCTGGTAACCTAAAAGGTCTGCTAATTTGTTAACCAATTGGTCACCTGTACATTGCTATTAAGTACACAAGGGACAATAAATCACAACATTTAACTCAATAACTTTGCATAAATCTCTATTAGCAGTAATTAAACCCTTGCAGACATTATTAAATCTGTAGCTTTTTTAGGGCAATCCGTTGCTGTATTGTTTACAAAAAAACACTTTCTCTAATATGCAAATGAGCTGTTCAATGCACCGAGGTTGGGTCTGAGACCTTCAATACACCGTCATGCTATCCCTCTTAAAAGTTATCCCTTTCTCTTCCTTGTTAATTGATTGGACCAGGAGTTTAACTATGGCTTTTGCCTGGCTCAATAATTTCACTATACCCTACAAACGCCCAAAAAGAGCAGAAAAAGGCACAACCAAAAATTGTACAAAAATATAAATGTTTATTAACAAATAAATGACAAATATACACAAGATTTGTGCAATAGAGAACCGCAGGAACAGACCCAGAAACCAACCACTGATGCTAGATAGCCCCCATGCAAATGAATAAGAGCTAAGTAATTAGCCAACGGTAGGGCTAGAGGTCAAAGTTAACCTCAAAGATTAAGGCCACATAACCATTCAATACACACAATCATAAACCGCTATAAAGCGTGAATAACGTTAGCCATATTAAATGGGGGACCAGCACCAGTAGAGCAAGAACCCTCGACGCGCGTTTCGCACTTCGCTTCGTCAGGAGGTTAACCTTGACCTCTAGCCCTACCGTTGGCTAATTACTTAGCTCTTATTCATTTGCATCGGGGCTATCTAGCATCAGTGGTTGGTTTCTGGGTCTGTTCCTGCGGTTCTCTACTGCACAAATCTTGGGTATATTTGTCATTTATTTGTTAATAAACATTTATATTTTTGTACAATTTTTGGTTGTGCCTTTTTCTGCTCTTTTGGGGCGTTTGTAGGGTATAGTGTTTGTTCGTTGGCACAACCGCGGATAAGATACATTGGGACAATTTGTAGGTGTATACTCAATAATTTCACGCCTATGCCCTACCGCAGAATCTCAGCACCTCCTCAGTACAGCATCTTGTTCTGGTACTGAAGAGAAGAACTGTCCTGTGCATGCATTGAAATTCTGGTGCTCAGTGCATGCACACGATTACGGGGCCAGGAAAGAGCCGGATTCCAATGCCTGTCCCTTATTATGGGAAAGGAGGGGCTTACTCTGCACTTCGTTGCACTAAAGGTGCCGTCCCACCCTCAGTGCACCAAACAGCTCAACTGCATTTTAGAACAAAGGACTTTTTCTACAGAAGGCAGCAATGAATCACCCTAGCAAAGGTACTGACTTAACTGTCTGCAAGCTCAACCAGACAAACTCCTGCTGACCGACTCCCTTTGATCAAACATTATCTCCATCCATTTTTCATGATGCAAACGATGGTAAGAAGAAACCAAAATGAACATCCACCTGACTCCTGAAATAGTATTGTGACACCCTAAAGATCTTGTTTTTACTATATTCGTCAATTTCTTTGTTTCCGACTTGTTGCTAAGCAACATCTTCCATGGCGACTGAAGACGGAGTGGCCGTTCAATGACATCTAGGTTTATCACTAGCTACTATGTTGGTGGAGGATCAGGTCTCATTGACGTATGTATAGGGTCACACGGAGCTGGAGAAAGTCACGTATATTACGGAATTTCATGGTTATTTTCTGGCTCCTCAGACACTTTTCACAACTGCAAAATGATTTCAAATGCTACATTATGATTCTACTCTTCTAGACACATGGGTTTTTGTTACTTTGTATCATCATTGTAGCATGAGGAACTGGGCATTATGGGTACCATAATGAGCACTCTGTAAAATACTATTGACCCCGGCAACATGGATTAAGAATTGGGGACTTTACTTCCTATTGGGTCACCAAGGCTAGAAATTGTATATGACTCTTTGAGCAAGGACTAGGAATTGTGGGTATGCCTTTGTCTCCTTTTAAAAACAAACTGTTACATTAAAAACGCAATCCAGTCTTCATGTTATGGAGCAGGAGGAGCTGAGCAGATTCATATGTAGTTTTGTGTGAAAAGATTTACTGTAAAAAAGATTTACTGTAAAAAAGATTTACAAACTCATTGGATCTGCAAGGACCTTTTTATTTTTTTTAATGTCAAGGACTCACCAATAGTCTACCACTAGTGTTGAGCGAAAATTCATTGAGTTTGATCCGAATTTCAGGAAAAACTTAATTTGAATTACCTCGTGCTTCATGGTATTGATTTGATTTTCCCTGAATGGCGGTAAAAATTTAAAAAAATCATACTTGATTCATCCATTTCAGTGTGAAGAGCCATTTTGATTGAAGATCCTGTGCGCAGTGACGCATGACGCCACTATGTCGGCCCATGTGATGACGTCATCACGGGCCTCGCGAGATTTCTCGCTGCATTTACAGTCAAGATGGCTGCGGACAGCCTTTTCCAATGAAATGGATTGAGGATAAGTATGATTTAATACATTTTTTGAAATTTTACACTGTATTATTGTTAGGTGCCGCAATCAGCTATGAACGCGCCATCTGAGAGGTACAATGACGGGGGCCACTCCCGTCATTGCCCCACTACTTATAAAGAAATGCGCTTCATGGCGAAGTACAGTAATTAGTCACAAAGCAAATTTTTTGTAAAATTTGGTGAAGCAGCCAAATCAATATTTTTCAATACTTCACTATCTACCACTTTGAACATCAGGTTTCAGGTGTTGTTCATAGATTGGGAATGGCATTATTTACACTGGGAAGGGGACCTGAAGAACCTGAAAGCTCCTGGGGTCCTAGTATTGGTAAATTTACCAACAGCCCCAATTTTAGTCCCGCCAAATGGATATCAAAAAGGGACAAGGATTAGCACCCACATTAGTACAACACCCAAATAATTTGCCGAAGATGTGGCCATTGTCAGCACCAGGAGAATGGGCAAAAGACCTGGTGCACATGCCACAGAGACGTCACTGTTTCAAAGAACTGTCTCTGTGTCAAATAAAGCTTTATTTTCCAATTACTCTTTGGCTATCGTCGCCCCATTATTTGACTATTTACAGTCATGATTCGGGCGGGGGTAGAGGCGGCTAACTCACCATTAACAGTTTGTTTTGCTTGTAACAAGAATTGACTGGATCAGGGGCCATTTCATTTAGGCGAATAGAAGAGCTTTGTTGATTTTTAATTTTCATCCATTGATTTTCAACATCTAGAGAGCCATCTGTGTCTTACTGCTCTCCGTGCTGGTATTTCCTTGCAAACTGAAGGGAAAGATAAATGATATGCGGAGTACTATATCTCAGAGGACTTGTGTTTCCTGAAAGCTGTGAAATGGAAGCGCTCTTCTCAGACTATACATAAGGGGCTTCACTGGTCCCAAATCTTCTCAACGTCATTTCTTCTTAAATAATGGAAAATGATTTTGTATGAGATGTATTCTATTTTTTTTGTAAAACTAAAAATTATGTTTTACTGTCACTATGTATTACTATTAGTATGTGCTGTGCTTTGATCTAATAACTAAATAGTATACATGCCCCTATGTCGCATGCTATACATGAGGCATTCGTATACATTTTGATTGATTTGTGCTATATATTACTATCACTATGTACTATGTTTTACTATTACCAAGTACTATACATTACCACGCTCCATGTGCCCGGACCCTAAGGCAGAGTGGCCTGGGTATACCTGATTTATAAAGATTTGTGACCAATTAATTCAAAACTAATGACATTTCTTGGCTAACTTTGAAGAAGTTGCCAAATTGAATTTTTCTAAACTTCGCTCATCTCTAAATATAAGCAATGCTGAGTCTGATTATGTAACTTTTATCTTCATATGCATTTGCATTACAATGCTTTTCTCCAACAATAAAATGCATTGAGAGGACTCTGGTGCTCACACATAATGGAGAGGACTCAAAGAGGAGTCCTCTCAATGCAATTTACTGCTGCTTTGTGGGAGCGTCAGAATGCAAGTGAGTATGAAGATAAAAATCACATAACCCGTCATCACTTACACTATACACTGCTTATTCTAGTTTGTGGGGGAGGAGATTGGGACTGACAGATCTAATATATAAAGCTGAGTGTATGTATGTGTGTATGTCCGCTAAATGAATCTGCACCGTCGCATTTACAATCATGAAATTTAGCACATAGGTAACATCAGGTGTCCAGGAAAGTTTTTGACTGGGTCTCAGTGTTAAGGGGCAGATGGATGTAGAGGCCACTGTTAAGGGGCGGGGTGTTGTGGAAATCACTGTTAAGGAGATGGGGTACTGTGGATGTCACTAATAAAGGGGCAGCCACTGTGGAGGTCAGTGTTAAGGGGGCAGGATGCTGTGGCGGTCATTGTTAAAGGGGCGGGCACTGTGGAGGTCTCTGTTAAGGGGGCAGGAGACGGTGGAGGTCACAGTTAAGAGGATGATCCGCTATGGAAGACAGTGTTAAGGAGCAGGGTGCTGTAGAGGTCACTGTTAAGGGGTCGGGGTGGTGTGGAGGTCACATTTTAAGGGAATAGAGCTCTGTTAAGGTCACTGTTAAAGGGCCGGGTTATTGTGGAAATCACTGTTAACGAGAAGGGGTACTGTGGAGGTCACAAATAAAGGGCCGGCTGCTGTGGAGGTCACTGTTAAAGGGGCGGGCTCTGTGGAGGTTACTGTTAAGGGGGAGGGGACTGTGGAGGTCACTATTAAAGGGGCAGCTGCTGTGGAGGTCACTGTTAGGGCTCATGCACACGACTGTTGTTGTTTTGCGGTCCGTTTTTAACAGATTCTTTGTTCCGCATCTGAGTTTTTTTTTTTCTCTGATTTAAGTACTCTTCTGTTCCATTATTCCACAAAACATATATGTATGGTTTCTGTATGTGGAACGGAAACAGTAACTTATTAATCACCAAACACATGAGCAATATGGGCTGGGCATAGGATTTCTACAGTTTGTATCCGCAAAATACGGATGAAATATGGATGAAATATGGATGTGTTCCGTGTGCATTCCGTATTTTTTGCGGACCTACTGACTTGAAAGGGGCTTCGGACCGTGATTTGCGGACAATAATAGGACATGCACTTTTTATTGCGGAACGGCCATGCAGGCAAACGGAAACGGAATGCACACGGAGTAATTTCCGTATTTTCTACAGCCCCATTGAAGTGAATGGTTCCACATATGGGCTGCACAAAAAACGGAATGGAAGCAGAAAAAAATTACGGTCGTGTGCATGAGCCGGGTTATTGTGGAAATCACTGTTAAGAAGACAGGGTACTGTGGAGGTCACTTATAAAGGGGCGGCTGTTGTGCAGGTCACTGTTAAAGGGAAGGGTGCTGTGGATGTTAAGGGGACAGGCCACTGTGGAGGTCACTCTTAAAGGGGCGAGCACTGTGGAGGTCACTGTTAAGGGAGGAGAAGACTGTGGAGGCCACTATTAAAGGGGCAGTGGGGTACTGTGAGGTCACTGTTAGGGCAGCGGGGTACTGTGAGGTCACTGATAAGGGAGCGGAGTACAGTGGAGGTCACTGTTAAGGGAGCAGCTTACTGTGGCAGTCACTGTTAAAGGGGCAGTCGCTATGGAGGTCTCTGTTAGGGGGGCTGGGAATGGTGGAGGTCACAGTTAAGAGGACTGTAACCTATGGTCGATGTTAAGGGGCAGGTGCTGTAAAGTTCACTGTTAAGGGGTCGGGGTACTGTAGATGTCACTGTTAAAGGGGACACGGTCTATATCTTTTAACGACACACAGAAACTTTAAATTAATTAAGATGAAATATACCCAGGAGAAGCCGGGTCCTTCTGCTAGTTTGCTATAAAGGCAAAACAATGGCTCATGTAATACTATGCTTTTGTCTTCAGCAGCTGTTGATACTGTCTTACCACAAAAAGTTGGCTAAGCGTTACTTCACTGGTGGCACCTTTCTGGGTATCCTTTTGAGGGTACAGCTAGTATTCCTCCATCTAAATGCTCTAGTTTGGAGATTTAAAGGCGTAGTTCAGGGGAAAAACTATATGTAAAATGGATCAGTAGGGTGAAAAAAAAATTAACTAAAAGGTATTCTTACCTGAACAATCTCTTTCTGCTCCCGTTTTGAGGATGCCCGGTCTCTTTTTGTTCTTTACTTCCGTCTGCAGCAATGCTGTTCTGACACAGGGATGTGTGAGCACTGCAGCCAATCACTGGCTGCACATGAATTTCTTGTGCAGTATGGCGCCATGGGCACTGTGAAATGATGCCTCCATATGTGTCAGATGGTACCTACTGTATCAAAGTACACTAGGGCCCTTATAGAAGTCTATGGGTCAACTCATAAAGTACAGAGGTTGTATAGAGCTGTTAGGGTACTTTCACACTTCGTTGTTGGTTTCCGGCAGGTAGTTCCGTCGCCGGAACAGCCTGCAGGATCTGGCAATCTGTATGCAAATGGATACCATTTGTAGACAGATCCAGATGTGGATCCGTCTCACAAATTCATTGCAATACCGGATCTGTCTCTCCGGTTGTCATCCGGAAAAACGGATCCGGTATTTATCTTTTTCACATTTTTAAAGGTCTGCGCTGCCCATTTTTCCAGAACACTTGGGGCCGGATCCTGCATTAATGCATTTTAATGGAAAATAATGCCGGATCCAGCGTTCCGACAAGTGTTCCAGAATTTTGGACAGAGAAAATACAGCAGCATGCTGCAGTATTTTCTCCATCCAAAAACCGTACAGTGACTGAACTGAAGACATTCTGATGCATACTGAACGAATTGCTGTCCATTCAGAATGCATTAGGATAAAACTGATCCGTTTTTTTTCCGGTATTGAGCCCCTAGGACGGAACTCAATACCGGAGAAGTTTAACACAAGTGTGAAAGTATCCTTATGCAGTACTGTGTTACTGCTATCCTTTATATCAGCCCATATGTCTGCCAGGGTCATCTGTGGCTTAGTTTTATACCAATGCACAGGAGAGCAGATTTATAAAATATTTTATCCATTGCAGATGGATTGCTGCATTGATGTGTGTCTGTACTTAATTCTTTTCTTGTTTTCAGTTACACGTATTTGCAAATTTCTATATATGGAGGATGGGCAAACATAGAACTACGTATTCTTTATGTTAAGTTTGGGGCGGCCGCTTGAGCGTGATTGCTTGTGACACAGTGATGATATATAAAACAGAATGGCTGTCAAGGTCACTTCTTACAATATTTTATAGCCTCACTGCCTCGACTGCCTGACCTTCTTCGCGGATTAAGTAATTCGGTTCGGTGGTGACATTCATCTGTAGAGACACTTACTTTCTCTTGTAACGTTCTTTAAGAACTCCATAAAGAAATGGTTTAGAACAACTTTGAGATAACTATGTACAGAGCATTGGCTGCGCTGCAGATGTTACTTTCATACCTCAGATGGCTCCTATTTATATTAATATCTTGTATTGGGGTGCATGCCTGTAACCATTTCAACTGTTCCAGGCTGGTTTCAGATGGCTGTAATGCTGCCACGTTTTAGGGTCGTATCTCCTGACTCAAACTTGGATCACTATAAGGTTCTTTGGTGACCCAGGTTTAATTCATTTGAGCCATGGGATGTTCAGATTCAGAGAAAAAAGTGTATAGATAAAAGAGCTGGTCTCATAACATAGAGATTACAGTAACCCCAGACTATGATGTTGGGTTTCTGGCCGTTTTTTGGGGAGTTTCCACGTGCTTCCTTAATATAGGCCATCAATGGGTGCACAAAAGAACTGCCATGATTTCTGAAATGTGATATCCTTTACTGTAGCTTTTTGTCTGACCTATGTGCAGTAGCGAGGTTTGTGGGGGTCTCAACGCTACACTGGATCCTCTGGACAACAATGAACTAAGTCCAGAGAGTCAGAGTCTGCAGTAAACCAATGTGCATCTTTTCTGGAGAGACTCAAATGCAAAACAATACAGGCAAGGCACTAAGCTGGCTTCTCCAGTTTCCTTCCTGGCAGAAGAAGGTTTGATTCATTGCTGAGGAAAGTCCTAAGCTAGCTGTCCCTCTCTTAGACGACTGGCTCCCTGGCCAATGACTGGTGGCTCAGGGTCTGTGGCTCAGTCGTCTGGCTGGCTCCCTTGTCCCAGGGCTGGTGACCCAGGATCTGAGGCAAAGTATCCCTGTATCAGCATCTTCTTCGGGTCACTGATTCAGTCTGGCAGAGTCTCTCCTACTCTAGTACATATCTGCAGACCAGCATAGTATCTACTACTAAGTACTGGCCCTATTTGCAGACAACTAAGGGCTCTAACTGCTCTCCTTATATACAGTTTCTAGCTGAACTAGAACCTTCTAGTAGGAGGGGTGGAGTGGAGAAGCACAGCCTAAACAGAAATATTGTTACAATTTCTGTCTGTCATAGAGCTTTAATGCAAGTGTATGGAAATGAATACACAGTTTTTCCAGACATAAACAAGTGTTCAGACATAAACAACAGAGCTAAACAGATGGTCAGTGTAATTTTTTTTTCCCCTCCAAAACTTTGCATACGTAGAAAGTTTCTTGGTAGTAGCTGGCTGTGCATTAACCCTTTCCACAGTGCAGTGCAGCTATAGTGTAATAACAGTGCAAATGAACAGGATATATTACAGTACATATGAATGCAGTTCAAAAATATGAAACAGCATAAGCGCACACAACAGCATAAATCACAGCCCAAGTTAACCCTCCAAAGTGCAATAAAGTAGGGAGCTGATGGCTTTGCAAAGTAGCAATATTGGCACATGTCCACAAAGTCTATACTCCTAAGTACTTCAAGGTACTAAATTTAGAAGGGGGAGGATTCACTAGAACATGAAAAGGATAAATCACTGTGCTTCAAAAATAAAACAGTGAGAGTGACAGATTGTTGCCAAATAGGTGGAGCCGCACTTTAATCAGATGTTATGGCAAGCAGGATAAGTCTATCTGGCATCAAAGGAGAAATAGGTATTTAGTACTTTACTTTCATTAGCGAGCTCCTGCATGCCCTGTATGAATACATTGGATGAGGAACTAATTTTATTTAGGCTTTAAATCCCTACCCAAAGATCCGTTGTTGGGGATGCCGTTTTTCCGAAGGTCCAAAAAGATGGGCTGGTCAACTTTAGCCATCGCCTTAACTAGATAGTAGTTTTGCAAATCCAGAAGGCTAAATCCTCCAAAGGGTGGAAACCTGGAATATGTCAAACTCGACCTCTTCCCCTTTCAGAGATAGGACACAAGGGACCACACCCTGGAAAAGACAGGGATTGACAGGTAAGGGTACTTTCACACTAGCGTTAAAGTTTTCCCAGTATTGAGTTCCGTCATAGGGGCTCAATACTAGAAAAAAAATGAATTAGTTTGTCCTAATGCATTCTGAATGGAAAGCAGTCCATTCAGTATGCATCAGGATGTCTTCCATTCCGTCCCTTTTACAGTATTTGGCCGGAGAAAATACCGCAGCATGCTGCGTTTTTTCTCCGGCCAAAATTTCCGCAACACTTGCCGGATTGCCAGATCCATATTAATGTATTAATGCCGGATCCTATTCCAAGTGTTCTGAAAAAACTGATCCAGTGTCCCGGTCTGCGGTTTACCGGATGACACCAGAGAGGTGGATCCTGTATTGCAATGCATTTGTTAGACGGATCCGCATACAAATGACATCCGTTTGCATACGGATTTCCGGATCAAGCAGGCAGTTCTGGCAACGGAACTGACTGCCGAATTCTTCTAACGCTAGTGTGAAAGTACCCTAACATTTGTAGTAAATACAAGCGTTTAGGTAGGATGAAGGACTTCAATAGGTTCTTTCTCCCTATCCAGGACACATTGGGGATAGATAAGGATTCTGAGTTTTGATGTTAAGAAGCAAGGGAGAGCAATTTACCTGATATAAACCGGGTGTTTATTAGTGTTGATCACAAATATTCTAATCACGAATTGTTATCGCGAATATGAGAATTCGCGAATATCTAGAATATAGTGCTTTATCTTCGCAATCGCAAATATTCTAGATTTTTTTTCATCAGTACCCGCCGTGATCCCTCACTGCTACTTGCTTGCGGGCCAATGAGAAGGCTGCAATGTCTTTGACTTTAGGAGTAGTGTTGATCGTGAATTTTCGTATCGCAAATTTTTATCTCTAATTTTTATCGCGAATTTTCCGATTGCCGATTTTTGCAATCAAGAAAATAATGACTGGAGATCACGGATTCTCAAATTCGCAAATATATGACGAATATTCACCCAAATATTCGTAAAATATCGCGAATTCGTACATCGCCCCTGACGCTCATCTCTAGTGTTTATGTAACGGCACCCTTAAGTATATCAATTGCATTTGCTGCCATTTATAGGAGACACCCTGCTGAAGGGACTTGATCACCCTAAGAGACATTCTCAAATAGTTCCAAAATTTGAGGGAAGGCCAGTGCAGGGTTGGTAATCAACATCAGTAGATTATCTGCAAAAGCTGCACCGCTACGAGTGGTCTCACCTACTTGCAGACCATAAGTAAGCAGGTGTTTTCTTATGATCTGCAAGAGAGTTCCCATAGTCAAAATAAAATGTGACAGGGGTAACTCGGGCTAATTCTGGCACTGGGGGTATGATATAGGAGACTTTCTTTGTAATCGTTTTCCATTCTGGCCAAGAAATGAGGATCCTAAACAGAGGATTCCTCCCCTTCATTTGTTTTTCAAAAGCCGATTTCAGCTCTACCAACAAACTGGTTTGAAAATAATTTTAAAGTAAGCATCAATTATAATCCTGATGAAAGGTAATTTAGTAGACATCCGACTCTTTAATTCATGGCTCTATGCTTTCACTGGTGCTGCCTATTCTTTGCATTGTCACACAGGCTTCTTTTTTCCTTCGACCCACCGCTGGCAGCTAATGACTTCAGAGCTCATCCTGCCCTCACTTCTATTTTGATAAAACAGTGAATTTTCTATCAGATGCTCCATATTAACCAGTCATAAAGCTCCTAGGATAACGTGAAAAAAAAAAAACTGAGAAAGAAGAAGAAAGACCGTAATTCTCGACTTGACAAGTCAGTCAGGTCACACAGACTCAAGCTTCTGAAGGACCTTTTCTTTGGAAGTTCTTTTCTTTATTATCGGAAGTTCCTAATTGCAGAGCGTTCACAGTGACAGATGAAGAATACATCCTGGTTGCCTGCTGGCCTGGCTCATGCTGTTGTAAGGCAGGCAAGAATCTGTGATTTGTTCAAGAAAAAGCATCAAGGATCTATGAGGAGAAGTCCTGAATGGTTCTGTCTGTTGTAAACAAGATGACCAAAGATGGCAGCTATAGAAGCAGCGTGTATTTATAGACGCGTCACATGCCTGCCTTGTCAATTATCCATTTTCCTCTTTTCATGTCAGAGCGTTAATTTGCAAACAAGTTGGATAATCGTGTCGGAGGCCTGGGTGCGGAGGTGAAGAGAAGGATGTGGGAATCCCTGTTTAGTGTCAAGCAAAATGAATGTTAATGAGGTCCAGCCAGCAGATACGGCCAAGCTATTCTTTGCTAATTTTTTTTCAGATTTGCTTGGGTTCATACAAAAAGAATCTCAGAACAGACAATGCCTCTCATATTGCAACCGCATCTATGTAGACAAGTGTGGGTCCAGCTACCACCATCCACAGTATACAGCTGATTTAGCCAGGGGTAACTGCAGCCAGCAAGGCATTTTCTATTGCCCATGGCAGGGGAAGTGTAGCATTACATAGAAGTTTTTCACTTGACTAGAAATCCATGTCAGTGTTCCACTGAGGTTCCTTGGTCCCACCAGAGGAAATTATTCTTGGGGGCCCAATCCCCATATTATCAATAAAATCTAAATAAAAAAAACAGACCCTGGTGGCAAGTGATTAGCTCCTAAAGCAGCTCCAGTTTTTTTTTCTCTCCTGGGCCCATTGAGACCCACTATGGGATCAGAGTCTGGGCCCAACGAAGGATCCCTTGGCACTCTGGTGGGTCAGTCCAACCCTGATCCATGAAATGTATGAATTGCTAGAGTTTGTCAGAGCAGGAGCCGCGCTTACTCCGTGTTCTCTGCTGCATCGCCCAGTGGTGGTTCCCTCGTTGAGACCTTAAAGGGGTGTTACTGGTGTGTGAAGTTTTCCCCTATGCTGTCGATAGAGGATAACCATTAGATTGGTGGGGGTCCTCCACCGATCATGAGAAGGGGGACCCTGTATCCCATGGAACCCCCCAAAATGAATGGAGAGCCGCTGCAACTCCATTCATTTCTATGTATCCAAGTGACATACTTGTCTGGAACTCTCAAAGAAATGAATGGAGCAGCACTAGTGTCTGACTGGCCGCTGCTGGTCATGCATGTGCACTACTATTCCATTCACATGGGGAATCAGAGACCTCCATTGTTGTGATTACTGGGGATTTGATTGGGAATAGGGGATACATGAAGGGATGGTGAGGAAGGTCAGGGTTTAGGTTCAAGTTTTTAGTTGAGGGTGGAAGTTCTGTTTATGGCCTACCATCAGAGATTGCTCCTTCTGTGGTTTAGTTGGACTGGATGTTGCATAGCCTGGGGATAGGATCCATTTTGTTATCTCTCCCTGGATATGCAGATATTTAAAAGCCATTATTCCGTACTGTTTGTTTAGAAACATATAGAGATGAATGATTAGATTCTACCTATTCGGACGTCTTCCCGAATTTTCCCAAAAATTTGATTTCTAGCAAACCCAAATTTCTTGTGATTTGTTTCAAGTGAGGCACAGGATACAGAGAGATGGCATTAGATAGGCTCAGTGTTCTTTTATTTATTTATTTTTATTTTTTTAAGGAAAACTAATTTACATACCTTTGGGTTTCTGGGAAAGATATTTAAATTAGTTTTCCTTCCAAAAAGAAAAGAACACAAAGCCGCTCTGTTGCCAGCAGTCTTCTTAGGCTCATATTTGTTCTCTGATTTTTTTCAGAAAAGATCTTAGGAGACTAGAGATTTTTATATACCAATTTTCAGAGCAATTGGAGAATATTTGATTTGATCTTCAAGAAATTATCTCATCTCTAGAACCATATCTGTACCTGGACCATGTACAGCTAGTAATGCACTAAACTTTTTTTCTATGACCAGCTGAAAATCCAGAATGTGTGATTGTGCCACTAATCAGATATCATTAATACTATATATATATATTGTGGGGAGTCGCTCTGGTAGACAGCGGTGCGGGTGCAGTTTAGAGGCAAAACAAGGAGTCCAGATGGTGCATCAAACAGTGTTTTATTCACACTTGCACGCCACAAATGAAAAGCAGTCTCTTGGTGACAGTTCACACACAACGGAAATACTGTGGCAAAACAAAAACAGGCCAACACAGGGTCCAGTCACCTTGGGTGGTTTAGGTGCGGGTTCACACCTAGCAGTCGGCTCAGCCGCAGGCGATTCCACCTTCAGGTCGCAGGGAAACACCACCTTGCTGAGCTCCTTCCTCCAGGACAGAGAATTCCTCACCCCTGTTTGCAGGCTCCAGGATAATCACACCCCCAGACACAGCTGCTGGCTGCGTTATATACCCAGCCCAAAACATGGACTGGACCGTGGGGAGCAGCCACCCACCCTACTCTTTAGCTGCTCCCAGTAAGAGCCGGCCCGGATCGGCTTTGCAGCCATGCTATTTAACAGAGCAGCACTAGCTGCTGCAGACCAAAAACCCCGGCTCTTACCTCACCGAGGCCAGCAACCTCGGTGACACGTACCTGCTATCAACTACAACACCTTGCACCCTCTTACAATATACCGTATTTTTCGCCATATAAGACGCACTTTTTTTCCCCCAAAAGTGGGGGGAAAATGGCAGTGCGTCTTATATGGCGAATGCTACCATTTTCCTATAGTTAAAGCTGATACATCGCACAGCATGCGATGTATCAGCATGGAAGGGAGGGCGGAGCCTGGCAACACGCGGCGGGCGGCCCGCCGCTAACAGCGTGAATGGTTTCATAACATTTTTAATCTTTAGTCATGTCCCCTTATTCCCTATAATGCCAGTACAGTAGCGCTCTGCTAACCTGCTATACCGATCCTCTAGCAGGCAGAGCGGTGCGGCGGCAGGCTGGTGTGTAACGTCCTCACTGACGCCATCTGCCTGCTCCTTTCACTTTATGAATGAAGCAGGAGGAGCAGGCAGATGACGTCAGTGAGGACATTACACAGCAGCCTGCCGCCGCACCGCTCTGCCTGCTAGAGGATCTGTATAGCAGGTTAGCAGAGCGCTACTGTACTGGCATTATAGGGAATAAGGGGACATGATTAAAGATTATAAGTGTTATCAAAGCAGTCAAGCTGTTAGCGGCGGGCCGCCCGCCATGTGTTGCCAGGCTCCGCCCCCTAAGCAGTCACTATGGGCCAGATCTGTGGATAGCACTTTGATGGGGGCATTTATAAATGACACTGTAATTGGGGTGATCTGTGGATGACACATATAGCATAAGATGCTATATATGTGTCATCCACAGATCCAATCCATTACAGTGTCATTCATAAATGCCCCCATCACAGTGCTATCCACAGATCCCCCATCACAGTGCTATCCACAGATCCCCCATCACAGTGCCATCCACAGATCCCCCCATCACAGTGTCATCCACAGATCCCCCATAACAGTGCCATCCACATCTCCCCACATAACAGTGCCATCCACAGATCCCCCCATAATACTGTCATGCACAGACCACCATTACTTCAAAAGCACACCTTTTGGTTAAAAATATTTTTTTTCTTATTTTTCTCCTCAAAAACCCAGGTGCGTCTTATAGGCCGGTGCGTCTTATAGGGCGAAAAATACGGTATATATAGTAATATATATACATATATCGGTATATACCTAAAAAATGCTGAATGGAGATTTTCCAAAACATTGCCTTTTGTAAACAGCGGTGAATAAATCCTTCATCTGGTTGGAGTGAATGGTGGCCTTGAAATTAGGTTTCCTGTAACATTGCATCCTACAGTATAACACTTTTATGTGTCATTGAACTGTCGTTTTCAGTGGTTGTAGGTTGTACCTTTTCTATGACCATATGATAATTTAAAGAGGTTCCCTGTATACAGACGTTATCAGTTCTGAACCGCCTCTCCGTGGAGACTTTCTTATTGCGTACACTATGCCGTCATTCCATAAACCAGTAAAGACGCCGTTCCCCTAAATAGAACTCCTATAGAAAGAAATGTTATTTTTGATTCTCAGCCCAAAGTCTTTTCTGATTTAAATGTCAGTGCGGTCATTAGCTGTAACTTTTCTCAACGTTACCATGAAATAAGCCTGACACATTCTTCATCGACGTAAAGCCCTGGATATATTTTTGCAGATGCCGGAGAACTAACACTCCAAATGTGTTTGAGTAGATTTGAGTCACCCTGTCGGATGCAGTCTCTGTCATTCACTTCTCAGTGATTTATGGAAAGTGGAAAATCTTTCACCTTATTTAAAAATTCTGACTTGGGTTTTCTTGAGAAAAGTTCATCGTTAAGTGCTTGCAAACACAGAGATGTTTGACATATTGTATACTGCTGTCTGCTAAGAACGACTTGAGGTATGAAGGCCACAATTGAGATGCTTCTAGCATTTTAAGCAGTAGACAAGGCCAAACAATGCATCTCTTAACTGTCCAGAGGGACATCAAAATGCCTGCAGGGGGATTTCATTTTTGTCCAAAATGGGATGTTTTTTTTTGTTATGGAGACATGACAGGTTTTATTTATTTATATATGTATTTAAATTTTATATTTGGTTTATTATTTTTATTTTATATTTATAATTTATTTATTTTACATTTTTTATGCTTTTTTTATCTTATAATTATTAATGTTTTACGTTTTTACATTTGTTTTACATTAACTGTCATTTCGGGCAGAATAAACTGGCATGTATTTGCACATGAGGAATAACTATTTCTGATTATAATATGACTTGTATTCTGTATTTTTCACCAGTTTTATATCTATTTGTCAGTTTTCCATGAGCTAGTAAGGAGGCTAGATGCTCTGATGTCTCCTATACACAGCAAAAAGAAGAGGAGATCCTGCTCCCTTATCCCACAGTAGGATATCCTTTTAAGCAGTAGCATGAAAGACATACAGCCATACTGTGAATCCAGCAACGAGAGTAAGAAAATTTACTAGTGCCAGTAGCAACAAAGTCGTATGTTTGGGCCTCTGTCTCCCTCCAGCCGCTCCTCCTCCTCTCCTTCCCTCTCTATAGCCTCAAGACAGATTTTAGCTGTGAATTGAGGTTGAATGATCAGTTCCGGAAGCAAGGGGGATAGTAGAAATGGCTAACAATTTGAGAAGAGGCCTTTTTCCTCTAATAAGATATAATACAAAGTTTCTTAGATTTGCTTGTACTATTGATTTATGAAAATTTGTTGAAAATGCAGGCTGGGGAAACTTTGTAGTAAGTTTCATCTATTCTAGTAAATTGCTCATTCTCAATCTCGCTCAGAGTCAGCAAGTAAAATGAGCTACTAACTGTGGCTGCTATCACTCTTAGGGCTCATTCACACGAACGTATGGGTTCCGTTTCTGTATTGCGGACCACATATGCGGATCCGCAATAAACAGACACCGTTCCGTGTGCATTCCGCATCACGGATACGGACCCATTCACTTCAATGGGTCCGCAAATCAGGAGATTGCGAACGGAAGCATGGAACGTAACCCTACGGAAGCACTACGGGGGGCTTCTTTGGGGTTCCGTTCTGTAATTCCATACCGCAAATTGATAGAAGATGTCCTATCTTTTTGCAGAACGGAGGGATGCGGACCCATTCAAGTTGAATGGGTCTGGATCCGTCCCGGAGGCCTCACGAATGTTCTCCGTGCATTGGGGACTGCAAATTGCGGCCCCAATGCACGGAACGGAACACATACGTTCGTGTAAATGAGCCCTTATGGTGCTATTAGGCTATATGAAAAAGCAAACAGCTTGCACCAATATCCTCCATGTATCATATGTACTTGTTCCTGGATCGCCTCACTCCACAAAAACTAGATGCTATGCTGAAAATGCTTGACAACTCCTGCACTACTGCCATGGTTACGGTTTTAAGTAACGGATCCCAGCAAATAATGACATCCATTTGACTTTGGGGTCATTTCTTTGGGGTCCATGATGTTTCATTAGAGGTTCCAGTGTTTTTGATAATATTGAGGTAAGCTACAGTATGATGTTGCCTTCAAGACAACAGAACACAGATCCAATAGATTACAGTACCAGCATGAGGACAGCATAACAAGTAGCCAATTCAAACGAGCAGTGTATTGATGCCTGACAGTTTAATCCCTGAAGAAGGAAACCGGTTGTTCATGAAATGTGTTGGAGTAAGTGTGTCCTTCCATGGACATCTGACCCAGATTAGTGATGTAACCTCATCTAGTGTTTGTACCGCTCCAGACTATGCACGGAGAACTCTATTGGCTAAGACATATCTGGGATGAACACAACCTCAAGATTATGTTGATCACTTAGAAAAAAGGCTCTATTACTGGATTATCATTGTGTTTGTAACTGGACCCAGGAAAAGAAAGGAGGGGATTCAAGGTCTCACATTACAGTCTCCGTATGCTCCACCACTATCAATGTTTGCTGAAGCTCAGCCATTTTTCCCCCAAGTAGATTTACCATTCATTCTTCATCATTTGTGCTCTACTAGCCCACTCAAGTCTTTGTTTTTGGGTGCACTCATCTCTAAGGTATATAGGAGCGAGGTGGAACTTCTTTTGTATCAATGCTCCACATGTGTTGTCCGGGGCTGTAATACACCCACAAACATGGACCCCTAGATCCAAAAGTCAAACAGGCCTCCCAGACTGGTTGACCCGCGGTGGAGATCATAGTTACCTGGTCCCCGCCACCAGGGAGAGGAAGACCCGGCCTAGGGGTGTTAGACACCAGTAGCAGGGACCAGACAAGTATGATCTCCACCGTGGCTCGACCACTCTGGGAGGTCTGTCTGACTCTTGGATGACCCCTTTAATATAGAATATATTAATTCACAGTGGCCGAGTCCAAACTAAGCTTCAAACATTGTATGACAGAGTCTCTGGCAAAAAGCAAATGAAATAATGATGAACCACCAGAACAAAGCCTACACACCAGGGGGCACTGTTAATTACGAGCCTTCAAATCCAGACTGTAGGCTCATTAATGGAATTGCCTTTTGATCAGTAATTATTGGGAAGTTGTATGGACCAGCGGCACTCAGTATAATGACGCACATGGTTCAGATGTTCAGTAATAATTACTGCTAACATTTTAGAAAGTTTAAATAACCTTTCCACTTGATTAAGTCATTAGTTGAGTTGTTAATTTATGAGCGTGGAGGGTTATGAATAAATTATTAATAGCAATTAAAAACTGGCCACCCTTCAGGGCTAATCATGATTCTTCTGAGCAAGGGATGAAATCATTTCACTTAATAGGAATTTTAAATGTCTATGACGAATATAAGATAGTGACTGTGATATCCTCTCTTGATGACATGAAAGAAAGGGAATTCTATTGTCCGAGACTTTCCCACATTATTGGAAATTAAAACTTTTATGACAATTACGTTTTGAGAATGATTTCGAAATCTACATTGAAAGGGTAAAGTGAATTTATCACATTGTAATAGCCATATCATATTCTAATAAGTGAAGAAAATCAGTGTGAAATACAAATTCTCCATTTTTCATAATTATCTGTTCATAGGCAACTAAATAATGATGTTAATACCCTACGTAATTACAGACTGACTGACTTCTTAAAGGGGTTGTCTTGACTTTAAAATAAAAATAAAAATTCATGTGTTCGATTAGGGAATGCTAAGTTAATAAAGGGGGTCCTCTGTTAGGATACGCATTGTTTGTCCTGAGTGGAGAGTAGTTACAAAGAGCTTCTCTCACTCTGGAGGACCAGTCTTGTCCTACATTACACAGAAAACCATTGATTTGAATGGCCATTGTGCAATGCTACATTTCCCCTGTGGTGGCGCTGCAGAGAAATAAAACACTTATTTCCAGATTTACCCACAGATTACAGCTGATCGCTGAGGGTCCCAGAAGGAGTACTTTGTGTGATCGTCTTATTGTCAAGAGACCCTTACCATGTAGGGATAATACTTTATTATTTTATAAATAATATACAGTATAGGAAGGTACATTCGGAAAGCAAAGGGGATTACACTTCTTTGGTAGATGTCTACATGAAGGCTTTAAATTACACTTTCAATGGAGCAAAGAAAGAGTTGGAGAAGTGGCTTGTGGGTCATAAAGAGGACACAATGGGTCAGATAAACTTAAAGGGTCACATTTATTAAGACCAGCGCTTTAGACGCCACTCTTAATAAGGTCCTGCGCTGGTTGTGGATCCACCAAAGTTATGAAGAGGCGCCGGCCTGATGAATGAGACTGGTCTGCCGTACCATCCCCTTCCCTTCCCATGCATACTTTTGTAGACCTGGTGCGAGTGGGAAAAGTTGCAGATTGTGGTGCAAATAACCTTTGTGCCTCAGTCTGCGCCAGAAAAACACCTAATGTAGGCGTATTTCTGAATAATAAATGAGCCCCAAAATGTTAAAAAGCCAAATAATGAGAGACCCAGATTGAGTTTTGCTATGGAGACTCCTCTCTTTCCTACCGTAGTACCATCTTTTACTAGTTCTCGCTCTTCTGATCACATAAGAGCAAGAACTAGTAAAAGATGGTGCTAGCGGAGGAAATAGAGGCGTCTCCATAGCAAAGATCAATCAAAGATTAAAAGTAGTAAATGGAATTTTTCTCCTTACATTGTACTCAGTAATTCTTATTCATTGCCATTCTGACTACCATCCTAAATAATATTTTAAGGGGTTTACACTTTGGACAATCCCTTTTTTAGAAGATCCAGGATGTGTCATTGCTAGAATCCCCAGCAGTCAGACATAATCTGCTGAAAAACCCCAACAGCAAGTGCTTACTTTCCCTGCAGCGCCACCGCAGGAGGATAGAAGCATTGCGTAGCGCCTATTGATATGAATGTGTTGTCCGTGTAATGCAGGACATGCTGGGTCCTCCAAAGTAAGAGATGCTCTTCGAAGGTCCAGAATAGAGATTTTTCCAGTTTTTGAATTGGGTTTTCTAAATCTAATCTTAATTAAGTGTTGGATATTTTAAAACCATAAAGAAACAAAAATCTAGGATGTTAAAATGTATTTGGAATTCCATTAAAACTAAGGCTTTCTGATGCCATCATGCAAATGGTTAAGCTTGGAAGGTTATATATATATATATATATATATATATATATATGTATAAAGCCAATCTGCAGTGGGATGAAAAACTCTAAATAATTCCATTTAACTGTCTTTCAATATTTAATGCATCTGCAAGTAAGCTCTGTCAAAACATATTTCCCCCTGAGCTTGAAACTTATAAATTCAACCAAGTTCTGACTTGCAATGGTTGGATATAAAGGCCAAATCCAGTGGTGTCTCCAGGATAGGTCATCAATATAGGAGAGCCCGGAGAACCTCTTTAAGTACACTAATAAACTGCAACAACCAGAGGTGTACCTCCAGGGTCCTCGTTCAAAATCTGTAACAGGGCCCCGACCTATCATGCAAAATGTAGAATACTGGTGTCTTATGTGTTAAAGTTCCTGGGTGCAGTTGTTTCCTCTGAACCCCTTATAGCTACACAGCCAGCATTGAGTCATTGTTATCCAAAGCAGCTATACTTTTCACAAGTGAAATGTGAAATCTTGATCCATTGTAATAAATTACATACAGATCTGAAAGTTTGTGTTTTCTATGCAGCGGTACACATGGGTAGGCTGGGGATTCCTCATGGGGCCCCCAGTCTCCTGTGCCTGGAGATAAGACAGAGGAGTAATTATTTCTCTTGTTTCTCAGGAGAGATCATTATTGTAGCCACTAGGTGGCAGTATCACACAGTGATGCAGCCTCCTACTGGTGTACATTGTACAGGAGGCCCCGCAGTATCTTCTAAACTTTCCGGGCTGCTGGCAGTGAAGGAGGAGAGAACATGTCTGGCCATCCTCCTACCCTCCCTGCTGTCAGGAAACTGGCTGCAGGGCTGGAGAGACCTCCTCTGCGGTGCTGGGATGATTTCTCAGGTGTGAGACAGTAGTGAGCTGTAGGAGACTGTAAGGAGGAAATAGGGGATTTGTTTATAGCAGACTCAGATCTGTGTAAGTGTGCTGCTCTCTGCAGAGTTCAGAGTGCAATTGGGGGGATTCTGCCCTAGGTCCCCCCAATGCCTCTGCTTTAGGTGCACCCTCATAAGTGCCCAAGCTCCAGATGCCCCCCAATGCCCCCACTCTAAATGCACCCCTAATATTGCATCTTTTCCAATTGCCCCCCTAATACCCGCATCCAGGATCACCACTATTACCCTGCCTCAGGCAACCCTAATGCCTCTGCTTTAGGTTCTACCCCATAAATGCCCCAGCTCCAGGCTTAGGCTTTGTTGCAGGTTTGTTGTGACCTGCAAAGGGGGTGGGACTTATGCCTGAAAAATTCTGCACAGTGCGTTAAATTCTCCGGTATTGACACGTATGGTTTACATGGCGGTAGTGATGATATTCCGTATTTACAGGCATCACTGCTGCCATGTAAAGAGATACTGGTGAAGTGGTGGAGTATTTAAAGGGGTTGTCTAGGTTTTCAAGTTATCCTCTCCACACCATAGGGCATAACTATATGAATAGTGGGATCCGATTCTGGGACCCTCACTGTTTCCCCTTTTGATGGGGGGAAAACATACGCCCTGCTGCTCCATTCATTCTCTTTGGGACCACTGGAATTAGCCAGCGCTGTACTCTGCCATCTCCAGTGACCCCATAGAGAATGGTTGGAGAGGCCGGGCATATGCTCGACCTGCCACTCAGTCAAGAAGGGGGATCAGTGGGGGCTACAGCGTTCAGATCCCTACAGATCACTTAGTTATCCCCAATCCTGTGGATAGAGGATAACTTAAAAAGTGGACACAGGCCTTTTAAGAGGCGAGCATTTCTATTTTAGTTTGACACATATTTTGGGACAGATTTTTAATTTTAATTTTATTTATTTTTTACACCCAAAGAAAACCTATAAAGATAGGGACTGTGAAAAGGTCCAACAGCTATGACACGACAGATGATACGTATCTGATTGATGGGGGTCTGACTGCTGGGACCCTCATGATCAAGGGAACGTGGTCTTAAGACTCTTGTATACATAGATTTGTGGTAATGTAATTGAATGTCTCAGGACCCCTTTTTTCATGATCAGTGGGTGTTCCAGCAGTCAGACCTCAGCAATCTGATATTCATCACCCATCCTGTAGATAGGCGATAGGTCATTATGGTAGGACAACCCTTTTATTTATACTGTAGATTATGTACAATCTGAGGAGGTTACGATTTGGTAAATTTCATGCCAGACATTTATGCTTAAATGGGTTAAGAGTAATTCACACATCCGCAATCTACGTCCGCACCCGTTCCGCGAATTTGCGGAACGGGTGCGGACCCATTCATTTTGAATGGAGACGTGATGGATGCGGAGAGCACACACTGTGCCCTCCGCATTTGCGGAGCGTGCCGCCGATCTTCCGGACGGCGGCTCCGCAAAAATATAGAGCATGTCCTATTCTTGACTGCAATTGCAAGTATAGGCATCTCTATAGGGCTGGTGGCAAGGTGTTTTGCGGATCCGCAAAACACTACGGACGTGTGAATAAGGCCTTAAAGCGTTTGTCTACTTCAGTAAATGGCATTTATCATGCAGTTAATGCAAGGCACTTACTAATGTATTGTGATTGTCCATATTGCCTCCTTTCCATCACATTATACACAGTACGTATCCGTGGTTATTACCACCGTGTAATCCAGCAGCGGTGGCCGTGCTTGCACACTATAGGTAAAGGTGTTGGCCTATGCGCACTTCAAGCCTTTCCCTATAGTGTGTAAGCACGGCCACCGCTGCTGGATTACATGGTGGTATTAACCATGGATACGTGCTGTGTATAATGTGATGGAAAGGAGGCAATATGGACAAGCAGAACACATTAGTAAGTGCCTTGTATTAACTTCCTCTATATGATAAATGCCAATTGCTGAAGTGAGACAACCCCTGTAAACCCTTTATGTGCTACACTGAATAGGGTTAGGCATAAATGTCTTGGTGCGTGCACTGCGTGTTTCATATGAGTGATTGGTGTGTGCTATATATGATCTATGTATCAGTGGTGTATGTGCAGCATGTGACATGGGCATCAGTGGCATGTGAGCCATGTATAAGTGTCTTGTGTGCCACATGTGTCCAATGAGTGATTGGTGTGCGCTGCATGTGTCTTGTTTCTGACTGACTCCAGTGCAGGATATCCATATATGTGTAAGTTCTGCCACATGTATGTTTGTGCATGTTGCTGTGAGTGTCTGCCATCATACTTCATCTTTAATATTTCTGTTATCACTGTGAGGGCTCCTGAACACGACCGCTGGATGTTTGGCAGTCTGCAAATTGCGGATCCGCAAAACATGGATACCGGTGTGCATTCCACATTATGCAGAACAGAACAGCCGGCCTCCAATAGGACAGTCTTATCCCTGTCTGTAATGCCGACAATAATAGGACATGTTCTATCATTTTGTAGAACGGCCATGCGGACATACAGACACAGAATGCACACAGCCATTTTTTTTTTGCGGCCCAATTAAAGTGAAGTGAACTATATGGACATGGAAAAAAAATAAGTTTATGTGCAGGAGCCCTAAGGAGGGCCCCCAGAATCAGTTACACTGGTGGGCCCTAAGTACCCCAGTCCGACACTGGGCACATGGCATATAACGGCAAACACTGTGCTATACATGAAGCTATAGGAAGAAGAACAAGTATTTACACTGACAAAACAGACATATCTTGGGAGTGATAGTCCCTGTGCTGGAACACTGCTTGTATATTTGGTTTGTTTGCGTCGGTTCCAATTATTAATAACACGCTCTGCTTCAGTTTCTTGTTGGCAGCAGGCCGATATGACTCTCATCCTTGATTGCAAGACCTGTATTTGCTCTTACCCATTTTAAGAGGTTATTTGACAGAAAAACGACTTATGAGGCTCAGCTATGCATAGAATGAGAGATAACTACAACGCTTTGTAAACTTTCTCCCTTTGGCCTGATGTTATACAGAGATTGTCCTGTACAGCCTGTCCTCACCAATGAAATGACAACAGGTCACTGTCTCTCACAAGATCAACATACTCCTCCCCTGCTGCAGTCAGCATTTCTATTATTTATAATATGTTTTAATCTTATTTGGTTTATGGCATAGTTCCTGTTCTATCTAGCTTTGTCTGGACTATTAGTAATACAGTGAACATGTCACTTTCTCTTTCAAGATTAGCACACTCTTCTCCTGCTGCTGACGTCATTTCTATGATTTATAATAGGGTTTCCCTTCATTTGATTTATGACGTAGTACTTGTTCCATCCAGCCCTGTCTGAGCTATTACAGTGAACAGGTCACTTTCTTTCTCAGAATTAGCACACTCTTCTTCTGCTGCTATCATCATTCCAATGAATTGGTATGGTCCATCAACTTTGAGTCTATACTTTTTCCATTCAGCTTTACCCTTATTAACATAATGACATGAGTAAATACTGTAGGTCATTGCCTCCCACAAGTACAGTATTTTTCACCCTATGAGACACACTTTTCCCCAGTGTCATGCCATCCACAGATGTTCCCATAACAATGCCATCCACAGATGCCCCCATATTGATCACCTATAACAGTGTCATCCACAGATGCCCGCATAACAGTGCCACCCACAGATGCCCCCATAACAGTGCCATCCACAGATCCCCATAACAGTGCCATCCACAGATCCCCCATAACAGTGTCATCCACAGATCCCCCATAACAGTGCCATCCACAGATCCCCCATAACAGTGTCATCCACAGATCCCCCATAACAGTGCCATCCACAGATCCCCCATAACAGTGTCATCCACAGATTCCTATAACAGTGTCATCCACAGATCCCCTATAACTGTCATCCACAGATCCCCCATAACAGTGCCATCCACAGATCCCCTATAACTGTGTCATCCACAGATCCCCCATAATAGTGCCATCCACAGATGCCCCATAATAGTGTCATCCACAGATCCCCCATAACAGTGTCATCCACAACCACCACTAGTTCAAACCCACCAAAAGCACACCTTTTGGTTAAAAATATTTTTTTTCTTATTTTCCTCCTCAAAAACTTAGGTGCGTCTTATGGGCCGGTGCGTCTTATAGGGCGAAAAATACGTTATTTCTATCATCTTCTGGTGTGGTTTCTTTCTATCAACTACAATATATGACACAGTCCCATTCAGTCCTGTGTCCTCAATAACATAATAACATGAGTGGACAGGTCATTGCCTCCAAGAAGATCAACACATTCCTCTCCTGCTGCTGTAATCAACTATGAATTATGATACTATCCCTGTGTCATCTGGTCCTGTCCTTACAGACATAGGTTCATAGGTCTCTGCCTACCTCTACTGCTATAGCCATCCTTCAGATCTTCTGTGGTCTAAGCACAGGGGCGGATTGGCCATAGACCTTACAGGGAAATTTACCGGTGTGCCGATGCACAGGGGGCCTCTTAAGCCCTCCTCACGGCCGGCCAGTGGAAGTTTTTGGAGATGTATTTTGTGCTGCTAGCAGTATTTTGTGATGGACTGTGGTATTTGGCTCTGTTGGGGTAGCATAATGTTCCACAATATGGTATTGGTGGCCCTGCCTTCCATCAGTTTGGACCCAACTACAAAACAGGGCTACTTTTCGTATTTTTTCCAGGGCCACTTTAAGTTCCCAGTCCGCCCCTGTTTGAGCCACTGCCCTTGTACTATACAGGTCTGTCCTCGCTAACATAACACCATAAGCGAAAAGGTTACTGCCTTCCTCAAGATCAGCACAATCTTCTTCTGCTGCTGTCACCATTCTCATCGTCTATCTATGCCGTCAATTACCATCTACCCTATTACATTGCCCTCTTCCATCATGCGTTGCTGTCCCCACTAGCATATTAATAACACTGTATGGGAGAAGTCCTGCAGTAACCAACCATGGTGCCTACACGGCCTACTGAGCTTTGGTGTTTTCTGGTGCCCTGGGCATAGCAGCTCCTGTATTCAGCTGATCAGTGAGGACAATAAATTTACGACGGCAACAGATCTTTGGTCAGATATTTTACTGTGATAACATTTGATTGGATGTTATGGCATACATTAGCTTTTCACCCTATTTGGCTTCCATTCAGAGTCCAGTGTTCAGTGCTTATGTAGGTGTTCTTCAGCACTTAGATTTCTGCTCCTATAGAGCGTTCGGCCCAATCTGATCCCATATCTCGGCAGACATTGGGACCATTTTTGCTCTTGGCGCCAGATCATCAGGTTTACTTGACCATCAGTTAACATTTACAGAAATACAACTGTATCTTCTCATTGCCTGTTAAAATCACTTGGTGCCTATCCAGACTTTGTACTATGGCCAAGCCAGGGCAGATGTGAATCAATTAAAATCTTCCCCACTGTGCTTGGTTTGATTTCAATTTGCGCTTTCTCTTCAGTATTTATTCAGCCTAAAGGTAAGCACAAAAAAGCCTCTCCCTGGTGCCCAATGTCCTGTCTCATGCATGACTTAGACAGAAAAGAAGACCGTCTTTAGCCTTCAGCTCTCTTAAATCAGTCCAAAACCTCCATAGGGTTCCGCTGCCCTAACATTTTGAAAACTCATTTGTCCTATGAGTTCGGCTCTAACTTAATTTCATGTGACTGTTATATATGAACTGTACATGGAATAATTTTTGGTTAAGTACTTAGAGCAGGAAATTGAGAGCTCCATCCTTCTCAGCTCTTCAGGCATTCACTGACCTGTGAGGGAACTTTAATTGCACAGAAAGTAAATGTCTCTGAAGCGAATGCGTAATAAATCTACTTTAGAATTCAAGCTTCCCCTCTTGAAATAATACGGTTTAGTGCCCATGCAGGGACCTGTTAGATGGAGCGCTGCTACCTGCCATACAAATAATGACAGTCACCGGTATTGAGATTGATACAGTAAGCAGCTGAGATGGTTTACTGTTAAAGGGACAGCATTGAATTGCATGACCAAAAGTATTTGTGGTCTACTCCACTTGTTGATGCACTGGTCTCCACTGCCTCCAGACTGATGTGCAGTCTCCATGCATGCCACTGCTGCTGGCCATTTGTTGGCCTCAGCGGTGCTCTTACTGAAGCCACTGATCTGGCAGCATTGATGTGCATGTAGACAGAATGTCACACTTTTTGTCTGGCGGAGACTGGAGGCACAGTGCTGGAGCCAAGAAGCTTCGACAAGTTGAGTGGTGTTTTTTTTTCAGCCCACAGCTTATTTTATTTATTTCTCAGACAACCCCTTTAGTTACCCACAGTAATTAAATACAGTATATTGCGTTACTTACCTTCTACCAAACCTAAGTTACAGTGCTTATTATACTCCAGAGCTGCATTCACAATGCTGTAGGCTTAGGAGATGAAATCCCCTAGCATTCCCGGTTGGGTCAATGCTTACACAGAGTTTTCTTTTGTGATTTGCATTCGGAGAAGTATTACTCACCAGTCCGGGCTCCCGAGCCATGTCTCTGTGGGTAGTCCTGCTTCTAGCTATTTCTATGCAACCAGCACTGCACGTCTTCCCTTTTTCGGTCCATACTGATGCTCTCTGCAGAAGCGCCATCGCAGCTCTTGTAGCCAATGGTGTCGGGTTGCCAGGGCAGCCAGCACCAAAAGATACCAGGGACCATGAATCCTCCTGCTGCAGGACACCACCTAGACATTTTTGGGATTTCTTTTTATTCTGCTTGTTTCTGAGCTTAGCATGCTTACTAAAGTTTTTCTTTGTTACCCCTTGGATTCTTATTTGGTACTTGTAGTTATTCTTGGCATTGACCTTGGGTTTGTTTCTGACTATGCTATCACTCTGCATCCCCTTAAACCTGACTGACTTCTGCCCAGTTCCTGACTTCTTTTTCCATACTGCTATGCTTCCGTCGCCAGTCTGAGATGACTCCGAGACCTGTGAGTCCTGACCGAGGGAAAAACAGGGAATCCCTTAGACTCGGCACTTCATTTTAGCCAATAAAAATCAAATTGTGGCTTAGACGGTCCATTGCATACTATTAGTGGGACAAGAATTGTTCTCTGTACATCTGGCTCTGTACAGTAATCTAGATATAATGTCACTGCCTGCCCTGGCAGGGGCCTGAGAAGATCTGACAGACTTGCTGCACGGGAGTCAACCTGACAGATCTTTCTATTTTCCTCTTCTGTGTTTTGATTTGGGCAGAATCCCACCTCTCCTCAGGTTCGGCTCATTAACTATTCTGTGGCTCTATTTATTCCCGCCTCTCCCTGCAGCCAGTGCGGCTTTTATTTCCTCCTTGTGCAGTCTGCAAGTGTTTGGTGGATCTCCTGCTCCCTGTTCGTCTAAAAGATACGTTTTCCTTTCTTCCCTTGGTTTTTGTGCCTTCTGACTAGGCCTCAGGGACACTCTGGTTCTTTCAACGGTGGAAGGAACCAGTTGGCTCATCTCCTTATCCCTAGCTGAGGGTTTGTTACAGTTTCAGCTAGGCCTAGGTTCCAGCGCATGAACACTTCCACCTTCAGGATCTGTTCATGTTGTTAGCAGTCAGGGAAAGGCTCAGGGATTGTCAGGTGGTGACCTTTCCTTGCTCCCTAGCTTTGAGGCCTAGTCTGTTGTTGTTTTTGGTGTTCTTCCCTTCCCTCACCTACCGGGACATATAAGGAATAATAAGTCAGAGCACATGGACTTGTATTTTCTCTTGAAGACATTTTCTAGTCACCCGACTGGCTTTCTCCATTAGAATGACTTGTACTAGGGATCCCTGGCATTAAATACTAGTGGCTCTTACAATGCTCTTCTAACACCTCTCTCGAGGCAGTTTAATCACACCCATAGATTGAGTCATGCAAATGCAATCAACATCTTACCTTCACTAAGTCCTTGACTTTGTGCCGATTATGATAAACAGATTATGCTGACTAAAGCACGAGTCCCCAGTATTTAATGCCAGAGTTTCCTTGTACAATTGATTCTAATTGAGAAAGCCAGTCAGATGACTGGCAAAATGTCTTCAAGAGAAAGGACAAGTCCAGTTGCTCTGACTTATTACTACTGATATACTATACCATAACCTAGATGTATGGGAATCTTCACAGACATAATATAACGTAGGAAACACTAACTGTTCTACTGCATCAATTAAGATTTTCAATAGTGTCTGTTTACAAGTTTGTAGACTATTTCCAATAACAGTCAGCAGAATTGTGAATACAGCTCTGGAGTATAATATAGGGTATAAATCAGCATCAGTGCTAAATGAGTAATGTAAGGTTTTTACAAAGTTACTCAACTTCTATACCTAATGGTATGTTCACAAGTGCCAATTAATTAAAGGGTAACTAAACATTTAAAGAGGCTGTGCAATATCTGTAAAGGGAGGCTTACTTACCTGCTTCCTGACTCCTTCTCCTCCAGTTCTGTGCTGCTCCGCTGGGCTCCCTAGCTGAAAACATTCATTTTGACATTGCCTGCAGGCACTGTGGAGGTCAATGTTAAGGGGGCGGACACTGTGGAGGTCACTGTTAAGGGGACGGCACTGTGGAGGTCACTGTTCAAGTGGCAGGCACTGTATGGCTCACTGTTAAAGGGGCGGAACTGTGGAGGTCATTGTTAAAGGGGCGTTCACTGTGGAGGTCACTGTTAAGGGGACGGGCACTGTGGAGGTCACTGTTAAGGGGGTGGACACTGTGGAGGTCACTGTTAAGGGGACGGCACTGTGGAGGTCACTGTTAAAGGGGCAGGCACTGTATGGGTCACTGTTAAAGGGGCGGGCACTGTGGAGTTCATTGTTAAAGGGGCCGTTACTGTGGAGGTCACTGTTAAGGGGCAGGCACTGTGGAGGTCACTGTTAAAGGGGCGGGCACTTTGGAGGTCACTGTTAAGGGGGCTGGGGCCACTATTGAAGGGGCAGCTGCTGTTGATGTCACTGTTAACGGGGTGGGCCCCTTAGGAGGTCACTGTCAAGGGAATGGGGTGCTGTGAAGCTCACTGTTAAAGGAGCGGGCTGCTGTAAAGGTCAAAGTTAAGGGGATGGGCTGCTGTGGAGGTCCCATTTTAAGAAACCTGGGCACTGTGGGGGGGGGTCAGTGTTAAAGGGTGAGGCGGGCTGTAGAGGTCACTGTTATGGGGGATACTGTCAATATCTTTTAACGACACTCACAAATATTAAGTGAAATAGATTAAATATACCCGTGCGAAGCCGGGTCCTTCTGCTAGTTAAAAATAAAACAGCATCATGTCCAGATGTTACATCTTGACCAATAGGAAATTATAAAAACATTGTGTTGTTTGTGGTGGCATTTTAAAAAAATGTCCTGATGTTTCATTACTAGTGATGAGCAGCATAGGCAATATTCATTTTCGTGATCTTCAATCATTATTTTCTTGATTGCGAAAATCGGCAATGTAATAAGCGCATATTGCGCGCGCAATACAGGCGTGGGTCACTTTTGCTACATTTTTCAAGCTGCTAGAAGTTTCCTAAGCAACTTTCGTGACGGTGAGGAAAATCTCCTGATCACTGTAAGCAATTTTACATTACAGTGCTGTTTTTGGTTACATTTCGCATGCATGGCAGAACAATAGCTTTACATGCAGACAGAGTCTCCAGTATATTCGCGATTGCGCACGCGGCACGCTGACAGCGCCTCTTTCAATTACACTAGCTGACTCTTTCAAGCGCACGCGCAGTGTCTATGTAAACGGACCTACAGGCGGGAGGGTAGATCGGAGGTAAGACAGTAGTGCCGATGACCACGTGGGATGCCACGGCAGGCATCAAGACTCCGAGCCCTTGACCACAGAACCGTGAGTAGGAAAATTACACTAACTTATGGATAGATTGTGAGGAAGCAACTAACACAACTAATAGAGTCAATTCTGTACATAGCTGTCAAGTGCGAGATTGGTCACTAATCTTTGAATGGACATTTTATGATAATCCACATGGGGTAACACATGGGAATGACCCCCAAGGCGTGATAAGTGATCCCTATATTTTCAATAATTACAACGGGCCCATAATGAATATGATCAATAGAGAATTTACTACAACTGATTTATCCTCAGAAATAAAGGGACAGTATAAATGTGCATAATAATCGGATACTAAAGAATGTAATCCGAAAATAACAGATTCACACTCCAATGTGATAGATACCTCTCAGTGTTATACCAAGAGACATTGAGACATACTATAAATCCACTTTTGTTGCGCAAAACACACCTTGGATACCGTGTAAACCGGATGGACTCTGAAATTTATTCTACTACTGTATATGTGGATATGTTTGTGGATTCCTATTTATATTTATTGGTTTTATTGATTTTTAACGAATTGTTTAGGTTGAGTTTTCCACATATTCTTTTATATAAACTGTGATGTACTCAGCTTAAATAAATTGATTCTCGGTGTGTTTCTGAAACTGGAGTGCCGATCCTCTTCAATTTTAATTACTCAATTGTGTTTTGAATGTGGCATTTTTATCAAGCATTTTCCCATATAGTAAAAGTATGCAAATAATGCAAGTAAAACATTGTGACGAAAAAAAGCACCTCAAAATAAAAAAGCTTTAAAAACAGCTTGAATTTTATAGCATTTTTACAAGGCAAAAAAATGTTAAACAAAATTGTGGAGGGAGCCGTATTGTGTTTTTTTTTGTTTACCCCTACCTGCCCACCCCCCCCCCATCCTGGACTGTATATATTTGGTGCTTTGCCAAAAGATAGAAGCTCCTCTGTGATTCTCATTCTGCAGAGACATCACTAGCAGAAGCTATTTTAGTAGCATTGGTAGATACATTGGCAGGGAACAGATCGTTTGTGCATTTTTCAGACATCTGTTTGATGTATTACATGACAACAGAGGAGAGCGTTGGGATTTTTTTGTCTTTTTGTTATTTTTTTTATCTCCTTTTTTTTTTTTGTTACATTCCTGCCTGCAATTGTTGACAAGTGAATGTATTGCTGCCAATTGGCACATAGCTAAAATCTGGCTCATCAGTGAGATAGACACCATCAAGCATATGCCGTCCTACATTTTTTTGACTGTTATACTACGTAAACTTTCATTAGGAATGTAGAGGAGGAGTTCCATCATGCTGGATTTTTCATTGGAACTTTATTGTATATGTGTTTTGTAGTTTCTAAAACCTCTGATATGGGTGACCAGTCAATCTACTCTAAAAGTCCTGGTAGATGCAGGATTACGCAGATGGAGGTTTCATGCCATCAGGCTCGGACTGGCCCAGAGGGGTATAGGTGAATCCCCTCGTGGGCCCCTAGTCTCCCACCCCCTGCACAAGTGGTACATAACACAGTAGACTTACTGCACTACATACATATATTTAATGTATAGCACCTCAACCAGCCTATGTTTATATAAAAAACTTGACTATTAAAGAAACTCCCCAGTTTATTATTATAGACACGATCAGAGCTGACATGTCTTCTAGGTGTAGAGGAAAGCTGGCCCGAGTCCTCTTTTCCCCAGGACCTACCTTCTCAAAGTTGCTGCATGGGCCCCATATTCAATAATCTGGTAGAATCTTGCTACTGTGTTAGCAGGTAACATTTGAATGTTTCCGTACTGTGGGCCCCCAAAATACATTTTACTGGTGGGCCCTAGGGACCCCAGTCCGACACTGCATGCCATCATACCCAGGGTCAGACTAGGGTTCCTTGGGCCCACCAGAGGAAATTATTCTTGGGCCCAACCCCCATATGATCAATAAAGTCTAATAGGATTTGATTCAAAGAAATAGACCCCTAATGGTAATTTATCGTCTCCAAAAGTTTTTTTTTCCTCTGGACTTTTGGGGATCACTATGGTATCAGAGTCTGGTACTCTGATGGGCCAGTACGACTCTGATCATACCCCTCCATCTTAGCATAAGAAGGTTCAGAGCTTATTGTTCCCTTCCAATGTCAATCCTATCCTTTCTAGGAGCAGAAAAATGAATGACCAATGCAGTTTTACCCAGCTGTTAGGAAAGAGGGGGATGAAATAACTTGACCTTGACCCCTTCTTTTCATAGGATCCATGGCAAGGATGGGCCTTCTCTCACCAATGGAAAGTTATGGCATGACTGAAGATGTGCAGGTTTAGTCTCACAAAGAAAACCTTTGTCCATAAGCCCTTTTAGTAACATGGTGCTCGTAAAGAGTGTTTCCCCCTTTGGGACCCCCTTCCCCCCTAGGAGCCAAAGCAGAGGGCTGCTCACAAAGCATCCTAACTGTTCCTCATACATCACCAACCTGAGTAGAAATGCAAAGAATAGAAGGAAAACTGAAAATGGACATAAAATCATGATAATGAAACATGGCAGGAATTTGAAGTCTTGCAATGTGTTACTTTATTGTTTTCCTCAGATGATCTAAAGTTAATGTCTACACCATTTTGGGGTGGTGATAAATTCCCTAATATATCTTTATAGCTCTGCATAGCTATACTTGTATAATAAAAGCCTGGTTGCCGCCACTCACCACCAGAGGGAGCTCAGAGTATACTGCTATACTATTATGATCGATGTAGTAACAGTATGCAGCAGGCTCCCCCTAGTGGTGTAATCAGGTATCCAGATATTTATCAATTAACTCTATGTCAGTGCAGGGGATTTGAAGCTCTGTGTCAGAAAAATAAAGCTCCCATGAGTATGAAGATATATTACCAAATTAATTTTGTACTTAGGGTACTTTCACACTTGCGTTGCTGGATTCCGGCAGGCAGTTCCGTCGCCAGATCTGTATGCAAACGGATGCCATTTGTAAACGGATCTGGATGCGGATCCGTCTCACAAATGCGTTGCAATACCGGATCCGTATCTCAGGTTGTCATCTGGAAAAACAGATCCGGTATTTATCTTTTTCAAATTTTTAAAAGGTCTGCTCATGCGCAGACTGGAAGACCGGATCTGTCAATGCGGTAGTTTTAATGCCAGATCCGGCACTAATACATTTCAATGGAAATTAATGTCGGATCCGACATTCCGGCAAGTGCTCCGGAATTTTAGACGGAGAAAATACCGCAGCATTTTCTCCGGCCAAAAAACGTATGAGAGACTGAACTGATGCATCCTGAACGGAATGCTCTCCATTCAGAATGCATTAGGATTAAACTGATCAGTTTTTTCCGGTATTCAGCCCCAAGGACGGAACTCAATACCGGAAAAGAATAACGCAAGTGTGAAAGTACCCTAAAAAAACAACATGGTGTTAAAAGGTGGAGATTCACTCTACGTTATTTCTTACGTGTAGCTTAAGGAGATGTGTGGGATCAGGACCTCCTACAACCTCTGTGCTACGTTTGATATTTTGTAGGATATCATAGGAAAAAGGCTGTTTATAAAAAGGGTAAATGAAAATATATGCATAGATTAGTGAATAAAGGCACCGGGGGTTTGCTTTCATACATGATGTATATTACATCTGTAATTGCATAAATATATATTCATATGTAAAAGCAAGTGCTCATAATATAGAATAAGATGTAGGATATTTTATATAACCTATTTATACAGTCAGCAGGCTCCTCAGCTTGCAGCCGTAGGTTGTATTAGAAAATTTTGGTTCAGAATATCTATTAAAAATTTTGTCACCTCTCCTGACATGTCCGTTTTAGTAACTACTTGCATTCCCCCAGGTAATAACAATTCCGGATCATCTCTTCTTATGACTCTATGATGTGTGATTCTTATATTATTCCTACTAGGAACTTAAGAATGAAATGCTATTAGTTTGCAGTGAAGATCCAGATGGTTGCTACTAGTTGTGGGTGTGTCCCTGCATCAGCCTGATATTATCAGTGATGCCAGTGTCAGACTGTGCAGGGTCACACCCCAACTGGTAACCCTCAACTGCTAGTAATTCATTCATAACTTCTAGCAGGTATAATAAAGGAATGGCACAACATAGAGTCATAAGAATAGATGCTCCAGAATTGTTCTTACATGGGGAATTCAAGAATTTACTAAAACCGACATATCAGGAGCCCCTCTTTAACGATCTGCTCAGCAGGTAATTTTCTACAGTACAAACCTCATTCATTTTTGTGGGATCTATAATCCATTGCAGATTTTTAATTTGAAGGAGGTGGGGGAGGAATTTATCAAAACTGGTGTCAAGGAAAACTGCCTTAGCTGTCCATACCAAGTCCAACCAATCAGATCCCAGCTTTCATTTTTCACAGCTTTGGAAAATGAAAGGTGGAATCTGATTGGTGGCTAGGGGCACTAAGCCGGATTTCCTTTACCCCAGTTTGATAGATCTCCCCCTTTACGTCCACAAATCTGTATGATAAATCCACAGCCATTCAGTTCTGTCCAGAATCTGCCGTACAGTGCAGTCTACAACATTGTTCGCGCCCGTTGGTTTCTAACATTTTCCTTGCCTAGAAGCTTTCATTTTGGGATTTGCTGCACTTTTCAGAGGTTAACAGAAAGTTAACTTCCTAAAACTCGGCACTTGTCGAATATTACTTCTCATCATTATTCATGGATATTGCTACTGGTTCCAAGCTCTGAATTAATTCTGTGCTTCCCGTTAATTTTTGGTAAATGCTAATGTAGTGTAGGAAATGGCTGGATAGCCCTGCTCAGCAGACACCAGTACAAGTTCAGCCGCGATCTGCTTTTCAGCTAGCCGTGCATAATACTGTAATGAGTCTACAGTGTTAACCAAATTTATTGTACAATTATAGAACAATTTAATGGTAATTTGTCCTCCACACAGAACGACTATTTCCTGGGAGTGCATGGGCTGTATTTTACCCTTTTTTTTTATTACCCCCCATCAATGTGATATATGTTCTCTTTGCAGGCTAAGTTTTGTAGACTAATTTGCTAAATTGCTATTTTCTAAAAAACAACAACTCAGGTCTCCGGTTTACTTCCTAAAAGAGCAGCACATAACTAGGAAGGGTGCGGATGTTATCTGACTGCATAGTATGTTTTCTACCAGGTGCCATAAGCAATCTATGACAAAGATCCTCTACCCAAAGCAAGTAAATCATTTACATTTAAATGACTATAGCATCCAGTTGCGCTGTGAAGTGCCTCGTGTATCACCTTACACGCATCGCTTCTTCGCTGTATTTGAACACTATGAAATTAAAACTTTTTTTTATTATCTGGCTTTATAGATTTATTAACCCTTGCCTAAATCCGTAATACACGTGGATATGTGAAAGTTTGTAATATATCTACTTCACGGTCTGGCAGTCTTTAGATCCTTTTTACCCAACATGGAAGATCTCTTTAAATACTGTAGTGTAAACCTGTATTTACAGGACAGGGAGAGGGAGGAGGGGGATGCAGCTGCAGGGGCTCTCCATCAAACATGAGAGAGAGAGAGAGAGAGAGAGATAGGTGTAGGGTAGAGATTAGTAATACATGTGGATATGCAAAATTTTTAAATACATTATATCTACTTCACCTTCTGGCAGCCTTTAGGTCCTTTTTATCCAGCATGGATGATCTCTTTAAATACTGTAGTATAAACCTGTATTTACAAGACAGGGATCGGTAGGAGGGGGATGCAGTTGTTCTCTATCAAACATGAGAAAGGTATAGGGAAGAGATCATTAATGTATGTGGATATGTGATAGTTTGAAATATATCTACTTCACCTTCTGGCAGCCTTTAGGTCCTTTTTACTCAGCATGGATCCCTTTAAATGGACGGAAAAACCTGTAGTGTAAACCTGTATTTACAAGTAAGGGAGAGGGAGGTGGGGGATGCAGCTGCAGGAGCTCTCTATCAAACATGGAAGGCAGGAATTCGAATTTGCAATATTTGACAAATATTTTGTAGAATATTCGTCATATATTCGTGAATATTCGAAAAAAAAGAATATATAGCAATATATTGAATATATTGCTATATATTCATTTTTAGAATATCTTTCATTTTTCATCATTCATCTGAAGTGAACAGTACACATGATTCCTCCCTTCTTAGGGTGTCTGGTTCCCAAAAAAAACTATTCTTATCTGTCCGGGCTCCCTAGGATTTCAGCCCGCTCCAGTGAGTGCCCGTTGCTGTGCGCATGGAGTGTCCCCATCACCATGAGTTGTGAATAGCGCCCTCTATTGGTTTCATAGTCCTATGACAAGACTATTCGCTGTTGTGAGATGGTGAAAACTCAGATCTGATGGTATAGTCTAACCCCGAGGCGTTTCCATGGTGATGGGGACTCTCCATGCGCACGGCAACAGGCACTGACTGGAGTGGGCTGAAATCCCAGGGAGCCCGGACAGATAAGAACAGTTTTTTTGGGAACCAGACACCCTAAGCAGGGAGGAATCATGTGTGCTGTTCAGTGTTCACTTTAGATGGATGATGAAAAATGCCGAAAATTCGAAAAACTAATATATAGCAATATCTTCTAAATATTCGCAAATTATCGAAGTGGCGATATTCGCGATTAAAATTCATTTTTCGAATATTCGTGCTCAACACTAGCAGAGAGACATCAGATTGGCCCAGAGCACTCAACACAGCTCTTACATCGCACTCATTTGTGATGTCACTCTGGAGATTATTTCTTATAACTAGCACCCAGTAATGGAGCTGTTGCCAGTATAGATAAGCAGCGTTATTATAGTAGCATTGTTTTAATAGGTTGTCCCAGATTTAATCCCGATGTGCAAATCTTTGAATAAGATGAGGAAGAACTTCCATTTAAAGGGGCTGGCTCACAGCAGACATTGGTGGTATATTGTTAGGGTTATGGCTGCTGTGACTTGCACCGATTGATGGAATGACCAGCAAGAGAGTGGCCATTTTTCTCTAATTTCATTTGTCATGATTTTTTTCAAGTTGAAAACATTAAAATACCATGTCCAGTGTATCTATAGGCTACTCCTTCAAATCCAGCAGTTTTTAGGCTAAAGGCAAGCATGGAGTTAGATACCGTAGGTAAGTATGGAGACGCACACAGATATATTCCCCTTAATTTTTGACTAGAATGTAAAACTCTCCTTTTCCCTGATTATGTAAAGTATCTCAGCGGCAGAAGAGAAGATTTTGTTCTCTTCTCGGGAGGTAGGTATAATTATGTGCGGCTACATCAGGTAAATCCTTGTTTGTACTGCTGACTTATGAATCATGAAAATGGATAATGTTCTCCACCAGATGTTAGGTACATTATTCAGCACCACCTCTCCTTCGGGGACCGGACCCAGTCCTTGTTTTGCTGGGATTATCTCTTTTTACTTTTTTTTGTTTTTATAGATTCTACGCAACATTGGTTCATCTCCCGGGCTTACGCTTTAGAATTCATATTGTGTCTTCTTTACAGATGGTCCTAGGATAGTGAAGCCTTGGTGATTGCTTCTATATACGCCTAACGCATAGATTTCCCCATAATGAGTTTAGTCTAGGATAATTTGAGCAAAAAAACACCTGCTGTGATAGCTAGAATAAAGCACATTATACTTCAAAATCCAATATAAGCTTAAAAAGCGGCTGAGGGATAGGTGGTAAATTTCATATAAGGACTTGCATCCAGGGGGGGACTGGCCATAGACCCTACAGGAAATGTTCCTGGTGGGCCAATGCCCCCAGGGCCACCTAAGCCCTCCTCACAGCCGCTGGCTGACTACATACTACTGGGGGCACTATAGGGGTCATTATTAGAGGAACTCCAGACAGCACGCTAAAGATAGGACTGGCTTTGTGCTGTGGCCCACATATCAAATCCTAAGCCCCTTGCTCCACATCTTAATTAGAAACAATTGGAGTAGGAGAAGACATAATTTAACAGCTATTGATGACCACCACAGAGGGACACGCTTCTGGGGACGTCTGTTGTTCTGCACTGTTGGTATTTGGTTGTTTGGGAGGGTATTTTGTGCTGCACTATAATATTGCTGACCCTGCACACTTGTATTGGCCCCATCTACTTGTGTTGCCCTACCTTCAGTCAATCTGGACCCACCTACAACATTGAGGCCACTCTTTCCGGGGAAACTTTAAGTTCCCAGTCCGCCCCTGCTTATATCAGAGAGACATATCATGCACTAGGCTTGGGGCAGTCTAAAAGAGCATGTGTCTTGGGTTCCAGGTTGGGTGCCAACAAGCTGCTCCACCTTGGTCAGGGCATTTAGAAACAAAACCAGGGCTGTGGAAGCTTGTTGTCTACATACAGATTAGACAATGATTTGGGGACATAATAAAAAAGTTCACCAGTGGCGAGAAAGAGTTTAATGGGTTTTTGCCACCATTTACCACCATTAGAATGGTTTTCATTTTACTAGGGTGGGCTGTCTCTTCGTTATCGTTGGGGGACCCCAGTGATCCTCACAATGAAGGTTCTGCAATGTTAGTTAAATGCTCCTACAGTTTTCCCTTGCACAGCGCTGCTCCTGTCGTATTGGCCCTTTTGTTTTGATGGGAATTTGGGTTCTCAGAAATCCTACCTATACAAGGCAATTCAAAAGTCTTCAGATCCTTTCACTTTTTTCACATTTTGTTATTTTGCAGACATGCTAAAAAAAAAAACCTCACGTTTCCCCCATCAGTCTGCAATCAGTACCCCATAATGAGAAACTGAAAACAGAATTTCATATATTTTAGCAAATTTTGAAAAAAGGCAAAAACTAAAATGTGTGGACGTAAGTATTCAGATCCTTTGTTATCACACTTGAAATGTAGCCCTGGGCTCCACCCATTTCTCTTGATCTTCTGTGAGATGTTTCTACACCTTGATTGGAGTCCACCTGTGGTAAATTCAGTTGATGGGACATGATTTGGAAAGACACACTGTTGTCCATATAAGATCTCACAGCTGACAATGCATATCAGAGCAAAAACCAAGCTATGAGGAGGAAAGAACTGCCTGTAGAGTTCAGACACATGATTGTGTGAAGATCTGGAAAAGGGTAAAAAAAAAATCTGGCGCAGATAGCTGCACAACGGTTAGTTGCACCGCTATCTGCGACTTCACCCGGCTCACGCCAGGTCTAAAATTGTGGGTGTGGTGTAGCGTGGGTGGGGAAGGGGATGGGATGGTAGGCCCATCTCATTCATCATTTTCCATGCCTGTCTTAGGAGTAGAAAAAGATCTAAATGTAAGACAGCTCGGAAGCTGTCTTGCAGTTGGACTCACGCAGGATATCCTGAAGTTATGTAGTAGCGGCACCTCTTCATAACGTCAGCGCATCCACCTCCAGCTTAGGGCCTTATTAAGAAAGGTGTCTAAGACGCCAGTCTTAATAAATGTGCCCCTGAGTCTTACTTTTTGCAGAACAGACATACGGATGCGGAAAGCACATGGATGATCCTTGTGCTTTCTGCATCTGTATGTCTATTTGGCAGAAAACTAGATCATCTCCTATATGTGTCCATTAGTGTTGAGCGAATCGAAGTATCTAAAATGGACTTCGATCTGAACTTCAGGAAAAATTCTCAACGAAGGCAAATTTCCGAGCACTTTGTGGTAACTAATCAATTTTTCCTAAAATGTGGTCTGAAAGTAAAAAAAATTATACTCACCTCATCCACTTGATCACGGAGAGGCCATCTGCTCCTGTCTTGATTGAAGAAAACCTTCCTAAGGACCTGCACAAGCGTGATGACCTCACTGTGTGGTGACGCCATCACGCTCGCCGCAGGTCCTTTGGTGGGTTCTCTTTAATCAAGATGGGAGCGGACGGCCTCTCCGCGATCAAGTAGATAAAATGAGTATAATATTTTTAACCCCTGAGCAGCTAGATGTGAGTCACAGATGCTGTGGTCAGCGTTGAACTCGGTATATGAGGGGTTAAATGATGGGGGGGCGGCATGATCGCCTTTCTCCGTCATTGTGCCTGCTCCATACAATGGAAAGTGATTTGTGACTAAATAAATCCTAACAAATCGAATTTCTTATTGAAATTTTCAAAACTTCGCTCATGTTTAGTGTCCATAGAGGAAATCAATGGGTGTTCAAAAAATGCAGATGCCACACAGATTGCATCCGTATTTTGCAGGTATACGATTTGCATTCTGCAAAACAGTCGGGTATATGGAGCCTAAATCAGAATGCCCTAATTGGGGTTCTGATACCAGACAACCTCTTTAAATTGCACAAAAACTGCTGTCAGACATAATGGAAAACAAATGCAAACTAAACTAAGAAAGCTTTGCTAAATGAATTATACGCTTGATTTTACTTCTGAGTTTCAAAATGAAATCTTATTACATTACAGCTCAGACTGTTCACACAATGCATCATCCTAGTATTTTCATACATGCATTTTGTACACAAGGGAACTAGTGTTTTAATACAGAAGGCCATCTCCCACCATCGCAACAGCATTAATTATCCAAACCCAACCTGACATTGCCATTTACTGCTCTAGGACATCAAACAGAACTTCTGAACCGTCAGGAAACCCTTCTGAATCCACAACAGATCAGATAGATAAGAGACATACTGTGCTGCATTGTTTATTCCAATTCCTATTTGTTGTAAGCTGGATAAAATGTGTAAAATATGAAGCATACAGTCATAAAGAGTGGATATGGTGGATAGACACCTATAAGCTGGACAAAATGGACATTACAATCACAATGGCTTTGAAATGTTTAATGTAGATTTCTAATTACCCCCTGTGGCAAATATTTGTCTACAGGTCTGGCTTGCAGGGTCCATGCACTTGGCATGCCCACATGGATGGGCTCTAACCTTGAGGGGAGCTTTTCCTGTGCTCATTCTCACCATGCACTTGTCTGTCCAACAGCTGTTCCTCTAGCTGAGCTACTCCATACACGTGCACACTAGGGAGGAAAAGCCATTGCCAGATATCTCTGGTGTTGGTTTACGTGCTGAGAAGGAAAGGATTGGGTATGTTGAAATTCAGCATCATCTGTCAGAGGAAAGTTGTTACAATAAGCCTGGATACAAGACGCACCTAGGTTTTAGAGGAGGAAAATCTGAAAAAAAGACATTTCAGCAGACCTTAGATCAGACCCCAATCTTCATTAGACCTTAGATTAGACCCCCAATCCTCACCAGACCTTAGATCAGACCCCCAATCTTTATCAGACCTCAGCTCAGACCTCTAATCTTCATGAGACCTCAGATCAGACCTCTAATCTTCATCAGAACTCAGATCAAACCCCCAATCTTCATCAGACCTCAGCTCAGACCCCTAATTTTCATCAGACCTCAGATCAGACCCCTAATCTTCATCAGACCTCAGATCAAACCCCCAATCTTCATCAGACCTTAGATCAGACCCCTAATCTTTATCAGACCTTAGATCAGACCCCTAATCTTCAACAGACCTTAGATCAGACCCCTAATCTTTATCAGACCTCAGCTCAGACCCCTTATCTTCATCAGACCTCAGATCAGACCCCTAATCTTCATCAGACCTTAGCTCAGACCCCTAATCTTCATCAGACCTCAGATCAGCCCTTTACATCTTCATCAGAACTCAGATCAAACCCCAAATCTTCATCAGACCTCAGCTCAGACCCCTAATCTTCATCAGACCTTAGATCAGACCCCTAATCTTCATCAGACCTTAGATCAGACCCCTAATCTTCATCAGACCTCAGATCAGACCCCTAATCTTCATCAGACCTTAGATCAGACCCCTAATCTTCATCAGACCTCAGATCAGACCCCTAATCTTCATCAGACCTTAGATCAGACCCCTAATCTTCATCAGACCTTAGATCAGACCCCTAATCTTTATCAGACCTTAGATCAGACCCCTAATCTTCAACAGACCTCAGATCAGACCCCTAATCTTCATCAGAACTAGGATCAGACCCCTAATTTTCATCAGACCTCAGATCAGACCCCTAATCTTCATCAGACCTTAGCTCAGACCCCTAATCTTCATCAGACCTCAGATCAGCCCTTTTAATCTTCATTAGAACTCAGATCAGACCCCCAATCTTCATCAGACCTCAGCTCAGACCCCTAATTTTCATCAGACTTCAGATCAGACCCCTAATCTTTATCAGACCTCATATCAGACCCCCAATCTTCATCAGACCTCAGATCAGACCCTTCATCTTCATCAGACCTCAGATCAAACCCCAAATCTTCATCAGACCTCAGATCAAACCCCAAATCTTCATCAAACCTTGAACCAGACCCCTAATCTTCATCAAAACACCAATCTTATAAAGCAAAAAATGTGATGGCCATTCCCCCCAAAAAGTATCTAAATAGAAAAAAAATGAAAAAATAAAAATCCTAGTAGTATTGCCACATCAGTACCGACCTGATCTATGCAATGATCACCTAATTATTCTGCACAGTAAATGCTTTAAAAAAAAGTCACAATTGCTTTTGTTTGCTTATCTGCCTCTCAAAAACAGGATAAAAAGCTATTAAAATGTCTTATCTACCCTAAAATGCTACTAATGAAAACTACCAGTCATCCAGCAAAAATCAAGCCCTGACACAGCTCTGTCCAAAGAAAAATAAAAAAACATATTTGTGGGATGCAAAAACATTTTTTTAAAGTTTTTATTGAACAAATATATGTAAAAATACAGTGGCAGGCATTCTATTTTTCCCATTCCCCCCAAAACTGTTAAAAGTTAATCAATTAGCAATGTGTAACCCAAAATGGTGTAATTAAAAAAAAACGACAACTTTTCTCACAAAAAAAGTCGAACAACAGTCCATCGTACCGCTATATCAAGCAGAAAAATGCAAAAATTATAACTAAAAAAAAAAAAAGAAATGGCTTGGTCACTAAGGTTTTTCACCTTAGTGACCAAACAATTTGGATGGTCATGAAAGATAGATGGTCAATTGGTCATGAAAGAGTTAATTTACATGTGTACGAGCTGCCAAGAAGAGTTGGGGGAGGGGGGGATGAGAACTATTTCGAGCTGACCTCAGTTACTCGGCTTAGAATACTGCCCCCTAGGAGCCTGAAAATGTGAACATTTAAATGTCTAAATTCTTGAAGCGTGCTCTGTGCCCGAGATACACAATTCTCAATCATATCTGCAGCGTGTAGCCGTTGCCTGGTGGAAAAGTTGACGGATTGTCTTTCCTGTGAAGTAATTTACCAAAGTGGATGACCTAATTTTGTAATTAAGAGATTATTTTCTGCAAAGCCGTCTTGGCTGTAGTGCTAGTGAGGCGCGAGGCATGGAGTTTCCCTCGAAGAGTCACATTTCAGTGAGTAAACATGATTTTAATTACCAGTAAACAGCTGCGTGATGCTCTACATGAATATTATCAGAGGGCTTCTAGAGAAAACCATGTCCCAAAACCACTCAGCCAGATGAATTCTCTTCTTCAAGTGTGAAATTGATCTTATCGTATATGCCTTATAGGTCTTAATTAAGTCAGGCATTCACTGCTGATATGGCATCTTTAGATTTTGCATGAGAGCCGTTATGGACCTCAGCGTAGACGGTTTATCACTGGGAATAGAGAGGTGCATAACTGGGGACGTATCCGAAATCGGTGAAGAGGATAACAGCAGAAAGACCTAAAGAGCTCTAGTCAGTGGCAACCGGTCAGACATGTTAATGAGTCCTTCATAGTCAATTTAGCAAAAATTCTGCTGTATCCAACCTGTGGCTCTCCAGCTGTTGAGAAACTACAACCCCCAGCATGCCAAGCCATCAGGATGTGCACACAGGCTGGAGGCTAATTTTGTAGAAGAAGGCAACAAAAGACTTTCAATTTGCAATCATATTGAATTTTTATCTCTCTGACCTCTTCGAGGAGCAGCCTGGCCCTGTCATTCAAAATACAGAAGTCACGGCAGTTGCAGAGAGAGCAGAGCATCTAGGTATAGTGGTAACGCCCCCGTTGCTCCTAGAGGCTCATTTGCATATATAAAACATCATTTTTATCAGCAATGCCGGCACATATGAAGATGGGACCAACACAGATGCCTTCAGCTGCCAAGCGCTCTTGTAACAGGTCAGCCGGTGTCATAGGTACAAAACTGCTGACAGATGCCCATTAACTAAACATGAGCAAATATCTCAAAATTTGATTCTGAGTTCATTTGGCCAAATTGTCTATGCAATTGGATTCAGGTCCAAAGAAATTCCTGAATCAAAAATGCTGTCATTTCCTGAAAATCTTTAGATTTGTAGAATTAGATTTTTTTTTTTCAAAAATTGAGCTAAATTTTCCAAATCAATTCACTCATCTCTAGAATGAAAGTTTTTTTTTGAGATTCTGTTGACTAGTGATGAGCGAAGCGAGCTTCGGATCCTAGGTCCGAAGTCACTTCCCTCAAAATTAATGCTCGGATTAATGCTGTACGGAGATCCGTCTCCGTACAGTATTAAAATATACGCCCTCCGATGAGGCAAAGTCAGTTATTCACAAAGCCTCGCGAGACTTCGTTGTATAACTTCAGTATTTGACTTTTAAAGTGGAAAAACTTTAACCCGAACCCGGGTCCAGTTTCCGATTGGGGGGCCCAACCTGAACTCTTGCACCAGGGCCCATGAGCCTTTAGCTACGCCCCTGCGTGCAGGCACATCAATCATCGTTCCTGGGCAGCAGATTGTGCGGTCTAAACAGCGATCTGCTGCTCAGAGACAATGCAGCAGTAGGAGGATAAGTGATCACAATAGCGATCGTCCTCATACTGTGGAGGTCATCGCTGCATGTAAATGCAGAGTTCACCTCCGCTTAGCAAGCAACTATCAGGCTGTAAACCCGCCTTTAGAACCATTGCTTACACTCAGAGTCAGCCTTACGCTGGGTGGTACCCTGTGTGATACTTTCTGTTGACGGACCCCATAAAGAGTACATTAGCTAAACAGTATAGTGCCCAAATAGTAGTGCCACCTGATGTTGTTTTAACGTCAATGTTATATGGAGCTGCTACCTCTATACACTACAGTTCAAAGGAAATATGTATACCGCCATACAGTGCTCACATCATAGCCACATACAGTGACCAAATAACTCCATACATAAGGTTATCTAATAACAGTGCCTACACAACATTACTGTAAAGATGTGATTTGTGTTGGTCACAAGCCTCGAATGCAGCATCACAATCAGCAGGGAGGCACCATATAGCAGCATATGGAGTGCATGACGTGTAGAGATGTACTGTATCTCTGCATGGCAAGCTCCATTAGTTTCTCAGGCTATGACTTTATGGAATTTTCCAGTGCTAATGATAATCGCTTTCTTCCAAGAATTTTGGATTTCTTGATATTTCCTTTAATTGCAGAATTGCAGCTTCTGTTTGGCCGTAATGTGGCGCCTGATTATGAAACGGATTAATCTGCTTCTGAGCTAAGGCCGGTGCTGTTGCATTCTTTAAGGTCATCTGAGGTAATTAGGATGTGATTACCGTTCATCCATTTCCTGCAGGCTCCATGACTGAACCTCTGCTGAAGACGCTGAAGTCATCTTTGTATGCATTCATTAGGCTAGCAGTAGTAGTATAACAATCTGGACCGTCGTTCTCTAAAGTCACTGGGAAAGTAGAATTGCCAGCATGCCTGGACATGCTGGGAGTTGTAGTTTCCTATATTTGTAGAGCCATAAGTTGAAGACCATTGTTGTAGACTCACTAGTCATTAAGTACTTGCAATAATTAGGGATTTACACAGGAATCATAGGGCCCTATAATAAAAATCTGATTACCCTCATAGTGTAAAATTCTGCCTGCCTGCTGGTGCCACTAGGGGGAGCTAAGTGCATATAGAGTTATAGCTAGCTTTACAGCTAGTATGCAGCAGGAATGGTAGTGGTCTTGGTGTTAGAAGTCACGGTACTCACGGTGGATGGGTCGTCCGCCCTCACTTCCACAGACGGCACACTCCATTAGAGTGCCATACATAGATGGAGGGTTTCAGGAACTCACTTCTGGATGCGCCGTACAGGTACAGCAAGGTTTGGGAAGTGGAGAAGCTCTGAAAACCATCTCAGGATCACAATTAACCCATGATTTAGCTTGCAGGCTATGCAGATAGTAAATGACAGTGTAAAACATTAGAAATGATGCAAAACCTCACATTACTTCTCATAGGACATTCCAGGTCACTGCAAGTATACACTAATCACAAAAAGTTAGGGATATTGGGCTTTCGGGTTACATTTATGGGAAACGTAAAAAGTTCACGCTACAGTGATATGATGAAATTTGGGCATTTAAGTAGAAGCAGCAATGGGGATTTCCTCATCTCAAACAATTTTTTGAAACAAAAGCCAACACCAGTGCTGGGTATACCCCCACAGAAATGTCAGTGTCTCAATAACTTGTCATGTGGCCTTGAGCATCAATTACAGCTTGACAATGACGTCTCATGCTGTTCACAAGTCGACTTATTATCTGCTGAGGCATGGCATCCCACTCTTCTTGAAGGGAAGCCCTCAGGTCATTGAGGTTCTGGGGTACAGAGTTACGAGCCTCTGCAGGGCAACTCAGCTGATCCCATAGGTTTTCAATGGGATTCAGGTCTGGAGAAAGTGCAGGCCACTCCATTTGAGGTCCCCCAGTCTCCAGCAGCCGTTCCCTAATGGTGCAACCTCTATGAGCTGACTCATTGTCCTCCACGAAGATGAAATTAGGCCGGTGTTATTCCTGCAGAAGCACAATGACTGGATTATTGATGTTACTCAAGTAGTATGGGCTTGTCACTGTACCATTCACAAAGTGTAGGGCAGTTCTGTATTGACTAGACACACCTGCCCACACTGTAACACCACCACCACTAAAGGCTCGTCTGGTGACAACAGTGACTGATGCATAGCGCCCTCCTTGACGTGTCCAACATCGTTGGTGGCCATTATTTCTGCTCAGCATGAATTGACTTTCATCAATGAACAGCACTGAGTCCCACTGGTCCTTCGTCCAGGGTAGATGCTCCCTGGCCCTCTGTGCCTGATGGTGTGGTCAGGTACCCTTGCAAGTCGTCTAGCACACAGACCATGCTGATGTTAAACAGTTTTGAATGGTCTGACGTGACACTTGGTTGCCTTTCATCTCCCTTTAATGTGCCTGGAGTTGTGTGGCATTCATCATCCGGTCCTGCAGGGCATTGTTCACAATGAAGCAGTCATCAGTGGGGTATGTAGCCAAAGGACGTCTACTTCTATGCCTTTCTGTGACTCTCCAGTTTCTCTGTATCTATGTTGCAACCTGCCGGTGACTCTCTGACACTCTAAGTTCAGTGGCAACTTCAGCCTGAGAACATCCTGTTCGAAGCCTTGCAATGGTGAGGTACTGTTGATCAATTGTTAGGTTTAATCTTGGTCTCATGATGTCAATGTGTGAACAGCATGATGAGGAGGACTGTTTAAATACCAATTCTAATTGAACCAGGAAATGTATTGGAGAGTTCATAGATCAAACACCTATTGTGAATTTTGCCGTTAAGCTCCTTGTTAGAGAACAGCAAGTTGTGCAAAAAGTACTGAAGCTTTATTGTGCATTAAAAAATTTAGAGAAGGTCACATTAAGTTCACCTGTAAAGGTCAGAGTGCATTTTAGGTTCATCCTGAAATTTCACCCACAAGCCAAATATCCCTAACTTTTTGTGAGTAGTGTATATCTCACTGGGTCAAAATCTGTGTGCAATCATCTGTGGGCAAACGTTGTGAATGAGGCTAGTTTCACACTAGGGTTTGGTAGATCCAGCAGCGGTATTTGTCTGGCTGATTTCAGCATATCTGCCCGGTTGTGGCTAGATCTCTGCCCGTCTCCGTTATAGTTAATGGGGCCAGGCGGCGTTCATGTATCTTCTGGCAATACTGGATGCAGAGAAATCTGGCAGGCTGTTCCCTGCCAGAACACCCTGCCGGATCTCCCAAACGCTACTATGAAACTAACCTAAGAATATTAATACAAGCTATGTCATCTGATGGAACATAATACATTCTTTTTAATAAGGATACTACCTATATGTATATATTGCCCAAAGAAAATATGAAAGTATAGATGCTGAAACAGCATATACAATATCCGTGAGACATTACTCTGTTAGACATAAAGGCGGTCATTAGGAATGAGCAAATTTCTTAAAATTTCTGATTCTGCCAAATTTGGAGATTTCATTTGGATCCGAATACAAGTGAACTGTACTAGAAGTGCCTCAATGCCTGTAATGGTCTCTCTCTCCCACTCTCCTTCTTTCCCTCTCTCCCTTCATGTCTCTTTGATTCTCCCCAAATAGAATCGTACGAATTTTGGGTTTGTTCGAATCAAGACTTTTTGTAAAATTTATGTCAAATTTTGGAATTGTAGACTTGAATTGCTCATCTCTAGTGGTCATACACCTTCTATTCCTATTCCTCCCAACTGCTCCTACACATGCTTCTTGATCTGGCTTTTCCCCTATAAGAACCAAGGATTGGGCAATGGGTGATCCTTATTTCTGACAAAATCTGCCTTTGGTGGAAAGTCCAGCTACCTCCAGACATGTAAAACGGTTGGCTGGTTTTGGAAAAATGTGTGGCTTTGGCCAGGCTTTCTTTTATTTGTATGGGCACCTTCACTTTATCATACTTCTTGACATCTTCTCTGTGGCTTTTCGTCTGGGTCCTTCTGGCTCCAACAGGTGACCGCTGACCTCCTCTTATAGACTTGAAAAAGGAGTATCCATATTCCGAAACGCGTTGTCTTATAGAGGTATGAATACAAGAGGTCTCTAGTTTGACAATTGTGGCATTGTTTGCGTCAATGCGTAGCCAAAAAGTTGTTCTGCCCTCTGTACTTCCCCTTGCTGTTCTCCTCCAGAGGGTTGGTCCCCTAATATTGAGAGGACCCCTATGACATAGACTGCTCTTCACTGAAGGCTCTCCATTAGTGTTGGGTAAAATTTAGGATAATACGAAAAGTTGGCAACAATCTACCTAAACATACTTACCCTACTTTTGTGCCTTAACACAATCTACCTATGTTCAGCGGTCTGGTACCCTCTCAGTACCGGACATGACTGAACGTTTAATTACAAGCACCATGGCTGGCGGTCGGACCACGTGACCAGTGACTATTATTTGACATATGGAGTTAATGTTGAAATGAATTCATTTTCGGAGGCGTGCAGTATTTCACCCACTGTGCAAGTATTCCCCTCTGATGGTGCATTCTCTGACAGCCGATATCTTTAGAGACACCTCTGTGTTTTGTGTCAAGGCTGCTTTTTTTCTGCTTTGATGGAATTGTCACCGTACTCCTCGTTCTATCAGGAAATATATGGAAAATGTTGAGGAACGCGGTGGCCCTGTCAGTGCCGGTTAGAACAGCGTATAGTCATATAGCCTTCAGTTCATAAATATGACTTATTCACAGTACCATGGATACCACTGTATCACATGGAATGTACAGCTATCAATAGGGTTGCCAACCATCCAGAAATTAATTGAATAAAAATAAGCGACTTTTTTCCTTGATTTTTTTGAGGATGGCGGTACTTGACTCGTATATTTTGGTGGTAATTTTCATCATTTTACAGCTCACAGTAAATGCTGGTAAAGAAGTGCTATCAGTATATTGAGCTATAGACCTGTATTACTTATAATCTTTACCATTCATTACAGTTTTCCAATTTGTCCATAAGAAAATGTTCCGTGATTTTCGGATAAGTTGTCCAGAAAAAAGAAAAATTCTGGTTGGCAGTCCTGTCTTTGAATAAGCAAAAGTTTTATACTTACAGAGGTTGTCCCAACAATAAATGTTAGTTTAACATAATTCAGCGTGAAAAACATGTTACTTTTGTAACTTTTGAGATATTCACTTCATTAAAATGGCGCCCCCTGGTGTTTAATCTGTATAGTATTGTGTACATCCACCTACTGAAGTGGTCGCACATGCTCAGTTCAATCCATCTGCCACCAGCCGTATCTACTGTTGGATACTGCTCGCTGCAGCAAAAAGGACACACCTTATGAGAGCTGCAGCAGAAAGGACATATCCCCTGAGTTGTGATAGGGAGATAGCTGCAGCAGAAAGGATACGCCTCCTGTGCAGCCAGTCTGAAGAAAATCTAGAAAATAAATGGGAAGAGCTCTGGATCCGTGAGGTTCAAGGCTGGTTCATTGTCATGTATTATATGACGTCTGAATTTCATTTTTTACATTAATCATAGGAGAACCCCTTTAAGGTGTAACTTTAAAAGGTCATATTTAAAGTACTTGGGACATGTCATAGTGACGTTTTGATTGGTGGGGTCCGGGTGCTGAGACCTTCACCAATCACTGAAATGAAGGGGCAGAAGCGCCCAGCTGTATACAGGGCGCTGTGTACAGGGTGCTGTGTATAGGGTGCTGTGTATAGGGTGCTGTGTACAGGGCGCTGTGTACAGGGTGCTGTGTACAGGATGCTGTGTACAGGGTGCTGTGTCCTGCAGGCGATTCTCCGAGATTGTGCTGGCACCCACAGACCCTGGCACACGTCCCTCTCTCTCCACTCCCGTCACACTTGCTGATATATTGATAAGTGCAGCTTAATTAGCTGCCAGTGACAATAACACACGATGATACATTATAATAGTGCACATCGGTAGACAATAAGAATGAAGACATCGATTAAAGTCATACTTGCCAATTTTCCCAAAGTTGGGTGGGTAGGGCAGTGCAGTGTTGTTTTTTCTGCCATGTCTCCCTCCTTTTCTCAGAACACACCCATTTTAAAGAAGTGCATACCCACCTTACATAATGCTGCACCACCCCTTCTATGTGTGCTTGGACACCCGGGAGACTTACTACTCTTCCAGGAGTTTGAGAGGTTGGGGGTGTGTCCATGCACAATCTGATACTATCCAATCAATAGTTCCAGTGTCAGACTGTGCCAGGACACACCCCGAACTGTTAACACCCAGCAAACTGCTAATAATTCATGCATACTTTATCGCAGGAATAATAATGGGATGACACAACATGGAGTCATAAGAATAGATGCCTCAGAATAGTCATTATGCAGGGGATGCAAGTGGTTACTAAAACAGACATGTCAGGGGAGGTGCATCTCCTCTTTAAATGATTATCATTCAGGCACCATAAGTGGTACTGTAGTCAGAAAAATGAGTGTGAAAAAAGAGCCCTGTTTGATTAAAATTCTTCATAAAGATAAGATTATCCCATTGACATGTATGGCAAAAATTTCCTTCCTTGTTTAGATGCCAAATGTGATCAAAGGCACTTTTATTATAAAATGATGAGCCGTTATCCCTGCACAGCTTTGAGTTTATCTACTAGCAGGATCTGTATTATCTCTCTGCTCTGTCAGACCAAGAGCTGACGGGCTCCGTATCTCTGATCTCTGACCTTATAAACATTATAGCTCAATCCTTATCTTACTGATAAGAATCTGGCTTAAATGTTTATGACCTTTTAGTAATTTAGAGATAAGTGTTATTAGATGACACAAAGTGAAAGTGAAAGTATAATTCACAGAGGTAGAAAAACAGTTAACCCGTTGTGACAGAAGATTTTAATAAAGTGAAAGAGAAAAAAAGATTTTTAGCCCAAAATGAGTAAAATGCAATCATAAAAAAAATTGTCCCTGAAGGTGTACATAGCATTTAAGGGGTTCCCCGGGAACTATTTAAAATGGTCACCAGCAACCTGTCCTACAATGTGAGCAGGGCTGGTTGCCACCACTTGCAGAGCTGTCTAGGGAGGGGGGGGGGAGTTCACGGGGTGATGCCTCTCTACACACTACTCTACAATAGATGGTATTGATGTCCTCCTGATATGCCATGATGGCTGAGCAGACAGGAACACTGACCAATATGTACAGTGCTTGCAAAAGTATTCACCTCCCTTGACTTTTTTCGTGTTTTGTTACATTACAGCCTTAAAGAGGACCTTTCATCACCCTAACAAATCTAAACTAAGTATACATACATGGAGAGCGGCGCCCAGGGATCTCCTGCACTTACTATTATCCTGGGCCGCTCCGTTCTCGGTATGTCCTCCGGTGACTTCAGCTCTGCGTCTCAACTGGGAGGAGCCTGCCCTTGTTCTCCTGGGCGTCTCCTTCTCCCAGGCTATGAGCTGAGCGCTGCGGTTGAGACGCAGAGCTGAAGTCACCGGAGGACATACCGGGAGAACGGAGCGGCGCCCAGGGATAATAGTAAGTGCAGGGAGATCCCTGGGCGCCGCTCTACATGTATGTATACTTAGTTTAGATTTGTTAGGGTGATGAAAGGTCCTCTTTAAGTTCAATGTTTTGTTAATCTGAATTTTATGTGATGGATCAGAACACAATAATCTAAGTGGGTGAAGAGAAATGAGAAAAATATATAAATACAACTATTGTTTAGAAATAGAAAACAGAAAATTGTCATGTGCGTATGTATTCACCCCTTTGTTAGGAAGCCCATAAAAAGCTACCTTCAGAAGTCACATAATTAGTGGCATGATGTCATCTGTGTGCAGTCTAAGTGTCACAGGATCTGTCATTACATAAACACACCGTTTTGATAGGCCCCAGAGGCTGTAACTCCTAAGCAAGAGGCATCACTAACCAAACACTGCCATGAAGACCAAGGAACCCTCCAAACAAGTAAGGGACAAGGTTGTTGAGAAGTATAAGTCAGGGTTAGGTTATAAAAAAATATCCAAATCTTTGGTGATCCCCAGGAGCACCATCAAATCTATCATAACCAAATGCAAAGAACATGGCACAACAGCAAACCTGCCAAGAGAGACGGCCGCCCACCAAAAGTTACGGACCGGGCAAGAAGGGCATTAATCAGAGAGGCAGCACAAAGACCTAAGGTAACCCTGGAGGAGCTGCAGAGTTCCACAGCAGAGACTGGAGTATCTGTAAATAGGCCGACAATAAGCCGTACGCTCCATAGAGTTGGGCTTTATGGCAAAGTGGCCAAAAGAAAGCCATTACTTTCAGCTAAAAACAAAAAGGCACGTTGTGAGTTTGCGAAAAAGGCATGTGGGAGACTCCCAAAATGTACGGAGGAAGGTGCTCTGGTCTGATGAGACTAAAATTGAACTTTTCGGCCATCAAAGAAAACGCTATGTCTGGCGCAAACCCAACACATCACATCACCCAAAGAGCCCCATCCCCACAGTGAAACATGGTGGTGGCAGCATCATGGGGGGATGGGACTGGGAAACTGGTCAGAGCTGAGGGAAAGATGGATGGTGCTAAATACAGGGATATTCTTGAGCAAAACCTGTACCTGTGCGTGATTTGAGGCTAGGACGGAGCTGGTTTAAGGGGAAACATGTAAATGTGTTGGAATGGCCTAGTCAAAGCCTAGATCTCAATACAATAGAAAATCTGTGGTCAGACTTAACCCTTCACGCCCAGCGCCGTACATGTACGGCACTGGGCGGGTATTTAAAGTTGGTGCCTGCTCCTGCCCGCCGCCGGGTGGCAGCCTGCTTCTTTTAGCAGACACCCGCGGTTAATGTCCGCAACTGGCAGTGATGCCGATTGCAGACATTTAACCCCTCAGATGCCGTGGTCAATCCAGACCATGGCATCTGAGCTCGCTGAAAGCCGAAAGCTTTCAGTTGTGCTCCGGCTCCCCCGTGCGGCGATCGGAGGAGCCGGAGCGTGTATGCAGCAGCCCGTGTCTTTATGAATGAGTGAAACAAATCACCACTTTTAATTTGTAATGTTAGTATTTTTTTGGCGTAAATGATGCTATTATTGATAAAAGTTATCAGAGGCATTAGTGTACAATTTGATCAAACAGTAATAAGCCACTGGCCACGCCAAGGCCGCCTCTATGAGTGGTCCTAACGCTAAATCCTACCTGTTATGGGCCATGACAGCCACATAAAATCCAGGGAGTGTGGACCCAGCATGCATGCTGGATCCACCGTGCTTATTAACCCTTTTTGGTGCCATAACAGCCTCCATTAGATCCAGGGATGCAGGTACCAACATGCATGCTGAGCCCACAATGTACTCCTCCTGGAGCCAGATGGCTATTAGTAGGTACTATGAGTGCAAGTTCAGTTTTATACTTACTCTGATTAAAACCAGCCTCTAGGGCTTATTACTTTTTGATCAAAATGTACACTAACGACCTCTGATAACTTCTAGTATAGAGGCAAGGCAGAGTGCTGGTTGCAGAGTGCTGTTGCATTTCTGTGTTTGCATGTATATTTTGCCATGGCTGCATGCACCTGCATACAGGGACGTGCTGACTGACCCCCCCTTGTGTTTCTGTTTAGTATATGTTGGAGGTGTGGCTTCCTCCATTCAGTCGTGCACACCTGACTAGTTTTGTCGGCCCTAGAGGCTGGTTTTATTCAGAGTGAGTATAAAACTGAACTTGCATTCATAGTACCTGCTAGTAACCATCTGGCTCCAGGAGGAGTACACAGTGGGCTCAGCATGCATGTTGGTACCTGCATCCCTGGATCTAATGGAGGCTGTTATGGCACCAAAAAGGGTTAATAAGCAAGGTGGATCCTAGCATGCATGCTGGGCCTGCACTCCCTGGATTTTATGTGGCTGTCATGGCCCATAACAGGTAGGATTTAGCGTTAGGACCACTCATAGAGGCGGCATTGGCGCGGCGAGTGGCCTATTACTTTTTGATCAAAATGTACACTAACGCCTCTGATAACTTTTATCAATAATAGCATCATTTGCGCCAAAAAATACTAACATTACAAATTAAAAGTGTTGATTTATTTCACCTTTTTAAAATGTGACTTTTTAAAATATAAACTTGATTATTCGCCTATTTCTCTTGATTTGAGCCCTTTTAACACCAATAGCACTAAAATGTGACTTTTTTAATACGAAATGCACCATTTCAGCCAACCCTACCAGACCGCACTTGCGACTTTTGAAACATATTTGTGAGATTTCCACTGGTAATTCGGGACTTTTGTCTCAGGCTCGGGACGTTTTTGCTATTGTTTTGTGTTTGTTGAATGTCAATTTTCTCACAAAATCCTGCTGTTTAGCTCTTTTATATTGGATAAAAAGAATCGCTTCGCGGTTTGATACTTACCTATCCCTTGTTCTGCGACGAGTTGCTTTTTCTTTTCATAAATGCAACTTTTTGACAAAAAGTTGCATCTTTCTGCCATAACTGCGACATTTTACACAGAACGCCACCACAAAAGCTGGCTTAATTGCCCGCAACAATTGGAACCATTTCTGTCCATAAGTGAATGATCAATGAGGTGTCATATTCGCCGATTTGATTTACAACTCATTTCTGGTGTGATGCATTCTTTATCGTGAAAATTATGGAGAAAACAGTTGATATATTTGGTGAAAACACCATTCTTTTTGGTGCATTTTACGCCATGATATACACTGTATAAGATTTTAACACTCCAAGACACAGCAGAGAAAGAGTTTGGAGGTTTTGGCGCTGAAGTCTCCGGGGGTGGCCTCTGGCTCCAAGAGTCTAAGTCTGGAACTAGCAGTTCAGAAGACGTCACATACACACAAGGGCCTACAATGACGAGCACAACAACTTGTCCGCTTGACTTTCCCTGCTTTACAAAAAAGTGATTTATTCGCAGCGGGCTGTGAAATCCCTTCCAGAATACGCGCGCACCTTATCTTCGGCGCGGGGACGGCTCTGCTCCCTCTTTCCCCCAGGCCACAAAGCTGTTGCTGGAAGATCTGAAATGTCTCAAGCAAAACTGGAAGGGATTTGTGCCAGAGCTTGATAAATGTTATCTCGTCTTCTGCGTTTTACATTTCGGGAGAGTGAGGAGAAGTGAAATGCAGTAATATGTGAGGCGATCAATTCCGAAATATCATAAGCTGCCACAGTACAGCTCCATTGATTTACGCTGTCAGCTCCGGCATCAGTTGTGATTGCCGTAATTCAGATACATTGTTATTTTAATTGTTCTGCATAATTCCGGTGTTTGTGCCGCGTGTGACAAATAGTCCATTCGGGGAAAAAATCCATTGTATTAAATCATGTGTTAAAGCCTCTTATTCACATTTAAAACGGGCAATTCCTGTCTGCCGGTGAATTATCGGCATCTGCCGCCACCGCCGCCGTCCAGAAGTCATTCTTTTTGGCTTTTATAGAAATGATTTTATCCCCATTAGGGGAGAACAGATTTAGATCCCTCGTAGAAGGAAACTCTTCTGGATATCGCCGTCATGCACCGCGTCTGTAATCACAGGTCAATTTTATAATCGTTTACAATCAGTCACCATTTCGCCTCTTGTTTTTTTTCTCTCTGTCCTCTTATATTTCAATACATTGTAGTTTTCATACCTTTCTAGGAAGAAGCTATAGCTCTGTCTATACTGATCCTCCTGATGCATGAATTGGATGCCAGAGTTACAGTAAAGACTGACACTTAAAGGGGTCGTCTTACTTCTGCAAATGTCCGTTATTATGTAGACAGAGTTAAAGGGCAGGTTTGTCCCTATGACACTGGCTGACCTGTTACATGTGCACTTGGCAGCTGAAGGCACCTGTGTTGGTCCCATGTTCATATGTGCCCGCATTGCTGAGAAAAATGATGTTTTACTATATGCAAATGAGCCTCTAGGAGCAATGGGGGCGTTACCATTACACCTAGAGACTCAGCTCTCTCTGCAACTGCCGCACCCTCTGCCATTTGATAGGGCCAGGGCTGATGACATGTACACTGCCTGGCCCTGTCAATCAAAGGGCACAAGGCACTTATATATATCATATAGTACATGACAATCTCTTTCTTTTAACTTAGAACCAGCCCTGTACCTCGCACGAATACAGAGATCTCCCCATTCATTGCTCCAATTGCTCTGTTAGATTTATTTGAAGCTAGCAACTCAGGGGACATGTCCTTTCTCAAGAGGTGTGTCCTTTCTGCTGCAGCTGGTGGCAGTTGAAGCATGGAAGTGAGCATGTGCTTCCATCTCAATGAGCTGGACAAAGAATTTTGCAAAAGAGCAAACAGCAGGTGGCGCTATACGTAAAATTTCAGTGAATAACTCATTGGCTAAGCTAAATTTTTAATTACATACAGTTACAAAAGTATTCAGATCCAAGTCCTGGTTTGAAAAATGTAGAATATTTTTTGTGGGACAACCCCTTTAATTTTGCCTGGATGACAAATTTAATTTTCTGAAGTGAGACAAAACAATGGAGGGCGCGGTAGGTGTATCACCTCTCCTCTGTTTTAGTGACTATTTCTATTCCCTATGTAACAACAATTGATACGACTCTATGTTGTGCTATTCCTTTATTATTCCTACTAGAAGTTTATGAATAAATTCCCAGCAGTCTGAAATAAAGGTGGGACTGTCTAACCAGTGCTGCCAGTGTCACCCCATGCAAGGACACACCGCCAACTGGACCTTTATTGCAGACTGCTAGCAATTCATTCATAAACTTCTAGTAGGAATAATAGATTACCGGGACAACATGGAGTTGTTAGAATATATGCATTTCCATTGACTGATCTGCCTCACACCTCACAGCTTCTAGCTCAATCAGACGCTTATTATGCCTTGGACTGTGAGAAGAAACTTCAGAAACGCTAAACCAATAATCCACGTGGAAACAAAGGGCCACGGAAGCCGCATATTATCCCATTGTTCTCGTCTCCGATTTGAGGGCTTTTTTCTATCCCTTGATTTTCTGAGCTTGTCTTCGGTAGCCGGCAGCTTCTCCTTTCCAATGGTATTAGGTGACCCTGCACGTCCTGGGCAGGTTAATGTGGATGAAGCCTGATGTGACAAGCTGTCAAGATGAGGAGCCTGGCAGCGGTTTACCCATTCCTCAAGTCTTACTTCTGCCAAATCCTCTGCTGGTTCAACATCGTCCTCCTCTCTGTGATAGTCCTCGTATCAGAACCCAGCAAGAATGCGAAGACGTGGTGGAGCAGAAACTACTTCAACATCTCAGCAAAGTGCAGTCTGCTAATCCTGTGACAGGCGGCCAGCTCCACTGCACCTTCTATTAATGAGGAATTCAAGGGGTTGCAGGGTATAGAATAAAGGGGGGTCCTGCGTCGATTAGCCGGAGTGTCTCTCTCTGGGGGGGCTCAGCACTTCCATGCGTTACATGGCAGGATCAGTTTTAGGGGGTGAGAAACTGGACCTTTGAGCGCGACCATAGGGTGGAGCATGTAAACATTGACTGCCCTGCACCACTAGCATTGTACGGTAGTATTATATTGGTTGGACACCAAAAGATAGATTTAATTGGACATTGAATAACAGTATTGTGTGGAAAATACAGTATCTGGTATAAGTTTATGAGAGCACTATATGAAGGTATTATTTCGATACTGCTTGTGTTTGTGTATTGTATGGCAGTATTATTTGGACACTGAATGGTGTCTTTATTTAGGCATTGAGTTACAGTATTGTATAAAAAATACTGTATATGGTAGTTTTATAAGGGCACCATATGGTAGTTTTATTTGGAGACTGTGTACAGGTATTATTTGGGCATTGAATGGCAGTATTATCTGGAAAATACAGTCTATGGTAGTTTTATAAGAGCAATTTATAGTAGTATTAGATGTCTACTCAGACACGCTAGGTTGTATCCCCTAATATCTGGCACGTTTAGCCCTCCAGTTTCCCTCCTCAATTTTAATTTCCTCAGAGATATCCGCGCTTTCTTCCCATTCCAAATGAATTTTACAAAGCTGCTCTCCAGACTATGTATGTCAGCATGGCGCAAGAGTACCGGAATAGTTTGCAACGGGTATAACAATTTCGCCATCGCCATCATTTTAATTAGATGGCATCTGCTCATCAATGACAACGGCAATGTTTGCCATCTAGCCAGGTCCTCTTTGATTTTGTGAATCAAAGGTGGGTAGTTAAGCTGATAAATAGAATGCAGGGTTTTTCCAATTCTGATACCTAAGGCTAGGTTCACACCTGAGCGTTTCACAGCGCGTTCCTACGCACTGTAATAGGCTTAACAGGCGAAAACCCATGTTTCCCTATGGGCATGGTTCCCACCTGAGCGTTTTACAGTGCGTACGAACGTGCTGTAAAACTCCCTACGCCCAAAGAAGTACAGGAGCTTCTTTGGGGCGTTTTGTCGCGCGAATTGTGATTGACGCGCTGTAATACGCGCGACTAAAACGCGCGTAAAACGAGCCTATCAAATGCGCTCAAGTGTGAACCCAGGGTAAGTATTTGATTTGGGATTTAATTATACTTGCGTCAATTCCCTTACAAAAAGTTGCCCCATGAGGGACCCTGTGACCCAGTGGTAGGAGTTCGCATTTTGAAGTATTTACCTTGTACCCAGAGTATCGTCCAAACTCGTCTAGGGCCTCAAAAATTTTCCCCACATGTTCAGCTGGCTTTGACAGAAATAGGATAATATCATCTGCAAATAATGCAGCTTGTACTTTTTGTAGTTTTTCCTACTCGAATTCCATCAAATAGGGTAGAGTTGCAGAGTTCCCTAGCTAGGGGTTCAAGGGCTAGGTTAAATAGCAATGGGGATAGTGGACACCCCTGCCGTGTTCCTTTTTGTAAATCAAACGGTCTGGATAAGTGTCCCTGGGTGAAAACCCTTGCCTGGGGTCTATGATACATCTGGGACAGAGCCACCCTAAAAGCCCCTGTGATTTCCATCCTGTCAAGGACTGCCTCCAGCCACGCCCACCGGACATTATCAAACGCCTTTTCAGCGTCCAACGTGAGCATGGCTGGGGACCCCCCCGGAAGCGGGTTGTGCTGTACCCAGTCTAGAACCGAGATTACTGTTCTAATAATGACCGACTCTGGACAAACCCCACCTGCTCCTGACCTATTAGCAATAGTAGCACTCTTGCCAGTCGGTCGGCTATGAGTTTGGATAATATCTTGGCATCTACGTTTATCAATGAGATAGGTCTATAGGACCCTGGTGATAAGGGATCTTTCCCCGACTTGGGCAATAGTTTGATATAAGATAGATTAGCGCTGTCCAGGGTCGATCCGCCCCCAAGTATATTGTTGTACAACTCCACCAAAATTGGTAGGACCTGATTGCAGAGGGCTTTATAGTATTCCCCGGTAAACCCATCTGGTCCCGGTTCTTTTGAGTTGCCCAACCCTTTTATAACTCCCTGTAGTTCCGCCGTAGTTATATCTGAGTTCAGAGTTTGTCGCTGTTCCTCTGTCATCTTGGGCAATTTGACTCTGTCAAGAAGAGTATTTCCTAAGTCAGCCTTCTCTCCATCTTTGTACAAATGTTCGTAGTATTCCCCCACTATTGCATTAATCTCTGCCGGGTCATGTACAACGTTCCCCGCATTGTTCCTCAAGCTGTGTATATATTGAGGTTGCCTTGCCCCCTTTGCCAAGTTGGCCAAGAGCTTCCCAGACTTGTTGCCAAATTTATATAATGTGGCCTCAAACTCCGATCTCCTAAGTAATTCTTTTTCCTTAACACATTTATCAAAAACCTGACGATCCGTTACCCATTTTTTCCTGTTATCCTCTGTAGGTTTAATCATGAAATCATTATAAGCTGACCTGACCTTTTGGCTCGCCTGATCCAATTGTGCTTGTGCTTTTTTCTTTAACCCTGCCACATATCCCATGATTCTACCTCTCAGAACCACCTTGGAAGTGTTCCAAAACAGACTTGGCGTCTCAAGGTGACCTGCATTGTCTGTTTTGTACTCCTGCCACCAAATGGACAGCTTTTCCACGAACTCCTCTTTTGAACAAAGGTGAGAGGGGACCTATGTCCCCTATGTCCGAGGATTCCACCCTATGTGCCATGCTATGGGACACCAGCAGATAGTCTATACGGTACCAGGAGTTTTGAGAGTGAGAATAAAAAGTGTAGCATCTCTCATCGGGGTGTGTTTGACGTCATGAATCCACTACGTTCCCACCTACTAATAACTTTTGTAGGGCCTTGTCCTGGGAGCTATCCCCCCCCCCCCCCACCGGCTTTCTTCCTATCTTCTAAACCACTTAATACCGCATTAAAATCGCCTCCAACTATCTTATTTGGGCAGGAATCCCCCAGTAACCTTCCCTCAAGATCTTTTAGGAAGGAAGCAATCCCTGTATTAGGACAGTATACATTGTAGATGCTGTATTGAGTATCTTGCACCTGTATTAGGGTTTGCACCCATCTTCCCTGAGAGTCATTGGTTTTGTTGCAACACCTGACAGTTCAATTGCCTGTTAATCAACGTAAGCACCCCCCCTTTCTGCTAATTGAAGGGGACCCCACTGCCTGGCCCATCCATAGCTTCTTCATTCTAACAAAATCTGTGGCCTCAAGATGCGTCTCTTGTAGGAGGACCACATCCGGTTTGAGTTTTTTGAGTTGACGAGGAATCATCCATCTTTTATTGGGTGACCTCAGGCCTTTAATGTTCCAAGTGATCACCTTCATATCTCCCAGCTGAATATATTGCCCCCTTACTATCTAAAAGTCCACGCCACTCCCCTGAAGCCCCAGAGAGATCTCCCGCCCCAATAACAACTTGAACAAATCAAACAAATAGTAACCACAACTAGTCTTGATTACCTCTTTTACCGTCGACTCACTTCGTATGCACCCTCACCACTATCTTACTACCCTATCTTCTGTAGTGACTTCCTTTTTTTGGGTGGCAGCTCCTTCCCACTATGATAATCAGGTATTCCTTACCTGTCAGCTTGTACCCACGAGGTATCTCCCTCTAAAATATTACCCTTGTCTTTTTTCTTTTTGTCTTTTTCTCCCCCCCCACTTCTCCCCCTCTTCTTTCATCCCCCCCTCCCTCTCTTACCCACTTTTCCTCACTACCGCCCCCTCCCCCAATCTAATATCAGATTTACATCTCCCTCTCCTGGCTAACAAAGAAGAATCACATCTTTGAGGAGATAGATCAGCAGTTTTTCATAGAACACCATGTTATTCGCCGAAGTTACCAGATCCTTTTGAACTCATCTGGCACTCATGCAAATATTAAGTATGACATAGAAGAACCAAAACAGTGTGAGTGACCGTTCAACCATGTCATACCCTGCTCTGACCTGGAAGATATCAACTATTTTACACATAACATCATTTTGTTCGTCTTATGAACCAGAACAATGTGTTCTCACCCGGATCTCACACCTACATTAATTATGACGTAAAGGAACCAAATCAAAGTGTAAAAAAGTTCAAACATATCATATCCAATTCACCACTTTTACCCTTAATATTTAAATCAGTAAAACTTCACTTTTATTAGTAGTTCTCTAAAAATGTTTGTGAGTTTTGACACACTTGTTAAAACTACTGCTCGAATTTGCACACTGCTATCGCACAGGTTGCTAGTGGTAACGGAGGGTGTGCACTACCCTCCTAACCTTCCCACAAGTTTGCACACTGCTATCGCACAGGTTGCTAGTGGTAACGGAGGGTGTGCACTACCCTCCTAACCTTCCCACGAGTCTGTCCTTTCCCCTGAAGACGCCAGTTTATCTGGTGAAACATGTTGGGGGACAGAATCTGTTGGTTTTAGCTCTGCTCGAGTTGCTAAACACTGAGTAGGAAACAGTTATTTACTTTAGAGTGTATGTTCACAGCACCGAGTACCCTGCAGGATTAGTCAGGCAGGCAGTTATACACTGATTGCAAACTTGTGGGAAGGTTAGGAGGGTAGTGCACACCCTCCGTTACCACTAGCAACCTGTGCGATAGCAGTGTGCAAATTCGAGCAGTAGTTTTAACAAGTGTGTCAAAACTCACAAACATTTTTAGAGAACTACTAATAAAAGTGAAGTTTTACTGATTTAAATATTAAGGGTAAAAGTGGTGAATTGAGCTCAATTGAGCAAAGTTTTTTTGTTGCTATGGAACCCTCCCTTAATAGGGTCTCTAGTTTTTTTGTATTAGAACATATCATATCCTGCACTAACGTGAAAGGATATCAGCCTTCCCCGCTCCTCGGAGCAAGAGGCTCAAGTCATCTCCTAGGATACGACCCGTCCACCCGATGCGGCAATCCCCGACTCTCGACCCCGGAATCAGGTTGCTCTCTTTCTATCTGTCGTCTCCATTCCGGGCCCCTAAGGTTCTCTGCTCTCGACGCTCTTCTGCGACTTTCTTGGTCCTTTCCATTTGCCTCCGCTAAGTTCTGTGATGATCGGAACCACTCCTCCTCTGCCGCCGGATCATGATAGATCGTACTCGTTCTGTTGGGGTGTGTTACCCGTAACTTAGCCGGGGATAATAATTGGAATTTGATCTTCCGTTGGTGTAGAGTAGTGCACACTTGGCTGAAACCTCTCCTTCTCCGTGCCACAGCCGCGGAGTAGTCACCAAATAGAAGGACTGTATGACAGTCTGAAAGCCCTTAGAACGGCTTCTTTGTCGCAATAGTCCAAAAAATTCATAATGACTTGACGAGGTCTGGGGCCCTGTCCCTTTGGTATGCCCGATTGCCTCTGCAGCATCTCCTTATCAGGTCCTACCCTGTTCGCCCTTTCTACTTTATAGCGCCCTTCCAGACCTAGGGTCTTCGGTAGCTCTCTCTCGCATATATCAATCAAGGTCTGTGGCTTGAAAGTTTCTGGTAGGCCTACCAAGCGTAAATTGCTGCGCCTAGACCGATTCTCCAAATCTTCTACTCGGTCATAGAGGATGGCGTTCTGCTTGGTTAACTCATTTAATTTATGCGCATATGTCGCGTTTTCATTAGTCGTTAGCGACAGTAGGATGAGGTTGTAGTTAGAGTGTCCCTTATATCAGGGGCTAAATGCTTAGCCACCTCTATTGCCAGTAATTTGTAAGTTATATCTGGTGGTGTGCTCTGCTGGTTAGCTGGTGCCTCTGTCTCACCACAGTCTTGTTGTGCCTGCGACGGGGAAGGAGGGTGAGCGTCCGCCATCTTGCTAAGCATTCTGCCCGTGTCTCTCTTCTTTCCTTTGGAGATCCTCTTTTTCCACTCCTCAGTAAATATCGGTCCATGTACCGATGCACCTTGGCTGTTATGGGACCTAGGCAAACTGTTTTCAGGCCCCAGGTGCTGGTCTCGTGTGCGTGGAGGTGATGTTTTAGTGGAAGGTCACCACTCACCGGTGCTCCTTCACGCTGCCATCTGCATCCCAGCGCCGGAACCGGAAGTGTCTTTATGGTAGTATTATTTGGATAACGTGTAAAGATGTTATTTGGGCATTGGATTGCAGTACTATATGGAAAATACAGTATATGGTAGCTTTATAAGGACAATATATGGTAGTATTATTTGGATACTTTATGGAAGTTATGTATGGGTATTGAGTGGCAGTATTTTAAGGAAAATACAGTATATGGTAGTTGTATAAGTGCAGTATATTGTTTCATTGTATGGATACTGTATGGAGGTATTATTTTGGCATTGAATGACAGTATTGTCTGGAAAATACAGTCTTTGGTAGTTTTATAAGAACAATTTATGGTAGTATTATTTGGATACTGTGTACATATATTTTTTTGGGCATTGGATTGCAGTACTATATGGAAAATACAGTATATAGTAGTTTTATAAGGACAATATATGGTAGTATTATTTGGATACTTTATGGAAGTGGTGCATGGGCATTGAGTGGCAGTATTTTAAGGAAATTACAGTATATGGTAGTTTTCTATGTGCCCTATATTGTTGCGTTAAATGGATACTGTATGGAGGTATTACTTGGGTGTTGCATGGCAGTATTCAAGTATAAACATTTCAGTAAACTTTCATACGTCTTCAAAGATGCTTTTACTTATAGCAGACACCCGCGGCTAATGTACGCAGCCGGCGGTAATGCCGATCGTGGAAATTTAACCCCTCAGATGCCAGGGTCAATCCAGACCATGGCCTCTAAGCGTGCGGAACACCGGAAGCTTGTGTGCAGCAGCCCCTGTCTTTGTGAATGACAGGAGGCTGCTGCATAGTATTTCCTATGGAGTCCTTACCTGTAGGAAAGTAGCAATTTTCTCATAGACTCCAATGCTACTGCATGGGGGTCTATGAATATAGCGATCTAATGATGGCTTGTTATAGTTCCCTATAGGAACTATAAGATGGTCTAAACAAATATATATAAAGTTTTTAAAAATAAAAAAACAAAAAAAAACATAAAAATGCAAATCACTCCCCTTTCCCCAAAATTAAAAAACTTAAAAAATAAAAAAATATGCATCATGTGTATTGCCATGTGCAAAAACACCTATAGTATAAAAATATTAAAATTTCTTCCCCATACGGCAAAATGGAAACAAACATCAAAATGTCTGATTCGACGTTTTTGGACGCTTCATTTTCTACAAAACAGTCATACACACCCCAGAATGGTGTTAATGAAAAGTTCGGATTGCGCCGCAAAAAATCTGACCCTATACAGCTCCGTACACATAATTACAAAAAAGTTATAGGAGTCAAAATATGGCGATGAAAAAATGAAACTGTTTTTTTCAAACTTTTTTATTATTTTATCACTATCAAAACGCAAGTAAAACTAAACATATAAGGTATCGCTGAATTCGTACTCACCTGTAGAATGAAAGTTACTGGTCAGTTTCCTCTCGCATCGAATGTCGTAAATAAAAAACCCGTAAAACTGTGGTGGAATAGCTTCTTTTTTTTTTTCAATTTCACACCATTTGAAATTTTTTTCCCCACTTCCGACAACATCATATGCAATATTAAATGATGGCATTGGAAAGTACAACTTGTCCTCCAAAAAACAAGCCCTCATATAAGGTTATGTGAACAGAAAAATAAAAAAGTTATGGCTATGGGAGCGCATAACTAAAACGCAAAAACAATAAACCCCTGGGGTAGAAAGGGTTAAGCTGTAAATGTGATGTTAACAGTAGCTGGAATATTTTACGCTATAGAGATTAGTGCTGGAGCAGATTTTCCTACACCTATTAGAAACGTTTGCATTTCATTTCAAGGATCTGTCTATAAAATTGTGAAGGTCACACCGTTCGCTCTTTGATGTGCAGCCAGGTACACAGATCTCAGTATTACGTACCGTTCCATCACGTGGGAGCTGAGTGTAGCCGGAGCTGCAATGTTGCTCCCAGGGTGCGCTGATGATTCCGTACTTTTGACAGGGTCTGAAGCAGTAGAGTATTCGACTTGTGCTTGCCTTCAAAGAAGAATTCCAATTAATTTAAATCTTCAATTCCCCTGCTCAACCATGTCTGATGCCACATAATCAATATCAATCAGATGCAACTATGAAAGCATACGCCTAACAGCAAAACGGCTCCATCAGTCCATCAGCAGTCCGTGCTGTCATTACCCACAGCAGTCATCTTCATCTTCTTTTCTTCTTTAAAGAATAATAGCAAAAGTATGAAATCAGCTTTTTATCAAAGGATGTCTCCACCTTCATGCGACTTTAGCTTTTTGTTTTACCTATTTGAATTTTTTCTTAATACAATCTACAGTAATTACTGGTGTGTAAGATTATCATTAGAGATGAATGAATTTCTTAAAAGTTTGATTCGGCTGATTCGCAGAATTTCACAAAAAAATTTGCTTTGAGACTAATTGCTTCGTCGCGAAGCGCATTTTTTTGATAGGTAGTGGGTGCAATAATAGGGAGCTGCGTCATTGTACCCCTCAGATGCCGCGTTCATCCATGATCACGGCATCTGAGTGTAAAATTAACAATAAAAAAAAAAATCTAATCAAACTTACCGCCTCCATTTGCTCGTGACGGGTCGACCGCCGCCATCTTGCTTGAAAATCTTGGCCGAAATCCTGTGCGGCGCGAGATTACGCCATCACGCCAGCTGGCGGCCCGTCGCAAGGGTATGGATGCGGAAAGTTTACAATTTTTTCATTTTTTGTACTATTTAAGGCGATCGAATTTATCCTGACATTCAGATCGAATTCCTTTGTGGGATTCGATTCGATAAATCTCTAATTATCATCTGTGATCCCTCACTGACATTGACAGAAGTGTCTGTATGTAACATATCCAGTCAATATTTACTAGAATATGTAATTAATTAAGACCCACAATGGTTACTTATTAGGAGCCCATATTATGATGTTAGACCTCAACATGTGCTATGTCCGTGCCCACTGAGGTTCCTCTGCTTTTGGCGGGCATGGCAGCCAGGTCACTTACCCATTCATTTCTGCTTCTCTGCTTGTGTCCTTGCTAGGCCTGTGCCGCCTGCCTACAACCTCTTTTAGTGTCCCTAGGGAACACTGTCCTTTTGGCCTCTTAAAGGGCCAATGTGCACACTCCCTGCTGCTCCCAGCCTATGAAAGCCTTGCCAAGGTATCCTCCCACTGAGGCAGGTGCCTGAGCAATAGGTTCTAGTGTGGTAGTTTAATGAAAAGAAGCGTCATTGTCATGTTTGTCTGCTCATGTACCAATCTCTGCATGCTTCTGGATTTGACCATTCTCTGCCTGATCTGACCTCTGACTGTTCCTTGTTTTCATCCTATGCTTTCAACTATGACTTTTTGACTGTTTACTAGATTGTCCTGACCTTGACTTATTTCCTGACTATAGTTTTGCCCGAGCCTTCAGTGCTCCCACAGCAGATCCACATCCACCTCCATAACACTATATCAAGAATTACTTATTTTTTATCCAGATTTTCAGTTGATCCCCAGACCCTCAGTGCTAACCCCACTAATTCAACCCATCACACATTTGAACAAGGGTATATATACCATAAGGCCAGACTGACTGGATACTGTAGGAACCATGGATACTGGATGTCTGGATGGAAACCTCATCCTGCATAGTCTCCTTCCTTCTTCTCACCAGGCACCTAAACAATAGCACAGAATGAGGGAACCAACTCAGGTACAGTAGACATTGCCCTTATTTTCATGATCCATGCGATGTAGGGGCGCTGTGACGTCATTGTGGAGTGCCCCGGGAGCCGCACAGACGGTAAGTAGCTTCTCCCCTGGCTCCCCACTACTTTTCCATGGCAGCCGGGACTTTAGTAGCGACCTGGCTGCCATGGTTACCATTCAGAAAGCTAAACATCGGATCCGGCGATGCGCTGAAACAACATTTAGCTTAAAGTCGGATCCAGATTAATGCTTTCAATGGGCATTAATTCCAGATCCGTCCTTGCAGCATGCCTTCAGTTTTTTTGGCCGGAGGAAAATCCACAGCATGCTGCATCCTGAACGGATTTCTTTTCATTCAGAATGCATTGGGATAATCCTGATCAGTATCTTTCCGTCCTAGAGCCCCGAGGACGGAACTCTAGGACGGAAAGGAACAACGCAAGTGTGAAAGAGCCCTTACTTGTTTGGAGAGTTCCTTGGTCTTCATGGCAGTATTTGGTTAGCGATGCCTCTTGCTTAGGTGTTGCAGCCTCTGGGACCTTTCAAAAATGGTGTGTTTATGTAATTACAGATCATGTGACACTTAGACTGCACACAGGTGGACATCATTTCACTAATTATGTGACTTCTGAAGGTAACTGAAACACACCAATAGCTGATCTCAGGGAGACCAGCTACAAAAAACACCGCGGCACCAGAGCTTTTTATGGGATTCCTAATAAAGGTGGTGAATACATACGCACATGTCAATTTTCTGTTTTCTATTTCTAAACAATAGTTTTATTTATATATTTTTCTCATTTCACTTCACCAACTTAGACTATTGCTTTCTGATCCATCACATAAGATTCAGATTAACAAAACATTGAACTTAAGGCTGTAATGTAACAAAACATGAAAAAAGTCAAGGGGGGTGAATACTTTTGCAAGGCACTGCAGCTGTGGGCTGTCCGGGAATGCTGGGAGTTGTAGTTTTGTAATAGCCAGAGGGCCGCCGCTTGAGCACGCCTGGTCTAGGTTATTGAAGGGGTTGATGCCAACATTCCTGGTGGTGGTATGTTTGTGCTCTGCACTACTCCTGGGCGACATCATGTACTTTTAACCCGGCAAGTTATATGATGATGACATGTAGCTTACTATAATAAAAATCTCTTCGTCAAGTGTTATTTATTAGATATCTACATGACTGAGATGTCTAGCCTAAAACTATTATTTACAGGTTATAATCTGCCCCTAACTCTTGAGAAAGGAGATAATAAAATATTCCTATAAACTGCACTGTGCACTAATAAATAGTTGAAATGGAAAGCGACAGTGCTGAGAAGACATCTCCACCCCATCGAGCTTAATTCAAGAAATGAACAGCTGCTTTGTGGAAGTAAAAATAATTTTTACATCTTTTGAGCCAAACTAATTATACAAAACAGTGTGGGCTATCAGAGCGAGTGTTCACAACAATTGGCCATCCCAGACATTATTTTCCTGGATTATTTATAGCTTTGATGAGAATAACTGACGCTTAAATTGACAGCCACTGTCAGTGAGGCTATTATTATATTTAAAGATAATGTGGATTTATGAACCCAAAAATCTTTTGATACATCTTAGTGATTTTCAGTGACTATTGGTGATGAGTTAGGACCATGGGCGTAGCTATAGGGGGTGCAGAGGTAGCAGTCGCTACCGGGCCCAGGAGCCTGAGGGGGCCCAAAGACCCTTGTGCCACATAAGAAGACACATAAAGCACTGAGGGAAGGAGAGCCCAAGCTGAACTCTTGCACCAGGGCCCATGAGCCGTTAGCTACGCTGCTGGTTAGGACAGAATTAAAACAGTTTCAGTGTCAGGACCAGGAAAGCCAAAGCAAATGCTGGGGCCCACTTGGTTTGGAGGACCCATGGTGATCTTGGTACAAATGCTCTATTATTGTAAATTTGAGGGTAGTATAGACAGGGGAACCCACTGTAACAATCTTTACAGTGAAGCCAAGAAAAACAAATGGGATCCAAAGGGGCACAGTGCTCTGACCGAGAGCACACCACTTTCATTATAGAAAACAGTGGGAGTCTTAATGCTAGGACCATTATTGATACTATCTTCAGATATATAACATCACAAAACTTTGGACTTAAAGGTGGTCATACTGTACACTTCCCAGTTATGTTCCACTTTAGCCATCCAGGTGTTGCAGAAGGTTCAGTTCCCAACATGCCGAGAGTCATGGTTTTGCCGAGAGTCATAGAGGCCATCTCTTTACATGACTGTCGAAAATGTTGCCTGCATCATCAAGGAGGGATTTCATTTTAACACTTGGTCTATGTGAGTTATTAGCTTCCGTGATGGTCAATAGCAATCGATCGTTAAAGCAAATGGTAACCTAAGCATTTGGAAAATATTGGTGGTAGTCAGCGTTACAGTCCTCTATAAACCAGTGCAGTTGGGACCATTCAGGTTCCAATTATGTTGACCTCTAACATAGCAGTTAGAGGTGAGCTAATTTCAGGTTGTGAAGTTTGTTCACGCTTCGTTTACTCGTAAAAGCTGAATTGCGTTATGGATTCCGTTACCACGGACCATAGGGCAATTCCAGACGGAATTCCTTTAGAGGCATTCCGTTATTTATTCCATCATAATGGAAGTCTATGGGCTGCATAACGGATCGGTCCCATTTCCGTTATGCAGGAGAGGACTCCGTTATGCAGGCCATAGACTTTTATTATGACGGAATGAGTAACCGAATGCCTCTAAAGACATTCTGTCTGGAATTGCGTTATGGTCCGTGGTAATGGAATCCATAACGCATTTCGCCTTTTACCAATAAACGTAGTGTGAACGAATTTCAAAATATGAAATTCGCTCATCTCTAATAGCAATATACAGTACATAACCATAACTATAGCTGATAAGAGAGAAATAAATATTAAACTCAACCAAGCTTAAAGTGGTCATTTCACTAATGTGCCCTGTTAGAGTATATGGAGTAGTATCCCTTTTTGGACTCCCTCTATGAACGTTACCGATTCTCACTCTGGTGGACGTTGCCTGTATGTATTACATTAATTTACATAACGTCATGTAATACTACATTTTCTATTCAGTGACAAAATGTATGTAAATAACAGATAATTGCCAGGGGTTTCAACTGATTGTTGGGCTGGTTTAATTTTAACGAGAGTTGTCCTAACAAGGTAACTTATAAAGGCTAGGGGCTCCTTTGGGGGATCATTTCTATTATTATTGCATTTTACTGATTTGGTGCAAAAAATCGTTTTTTCATTAAAAATGTTCAACTGTTGTTTTCCTACTGCTTTCAGTTTCAGTTTTTTTGCAGACTAGCAGGCACTCTGAATCAGGGACATGCACACATAGGGCTAAAAGGGGGCTTGAGCCCCTGCCCCCTTCTGCCCCTGTCCCTTTAATGCCCTTTTTTTTTTATTTGTCCCCCAAGCCAGGCAAGCAGCGGCACTGCGGCAGCCTGTCACCGTTTGCACTTTTTTTTTAAATGCACTGAAACCGCCGAAAACAGCCTCTGTGCCAGGCCGGGCCCGTGCGGCGCAACAATATTCAGCAGCAAGTTACGTGACGTGGCTAGAGCAGAAAAGAGCTGCCTGCAGTGCGAGTGCACTGTGCGACTGCTGTTTTGCTCAGTCATCATCACCGTCGGGCGCCGGTTAATCCATCCAGATACAGTCCACCCCACGCCACGAGTCCAGTCTGGTGTGAAGAGCCTGCTGCCTGGGTGAGACCTGCACTGCACTGACTGCACCGCACCGCCACCTGTCAGTGCCATTCCGGCCCAGCATTGTATGTGGGCACTGGCAGGCAGTATAAACTGTGACGTCATGTCTGTGGGCACTGGGCAGAGGCAGACACTGGGCAGGCAGTGTGACGTCATGTCTGTGGGCACTGGGCAGAGGCAGACAGTGTTGCATTTATGCATTATGTATGTGGTCATAATCAAATGTGGGGTGGCTGACATGTGGCCTTATGTATGTGGGCAGACAGTGTGACATCATGTGAGGCAGACACTGTCTGCCTCACATGATGTCACACTGCCTGCCCACATACATAAGGCCACACTGTCAGCCACCCCACATTTGATTATGGCCACATACATAATGCAACACTGTCTGCCAGACAGTGTTGCATGCCCATGTGGGCACTGGGCAATTTTTATTTATTTTTTATAGGAAATTTTGTTAGTTACAAAGTTGTATTTAAAGGAATATACATTACAGTATCAACGAATTAATGGAGAACAAGGTAAGACTTTTAGCAAAGTAAGCTTCGTGGTACAAACAATTTTTCAAATTATGTCAAGTGCCCTTTTTTTTTAACATAAGCCCCTGCCCTTCAAAATGTCTCTGCACGTCCCTGCTCTGAATCTGTCAGGAAGCTGTTCTGATGGCTCAATGTGTAGCCCTTATCTCTGAACTCCTGAGCTCATCAACACTTATTATAGCTAAACTCTTACCAAACTGATAAGAATTCAGCTATCATGAGTGTTTATGAGCTGTGAGGAGTTCAGAAACAAGGGCACCAGAACCAGCCACCTGAGCAGTTCTCTGATGGATTCGGCGTCAGTCAAAGAGCCCACTAGCCTTCAAATGTACTGAAAGCAGTAGAAGGCAAACTTGACCATTTTTAACCCAAAATGAGTAGAATGCAAAAAATAAAAAGATGCCCCAAAGGTGTCCATAGCAATTAAGGATATTGATCGAAATTAGTTTTTTGGAAGAGTTAGGTACTGTAACTCTGCTATCGTCATGCCCCCACCAAATCAAGTAAATCCCCTATATAATTTCAGTGATATTAGTTTGATCAGAAGAATCCAATAATTGGGTGGGGGTATGCTGGCCAAAATAGTTCCCTCAATATCGCAGGAACCAGACCCTTACAATAAGTGCTCCTCAAATGCATCTTATAGACCACAGTCAAGTGAATCATGGCTTTAAGGGATGTAAGGGACCCTGATGACTTTTAAGTCCACCCCTTGGTCATATTGAGACATTCGAAGAAGCAGACAGTAAGACCAGGGAATTTTTGATGTAAAATATTGTCCTTATTCTGAGGAGCAGAAATGTCTGAATGTGATTTCATGTGTGATTTACTGGGGAATGAATACGTAATAACAGCGCTGCTTAACTTGTCAATTTCTTTTTTGATAGTAAATTACCCTCTCCATATAAGATCAGCAATTCAGATGAAATAGTTGGTTAGGTTAAAGAGAGAAAAGTGTCTTGTTTGCCAAATTCATTACCCAGGAGAGAGATATAAGTTTAGAAAATGTCAATCAGATCGCTGTCTCTCCCCGGATCCATAATCCAATTTGCTGTGAAATGCCAGCACACCGCCTGCCCTCCTGAGAATATTAAGACCTCCACAACCGCAGCGAGCACATACAGATCTGTCTGACAGTGGGGAAACATGATATGGCCTGAGAAATCATTTCTAAAATGTGTGGTTAAAATCTTGTTTTAAAAGCAATTTTTTTCTGTGTTGAATAAAATGTCCAGGGTGGTCACAACATGACAACTACTTCTTAAAAGGAACTACCCTCAGTGATCAGCTGATGGCCATAAGTCCAGCTTCCCAAGGCCTCAGCAATTGGCTGATGTTAGCATCAGCCATACATTTCCCCTACAGTGGCCACCACAGGGGAACTATAGGATTACAGGGTGGCCATACAAATGTGTGGCCACAATGTAGAACTTGGCTGGGCTGAGTCCTCTAGAAGAGGTTCCACTCAAAAAGGGGATCTAAACAAGGTCCATAAGCCCTAATTCAAGTTGATTTAAAGACATACATAGCATACAGGCAACCAATCAGGATGCTATGGGGCTCATGGGAAGAGGGATCCCAGCTATAATTAGTACTACCATCTTTTTAAAAAGGAAGTATGGAACTGATGATGACAAGGGTGTGGAGGAGGAGGAGACAAAAAGAGGCCTTCAACCAGCGAAGCCCTGAAGTCCCTTGGGCCCACCAGAGGAAATAAATCTGAAGGCCCACCCTCTGTGTATATGGGAACATAAGGACCCTGTTTTATAAGGGGTCCATTATTGCCAGAGCTTGGACCCAGGGGAGGATCCTCTGGTACTCAGGTGGGCCAGTCTGATCCTGCCTTCAACCCTTGGATCAAATAGCCAGCACCATAATAGAGGTCCAGTTTGTGGGTTCTCCATATCTTGCAGAGAATTCATGCCATAGTTATCAAGTATCTATCAGCCATATACTTTAAATAAACTATAAAGAACACTTTGGGAGTAGCCTAATGCATCCAAAACTTCCCATATATTTTGTTCGGTTGATCCAGAAGAAGAAAACACAAAACAGCTCCAGGTTGATGCCATGATGACCATGTAGAAATTGTTGCGCAGAATTTGCTAAAGACTTTTATAGCATATCCACAGGGTAGCTCTTTCCTCTTGATCATTTTCACTGAGAGGGCGGGGGCTTGGTATTCCTTATCTCTTATTGCAGACAGAGCAAGGGGGGAGGGCTCCTGCTTCTGCCAGTTGCCTTACAGCTAGGAGAGGTTCAGCTATGATAAATGCTATGTGTTTGTCAATCGCCAATACAGATTTATATCGTGCTGGGGGTAACATTGTGTCATTTGGAGAATACATTTTTCTGTTACTTCCTTCATTCCTCCCCATTGTATTCATCCTGGTCTTGAGAGGCACTGAGTACATTTAAACTCTCTCTCTCTCTCTTCATAAGCCACTTTACTCTTATAATGAAATTTCTGCAACTGATGGCTCCAAGGTTACACATCAGAAATGCAAATCCATTAAGCCATAAAACGCACACAACAGCCACCTCTAGTTGTACCCAAGATGATATAGCTATAAGCAATTGCTCTAATTGAAAGACTTTGCTAAATATCTTGTATACACGCCAACAAAACAAATCCTCTTTTTTTAAAGCAATCTGCAAGCGAAGTGGCAAATTAATTCAGCATCTTTATGTGGCTAAAAAAAATCACGTTAATTAGAGTTATTTATATTCAGCGGCGAGGTTCTTGCGTCATATTAACCGAGCTGCGATATATTTAGTGCCAGCACCCATGCCCCTTTTGTTTGGCACACCCTCCTGCTAACAGAAAGGCTAAATATGCCATGTAAATACACTAGTGAACAGGCTGAGATTTACACTGAAATGGGAATGAAACACTTAAAAGGAAATTAACATAAGTGAATTTCCACCTTCTGACACCATTTCATTTTAGAGCCAAAAATATCTGCTGATTATTTTCTTAGGATAAACTTTATAGCGACTGAAGCTTCATTTTTCTTCTACAGAGCTTCTAATCATGTACGGTACTCTTCCCACAGCCATAAAGCTAAACTGTACAATTCGGGCTGCCTACAGCCACCAGTAAATGCACCAGCTCAATACACACAGATTTAATCCCTTCCTGCCGCAGAAATTTTTAGTTTTTTGCATTTTTGTTTATTACTTCCTGCCTTCCAAAAGCCATAACTTTTTTATTTTTCCATTCACATAGCCATATTGTTTTTTTTTTTGCAGAAGAAGAAGTTATAGTTTCTAATGGCACAATATATTTTTCAATACAATGTAGTGGTAAAAAAAATTATTAATGTGGTGGAATTGGGGGAAAAAAACTTAACTAATTTTCATTGCTTTGCCACATTCTGACATCCATAACTTTTTTATTTTTTGAAATTTACATCTGTTGAGCTGTAGAGTTGATCTGTAGTTGTGAGTGACACCATGTTGGGGGATGTATGACTTTCTCATCACTCTTTATTCATTTATTTTTTCAAAAGACAATTTGGCCATTTTGATTTTTTTCACTGCACTGGATAAAACTTTTATATGTTGATATTATGGGCAGTTTTGGATGTGGATATGCCAATTATGTTTATTTTATATTGTTTTTTTTACATGTTAAATGGGGAATCCATGATTGGGGACTTGAACATACAATCATTAGATCACTTTAACCATAAACTACAATGGTTTATCATTGTAGTCTATGAAAAAATCTGTGTGTTCCTAATAGGAACTTTTATAGGGCAGGCCTAGTAGCCTTCACAAGGCTCCATGCTGTCATAGCAGCTGCACAGCTCCCACAATCTCGACACAGGTGTGGGGAGAGTTTATTCATCGGTTGCAACCTGTTGCCAGTAGCAGTTGTCTGTTGTGTAAAAATGTAGGGGCTTACTCACTATGGCGCCCACTCAGCTCCTGAATGGGTGCCATCTTCTTAGACCTGACATTTGCTGTGTTGCGATACTGTTTTGAATTGGTTTAACAACTAATTGAATTCCTTAACTAAATTAGTATGGTAAGGGTGGACACTTCTATAAATGTGAAGTATATAATAAGCTTAGTTCAAATGGACAATATCAGCCTTATGCTTAATTTATGGGATGCTCCATTAAAAAGTTATTATTACCTATCCACTGGATGGGTGGTATCTTTTAGACTAGTGTAGATTTGACCTTGGGCAACCCCACCTATCACAAGGACAGGAGTCCCATATCCTCGTTTGACTGGAGCAGCAGTCTAGCATGCTCACTGTTGCCCCATTCAAGCTCTAAGGAAATCCCGGAGAGCCCTCTACCCAGCAGTCAGACCAAGACCACCACCAATCTCAAACAGTTCTGTTTTCAGTGGGGGTTTCACCTCTCCAGATTTCCTTTATTAGCCAAGGCTGAGGGGTGTTCAGCATAACTTGCTCAGTGTATCCAAGCATTAAATGGTCATCCATTTATTTAATGGTTTACCATGTAACAGTACCATATGTAGCACACACATCTGAGAGCCTGCTATTCTATAAGGTTGAATGATCCAAACTTCTTTCATTTAAAAATTACGGAGGCCACTGTAGTCTTGGCAGCTTTCAGTGCAGCAGATTTTTTTTGTGTCCTTGTACAGATTTGTGCCTCCAAACAATCCTGTCTCTGAGCTCTACAAGCAGTTCTTTCCTCCTCATGGCTTGGTTTTTGCATTGTCAGCTGTGAGATCTTATATAGACAGAGCTGTGTCTTTCCAAATCATGTCCAATCAACTGAATTTACCACGGGTGGACTCCAATCAAGGTGTAGGAACATCTCAAAGATGATAAAGAGAAATGGGAGGCCCCGAGCTTAATTTCAAGTGTCATAGCAAAGAGTCTGAATACTTATGTCCTGGTGAAATATTATATATATATATTTTTTATAAATTAGCAAAAAATGTCTACAGTTTTGTTTTCACTTCCCCATTATGGGTTATTGGGCGCAGACTGATGGAGAAATCGTGATGTGAAAATGTGAAAAAAAATGAAAGGGTCTGATGACTTTCCAAAGGCCCTGTACACATTCTTCGGTATAGCTCTTTTATTGATCAGGCAACACAGCAAGTTTAACCCTTGAGTGACTATATACGGTTCATGATATTGCCTTAAAAGTGAAATGACAGGTTGAGCCGCTCCATTATTAGAATCACATAAACCCATCGTTCTGGCTCCACGTACCACGTACATTTGATTAGTCACCACCAGAAATTCCCAGCACTTCATTTACCATCATGACTGTAATTAACTGTCGCACACGCTCATTGTGGTTGCCATGGTGACCTATCATCAAGGACACGGCTATGGTACCATCAGAATAAGTGGTTAAATATTTTGAATAGGGCCCATGGCAACTGAACAGCAATGTTAAACTGGAGTCAAATTCCAACTATCTGCATTATTTCTGTTCACGAAAGATGACGAATCTGGAAGGTGTTGGAGTTTGACGCAAGTTACAAGGTTACAAGGTTTAGTATATCCTGATAATATAGCTCATTGCTTTCTTGTCATTGATGAGCATATGTTTGTGAAGACTCGAGCTCCTGACGTAATGTATCACTTAACCCTCTCCTGACATAGCGATTTTCAATTTTTGTGTTTTCGTTTTTTATTCCCTGCTTTCCCGGAGCCATAACTTTTTTACTTTTCTGTTCACACAAAAATTCCAAATAGGGTTGAACTGGAAAAATATTTGTTTCTGCCACAGTTTTAGGGGTTTTGTTTTACAGTGTTCCCTATGCGTTAAAACTGACCTATTCCCTTCTCCGGGTCAGTACGATTGCAACTATACCAATTTTATATAGTTTTACTTGTATTTTATACTGAAAAAAATAGAAACTTTGGAAAAAAATTCATTGAGCTATTTGAGGGCTCATTTTTTTGCGGGGCGATCTGTAGATTCCTAGGGGACTCCCACATGCAGTCATTAGGTTGCCATTTAGAAATAGAAAGTTCAATAAGTTTCATTGCATTGGAATATACTATTAATAGACCTAAAAGACTTGCACAGGCTCTGGCCTATTACTACTAAGGAATGCCTTCCTCGATCTCAGCCAGGGAAGGGGTTCCTTCCCGCAAATTGCGCATTTCCGCTTCTACTCAGAAATCCTGCTCCATATCATATAAACTTATATATCACAAATCTCAGCTCCTCTCTCACTTATCATAGTCTGTTCTCAGTTAGGGCAAAAGTATTTTCCGGACAGGTTCACATTAAAGCGGATATGCCATATGATCTGTGAGGGTATCCAGATTTAGTACGGCAGAAACCACGTTTTTTCAAGCTCCACCCAAATATTAATGTTATACAGAAATCAAACTCACCTTCCCTTTAAGAGGCATTCATTCTCCAGTCTACTAACTCAGTTTCCTATCTACATGAACCAGTTTCTAGTCCATGGATGTTGTTGCTCCCGTATTTCTTATCTTGACTCGGACTGCATGGTCTTAGTTTCTGGGTGATTTTCCAGGGACAGCCTTGTGTGGAGTATATGCTTAGGCAGAGTAAAAAGAGATTCCCAATAAGGTGGGAAATGGGTAAAATGTCCTCCATTTGTCATGAAATACCATGACGTGCACGGACTGGAATGGATGTCTTATTTCCACAGTGAAACCCTCTATATGGTCGTGTCCTAATTATTTTAACAAGCCTAACACTGGCTACCCCATAATTTACTACCTTGACCTTTTATTTAAAGAGCATGTCTAGTCAGGGACATGATTCAGACTTGATGCATGCTGCACCTGCACTCCCTGGACCCATAAAAGGTAAGAATTAATGTTAGGGACCACTCGTAGAGGCAACTGTGAAGTGGTGGGTGGCTTACATAATTTGGCCAAAATATAAACTAATGCCTCATCTAACATCCAGCATAGTGGCAGGACAGAGCTCTAGCTGCAGTGTGCCATTGCACCTTTGTTTTTACGTTTGTATGTGTATTTCACCATAGCAACGTGCACCTGCGTATTGGGTTGTGCTGACTGCAATCCCCATTTTAATGATTCAGACTTGGTAGCTTACACTATCTGTTCTATATCATGTAGGGTGAATTTTAAAGTGCAATTGCCATGTTTTCATCAAAAATCTATTTTAGCATATGTCACTGGTGCAGCATTATGCATAAAGCAATCTTTAGTTTCTTCGCATACCCCTGTTTTTCTTGAGTTTTCCCCTAGTGACGGCTTTTTTAACCCCTAATATGAGGATCTTCTCAAGATGGCTCCTCTGCCAGTTCTCTGAGGCCAAAACTGCCTTACCTCACTTCCCATACACACTTGCTGTAGCCAGCAGCTCCCTGCCAGCCAATCAGATTGGATTACTGAGAGACACGCCTCCTCACTCTGAAGCCTAATGCAGCCATGCAGTGTGGAGGACCGCCCCTCTGTCTTCTGTTTACACTAAAGGGAAGACAGACAAGCCCTAGCAACGGTCTTTTAAGGGACCAGTGGAAAGGGACAGAGGACATTAATGAAAGCTGTTATTATAAGGAAATTACAGATCTTTTGACAATCATTGACAGACTAATCAGGTATAGATGCCTAGCTCTAAACTAGCAGATAAAAAAAAAAAAAAAGTTACTTTAAAGAGTCACCACCATTTGTATTTTTTCATGGATCAATAGTGGAAGCAAAGAAAATATGTAATATATCTTTAAAGGCTATGCACACCTTTAGAGTCCATTTTTTTTTTACGATTGCAATTAACTTTTTTTTGGCTAAAAATCATATTTTCAATTGGCCTTTATTAAAAATATTGAGCTATTCAGTCACAAAGGGTTAACTATTTTTCTTACTGTGTGACTGGTACTTTCACTTTTTTGCTACCCTCGTCACTTCCTGTTGTAATGTAGCCGCACCGGAAGGTTTGGAAGGAGGTGTGTCTCGCTGCTCGCCACCAGACTGGCTGAGAAGGTGGTGTGTCTGCGCAGGCGCACAACGACAGGGTAGGCAAGTTTCACACTTAGGCCTCTTGCACACGGGATGATGGCATCACTATGGTAAGATGGACCATGTGATTGGACCATGTGATGTGACATCATCACAGGTCCTTTAGATCATAGATGCTGCAGGGAAAGAGAGGACAGATCGCGACTACGCGATCAAGTGGCTAAGGTAAGTTAACTTTTATTATTTTTAACCCTTTCCTCTTCATTTAACAATGCATTCTTTATTAAGAATGCTATTATTTCCCCTTATAACCATGTTATAAGGGGAAATAATAGAGATTGGGTCCCGGTACTAAGCAACAATGCGGGAGAATCGCAACGCATCCGCACTTGGTTGCGGATGCTTGCGATTTTCCCGCAGCCCCATTCACTTCTATGGGGCCTGCGTTGCGTGAAAAACGCAGAATGGAACATGCTGCTATTTTCATGCAACGCAGAAGTGATGCGTGAAAATCACCGCTCATGTGCACAGCCCCATAGAAATGAATGGGTCCGGATTCAGTGCGGGTGCAATGCGTCCTCCTCACGCATTTTAGCTCTAAATGAGTATAATGCAATAATAAAAAAAAATAACCCCAAAGGTGTACATAGCTTTAAATTCCTCTTTTTCCACTTATCTGACTATATTCCTGCTGCTCATCTGCCTCCAGCCCTGATCACTTACTCTAAATTCACTGCTAAAATTTTTTTTTTAGTAAAGAAGGGTTAGCAGCGCTCTGAGAGAGCCAGTTGCTGCTGCAGCCCATAGAAATATATGGAGAGGGAAGGGGAGGAGGAGCTGCTGGAGGAAGACAGAGGCACAGACTTACAAAAAGATGCAGCTTCTGGCACTATTGAGTTTTCTAGTTCAACCCTGTGCTTACCCTATCAACATCTCCTGTTCTCCTTGTATGCTGTGTATGCGAGAAAACATAACAGCTAGCCTCCCCACTAGGTCAAAAAGGTCAGTCTGGAGGGTGATTCTTTGTAGAGGGCTTATCCTGTCCTGTATCCACACAGTTCATTGATTTGAATGGGCACTGCAAAGTGCTTAAAGGGGTTATCCAACCCTATAATGACCCCCCTCCCTAATGCCCGGGCACCTCATATAGGTTATACTTACCCCACTCCCTGGCACCCGCGTCGCTCCTGCTCCCCACGCAGCCGCTACTGCATCTCCCCGTCGCGCCAATCAAACGCGGATCACGAATGATGCTAGGGAGGCTGGTCCCCGTTGCGGCCTGCTATTGGCTGCCCTCTCCCCCATCGCGGGGAGATGCAGTGACGGCCACACAAGGCTCCAGGAGCGATGAGGGTGAGTATAACCTATATGAGGTGCTCGGGCATTAGGGGGTTCATTATAGGGGTTGCATAACCCCTTTAATATTTCCTGGGGCAGCGCTGTAAGGAAATGGAACACTTTTAGCCAGGTTATTTATTTCACCCGTTCATTACGGCTCCCAGCAGAGGGACACTTTGTGATCGGCTTATTATCAAGGGATCCTTCTCACCAGGGGTTGTCGAAAGACTGATGAAAAGAACGACTGATGAAATCAGGACAGAAGGGTTCTGTGCCCGTAGTGCTTAGTACGTATCATAATAAGCAAATAATCAACCCATTACTTTATCAGAAACCATTAGCCTTAATGCATGAGGCACAATAAACCTCATTCAATAAATCACTGAGAGATGGATAATACATGGGGCTGATACACCTCAGACGCAGTTCTGAATTACCCTGCTACTGGTGGGTTCAGCTGGGGACATTATCTGTGCTTGTAATTACCTTATTGAAGAAGACACTGGTTCGGAGAAAACTTTGTCTATTTCATTTACTGATAATTTACAGAAATTTGCTCTGACTCAAAAATATGTTCCTTGCTGTGCTGGCAGCATGAGTCTGTCCCTCAAGGAAATTGCAGTGTAAATGTAGTTACTGCTGTTATATTGTTCCACTGTGGTCAGGAGGGGAGTTCTCAGCCGTTCACATATGTGCCATACAGACGACTGGACTTATTATTCTGTTTATCCCAAAGACTGTAACTCTCTAAAGGTTACAGCAGAGTGTAGGCGTGCACATAACCCTGACCAAACCACAGGTAGATCAAAAAGGCTTAAAGGGACATTGCCATCATCATTAATTTTTGCCAAGTTTTCATTTTCAGTTTGGCAGTTCTATGCCGTTGAAAATTAAATGGAAAATATTGTCCTTCTGTTGCAGTCGGCACAAAGAGATGAAACTCCTATAGAAAACCGCGTGTGGCGCACGCCATGCTTGTGAAAAATCTCGCAACTATTTGACACACCACTTACTGCTTTTCAGAGTAAACGGCCTTCCGTATTTATTATAAATTAGAGATAAGCAACGTCTTGAAAAATTTGATACGAATTTTGACAAGATTTGTTACGAATGAATTTGTCACGAATCGCTGTGTTAAAACCCTATTCAGCCTATCAATCAGTTTTTAATGGCCGCTTAGACAGAAGTGCACCCGTCTAAGGGCCATTAAAAATGGTAACACGCTAGTGCAAAATGGCCTTTTGGGTTTAAAAAAAGAAAAATTCACTCACCTCATCCAGTTGGCTCCTCTATTGAGCGGAAAAGACCTGCCAAAGGACCTGCTCTGAGCGTGATGACATCACCATGTGATCACCCTGGGAGAGTGCAGTGACGTCATCATGCTCAGCGGAGGTCCTTTAGCAGATCTTTTCTGCTCAAGAGTGAGCAAGCAAGTGAGTGAGGTGAGGGATTTTTTTTTTCCATTCTTTCTAAGACAAGAGATTTACGAAGACCAGAGTTTTACATGCCAGTCTTCATCTCTCCCGCGTTGGCATCAGATATGTCACAATTATTAAAGGGAGTCTGTCACCACAATTTCACCTTATACACCTCTTACATAGCGCTGTAGCATAACTATACATGAGTCAAATGGTACCTTTGTCCTTTTGTTTTGACGTTCACCAGAGGCAAAAATGCTATTTTATTCATATCTACAATGAGGGCTTGCAAGTGCCCAGGGGCGACGTTCGGACTGTAAGGGTCCAGGCCGCTCTGTCTTCTTCTTATATAACTCCTCCCCAGCCTGTTGCTTGGCCCGCCTTGTAAGCCTCTTGCGTCATCTAGTGTACTGGCCGACATCCCGCCTGCGCATGCGCACTGCATGGGGCAATGCTGCTGCCCACAATGGTCATCGGGATCTCGGCCAGTACACTGGATGACGCAAGAGGCTTACAGGATGGGCTGGGGAGGAGTTACGTGAGAAGAAGACAGAGCGGCCTGGACACTTACAGTCCGAACGTCGCCCCTGGGCACTTGCAAATCCTCATTTACATATGAATAAAACTGCGTTTTTGCCTCTGGTGAACATAAAAAAAATAACAAAGGTACCATTTGACTCATGTATAGTTATGCTACAGCGCTATGTAAGAGGTGTATAAGGTGAAATTGTGGTGACAGAGTCCCTTTAATAATTGTGACATATCTGATGCCAACGCGGGATAGATGAAGACCGGCACGTAAAACGCTGGTCTTCGTAAATCTCCCCCTGTGGGTTTATACTTCAGATTATGACTAGTGTTGAGCGAACAGTTCGAGCATCGTTCGGGTTCGTACCGAATTTTGGGGTGTTCGGGACACGGACCCGAACCCGAACATTTTCAAAAAAGTTCGGGTTCGGGTTCGGTGTTCGTCGATTACTTCCCGCTTTCTGAAGGGCTGCACAGCAGCCAATCAGCTAGCGTTTTACTTCTTGCCCTAAGAGCCCATCACAGCCATGCCTACTAATGGCATGGCTGTGATTGGCCAAGTGCAGCATGTGACCCAGCCTCTATTTAAGCTGCAGTCACGTAGCGCCGCACGTCACACTGCTTTGATTAGTGTAGGGAGAGGACTCAGCTTCTGTCAGGGCGAGATTAGGCAGGTTAAAGTCAGCAACAGCACCTAATGAATGGATCGATTTACAGCTGAGAATCATTGAACTTCTGCTAGTTACTTGCTCGCTGGTTTTTAGGCTGCACAGAGCGTTTTTCTGTCACTTATTTTCTGGGTTGATCGGCGGCCATTTTGTGACTTGTGGTGCGCCAGAAGAAGCTGCCACCAAGTCCATCAATCCATCAATACTAGTTTTTTTTTTTTTTGCTATATCCTACATCAGGGCTTGGCTGTGCTAATTGTCACCCCTAGAAACTCAGGAAAGAAATTTCTATATTTTATTAAGGGGTTAAATACAATTGCCCAAATACCAATCCCCTAAATCTGGTGTTCCAGCTTTGGCTAGACAAGTATAATACTGTCTGCTGTCTGGCAAAGGATAGATTATTTTCTGGGGTTAAATTCAATTGCCAAAATAGCAATACCATAAATCAGTGGTTTCAGCTGTGGCTGGCAAAATAGAATAGTGTCCGAGGTAACGCACACACGTACAGACGCACGTATCACCGATTCTTCAATAGTTGTATTATCGCGATAATAAAACTAACAGTGCAAAGTTGACTGTATTGCTTCTAAGTTATATTCGCATACGAATGTAACTTCTATTACAGCACACCAATACTAAAACTGACTAAGAGACAGCTTTAAGTTCTATTCGAACGCGATTGCAACTTTGGAACTTAAAGTGGTGTACGATTTTAAAAGTTGAGTACTAAAAGTTGGAATCGCAATGCGATTCTTATGTATTTAGCATCGCATTGAGATACAACTTTGAGCTACCGATCACCATGAGAACGCCTCCTCCAGTAGAATGTACTGTCGGATGTGAGAATTAAGTTGAAATCGCAATGCGATTATTATATATTCTGCTTAATCGCATTGTCGTTAACTTAGCATTGCTAAATAATTCCATTCATATTCGCTAACTTACTGACTCAGTAAGTTAACGATATGGATGGAATTATTTAGCAATGCTAAGTTGAAATCGCAATGCGATTAAGCAAATATATAAGAATCACATTGCGATTTCAACTTAATTCTCAGATCCGACAGTACATTCTACTGGAGGAGGCGTTCCCATGGTGATCGTTAGCTCAAAGTTGTAATCGCAATGCGTTTATTGCGGTATATTATCCCTCTGGGTGTCTTTTACAGCCTTTTTAGTGCCCAAAAGTTCGGGTCCCCATTGACTTCTATGGGGTTCGGGTTCGGGATGAAGTTCGGGTTGAGTTCGGATCACGAACCCGGACATTTTCCGGAAGTTCGGCCGAACCTCTCGAACCTGAACATGTGTTCGCTCATCTCTAATTATGACACTTTAATAACCCAGCACTTTTTAGGAGGGGAGCTTTCCTGACAATTATGTTTCGGTGTATATTTGTATACAATGCCAGAGTTTCTTTTCTCAGAACTGTGCATGGTTGTGTTTCTCTGTTATTCCTTCTAGAAATGTAAAAATAAACTAACAACAAGCTGTTACCAGTTGGGGGCGTGCCACTAGATGATCTGAAGTTGTCCAATCAGAGCTGACAGTGCCAGATTGTGTAGGGACACCCCCCTTTGAAAATGAGAATGGTTTACACCCAGTTGACAACTTATTCATACTCCTATAAAGTTTGAAAGGAGCGGCAATGTCAATGCTTGAACCCCTTTAAAGGCTATGGCCACCCTTGTTTTTTGTTTCTTGAATACAAAATGAATCAACTTTCTAAACTCAACTAAAATTTTCCAACAATTTTGCTGTTGTAGAATCATAACTCATGTTCATAGCTGGTTTTCCCTGCTGCTTCTGACACAGATAAGACATTGCTCCTGGCTATGTGGGCTCTCTGCTCTACCTCTTCCTACTTTCGGAGATAGTAGCAGAGAGAGGAAGTGTCAAATCAGAGTGCAAATAGGCAGGAAAGCATCCAAGTCTTCAGGGAGGGCAGATCATGCAAGCTCTACAATAACAGAGTGTACATAGAAAGAACAGGGGGAAGAGTATTAATCATACAGTCCTTGTATGAGATTAGAGAGAAAGAAGAGGAACCACATCTGATTCTGTAAGGGGAAGGAGGGGAAACAGCAGAACCAGGGAGAGGAGATCACTCATGGTGTATATGAATCTGTGCTGCTGACACATGAGAGCTAGTGAAGGCAGCAGCATTCTGAACACAGAAGCCTCATGTCTATACTGTATTATTGCAAGGAATTCGCCCACATGAAAAATTCTGAAACAAAGAGCAGGTTGCAAACTGCTTATCATGAAGTGTAATCAGAAATGAAGGAATAAAACGTAATGCAAATAAAACGCAGGGAAGGGTATGAATCACACAGTCCTTGTATGAGATTAGAGAGAAAGGAAAGGAACCACATCAGATTCTGTCAAGGGAGGGGAAACGCCAGGGCCAGGGAGAGGAGATCATTCATGGTGTATATAAATCTGTGTTGCTGACACACGAGAGCTAGTGAAGGCAGCAGCATTCCGAACACACAAACCACATGTCCATAATGTAGTATTGAAAGGAATTCGCCCACATGAAAAAGAGTGTTATCAGAAATAAAGAGATACTGTACAAAGCCATTGTCCAATATACTTTTCTCACCATTTTCTCACATTGGAATGTTTATAAGACAATTTGAGTTCAAGGTAACCATTAACATATGTCAAAATAATTTTGTTAAAGGTGTTCATAGCTTTTGAGTCAACCCCTCCAGGCTTCCCCTTTCTAAAGGGGTCAATACAACTTCAGTAGCTGTCTTTTAAACATTTGTTCGACTGACTAACACTCCCAAACTCCCCCATACACATATAAGCTCAGCTCACCTGTGTGTATGTGTGTTTTTAATGAGGAAAGAGGAGAAAGCTGCTGGCAGACACTTTATTGGCAGCTTAACTCCCAGGAGAACATAAGGTTTGGGCATTGAAATTCGACATGCTTGATCCTGCTCAGCCCTGACATCATCTGTCGAGGATGAGTCAGGAAGCCCACAAACACATTAAATTGCTGGTTGGTTCTAGTAGTTTTGTATTCTGTCCTATTCTGCTCCTGTAGAAATAGTAATCACCTCTCTTCGCACTCTGTCCCTGAGTTTCTTATAGACTTATGTTATATACAGCAAGAGGCAGAACTGCAGGGGAGGGAAGGAGCAGCCGCCTGAACCAATGAGGAGACAGGGGATGTTAAAATGTTTTTCATATTCCCTTTTAGCCAAAATGAGTTAGAAATACCATTCACTGCCTTTTTTAAATCAATTTCATTCTTCATAGTCATCTAAAATCTAGGTTTAATAGAATGAACTTGAAATCCCGCATTTCGCCTGTGCTGATTGCTCATTTTCTTCATGTTTACGAAGAGGCAGCTTTGATTTGGAGTAGAAGTTTTTTTCTCAAGACGTGAATGGCACAGTTATATTTTCTACAATTGGATGTGATCCCAGGAATCTATAAAACTTAGTTTTCTTATTCTATGGCTGATTGCACTTCCATCTACCCTCGTTTTTTTCAGTGAAAAGAAATACTGGATGGGTTCAGGAGACATTTTCTCTGAATCCTACAGTTCTGTATCTTTCTTTAGGCAGGAGATAAATCATATTTGAAATACTAGAGGCAATTAACAGCACTTGGAGTGGAAGCATTGTCTTTCTCTCTGTAAAGGAGAGAGAACGTGACACATCATTTTCACATTGTACAGGAATTCCTTACAACCGCTCTAGATATGCTTGATGCTTTACTATACGGAGATAATATGTTAACTTTCAAATTGAAAAGATGTTAAAGAAGAGAATTCAGGTTACAGAATATTGAATTACTAAAGACTGTTAACTCTTGCCTAATAACATTTACAGGGACATTCCAAGTGACTTCTCTCACAACGAAATAAGCTTCTGTATGATCCATGAAAATACATTTTGGTGGAAGCCCAATTCAATACGGTACTATAGTAAGGCACTCTCCCCAAGGAGAGAGATTGAAGTTGAATTCAGGAGGGCACGTGTGGTCGCTGGCTGGGTACACGAGTACCTGATTCTCACAGTGTTAATTACTGTGGAGAGCTCATTATGTACCCGGTTAGTGGTAGAGAGGAGGATTTGGGGGGCCCCCAGGGGCATAAACCAATCAGGAAATTTTCCTGTAGGGTCTATGGCCAGTCAGCCCTGCTCAAGACCGATTTAAAGGGTCATACCCTGACTTATAGGATAGCTGCCTTACATCTGGTGGCATCAGAGGCAGAGCTTGTTAAGAACTCATTTGCATTCCTTTGTTCCCAGAATTCCAGAGGAGCATGTATGGCCTATAAGTTTCCTCATGATTAAAGCGCTCTTTCCCCAAGGAGAGATAGTACCAAATACGGTACTATAGTTCATTAAGCAGAGATACTGTACAGAGCCATTGCCTATTATAATTTTTCTCACGTTGGAATGTTCATAGGACTTTTCTTATGTTTTGCAAAAAAAATAAAAGAAGCAAAAAATCTTGGTGCTAGATAGTCAGCATTTTAAATACAGTATCCCTAGTGTTCTACAGTGACTGAGGGAATAATATCTTTCTTAGTCCTGGTGAAGGGGAACAGGTTAATAACGGTAATGACTCTAGGTCTAAGTAGAGAACAGATTAATGCCTGGTTTTCTGGTGGCCCTAAGTCATAGGTTGACTGTAATAACCCTGGTTTTCTAGGATGGTCAATGTCAGTATCCCTGCGGAACTAGGGTAGTTAACAGGTTCAATAATCACTGGTGTCTGTAGGTCGCTCATCTCTCCAGGCTCCAGCATGGTCTCTGCTTCCCGTAATTCAGCTTCCTCTTTCAGCCAAGGCTTGGTGTGCAGATGACCATGGAGTTGACAATAGGAATCCACCAAATAATCTCCAGAAAAGTGATGTGATGTGTCTGGCACTGCCGGCCCTCTCCCCTTTTTTCTCTCTGTACTCCTGTCCTTTCTTCTTGTACTTTACTGATTATTTGGGTTAATTATTTTTTTAAAAAGTGAAAAATACTGGGGACTCAAAGTAAAAATGGTGGAAACCAGGTTGATTGAAACTGGTAATATCGGGGAAAAATCTAAATTGTACACTTTAAACAAAATTGCATGAATCATAACTTGGTCTTCATTGTCAAATATGAACTTTTCTTCAAAGACAAACAAAAAAAACAGAGGGAGTAAAACCGTTTTTACATTAGCTTACAAAGCCCCGACCCTGAGGTGGCTCAGAAGTCTACTTGAAGCTCCTGTCCCCAATTCAAAATCTTACAGGTTCCCGCTACCTCTGTCTTCCCTTATACTGCTTCTGCTTTGCATCAAATTGACATTGCATTTGATTATTATCATTATTATTTCCTTTGGCCAGGTATTCCAGAGCTTAATTACTCTTACTGTAAAGAACCCTTTCCCATATCAACTTTTCTCCAAATGTAAAGATGACTAAATTACTCTACATTGACCATGGTCTTTAGAAATAGTGGGTGGATCATGCTTACAAGATTGTAAAACGTTAGTAGGGATGGGGGCATCAAACTGAATTTTTGCCCAAGGTTAAGGAACACATACATAATATTAGGGACTCGCAGATTACCATTGTACACAGTTCCCTGATATTTTATGTGACGTGACTAAGGCTACTATCTGGCAGGCTTTTCCGGCAAAGGAACAGCCTGCTGGAGTTCATCATATCCAGTATAGCTGGGTAGGGTCGGAGCACCATCAGATCCCATTGTCTATAATAGACCCTGCAAGTATCCGGCCAGTTTCCATTCTAACATAGACTTGCACGCTTGCACTAGTTTTCGTTCCGCCGAGTCCCCTCACTCTTGCTAGAAACCAGCGGGACGTAGGGTTTCCTGATTCTGACTGATTTATGATACCTGAATAGGTATTCGCCCATCAATGTTTTATCAGTGAAGGTCTGAACCCCGCTGATATCTGGAAGGAAGGGGTTACGGCACCCGTGTTCTAACGGCTGCTGGGGGGTCTCCCACCCTCCTCAGTATTGATGGCCTATCTTTCCATATTGACGAAAAATGCAAACTGCTTTTGTAAATTGCTATATTTTTTAAAAACAAAAACAAAAAAAACTTTGCTTCCCTACAGCAATTAAAGTTTTCTTTTCTTTCTTTTTTTATTCAGTTTTTGAATAAATTACAAGTGAACTGTTTGGAGTTGGATCGGTTTAGTAGCATTTTGTGCTGCAATTTTTTATCTATATATGTTTTAACATCTGATGCTTTATTCATTAAGAAATTGAATTATTATATGCCCGAAGGTAGAAAAACGATGTCTCCCCTAGACAACGCTGTATCGGATGTTACCATAGTAACGACAGAGCTGGCAAATTAAAAATACATAGTTTTTAACCAAAGAAGCAGCTTTCTGTATCATGGTAAATGCCAAGGGATGTTATATCAACACAGCAGGGACTGATACTTGGTTACAAGTCTTCTCTAATAAAGATTCTTCTGCTGATTATTATTTTATATTTTCATCTATAATTTATCTAAAACACACTTATGCGAATACTGTATAACAAATATCAAGTTAGTAATATAACAAAAAAAACATTGTTGTGGTAATTGTATAAAGTGATTATCCAAGATGAGAGAAACATGGCTCCTTTCTTCCAGAAGCAGCGCCGCACTCAGGTTGTGTCTGGTATTGCAGCATAGCTGCATACTGAACTTTTTCAAGACAAGATATGGCACATTGTCAGGAGAGCCCATTGAATTAAGATCACTAGGTTGAAGATAGAAGACTGCTAGTGCAGTACGGTGGGGGGTATCTGCAAATGGTTGGTTTGTAATGTTTGCACTGTTCACCAGTAGGTGAGGTATGGTTGGCAGAAACAGGGTTAACCACCCTGTTCCTCATCTCTTGGTAGGAGAGGGCTGGTCCTATTTCCTGTTAGTTGTCAGGGAAGGGAAGGGTTAGCTAGGTCTGCGAGGAGTAAGTAGGCATCTCCTATTGCTCCTGATCCTAGGGCCTTAGGGACCAGAGAACCAACTCATCTGTGGGATCACTACTCTAGAGAGACTTCAAAGACAAAACTACAATTATCCTGCAAAGATACAGTGTTACAGTCAGCAGGGTGACCATAGCTATCCAGACTTTGCTGCAAGTGAGGGACTATGGCTTAGACACCCATCACCTAGATCACATCCTGGCCTAGACAGCTTTAAAAAGCCTGCATTACACAGTGGACACCTACAGCCACAAGTGCCAGCTTTCAGCTGTTAGCTAGAAGTTCAGGGGAGAGACATCAGCAAGATAGCATACCAAAGGTGCCATCATCTGTCACTTTGCCAGTCACCATACCTCATCATCTGGAGAAAGAAATTGCAACTACTGCTGAATGTTCTTCTACATCTGGCCTGATTCCTTATACCACCTATTCACTGCATCGATCTCCAGGGAGCAACGTCCTGAAGGAGTACACCCTGACTACCCAACTACCATTCCCATCTTCTGCACTGGCTCATCAGGCGTGCACTGAACTAGCTCACCAACACCCCACAAGGCACCACTGCTTCTGAACCTACCTTGAAAATGAAGACCTAGGACTTTAAAAGCTAAGAAGTTCACCTCTACTCATTGTCAGGGGTGTATCTGTACGAGGAGGTGCGGTAGCAGTCACCTCCAAGACCTGGTGCCTGAGGAGGACCAAAGGCCTCTAATACTAAAAAAACACATTAGTATTATAAAATGACACATGGTATGTGTAACCATGATTTTCTATTGGAGCTCAGGGGCTTCAAGTTACACCTCTGCTTGTTGCTGCTTATTCCCGAAGAATTGCCCTTGAACCAGAGGCATTCCTATAGTGGTGCAGAGGCAGCAGTCGCACATAGGCCCTGGAGCCTAAGGGAGTCCAAAAAGTCCCACTACCCTATTAAACTACACCAATAGTATAAATGGCACATGGTGGGCAGATACTACAGATTTTGCATTGGGGCCCTGGGGCTTCAAGTTATGCTACTGCCCTAGACCACCTTTTTACCTTAAAAAAGGCTATTTTACTTCCAACTACATAAGAGCATCTAGTAGATTTAAATTTTCAACATGTGGTTAAATTCCAACTAAGAAACTCCAGGAAAAACATATTTTTGTTTGGATTCCTTGACTTTTTTTGGTCATTTCACCAACCAACGTAAAGTCAGCCAAAGCCAAAATCATATGCTGCCTTATAACCTAAGTTAGTTTAGAACCCCAAATATGTGTTTTATGATACACCGAATTCCCTTAATAATGCCCAAAACAAATGTTCTATATGGGATTTATTTTTTAGCCTCCAGCATAAATCAAGAGCAAGTCTCTGAATAGCGGCAAATAGATAAATGTTCAAATTCCATAGGATCGTTTGGCTTTCCCTTCCTCTTACAACAAACATTACTCAAGGGGAGCCTATTATAAAAATTTTCTCAGATATCACAAGTAACTATATCCTTTTCTATTCCAAAGGCCATCGTAAGATCCTTTTATAACACATCTTAAATAATACAAAGCCTTTCTTCTCGCCATAGGATCAAAAAGGTTCTCGGTGTGACTCTAAACTGCAGAAAATAATCAAACGCTCTGGATTCTAAAAATACAAAGGAGTCAGAAAGGTGGGCTATTGAATGCATTCCTAATAGTCTGGCTGAGATTTTATTCCAAGTATCTAAAGTATCCCGTAGTCCCGTAGTGTATGAATCTTTGTCAGGCGAGCGCTAAAAACATAACGATCCCTCCAAGACCTACATTTCCAATTACACAAATACCTACCAAGATCTCCGGCAAAATAATTAATCCCATGGAAACACGGAGAAATTTGATTGAAAGTTTCCACAATACGCAGGACTTGACCTCTAGTCTATTCAAAACAGTCAACATAAAATGGCTAAAGCTATGTGTACACTATAAACTCTCAGGCCATCAAATGTTAGTCTTCATGGCCACCAAGTTTAATTGGCTGAAAAATATCGTGGTTAACTAGGGGAATGGAGGGTGCCTGGAAAAACACCTAATAAAACTTTGTCCAATTTAAATCCTTCTGTGGTGATCTTATGGAATCTAATCTGACGTTAGTTGTTTGTGAAGTTTAGCTTCTTTTACCAAAATCTTCTTTGAAGAAATCAATTGATGATGGGTGGTGGCAGTGAAAGAAGACTTTTCCACAACATCACAGGTCTTACCGTAAAGAACCGTTTCCTTAGAAAGATACTTAGAGGGTTTAGCCCATCTGAGACATTGGGGGTTAACACGTTTTTAAGAATATACAGGGTGATTCTGCAGTACCCCAGGCCTGGGGTCATCTGCAATTACAGTATATAGTTATGTATTGTTATGTATTCTGTATATTTTTGGCCGTTTGTTCCAGTTAAGGATGTGGATGGCAATGCTTGGCAAGACACAGAGATAACCACCTTGTTCCTCTCCTCTTGGTTGGAGTGTGATGGTCCTGCTTCCTGCCAGGAGTGGGAAAGCTGGTTCAGACTGAATGAGGAGAGGAAGCACACGTCTGAGCTCCTGGTCCTGTAAAGGAATCTCCAGAGAGAATACTTGAGAGGAATCAGACAGCAGAGTCATCAGCTAATACCTGCATTAAAGACACTGCTGAAAGGTGAGGGTCTATAGCTAAGACACCCATTACCCAAACTACCACTAGGCCCAGTACACTTACAGCTATTACATTTCAGCATCCAACCTGCTTATATAGTCCTTATTGGTGCCAGAGATTTCTCTTGATATACCTGAAGTTCTACGTTGCACTTAGTAAAAATACTTTTATTACGTTTAATTCTGGCATCATTCTTCAGTACTATAATTCCCCTAGGGAGCAATGGCCTTAGGGAGAACACCTTGACACAACATCTCACCAGGGCCACTATCACTCCCATCCTCTGCACATTAGGTAGGTAAAGCAAACAAATTCTGTTCTTGAAAAGGAAACCTGTGCTGTGATTGCTTGCTATGGGCAACAAAGTCGGGTTTCTTTTAGACAGTTTTCATGAATCGGCCCCTTTAGGTTAGCTTAAGTACACAAAGGGACAGGTTTAATATGGCGACATTGTAGTAAGAAAAAACTTTTTGCGTGTTGGAATTTACAAGAACGGGGGTTGTAGTAACAGTACAGTGCCATTTTCCGAATAAATTTGGTAAATGTCCTCCAAATAAAAACTGCATTTCGCATCGGGTGAAGCAATATAAAACCAGTGTCTGTTTATGTCATAGGAAAAGTCCGGGCCACCCAAAGATTTTGGAAGATACAGTCAACAGGATTCAAATTGTGTACAAGCATAGTCCTACAAAGTCGACCAGGCTGACTAGTATCCAGGTGCAGACTGGAAACTTAAAGTGGCCCTGGAAAAAAACTAAAAGTTGCCCCATGTTGCAAGCAGGTCCAAATTGACAGGAGGCAGGGTTAACACAGGTAGGCAGGGCTAGCAATACCATATTGCACAAAATACCGCCCCAACAAAGCCAAATACCTCCTCAGAAGTGCCCCTCTGTGGTGACCAGCTCCAGCTATCACATTCTACTCCAGTTGCCTCAGGATGGCAATACAGTTGAATTCAGGAGTCAGGAGGGTCTCTGTGGTCAACAGCCAGGTACATAATTACTTGACACCCCAGTGGTAATAAACTGGGGACCAACAGAACATTACTTACCTGGCTGGCACCCGTGAGGAGGGCTTGGAAGGCCCTTTGGTCATAGGCCCACTGGGAAATTTCCCTGTAGAGTCTATAGCCAATCCGCCCCTGCTAGTATGGAGCTACAAGTGCCACAAACCATGGTATGGCGCATCTTATGAAAATATCTCAGTTGGAAGCCATACAGACAACAAATTCTTCAGGAGCTGAATCCAGGAGCTGTGGTTGGTAATCTCCGAGACGGTCGCAGCGCTCACAGGAGTACCAGTGTGTTCTCAAACAGCTGATTAGGGATGAGCGAATCGACTTCGGATGAAACAACTAAAGTTGATTCGCATAAAACTTTGATTCAATACTGTATGGAGTGAGCACTCAATACAGTGTTAGAATGTATGGGCTCCGATGAGTCGAAGTTATTACTTCATGAAGTCTCGCGAGACTTTGCATAATAACTTCAGAAATTGATTTATACTGTAAAAAAACATTTCCCGAACTCGGGTTCGGTTCCAAGGTACCACTTTGAACCAAACCCAAGTTCGGGAAATGGTTTTTATTTGGTTTAATCCCCCCTACATGTGCGTCTCATACAGTATAATACCCCCTACATGTGCGCCTCATACAGTATAATGCCATCTACATGTGCCCCTCATACAGTATAATGCCCCCTACATGTGCCCCTCATACAGTATAATGCCTCCTACATATGCCCTCCATACAGTATAATGCCTCCTACATATGCCCCCATACAGTATAATGCCCCCTACATGTGCCCCTCATACAGTATAAGGCCCCCTACATGTGCCCCTCATACAGTATAATGTCCCCTACATGTGCCCCTCATACAGTATAAGGCTCGCTACATGTGCCCCTCATACAGTATAAGGCCCCCTACAGGTTCCCTTCATACAGTATAAGGCTCGCTACATGTGCCCCTCATACAGTATAAGGCCTGCTACATATGACCCTCATACAGTATAATGTCCCCTACATGGGCCCATCATACAGTATAAGGCTCGCTACATGTGCCCCTCATACAGTATAAGGCCCCCTACATGTGCCCTTCATACTGTATAGGGCTTGCTACATGTGCCCGTCATACAGTATAAGGCCCCCTACATGTGCCCCTCATACAGTATAATGCCCCCTACATGTGCCTCATACAGTATAAGGCCCCCTACATGTGCCCCTCATACAGTATAAGGCCCCCTACATGTGCCCCTCATACAGTATAAGGCCCCCTACATGTGCCCCTCATACAGTATAAGGCCCCCTACATGTGCCCCTCATACAGTATAAGGCCCCCTACAGGTGCCCTTCATACAGTATATATCCCCCTACATGGGCCCATCATACAGTATAAGGCTCGCTACATGTGCCCCTCATACAGTATAAGGCCCCCTACATGTGCCCTTCATACAGTATATATCCCCCTACATGTGCCCTTCATACAGTATAATGCCCCCTACATGTACCCCCAATATAGTATAAATTATACTCCTTGACGAATGGAGCAGATCTCTCACTGCAGATTTGCCCCAGTCTGTCCTGCTCTGCACAGATCCCAGAGCATGCCCACAACACTCCCCCAAAAAATGCAGGTGATGTCTTCTCTTGAAGCATATCTCTTAATCTGAATTATATATTTATATTTCTGTTGAAGTCACGTCTCCCGCAAATGAATGACAGTAATTGTCTAATTTAGGAAACACACGTCATCTGCAAATTGTTCCAAAAAAATAAGATTAGTCAACAAACTGTTCACAGAGCAAATCATTTCCACGACACAACTAACGAAGAATAGAATCACCCCGAATCCGAAGCTGTCGAGGCTGTGAGGTCAGCCTCATTTTATACGAGGAGTGTCAGAGCTAGCTAAGCCCCCTAGACTGATAGAAGCTATACACCGAAGAGCAGAGAATCCCCTGTGTGTCTGTAAGCCTGATCTCTCCCTCCTTATCAGCTTTCTGAGCTCCCTAGAAGAAAACAAACATAGTGGGAAGTAAGGGAAGTGAGGTGACTGCATGCAGTACTGGCGGATTCAACAAAATGGAGACACCCACTTCTTGTGAGAGAGATGCATCTAGCTGTGCAGCTGAAACTGGGAATAATATGGCTGAAAGAGATTTAAGGAAGCCCAAAAAACACCGGTTGTTTAACAGTTATGATTGTACAAAGCTAGCTGAGCCCTGAGCCTGATAGAAGCTATACACTGCTTCTGAAGAGCAGAGGAGCTCATGTGTGTCTGTAAGACTGATCTCCACCTCCTTATCATCTTTCTGAGATCCATAGAAAAAAACACACATAGTGGGAAGTAAGAGAAGTGAAGTCACTGCATACAGTACTGGCGGATTCAACAGAACGGAGACACTCACTACTTGCAAGAGAGATGCATCTGACTGTGCAGCTGAAACTAGGAATCATATTACTGAAAGAGATTTAGGGAAGCTCAAAAAACATAGATTCTTTCACAGTTATGATTGTACAATGATTGTCATTATGCAATTTTTTCTTTTTAAAACTCAGGTATACTTTAAGCTTACCTCATGCTCTAATTATTGGGGCTGAACTCCAATACCAGACGCAACCTGTTTAAAATAGCGGTGCTGTTTCTTACCAAAAATGATGCTCAGCAATTTCTGTCTAGAAAAAAGGCACAAAAACACTTTAATAATCTAAAAAAAAAATGAAAATGAAAAGATTTATAACTGACAGAGAAAAATTTGCTGGTCATGAAAGACATTATTCACTCACTATTCACTCATTTATATTGATGAGCTGTCCGCAGGAGGAACCGTCAGTATTTGATTGACGGGGGTATGACAGACACAATGAACAGAGCTCTGTAGTTGCGGTGTCTACTTCTGGTGCCAGAGCTCCTCCTTAACAGCTGACTGGTGGGGTGCTGGGAGTCATAGAAGAGTTTTCCCTCTTCACTTTCACTGCATCTACAGACTATTCCTCTGTGCCTCACACTGAAGCCATCAAGGAGCTGCTCTGAAGGCTCAGTAGTCCTTATCCACCCCTGGCAGTCTCATATCTTTGAACTATCCTAAAGATAGGCCATCAATATGTAAATCCTGGAGTCTCTGAATACAGATAATTTAGTAGATGTTCCCTGCAGTCCTATGTAACACTACAGATAACACAGTGATAACTCTCTGAGTACAGGTGATGTGAGTAGCTGAATCTGGCCCGCCCTCCTTCTTCTTGCCGCGCTGCTCCTCTGATCTTCTCCACTTCCAGCTAAGACACAGCAGCGCAGCAAGAGGGAGGAGACCAGGACTTCCGCGGATAGCGCCCTGCAGAGTGGACCTGAGTTGGTAATAGAATAGGGGCATGTTGGAGCACTCAGCGCTTCTGAATGTATTCTGTAATGTGGGCATTTGGGGTGACGTTGGGCCCCACAGAGATGTCAGACCCGGGGCTGCCGACCTAAACGCCCCTATTATAATCCACCATTGATCACTACCCCAAGGACCGGGAGGAGGCGCGGAAAGGACTCTGCTCGTGAATACAGTGGACTCCTAACTATGAGTTTTTTCACAATACCCTATTTCTCCCTGCCATTTTAACTACTAATCATATGGCCCTGTGGGTATAAATGCTGCTCCCGAATTCGAAAACCGTGGTATTTGGCTTTGCCACTCTTCTCCACTGTAGTGAATGGGGCTGAGCAGCAATGCCGAACAAACACCTGGTAAATCCCAACTTTTTTAAGAAAGCCGCCATGCCTTGCCAATTCTGAGAACCCTATTTTACGGATTTAATGCAGCGTTAGGGGCCACTACATTATGGGTTAGACCAGGGCAGCAGCCAGTAAAGCTCCATTGTCATTTTTGGCTGCGGGCCTGTATAGCGTCTAATATGGCATGGTGATTGCGGTATAATATTTATCTCCGGGAGGTGTTTACTCGTTAGAGCGCCGAGTCTTTAGTTGATTAAATAATTTAATTTACCCTTAAATCCATTTTGCAGCCCCTGAAGGCATGGCTGGTGGAGCAGACTTCAGATTTCAACTTTCACTGTAATAGAAGTAATACTTGCAGACAGACTTTTAACCTCTTTTTCCTGGCACAGAAAATCCAATATAATTCATGTCAGCAAAAGACGCCTTTGTTAAAGGACAAGAGACGTCCCGCGGTCCCGCGTGGATATATCGTCACCTTAATGTGTAGCCCTATTACTTATACCTCATCATACATCCTCCAGCCATCAATAGCTGCAGATGGTGACCATATTGACTTTAGGAATCTGTAAAGCGGCTACTGCTTAATCAATAGCTATTAGATGAACGGCTAATTCAGATACGGAAGCGTGCGCTGTAGATTTGGAATGACAAGGGTTGGGTCAGTCATTTAAGAAGTTTCATTGCATAGAGGTCAATTCAAGTATTTGGAGCGACAACAGAAGAACCCAGATTAGTAGACAAAAAAGATTGGTGGGAACCCCCTATGTGCCCTCACTTCTGACGGCCATGGGAGACTTTACAGAGAGCCACATGCACTGATCTACGGGGCTTCTTGGGCTCGTTGGATTACCAGCAGCTATCAGAGGATTCAGATCAATGATGACTTCTAGGGTTTCACTGTAGGACTCTAGTTCATAAAAAGATCATTGAATTCAAATCTCCTTTAAGAGGTTGTCCTATCTGGTCTTTTCTACAGCGAGATGGGGCTAAGTGCCGGCTGTAGTGAATGGGAGCCATGCAAGCAGCATAGTAGAGCAAGCTACGCTGTGTCCGTAACTCCGGCAGTACATACCCGCTCAGCTCCGCCAAAAATACATGGGTTGTCAGTAGATAGAGGGGAAGAGCGAATAAAAGGATTATCTATCTATCTATCTATCTATCTGGTATCTATCTATCATCCATCTATCTGAAATCTATCTATGTATCTATCTACAGTATCTATCTATCTATCTATCTCCTATCTATCTATCTATCTATCTATCTATCTATCTATCTATCTATCTATCTCATATCTATCTATCTATCTATCTATCTCATATCTCTCTATCTATCTCCTATTGATCTATTATCTATCTATCTATCTATCTATCTATCTATCTATCTATCTAATATCTATTATGTATTATCTATCTATCTATCTATCTATCTATCTCATATCTATCTATCTATCTATCTATCTATCTATCTATCTAATCTCATATCTATCTATCTATCTATCTATCTATCTATCTATCTATCTATCTAATCTCATATCTATCTATCTATCTATCTATCTATCATCTATCTATCTATCTCCTATTGATCTATTATCTATCTATCTATCTATCTATCTATCTATCTATCTCATATCTATCTATCTATCTCACATGTATCTATCTATCATCCATCTATCTGATATCTATCTATGTATTTATGTATTTATCTATCTATCTACAGTATCTATCTATCGATCTATCTATCTATCTATCTATCTATCTATCTATCTATCTATCTATCTAGTTACAGTATCTATCTATCTATCTATCTATCTATCTATCTATCTATCTATTCTCTCCAAACTCCGTACTGTAATTAGTGCTGCGGTATATGCACGGTGATGTATTCACACATGTCTTGAAGTTGTCTTGAAGTAGAAATAAGGAGCTGTTCACATCACGTTTTTGTCCCACATCTAGCATATACATTGTGGAAAAAAGGATACAACTCATAATAAACTACACTTTTCCATCCTACAGGATCCAGCACAAGAAATCTACAGTCGTGGCCAAAAGTTTTGAGAATGACACAAATATTAGTTTTCACACAGTTTGCTGCTAAACTGCTTTTAGATCTTTGTTTCAGTTGTTTCTGAGATGTAGTGAAATATAATTACACGCACTTCATACGTTTCAAAGGCTTTTATCGACAATTACATGACATTTATGCAAAGAGTCAGTATTTGCAGTGTTGGCCCTTCTTTTTCAGGACCTCTGCAATTCGATTGGGCATGCTCTCAATCAACTTCTGGGCCAATTCCTGACTGATAGCAACCCATTCTTTCATAATCACTTTTTGGAGTTTGTCAGAATTAGTGGGTATTTGTTTGTCCACCCGCCTCTTGAGGATTGATCACAAGTTCTTAATGGGATTTAGATCTGGGGAGTTTCCAGGCCATTGACCCAAATTGTCAACGTTTTGGTCCCCGAGCCACTTAGTTATCACTTTTGCCTTATGGCACGGTGCTCCATCGTGCTGGAAAATGCATTGTTCTTCACCAAACTGTTGTTGGAAGAAGTTGCTGTTGGAGGGTGTTTTGGTGCCATTCTTTATTCATGGCTGTGTTCTTGGGCAAAATTGTGAGTGAGCAAACTCCCTTGGATGAGAAGCAACCCCACACATGAATTGTCTCAAGATGCTTTACTGTTGGCATGACACAGGACTGATGGTAGCGCTCACCTTTTCTTCTCCGGACAAGCCTTTTTCCTGATGCCCCAAACAATCGGAAAGTGGCTTCATCGGAGAATATGACCTTGCCCCAGTCCTCAGCAGTCCATTCACCATACATTCTGCAGAAGATCAATCTGTCACTGATGTTTTTTTTGGAGAGAAGTGGCTTCTTTGCTGCCCTTCTTGACACCAGGCCATCTTCCAAAAGTCTTCGCCTCACTGTGCGTGCAGATGCGCTCACACCTGCCTGCTGCCATTCCTGAGCAAGCTCTGCACTGGTGGCACTCCGATCCCGCAGCTGAATCCTCTTTAGGAGACGATCCTGGCGCTTGCTGGACTTTCTCAGACACCCTGAAGCATTCTTAACAAGAATTGAACCGCTTTCCTTGAAGTTCTTGATGATCCTATAAATTGTTGATTGAGGTGCAATCTTAGTAGCCACAATATCCTTGCCTGTGAAGCCATTTTTATTCAATGCAATGATGGCTGCACGCGTTTCTTTGCAGGTCACCATGGTTAATAATGGAAGAACAATGATTTTAAGCATCACCCTCCTTTTAACATGTCAAGTCTGCCATTTTAACCCAATCAGCCTGACATAATGATCTCCAGCCTTGTGCTCGTCAACATTCTCACCTGAGTTAACAAGACGATTACTGAAATGATCTCAGCCGGTCCTTTAATGACAGCAATGAAATGCAGTGGAAAGGTTTTTTTGGGATTAAGTTAATTTTCATGGCAAAGAAGGACTATGCAATTCATCTGATCACTCTTTATAACATTCTGGAGGATATGCAAATTGCTATTATAAAAACTTAAGCAGCAACTTTTCCAATTTCCAATATTTATCTAATTCTCAAAACTTTTGCCCACGACTGTACATTAAGGCCCCATTCACACGTCTACAATTTTGTTCCGCATTTTGCGGAACGGAATTGTGGACCCATTCATTTCTATGGGGACACCCTATGTCCCGCCCGGATTCGGAATTGCGGATCCGCACTTCAGTTCCCCCAAAAAATAGAACATGTCCTATTCTTGTCCGCAATTGCGGACAAGAAAAGGCATTTTCTATGAGAGTGCCGGCAATGTGCGGATCTGCAAAATGCGGAACGCACATTGCTGGTGTCCGTGTTTTGCAGATCCGTGGATCTGCAAAACACACACGAATGTGTGAATGGACCCTAATACATATGTTTTTTTACAGTGGATCCCAATGGTGTTGGATGCTGCTGTAGGAAATAGGAAAATAGAATAGGAAAGCTGGTTTCTACCTTAGTGTCCTAGTAGACACAAAGTCATTGGACCTCAGTTGCTCGAAAAGTTCAGAATTAGTTGGAATCGCAGAAGGAATATGAGAATGGACGACCACAGATGTAGGACATACAGCAGGTCTGGATTGGAACCTAATGAAGTGATGTGACCTATTTGATGCAGACATTTTGGGTAGGCTTTTGGTACATGTACAAGATTATATGTAAACATTAAAGGCAAGACTGACTCCTTGTAGTATGTTGGAACCGAACCCGAGTTCGGGAAATGTTTTTTTACAGTACAAATTTATTTAGGAAGTTATTGCGCGAAGCCTCGCAAGACTTCGCAAAGCAATAACGTCAGCTCATCGGAGCCAATACATTCTATAACTGTACTGAGCTCCTGCTCCGTACATTATTAGAACAAAGTTTTATGCGAATCGACTTCAGATGTTTCATCCGAAGTCGATTCGCTCATCCCTAATTGACAGCTATTGCTAGATTTTGCCATTACATGCTTGTTCTTTTCATTTCCTGTCGGAACGTCCATATAATGTGTCTGATGCCAGTGGTCACACGTGCTCAGTAGCTCAGCCTCAGTGCCCAGGCCCTCTTGAACACAGCAGAGAAGTGTTATCGCAAAGGCCTGTCGATAAAAATCAGCCTACTAAAATCAGCTTCTTCTCCACACATAAGGTGGACTTTCTGACAGGGAATCAAATGAACACCAGGGGGCGCCATAAAAAGTATGTAAGAGCAATGTGTACACACAGGAGTGCTCTGAAATAAAAAAATGTTGAGATTTGAGAAATGTGATATTTCTATCATGGGACAACCCCTTTAACTCTGTGTCATGTGGCGCCCCCTAGATCTCTGCATTAAGTATCACGCAATGTATCAATTTTGCATTGTGTGTTTTCTTTAAGTCAAGGAAAAGTAATACTCTATAAGAAGACAGATATGACGAGCTGGTATTTAAATTGCAGCCAGGAGAAGAATTTCTATCGCAGTGATTTGGCTCGTGTAAATAAAATGGGATTTTGTCTCCGCACGTACAAGGGATTTACCGTGTCCGAGTATTGTCAGGATTGAAATTGCTTCTATTTTACTCTTGGAGAAGGCAAGTAATATAATCGCCCACGTATTTTCTGGAGATAAGAAAGATATATAAAGAAAAGATTTTTACAAGACAAAAAAAAACATTCTTTCGACTATTATTTGAGAAAGCGCCGCCATGTACTGCTCCAGAGCTATGTGGCTAATCGGCTATAATTCCGCCATTCTAGCTTTTACTATGCATTTTACAAGAGAGAAAACAAGGAGTCAACAATGGAATTCAGATATTATTTGACTTACGCATGAGGACAAAGAAGGAGGAATAGATATAAATATTAATAAAACGTAACCAGAGACCAGAGGATGGATCAGGCATTTACATAGTTCAATGAGATGCCTGCTTACAGAACGCCGTCTGCCTGGTTCACATGGAGTCAAATATAAATGCATATAGTTAAAGGGAATGTGTCAGGAAATAATGTATTGCTTAAATCACATTTTTATCTTAAACATACTTTTTTAGAATTTTTGGTGATTTTTTTATTTGTTATTTTTCCACATCACTATCTATATTAGAATCCGTGATCCTGCAATTTTCACACTGGCCACTAGGCCTAAAGTATGTTAAGGAGGAGGAGCTACTGTACCTGGCCCATAGACACAATGGACAGGAGCGGACCCCACTGACTTCTAGGCAGGGGCGTAACTATAGGGGAAGCAGGTGAAGCGGCTGCTTTGGGGCCCTGACTCAGAAGGGGCCCATCCAAGAGGAGGAGGAGAAGTACTAAAAGATTTTGTCAGGGCCCCTCAACAGTATTAACCAATGAAATGATATACAGTGGCAGTATAGACAGTGTAGAAAACGGATGGAACAGCTGCCGGGCCTGGTCTGAGAGAGCGATCTATAGTAGCCACAGGGAAGGGGGCAGCATGAAAGGAAGGGGTTGTGAAAAAATTACTGGGGGAGGGGGGCCCATTCAAAAATTTTCTGTGGGGCCCAGTCATTTCTAGTTACGCCACTGCTTCTAGGCATGTGCTCGGTGACCAGGAGGGAGTAGATAACCTGTGATATCACCTATTGGGAATGGATGGACATGTTTTTAAAATATAGTAGATAGTAATGTGGAAAAAAAAGTCACTAAAAATTCCAAAAATAAAAATGAACATAAAAAACGTGATTAAAACAATAGATCATTTTCTGATGACATATTTCCTTTAAAAGTGGTGATTCTTTTTTTTTTTTTTTTTTTTTACAAATCTCTTTTTATTTAGAATTACAAATTGTCAGATCGTCCCATAGAAGACGAAAAGCAAAAACAGTCCATACATTATGATCAGAACATAGGCGATCTGACATTGCACAGAAAATGTGAATATTTCAGCATGTTTAGGTGCAAGTAAACAATGACAGAATAATATCCGTCTAAACACTGAAACAAAAACACAGCGCTCTACGGTTCGGTTGTGTCCATTAGAAGTGCTGGGGTTGTAATTAAACGTGTACATTTGATGTGACCCCTAATTATCAGGGAATTATTTTTTTTCGCCTTTTTGCAGCCATATCCTTTTAATTCTTTCCATTGCTGTGGCCTTGTTTATTGCAGGAGAAATTTTTATTATTTTTGGCATTGTTCAGGAGCACATTTAAATTACAGTGGATTATATATGTATATACCGGTATATACGGTAACTTTTTTTAGCTGCAGAAATTTAGAAAAAGGTGATTTTTGGCATCTTTGTTTATTCTGATATCACTGATAGATAGATAGATATGAGATAGATAGATTGATAGATAGATAGATAGATAGATAATAGATAGATAGATAGATAGATAGATAGATAGATATGAGATAGATAGATAGATAGATATTAGATAGATAGATAGATAGATAGATAGATATGAGATGGATGGATGAATAGATAGATAGATTGATTGATAGATAAATAGATATGAGATAGATAGATAGATAGATATGAGATAGATAGATAGATAGATAGATATGAGATAGATAGATAGATAGATAGATAGATAGATAGATATGAGATAGATAGATAGATAGATAGATAGATAGATAATACGAAAAATTCCACAGCACTCCCTTGTCGGTGAAAAAAAGGTGCTACTTTATTTTACTTTTTACCCGAAAATAAAGTAGCACCTTTTTTTCACCGACAAGGAAGTGCTGTGGAATTTTTGGTATTCTATTTCTGCGGACATAGGGGATTGTCCTCTCAGCCACTGGCACTCCATCATTATACCTTGGGACTTGCTGTGCGATCCAGTGCATTTTTTTTAGATAGATAGATATGAGATAGATAGATAGATAGATGATATATAGATATTAGATAGATAGAAAGATAGATAGATAGATGATAGATATTAGATAGAAATATAGATAGATAGATAGATAGATAGATAGATAATAGCTAGATAGATATGAGATAGATAGATAGATAGATAGATAGATAGATAGATAGATAATGGATAGATAGATAGATAGATAGATAGATAGATAATGGATAGATAGATAGATAGATAGATAGATAGATATTAGATAGATAGATATGAGATAGATAGATAGATAGATAGATAGATATTAGATAGATAGATAGATAGATAGATAGATAGATAGATAGATAGATATACAGAAGAACCCATCGGGGGCTCCGGACAGTAGGTTGACCAGAGACTGAATGTTACACGGCTCTGAGGTCAGTGTGATGCACAGTATTTTGTTTCTTACAGAATAGGACACTCCTTGCGGCATGCTCTGTTCTCGGGGTAATAACTGAGGGGTCGCCCTCCCCTCTACTAACCCAGAAATGACTGCAGCCCCATATTTCACGAGCCCTCATGCTATCTGTCTCTTCTCCTGTAGTAACATTCGAGGTTGATCCTGCACAGGGCTGCCCCCTCAGTAACCGGCCACTGCTTCATTTGCACATTTTCGTCAGATAATTTCCTCAAAGTAAGACAAAGGGGCCATTTTTGTGCAGAGAGGCCTTTCATTTTCTTTTAATTATGTGAAACGGTTCTCCATTTGTCTCCATCCTGAGCCCAGTCCTGATGCTAAATCGACATTACAACCACTTTGCGTCGAGATTTGTTAGTGTTGGCAAGTTCTGCTCTAACCGCCGTCTGACCGTGAATGTGGTCAGGGAAGCCTCTGTAGTCTTACAATCAGGCTGGACGTTCTCAAGTAGGTTGTGTATGTTCCTCCAGCCAGAGATGGGCCTCGACCACAAGCTATGTGCAAATCTACACATTTTCTGCTTCCAAAAAACCCAAGCCGTTCTTCGTTCCGCCTACAGTCACGTCGTTACTTTTCATTTTTATGGTAAGTCATCATGTTGGAACGCTTTTCTCCAACTGTGACTAAATTCAGAGGTGTGCCTTCACCCGTACTATCACAAATAAAACCCGCAGATACATAGATTGTCACGTTGAGTCTCTGCGGCCGAGCTCTTCGGAGTAATGCTCTCCAACAGCTGAACGCAGCTTTCAATTATGAACCACTTTACAATTAGGTTCCTGGAGATGGTCCTGCAATTGATTAACTGAATGGTTTGTTCTTCTGGTCAAAGCCTCAAAGAACGGAAAGAAAGTGGCGTACCTACCTACCATGGAGGAAAACTATGCCATGGAGCTCAGCGAAAACTCACAGCGGAAGTGCTATTCCATTTTCACCAACATAAATCCACTGCATTTTCAGGCAGCCGCCACTAGAGGGAGCTCCATTACGTTCATTGGCAACAGCATACATTCCTGTGCATTGAGCTCCCTCTAGTGGTGACTGCGAGCAGCCAGATTTATTATGTGGATTATCCGAGGATTTAGAGCTGTATGGATTTGTCTGGTATAATTACATTGAGAAATATGCTGTTCAGAAAGTACACTATATTTATGAAGCTCATGTTCCACTTTTTTCAGCATAGGTAAAGTAGGGGAGGCAGAGTTATTAAAAATTTCCTCCACTTAATAAAAAAAAATAGTTTGTCATTCAGCTCACTAAGGGCATATTAAAGGGGTTTTCCAAGACTTTTCTCTTCTCTGGATAGGTCATCAATATCTGATCGGTGGGATCAGCTGTTTCAGAAGGCAGCGACCATCACAGGATTGCTGCAGCCTTCTGGCAACTTAGCCTAGGCCATGTGACATCACGTTCATCAGTCACATGGCCTAGGAGCAGCTCTGTCCCATTTAGGTGAATAGGGCCGAGCACAGCCACTATATAATGTATGGCGCTGTGCTCGGTGAGCAGAGAGAAGGCTGTGTCTCTTACCAGAGCTCCAGTGAGCGGAGGTCCCGGGTGTCTGACCCCCACCGATCAGATACTAATGATCTGTCCTGAGGATAGGTCATCCCATCAGTTAAAAAAAAAGTCGGAAAACCCCTTTAAGTTTTGCTATGAGGCTGTCTCTATAGGCACGTGTATTTAATGTTATTCGTGACCGGGGTCAGATCTCAGTTTGTGGGGTTTTCGTCCATATTTTTATCTGGACATGTACAGTGGATATAAAAAGTCTACACGCCCCTGTTAAAATGTCAGGTTTCTGTGCTGTAAAAAAAATGAGACAAAGATAAATCATTTCAGAACTTTTTCCACCTTTAATGTGACCTATAAACTGTACTACTCAATTGAAAAACAAACTGAATTCTAGCCCAGTATGGTTCCGTTTGGCCCCACTTCGTCAGACAGACAGCGTTTTGGTGTCGGCCTCCAGAGCGGAAAGGAGACTGACCGGAGGTAAACTGATGAATTCTGAGCGGATTCTTTTCCATTCAGAATGCATTAGGGTAGATCTGATTCGTTTTGGACCACTTCTGAGAGCCCATGACGGATCTCACAAACGGAAAGCCAAAACGCTAGTGTGAAAGTAGCTTAGTACTGCCATACACTGCACACATAATACTGATTTAAATTTTTTTTAAATACGACCCTATAGGAATAGGTGACATATCGCACTGGATGCCCATACAGCGGGTTACGCTCTAGCCTTCCATCAGAGATATACATCTGCCGATCCTCCCGATCTACGACTCTAATGGAGGCTCAAAACAAGAGAGATCATTACATTGGTCTGTCTGTGTCTTCAGGGCGCATTATCCTGTTTAGAAGACAGTGTACTCTGATCCCTAGAATCCCATATTTGACATCTTGAAAGATTACCAAGACCATAATGATCCAGAATATAAGATCTGCAACACTTCCGCAAAGGAGAAATGGAAACAAGATTTTGTAGTATTTCCTTTGAGGCTAAAATCTAAATCAATTCTATTTCTTAGATGAAAAAAAAATCTAAGTGATGTGGTAATAAGTATAAAAGAACGCACCTGTGAGGGCAAAGTGTTTCTTGACTCAGAAATATGAAGGGTTGGCATAAAAAAACTAGCACACGTTGGAGATAAAAAATTTTTTTTTTACATTTTACGTAAATTGTACGTAAATATTAATGGGACGCGAGTCTGAAGTGGCGCGATCAAAGACTTTCCACCTAAATAATTACAGTGAGGTAGGACGGGTAGTTATACAGTAACGGCTGATCTATTCCACAATCGAAGAAAGAAAAATGCTTTTCATAGTGGTTCATCCAATTTCAATCTGTTTATTTACCGATTGTAGATTTTTTTTTAAATTCCATTTCTGTAGGTGATTATGGGGACAGCTATCTTTCCTGATCTGCTCTTAACAGCAGCCACATGGTCCACGTAGGGACATGTGGTCTGGAGATGACTCATTGATTTCTGTGGGAGAGTATTGTGGGCATGCTCTGTCACCGTTGCAGGTGTCATTTTGCAGGGAGGGAGAGGAGATAAGCTGTGATCATTACCTATTGTCTGTAATGAATCTTAAGTTATTTACGTACATTACGGTTTATTGTCATTGTGATACTGTCTTTAATAATAATTAGATGGGTCCCCAGAAGTGATCCCTGCAAAAAAAACTGTAGTAGTAGTCAGTAAATCTATCACGACCTTTAACCCCTTAGGGTACTTTCACACTTGCGTTGTTTGATTCCGGCAGGCAGTTCCGTTGCCTGAACTGCCTGCCTGCCTACTCAGGCAAACTGAATGCAAATGCATGTCAGACTGATCAAGTCTGAAAAATGCCTGATCAGTCTGAAAAATGCATTGCAATACCGGATCCGTTTTTCCAGGGTCATCCGGCAAATCCGGGATTTATTTTTTTCACATTTTAAAGGTCTGCGCATGCGCAAGCCGGATCAGTCATTGTGGTATAGCGGCACTAATGCATTGCAATGGAAATTAATGCCGGATCCGGCATTCCGGCCTGTGTTCCAGAATTTTGGACGGAGATAAAACCGCCTCATGCTGCGGTATTTTCTCCATCCAAAAGCCGTACAGTGACTGAACTGAAGACATCCTGATGCATCCTGAACGGATTTCTCTCCATTCAGAATGCATTAGGATATAACTAAAGTGTTTTTTTTTCCGGTATTGACCCCCGAGGACAGAACTCAATGACGGAAAACTTTAACGCTAGTGTGAAAGTACCCTTAAAGGGCCCCGTCAGCAGATTTGTACCTATGACACTGGCTGACCTGTTACATGTGCGCTTGGCAGCTGAAGACATCTGTGTTGCTCCCATGGTCAATGTGCATTGTGGGTCAGATGTTTTTTGTAGGCTAATTTACACTTTCTAATGGCCCCATTTAATATTTCATACGATGTAGCGGTAAGCTAGAAAAAAATTCCAAGTGGGGTGGAATTGGAAAAAAAATGCAATTGCAACATAGTTTTATGTTTATAGTTTTTGTGCCATTCCCTATGCAGTAAAACTAACCTGTGCCGCTCATTCTCAGGGTCAGTACATTTCCAGTGACAGCATATTTACTGTATATAGTTTTTCATGTGTTTAAATACTGAAAAAAATATAACCCTAGGAAAATGTTTTTTTTCACATCGCTAAATTCTTACCCCCATAACTTTTTTTATATTTCCATCTATGGAGCTGTGTGAGGGCACTATTTTTTGCGGGCAATCTGTAGTTTTTATTGAGACTGTGCCATTTTAGAGTGTATATGTGTTTTTGATCACTTTTTATCTAATTTTTTTGGGAGAGGTGAAGTGACGACGTCCATTTTGAGTTTTTTTCTGTTATGGCATTTACCATACGGGATAAATCCATTTTTGTATTTTAATAGTACAGGCAATCTATGACACAGAAGTGCAAATTATCTTTAATTTTTTATTTTATTATTTGTTTTAAGGTTTAAACTGGGGAAAGGGAAATGATTTTAATTCTTCTATGTATTATTTTTTTTTTTAGATATTTAAAAACTTTTTTAGTACTTTTTTTCAGCCCCCCTAGGGGACCTGAACAAGCAATTATTAGATTGCTTTTCCCATACACTACTGTGCTTTAATACATTAATGAATGGGCAATTCACTATGTTCCTATGGAGCACTGCCACCTGCAGGGATAGAAAGGAATATACCTGTGATACACAGGCTCTGGCCTATAACATCCAATGAACAGCCTCCCCAATCTCAGCACGGGGAAGGCTCTGGGGAAAGTCACCACAGATGCCATGGTCACAATTGGGGTGAAATGTCTGCGATTGGCAATATCGCCAATCGCAGACATTAGCTCTGAATGTCTGCTATGTGAAATAGCAGGAACCCGGTGTCTATAGTGTGTGCTCCACTTTAGAGCCGGCACCATCTTTAAAGAGACGTCACGGACCGTACATGTACAGGGCATGTCATCAAGGATTTAGGCCATCAATATCTGATCGGTGGGGCAGCACCCTATACCCATGTTGATAAGCTGGCTCCAGACGTCAGTGTGGGAACTGCACAGCTCTATCCATTTCTGTAGTGGTTGGAGCTGGTTACTGCAGCACTGCTCCACTCACTCAGTCACTCCATGCACGTCACAGTGGACGTAGCTGTGTAGTTCTGGTGCCGACCTCTGGCGCCAGACCTACCCTGAAACATCTGATCAGTGGGGGTGCAGGGTGTCAGACCCCTACTGACCAAATATTGAATTACATCCAATGACCCAGCAAAGGATATCTGGATTTGATAGGATAAATCTCACTTACGACACAGCCTTGAAGGCGAATTTGTCTGAAACAGTTCTTGTAATTATCATCTATTGACTGAATGTTCTGCAATTGACAAGTTGTAGAGAATGTGAATGACAGTATGCACTGCATGGAAGTGAGCGATATATATACCGTGCTACTGGTTTAGTGTGAAATACTGGCATGCACTGAAATCATCAGAAAGCCCCACTCCACTATTACATTTCAACCATTCAATTTCTACCTCCAAAATTCTCTTTCTTTCACAGAGGAGTTTCAGTTTCTGATAAATGACATCATTTAGGCCGTCTACAACCACCACTAGGTGGAGCTTAATTTAGTGGAAGTTGTCTTCATCTATATGCAGTGAGCTCCCCCTAGTGGTGGCTGCAGGAAGCAGCTCACAGTAAGCAGAAGTTTACAGATGCCCTGCCTCTGCTATATGTATACTGGATTCATTTCATTTTCAGTCATTCATTTCATTTTGTTTCACTTAATAGCTTTTATTTTCTGACTGCGCAGATGCATATTATTATTATTAATATTATTAGACTGCATACATTTTTTTATGAATAATACAACTAATAACTTGGTAACTCTAAGGAGTTTTCTATGTGCTGCTTGCATACATCACTTGCCTTGAAGAGGGTCCATTCACACATCCGTGTGTGTTTTGCGGATGCATGGATCCGCAAAACACGGACACCGGCAAATTGCATTCCGAATTTTGCGGACCGCACATCGCTGGCACTCTCATAGAAAATGCCTTTTCTTGCCCGCAATTGCGGACGAGAATAGGACATGTTCTGTTTTTTTTGCGGAACAGAAGTGCGGACCCGGAATCCGGGCGGGACATAGTGTGTCCCCATAGAAATGAATGGGTCCGCAAAATGCAAGACAGAATTGCGGACGTGTGAATGGAGACTTAGGGTGAGGCTACACTGTGACTTTTTGTAGCGCGACTGACTGATTTTAACTATTTAACTACACCTGCAGACCAAATGAATGCACTCAGATAAATGCAATCTTGTGGATGCAGCTTTCAGTCAATAGTTAAAATCAATCAGTTGCGCTACAAAAAGTCGCAGTGTAGCCCAGGCCTAAAAGAGGATCTGTCACCTCTCCTGACATGACGGCTTTTATTAGAAACTTGCATTTTCCATGATATAACAATTTGGAGTTGTCTTTTATTATTACTCTGTCTTCTAATGTTCCTCTGTTATTCTTCCTGGAAATTTGTGAATATTCAGGTAGTCAGAATATGGCAACTCAAACCAATTGAATAATTTTTTTTAATAAGTAGAGATGTACATTAGTTATCTGCGTAGTCATACTGACCCACTGATGTTAAGTTAACGTGTCATATTTAAAGCATCGTGAATATCGTAAAAAAAAAAAAAATGGCGGAATTGCGTTTCCCACCCCCCCCTTCTACCCCACAAATAATTTCTTACAGTTCCTCACTGCAGTATTTAAAGCATGAAATGGTTCAATTTGAACAAACAACTCGTCCCACAAAAAGCTAGCCCTCATATGGCTATGTGGGCAAAAAAAAAAAAAAAGTTATGACTCTTTAAAGGTGGGGAGGAAAAAATGGAAAGGTTTTTGCTTAGTCCTTAAAGGAGTGACCCGGCACTGGAGAAGGTCTGGGATTTCATACTAGAGATATTTACAGGGTACCCCTAACTCCTAAGAAGGGCATTGGTCGACAGAAAATCATGTGAGATGGTAGAGTGTCCTTTCTGCTACAGCATCCGCCCTATTACAGCTCAAGGGGGCGTGTCATTTCGTCTACAGCTATTTCCCTGTAATAGATTGAGGGGGGGGGCCTTTCAGCTGCAGCTCTCACCCTGTAAGTGTCACAGCTTCTAACAGTAGATAGGGCTGATGGCTAGTGTTGAGCGAACTGTTACAAGTTTGGCATACAAGGTTCGGGTTCTGCTATGGATTCCGCTCCCATAACGGAATTCTTAGATAACCCAAACCTTGTACAACGAACTTGAAACCACAATTTTGCTCAACACTAGTGGTGGATGAAAGGATAAAACTGAGCATGTGCGACCACCTCAGTAGGTGGACGTGCACATTACTATACAGATTAAACACCAGAGGGTGCCATTATAACAAAACAAAGGGAATACCTAGAGCATTTGTATACAAAATAACTAAAATACCTCGTTTTTCATGCTGAATTACATTAAGATAACATATAATGGTGACACCACCTCTTAGACACAAGCCACATTGTATTATGCAAAGAGAGTCTTAATCCTGGTTTTCTTCACAGATTGTTCTTGTCAGCTCCTCCTTCTCCGAACAATGTCTTTTCACGAGCAGCGATGAAGGCGCGACCTTCCAGAAACATGTGATCTCCTTCTCCGTGGAGACCCTCATCTTTCACCCACAACAGGAGGACACGCTACTGGCTTACAGCAAAGATGCCAAGGTATTCTCCCCGCCTCCAGCCTTATGACCAAAAAGTATGTGTCAATAGAGAAGAAGCAGAAAACATTTTCAAAACTTTTCGCTGAACCTTCTGAAGACTTTTTGTATCAGAAATTGGGATGCATGTGTACACAGACCCAAGTGATGCTGCACGCAGGCTGTATATACAGTAGGTTCCATGTGGGCACCTACGGAGTTACATATGTTAATATATCAGACCTTTCAAGGGCCCATGCGGCAAAATATATAGAGTTCCTGTCCCTCAGTGCAACTTCTTTTCATGCTCTTAAAGGGAACCTGTTACTTAGCATGGTATAACGCAGAAGGAGCTGAGCAGATTGCTATACAGTTTTTTGGGTACCGATTTAGTGTAACTTAGGGTGGGTTCACACTAGCGTTATGCATTCCTTTATTGCTTTCCGTTATAACATGGTTATAACTGAAAATAACGGAATGCTCAGATAGAATGCAAAACGGAAGCCTTTAAAAGGCATTCTGTTTGCTTTCCGTCATAATACAAGTCTATGGAAAAGCATAACGGATCCGTCTGGGTCCCATTATGCAAGACGGAAAACAAAGTCCTGTCCACAGGACTTTGTTTTCCGTCTTGCATAACAGGAACCAGACGGATCCGTTATGCTTTCCCATAGACTTGTATTATGACGGAAAGCAAACAGAATGCCTTTTAAAGGCTTCCGTTTTGCATTCCGTCATAATTGAAGTCTATGGGCAAAAAAACGGATCCGTCCTTCTGTCTTATGGATTTCGTTATGTTCTGTTATAACCACATTATAACGGAAGGCCATAACGGAATACATAACGCTAGTGTGAACCCACCCTTACAGCTTACATATCCCTGCTTTCTCTGGGTTTAGGTGTCCACTAGGTGGCAGCAGGTAAGGGCGCGTGGTGCCGTGATTGAAATCAGCTGCAAATACATATTGATGTACAATATAATAATAATAATCTTTATTTATATACCGCCCACATATTCCGCAGCTTGCTTAGTTAATAGTGATGAGCGGCGGGGGCAATATTCGAATTCACAATATTTTGCGAATATTCGGTAGACTATTCGTCATATGTTTGAGAATATTCGTATTCGAGATTATTCTCTTGATAGCGAAAAATTGGCAATGTAAAAAATCGCATAATGCTAATTCGGAACGCGAAATACAGGCGTGGGTCACTTTGGCTACATTTTTCAAGCTGCTAGAAGTTTCCTGAGTTTATCATGACTGAATTAGAATATTCTTCATTATTTAATTTATTTAAACTTATGCGAAAAATCAGCAATGTAATATGCGCGTTAATCGAGTAAGGGCGCGTTATAGGCAACTTTAATATTGGGTTGGCTTGCTAGAATTCGCGAATATGTAGAATATAGCGTGATATATATTCGTTAAAACTAATATTCGTCTTTTTTTTTTTCATCTGAACCCATTACATTTACTACTCTAATGGGTTCAGATGAAAAAAAAAAAAACAATATTAGTTTTTACAAATATATATCACACTATATTTTACATATTCGTAAAGTCTAGCAAGCCAACCCATAGGAAAGTTGCCTATAACCCGCCCTTACTCGGTTAACGCGCATATTACAGTGACGATTTTTCGCATAAGATGAAATAAATTGAATAATGAAGAATATTCTAATTCACTACAGACTACAATATTGCAGCCTTCTGACATTGGCCCACAAGCAAGAAGCAGGTAGGTAATGGGTTCAGATGAAAAAAATAGATAGTGATGAGCGGCAGGTGCCATATTCGATTTCGACGAAATTCGCGAATATTCAGAAGAATATTCGTTTCATATTCGTCGAAATCGAATATTCGTCATTATTCTAGTTATCGCGATTAATATGCGATTTAAATAATCGCGTATTGCGATTTTAACTTAGGCTACTTTCCTATTGGTTTCATATCTAGAACTATAGGGAAGATGACGAATATGACGAATGTATTCGTCATATTCCTCAAAACGAAGATAACTAAGTATTCTCCATCTTCGTTTTAGCAACCTATTCGTCAACTTCGCTAATTCTAGCAATCAAATAGGAGGGTTGACTATAGAGACAGCTGTGTTTAATTCGCTATGCGATTATATTACTTTGCTTTTTTTAATAGAATATAATGCGATTATATTATATATATATATATATATATATATATATATATATTACTTAATAATTATTATAATTATTCTATTTATTGAAAAAATGTTTTATATAATCCCATAGCGAATTAAACACAGCTGTCTCTATAGTCAACCCTCCTATTTGATTGCTAGAATTAGCGAGGTTGACGAATAGGTTGCTAATACGAAGATGGAGAATACTTTGTTATCTTCGTTTTGAGGAATATGACGAATACATTCGTCATATTCACTAATTCTACCAAGCCAAAAAGTCTCCATACTAAAATGTACTGTCGGATTTGAGAATTACGTTGAAATCGCAATGCGATTAATATAACTTGAATTAATCGCATTGCGATTTCTACTTAGACATGGTTTACTATGGTTGGCTTGGTAAAATTAGCGAATATGACGAATGTATTCGTCATATTCCTCAAAACGAAGATAACAAAGTATTCTCCATCTTCGTTTTAGCAACCATAGTAAGCCATGTCTGTTGAAATCGCAATGCGATTAATTCAAGTTATATTAATCGCATTGCGATTACAACTTAGCAGTGCACTGCTGTCTTACATATTAGGCTAGAATTAACGAATATGGAATATAGCAGCAGTGCTAAGGAGAAATCGCAATGCGATTACTTCAAGTTATATTAATCACATTGCGATTTCAACTTCGAGCTGAGTTTATAATGGGTCAGCTTGCTAGAATTAACAAAGTTAACGAATATGGAATATATTATAGCAGTGCTAATTGAAATCGCAATGCGATTAATGTAACTTGGAGTAATCGCATTGCGAGTTCTACTTAGCACTGCTGCTATATTCCATATTCGTTAATTCTAGCCTAATATGTAAGATAGCAGTGCACTGCTAAGTTGTAATCGCAATGCGATTAATATAACTTGAATTAATCGCATTGCGATTTCAACGTAATTCTCAAATCCGACAGTACATTTTAGTATATGGAGACGTTCCCATGGTGATGGGGACGCTCCATGAGAACGGAAGTCGGCAGAAGCGGCAACGGGCACTGACTGGAGCAGCCAGGAAGCCAGGAATCCTCAGGACAGGTAAGAACTACTTTTGGGAAGTGGGAAAGAAAAAAATATAACTAAAAAAAAAAAACAATATTCGAAATAGCGAATTTATAGCGCTATATTCGAAATATTCGCGAATTAGCGAAGTGCCAATATTCGTGATAAAAATTCGCTATTTGAATATTCGCGCTTAACACTAAAAATAGACGAATATTCGAAATTACGAATATATGGCACTATATTCGCTATTGGAATATTCGCGCTCAACGCTATTAGTTAAATGGGTTTTCTGGGAGTTTTATACTGATGGCCTATCCTCTGGAGAAGGCACCTGTTTGAGAAGGCACCAGAGCTGACAGTAGTGCTGCGGCCTTCTCTCAGCTTTTCCTGGGGCCAGTGACGACACACGCATCGGTCACATGGTCTAGAGGCATCTCAGCCTGATCCAAGTGAATGCGTGCAATACCAGGCACAGCCGCTATACAATGTACAATGCTGTGTTTAGTGAGCTGAGCGCTGAGGAGCACGGTGCCGTCTCAAACAGCTGATCGGTGGGTGTCCCCCACCGATCGGATACTGATGACCTATGCAGAGATAGGTCATCAGTATAAAATCTAGGAAAACCCTTTTACTGCCTTTCTGATAACATGACTGGGATCTAGTGCAATGAATGGGTTAACATCTGCATCCCTGGTGGCCAAGGTCAGAGAAGGGATTACTGTCTGCCTCATTATATAATTCATGGCTATCTAAGGCAGTGAAGGGGGGGTTAGTGCCAGTATCCCTAGAGGCCCAGAGCAGAGAAGGGTTTGCTGTCTGCATCCCTGGCTGTATTGGGCAGTGAAGGGTTAAATGTTGGTATCCCTGGTGGCCCGGGGTAGAGAAAGGGTAATACTACATACCTTGCATCAGGTTCATTACTCGACCCTTCAGACTCCAGCACTGTTCTTGTAGCAGTAAGTACAGATTAATATGAACAGGCACCAGCTCCCTCTCACACACTGCTCCCCATGATTGCCTGTTACACACATTGCTCCCCATGCTTGCCTGTTACACACATTGCTCCCCAGGATTGTTACACACATTGCTCCCCATGCTTGCCTGTTACACACATTGCTCCCCATGCTTGCCTGTTACACAGATTGCTCCCCATGATTGTTACACACATTGCTCCCCATGCTTGCCTGTTACACAGATCGCTCCCCATGCTTGCCTGTTACACAGATTGCTCCCCATGCTTGCCTGTTACACAGATTGCTCCCCATGCTTGCCTGTTACACACATTGCTCCCCATGTTTGCCTGTTACACAGATTGCTCCCCATGCTTGCCTGTTACACAGATTGCTCCCCATGCCTCCCCCTTGTCACACTGACGGATCTCTGTGCCTCCTTTGACATAGACTGAGCTCATGCCTCCCTTTCTTATACAGATTGCTTCCCTTGCCTCCCCCCATGTTATGTAGATTGCGCCCACTCTTCCCTCTGTTACACACACTACTCCCCATGCCCCTGTCTGTTACACAGATTGTCCCCTGTGAGTGGGGGTGAGAAGGCCTTCAACTATCACCACTGCAATCCCTATTTCCACACCAGTGATATAGTTTATGTATAAGGGATATCTGTTTTTGGAAATATAATTCTGTCTGCCTACTACTAATACAGCAGGTACTGATCACAAGGGGAGCTGTATCTATATGTATGCAGTGAGCTCCCCCTAGTGGTAGCTTCAGATAGGCCCAAAAACAGTTGCATTGCCGACTACCAGTAGTTTATCTGCATTCCTTTAGGACCCCAAGTATCCAATTCCACATCATGGACATCACATTTACAATGTATGATACAGCGTCATATTAAGAAGGAAAGCTTGAAGACATCAGATGTGTATTTTATGAATGTTCTACACCACAAGAACCCAGCGCAGTATTTCCACAGCAATGTTGCATCCTCCCTATTGAGTACACAATATAACTTGTCTTGCAAATTGTATGGAATTACCCTCTTAACAATAGTAATGGGGTGCTTTTCAAGACATTGCACAAATAAAATCCCTTCTTCTAGGCAAAATCCGCAAATCTCGAGGAACATCAAATTGATTTAAAGTCGGTCTCGCCCCACTGTACTTGCAGCACACCCAGCGCTGCTGCCGTCTCATTCACCAGTCTGTCACATCCCCATTATATCAGTGTAACGTGTTGGTATTTTCCTCCTTCTGCAGCTTTATTTCTCAGTAAATCTTGGAAAACAATGGGATCTTTTGCAAGAACAAGTCACCAAAGAGCATATATTCTGGTGAGTTCTCCATTTCTTCTAGAAACAATGTATCTTTTGGTTTATTTGTTTGTTTATTTTTCGTTATTACTTTTAAAGGGATTCCGTCAGCTCGGTTTAGCCTATAGAGCTGAGGACGTGCGCTGCTAGATCGCATTCGCCTCTAGCACGTCCGCAATATACATGTTCCATAGCTCTGAGTGCTTTTATTTAATAAAAAAAAAGATTATATATTTATATATATATAACGTTTCAGAAGCCCAGCCACGCCCACTGTGAAGGAGTCCAGCACCGCCCGCATCATCCGAATCTCCTCCTTGCTCACCTGATGTCACATAGTTGAAGCGCCGTAATCTCGCACATGCTAGCTAGGCCGACACTCACATGCGGCATACTCGCGTATGCACGAGATTATGGCCCTTCAACTCTGTGACGTCGGGGGAGCAAGGAGGAGATTTGGAGGATGGGGCGGTGCTGGGCTCCTGAAACATTGGTAACAGCCCCTTGGGCTCCTTACTTGCTTCATTTGCATATATATATGAAAAAAATTAAAGGTTGAATAAAACCTATGGGAAATGTATATTGTGGACGTGCTGGTGGCGATCTAGCAGCGCATGTCCTCAGCTCTATAGGCTAAACCTATCTGACGGAATCCCTTTAAAGGGATTGTCCGGGAATAAGGACATTTTATTAAGCACATGCAGCCTGCCTCCGTAAGCTATTCATACTTATCTGCTCCCCGCTGCTCCAGTCCTCTGCGCTGCCTCCCCTGTGTCCATGTTCTGGTCCCCGCACTGTTGACATCCGGCTTAGCATGGGTATGATCACATGCTCCACTGTAGACAATGGCTGGCTTCAGTGCTAACGTGGCCACAAGCAGCATGTCACCACTGAAGACTATGGCCGTGCTAAGCCAGATGTCAACAGTGCAGGGACCGGAACATGGACCCCAATGGTGGGGAGCTTACTAAAATGTCCTTATTCCCAGAGAACCCCTTTAAGCCTCGTACACAGAAGAGCCATGTGCACAGAGCCTTAAGGGCAGCAAACAACGGCTCCTCCAAACTACAGAGCCGCAGGCAACCAGCGGAAATATATCCGTAATATGGCATCCGAAGGTACATAGTCCGATTTCTCTTCTGTCTTTATCAAATCAGAGGCATATAGAAGTACAGTAGAGCCCCAGAGACTTCTATGGGTGCCATATTGCGGATACCTATGCCATGGCGGTTATGCCATGACATGATATAGTACATGACGATCTCTTTCTAAAAAAGCGAGAACCAGCCCTGTACCTCACATGGATTCATTGCCCCAGTTGTTCTGCTAGATTTATTTCAGGCTGGCAACTCAGGGGATGTGCCCTTTCTGCTGCAGCTCTCTCCCTATCACACGCATGTAATTTCTGCTGCAGCTCTCTGCTTATCACAGCTAAGGGGGTGTGCCCTTTCTGCTGCATCTTTATCCCTATCATAGCCCAGGGGGTGTCGTTTCTGCTGCAGCTCTCTACATGTCACAGCCTAGTGAGTGTGTCCTTTCTGATGCAGCTCTCTCCCTGTAATTGTCATAAATTTCTAAAAGTAGATATGGCTGTTAATAGTCGAAGGGTGGCACTGAGGCACCATTAAAATAACCAATTTTTGTAACAAAAAGTAAATTACAAAAGCAACTATTTTTTATGATGAATTATGTTAAAATAACAATTAATGGTGCGGCACAACCCCTTTAATGGGTGACTATTGTTTTATAAAACCTTTGACATGCCATAGTGAGAAGTCAGAACTTTTGATTATTGTGGCTCCAGGTGCTGAGACCTCTGTTCCCTCTAAGCCAGGGATCAGCAAGCTTCGGCACTCCAGCTGCTGTGAAACTACTACTCCCAGGATGCACACTCACATGGCAGTTCTTGTATCTCTATATAAGTGAATGGAGCACTCTGGGAGTTCAGAACAGCTGGAGCGCCAGAGGTTGCTGATCCCTGCTCTAAGCTGTGTTTTCTAGAATTGAAAGAGTTAAAAATTCAAAAATCTGCAGCAGGTAAAGCAGTTTTTGGGCTCACTGATCCTTGTTAGCATGTTGTTTTAACATTTTCCTTTCCAGAGCACACATCTTGAAGGGAACACTGGCTGATCCCCCCACCAGTAGCTGAAATGAAGGGGCAGAAGCATTCAGCTAACCGCTGCACTCCTTCGGCTGTAACCGGCTTTGCTAGCCTCCCCTCAAAGAATCGAGCATCAGGACTCATAGATTTCCTATGGGTCCTTACACCACTATCACGGGGTCTCTGAGGAGAGCCGAGCAAGGCACATCACAGCCAGTGGCGTTGCGAGGAGGGTGCGGCGGGTGCGGGCCGCCCCGGGTGACAATAGTCACCCTCTGGTGTTCTATCAGAAAACCTTACCTCGTTAAAAAACCGTACACCTCGTGACTTCCGGTGACGCGAGGGGGTGTGCGCCTCAGCGCAAGCACACTACCATGGGCGCAGAGGGGGTGTGCGCCTCAGCGCAAGCACACTACCACGGGTGTGCTTAAGGGAAAATTACAGGGAGAATCGGCCACCAACTGCTCATGCGTGCGAGGATGCGCTGCAATGTAAGCCAGCACAGCCTGAGTCGCGGACACCGCGCATGCGCCCTCAGGGGTAAGGAGATCTGATGCTCTTTTAACTTGTGAAATCTCCTTACCCTCACACTGCGCACGCGTGGACGAGTCACGTAGAGGACGTCCATTAAGCTTCGCCCTGCCGCAGCGGCGGCGCTGACGTCCCTTCACGTCCTTCACTGATCCTGCTGACCGACCCAAGCGGTAACGGGGGAGGGGGTTTGGATAGTAAACAGACCGCTGATGTGGGGGCGGGCTAAGCAGACAGTGGGGGGGGAGGGCTGCTTGAATTTGAACAGCATTTGGTGTCTCGGTCAGCCAGCGAAAGTGGGGGGCACCTTACCTAGGTGAGCTGCTGCCAGGGGGGAAAGGGGGTGCTGGGGGGGCTGAATGCTTCTGCCCCTTCCTTGTGATTGGTAGGGGTCTCAGCATCCAGACACCCACCGATAGAACCTCATTAGGTCGATTATAAGAAGAAATGTAAAATAATTAGGATAAATATAGTTGTGATGAATAAAAAAATGATTATTAGAATAATTTTAATTGAAAAAAAAATTCAGACTGACCACCAAGATTACAGGGATCCACCAGGGAGGAATAAGGTATAGACCAAACATTGCAGGGAGTAGATGATCTGGGCTTTGTCTCCAGAAATATTCTTCTCCATGGGATGCGCTTGGTATTGCAGCTCAGCCATATTCAAGTAAATGAAGCTGAACCGCAATGCCATACATAGCCTTGGGATAAGAGTGGCGCATCCACCTGAAAAAAAGCTGTAAACTCATGGCCACCAGGGGTCTCACTTCCACCTAATGTCAGAACTAGCTGAGACCCTGAGTCTGATAAATGAACTGCTTCTACACTGTTTCTGAAGATCACAGGAGCGTCCTGCCTTTCTGTAAGTGTAATATCCCCTTCCATATTCATTCTGTGATCTCCAGAAATGAAAACAAACATAGTGGGAAGTGAATGACGTCATAGCAGTACACTGCTGGTAGATTTCACAAAACGGAGACGCCCCATTCTTGTGAGAGAAATGCATCTAGCTGTGCAGCTTTAGGAGGGAATAATTAGGTTGAAAAAGACATTAAGGAATCCCCAAAAAAGACCTCATCCTTCCCAGTTATGATTGTACAAAGTAGCACAGCCATTATCTCAGGTGCACTTTAAGCAATAAATCACAATAATTTAAACTCTTTAGAAGTGATCCTATACAATTGTAACCCTTTAGCAGTAATATTCTGGATCACTGCACTACATCTGGGCAGACATGAGATAAAGTTAAGAATTTTTAGAATTAGTTCTTCTAAAACTCCACAGAATTTACCACTTAGTGGTCGCTTTGTGCATAATAACAGTGGAACGCTCTGATAGTATCTTCAAAGAACAACTCATTCTGTAATGAAATGCAGAAGCACTATCGGTGCAATATCAGGTTCAAGTTCTGTACTTTTCGAGAAAATCAGACTCCTTTCACAAAATAAAAGGAAATATGCAAATAGAAGCCATATGGAGCATGTCATTTCTGGCCATAGCTCCACCTCTAATGAACACGAGAAGTTTAATCAGCAAATAATATTGTAATAATTCCATACAACACATATAATGTACGCGAAGAAAATGTTATATGGAAACTATCAGCAGAAAAGACATTAGTAATGTATGCAACAGAAGCTTAGTGGGCCTGAGACAGAGGGCAGGGCTGAGAAAAACCGGAGGATGGTGCCCTGGGGCTGGGCAGGATCCAGAAAGCTAAGAAAGTGAGTGACAACCTGAGCAGAGATATTGTGTAGATGTTCATGAAAACACTATTGACCCAGTGGGGTTGGAAGTGAACCCCCCCCACAAAACTGACCCCAAACCTGAGGCATAGCCGCCATTATCCGTGCAAACCGATTAACTGGTATAGCTGAGATAGTGGTTCCTCTGCAACAAACTGAGGATTGTTAGTGGCTGAGGCAGAACCGGGAACCACACTTATTATTCTAGGCATGACCAATACATATGGACACTAAAATCCTAAAAAATCCTAAAATCAAGCAGTTTTCACATTCGCCACTATGGTTAGAATATGTCAAGGCTCCCTATTCCTTAAAGGGATTCTATCAGCCAGATTTTGAATAGTGAGTTGTTCATATCGTCATATCCGTCTCCACGATCTAATTAAAAGTATACTAGTTTTACCCCAACCCGTCTTGTCATTTTTGATAAAAATCAGTGTTATTCATATGCTAATTATCTTGTGATTGTGCCCAAGGGACTGTCCCTCCTGTTGTTTGTGCCCTGCCGCGCCCATTCTCACCAAGCCCAGCGCCGCCCTGCTATTAATTATTCACTCCTCTCCTCTTTTTTTCCCCTAAATGCGCTGTAATCTAGCGCATGCGCCGCTCTTACTCATGTCCGGGCCTGCGTGGTGTCCTGGCAGCAGCCTCATCCAGTGTAACCGCTTTCTGATCTGGCGCCACTCTGTTCTTCCTTTCAGGGCGGAGTGAAGAACGGGGAAAGCTGGCAAATGCGTGGTTACACTGGATGAGGTTGCTGCCAGGACACCGCGCAGGCCTGGACATGAGTAAGAGTGGCGCATGTGCTAGATTACGGCGCATTTAGAAAAAAAAAAAGAGGAGAGGAGTGAATAATAAATAGTGGGGCGGCGCTGGGCTGGGTGAGAATGGGCACAGCTGGGGATAAACGGCAGGAGGGACAATCCCTTGGGCACAATCGCAAGGTAATTAGCATATAAATAAAACAGATTTTTTGTATATTTTACTAGTATATTAACTAGTATACTTTTAATTAGCTCGTGGAGACGGATATGACGATATGTAAGCAAAGGTCAGGAGGGAGTAGAGAAGCTGTGATATCACCTTTTGTGAATGGCGGATCTTCTGTGTTATCTATATAAAGATTATATCATTCTAATCATTCCTGTGATGATAATGAGATGGCTACTGAAAATGTACCTTTACAGAATAGGAAGTTGCCACATATTATTAGGCCTGGAGGCTTTAATTTTGATTTAAAGGGGGTGTCCGGGTTTAGAGCTGAACCCGGACACAACTCGATCTGCACTCATTCACCATGATTGAGTGGAGCATCAAAGCTTTTCATGTTCCGATGTTCCCCCTTGATCTGTGCTGAATTGTTCAGGGCAAGGGCTCTTTGTTTACATTTGAACACTGCTAGGCAGAGGCTTCCTCCTAACAGTGATCCCGGTGCCACTGCTAGGCGGTACGTCACCAGATCTAAAAAAAATTGCTCTGCGCGACTCAGCGCTGGGCAAGGGGCAGCATGGTAGTGTGAAAAGCTCCGCTACTCCGCTCATTCATAGTAAATTAGTGCTGATCGGGTCGTGTCTGAGTTCAGCTCTGAACCCGAACAACCCCTTTAAGGTAGTTTTTTTTTTATGTAGAAGCTTAAAACAAAAATCATAAGAATTCTACAAAAAATAAAACTTTAACATAAAAACGTGATTTAAACTAATGGGTCATTTTCTTATTACACATTCCCTTTAAGTATAGAGCCTAAAATGTAGCCCCAAAGATTGAATTTAACTATTAAGTGACAGCTGCAGCTGTTGGTACAAAGAGTCTCAGTGTAGCCCTAACCCTCATATATGCTGCTGTAAATAACGTCATAATGCTGCTGCATGGATCGGATCGTTTTCGTTGCTTGAAGGTGATCGATGAGTTCAACTCTCAATAGTCAACAGATCGTACGGAGTGAAAAGGAGCTATCTTACTACGTGCGGCTATGCAATCAATTATATGACGATAGACAAGAATACAGTATATTATAGCATTATATTGTGGACTGCGCCCTGGGGAGTTTCACGTTGTCTCCCAGGTTATATCTAGATTGAATCAGTGAAAGAAGCAAATAAGAGAAAGGGGGTATTTGTTGATGATCAAATTTTACCTTGCTGGAATACTGAAGATTTTTCTTTGCTTTTTTATTTATTTTTTGTTTTATTATAGTATCTTCTACTAGAATTCTCTTAAAGGGGTTATCCCATGAATAAAGTAAAAAATGAAAAATCAGACATCATATAGTACATGACAATGAACCAGCCCTTTACCTCTCATGGATCAAGAGAGCTCCCCATTCATTGCTCTGCTAGATTTATATAAAGCTGGCAGCTCAGAAGAGTGTCTTTTCTGCTGCAGCTCAGGGGGCGTGCCCATGCTCTCCCTATCACAGCTCAGGAGGCGTGTCTCAGCTCTCCCTATCACAGCTCAGGAGCCAGCTGAAGGATGAAACTGAGCATGTGCGGCCTTCTCAGTGAGCAGGTCAAAGAAATCAGAAAAAAACAATAGGTGGCGCTATACAGATATATATTATTGAATAGCTCTGTGGCTATGCTAAATTTTTAATTACATGCAATTACAAAAGTATTCAGATCCAGGTGCTGGTTTAAAACTGTAGAATATTGTTCGTGGGACAACCCCTTTAAGGCCCCATATACATTAGACTCATGTCTGCTGAATCGGCCATTTTCGTTGAGACTGGCTCTTCAGCTGCTGTGAAACTGCAATTCCCAACATGCTCCATTCATTTCTCTGGGAGTTCAGAGAAGAGCAGAGTAAAGTATGCATGCTAGGAGTTGTAGTTTCACGACAGCTGGAGAGCCGGAGATTCCCTACCCCTGATCTAATGTGTATGGGAATCTCTCGACCCTCCCATGACAGATGATGTCAATGAAAAGAAAGACATCATCCTTTTATTCTGGCAGAAGATGAACCACTGCCGAAGGTGTCTGACGGTCTTCTCCTCTACTGTTCTGGAAATTAGGGGAACTCGGGAGCATTAACTGTTGGTCGAATGAGCTATTGAAGGTGTATGGTGCCTATAGAAGTATAGGGGACCCTATTGTACCCTTCGAAAAAGTGCAGTTTTGGAAGTTTTTTTTTGCTGTATTTCTTATCTTGTCTTATCTAATTCTTCCATGTTCCGTTGCATTGATAAAAATATGCTGTCATACTCACAAGAAGCTCCTATAACTCTGAAGTAGGAGCTTCAGTGCCTACGTGTGCCTCCATAAAACCTCCATGTACACCAGGGTCAGGATCGCCCACCATAGTACCAGATGGTTACCGATGAGGCCCAGGTTGTTACCGAATAATAGACCCCAAAGACAACCTAATTTTGATCTGTTACGACCAGGGACTATTTTTTTACCAATATGGCCCAAACACAATTTCTCTGCTTTATATTCTGCCTTTAAAGAAAAACAACCCATGATGTATTGTTGAGCCTGACCGCCATCTTTTTCTCCCTGGTAGGATGAATATGCATTAGCAGAACTTCCATGTGAGTGACAAGGATGGCTCTCTGCCAGAGACCCCTTGTTGTCCCCCAGAGTCCGCATCCTTTGATGCACACAACAACCCAAACACATTCAGCCAGCGGCTTTACACATAACTCTGCCAAAAATAAATTCATTAAGGAATCTGAAAGACTCTCCATGTATAATTACAATAGGAAACTCCATTGAAAGCCTGTCTGTACTTAAATGATTGCCAAGAACGCAACCCTTCCCCCTCATCCTATGAAAAATACCTGCATTTGTTTTATTCGAGCCTCCTTATTCCTAGATTTGCATACTGTGGTAAGGTGCAAGGTACTGTGGTCGACGGCAGGTACGTGTCACCGAGGTTCCTGGCCTCGGTGAGGTAAGAGCCGGATTTTTGGTGTGTCAGCAGCAGCTAGTGCTGCTTGACACCTTGCTATTTAGTTTGGCTGCAAAGCCAATCCGGGCCGGCTCTTACTGGGAGTAGGCAAAGAGTTGGGTGGGTGCCTACTCCCCACGGTCCAGGCCGGGTTTTCCAGGGCCTTTATAACACAGCCAGCAGCTGGGTGTGGAGGGTGTGATTGTCCTGGAGCTGCTGTTAGACTGTTTCACTTGTGTTTGGAAGTTCTCTGGGCTGGAAGCAAGAGCCCAGCAAGGAGGAGTGCAGACGACCTGGAAGCCTGACGGCGACTGTCTTACGGCTGGACTGACAGCCAGGTGTGAACCTGCATCTAAAAACCTCCCAGGTGACTGGAGCCTGTTTTGGACTGTCTTGTTTTTCCGCTTGATTTCTTATGTGTGTGAATTAACACCAAGAGACTGTTTTATTTTTGTGCAAGTGTGAATAAAACACTGTTTATTGCACTATCTGGACTCCCTGTTTTGCCTCTATACTGCACCCGCACTGCTATCTACCAGAGCGACTCCCCACATTTGGTGTCGGATGCGGGCATGCGCAGTGAGGCTGGCGTGACCGCCGAAGTTTGTTTTGTTTTGCTGGGCACAAGTGCATGGCATATATTAAGCCAGCAAAGCTACAAGTAGGAGTTGCTGGCAACATGGAGGCGGCTGTGAAAGCTCTCATAGAGGCTAACGTGCAGCAGCGGGAGACCAACCAGCTACTGTTACAGCACGTGATGGCGTTACAAGCTGCAGGAGCGTCCCACCACGACCATGATGCCCGAAAGCGGTCCGTGCGGCGATCCCAAAGATGACCCCTTCGGACGACGTTGAGACATATCTGGCGGTCTTTGAGAAGGTAGCCGTGAGGGAAAAGTTACCCCGTGACCAGTGGGCCGAGGTGGTCGCTCCGTTCCTGGCATCCGGGCCCCAGCAAGTTTTTTTGACTTGGCAGATGCCCAGGCTGCTGATTACCCCACGGTGAAGGGGGAGATCCTGGCCAGATTGGGGGTAAACGTGTTGGTCCGGGCTCAGCGGGTCCACCAGTGGGACTTTAAAACGGCTGAACCCGCCAGGCCGCAGTACTATGAGTTGCTGCATCGGTTGCAAAAGTGGCTGCAGCCTGATGTTCTAAGTCCGACTGCTATGCTGGACCGTCTACTGGCCGACATGTTCTGGAGGGCCCTGCCTTATCCCCTCCAACACTGGGTCGGCCAGGCGTCTCCCGTAAGTGCCCTGGAGATGGTCGACCTGGTGGAGCGTTACGAGGCCACCAGAAACCTGCAGGGGAATCTTGCTGGGAAGGGGTCAGTCAAACCCCGGAGGCCTCCGCCCCAGTTCCGACGTCCGGCGACAGAGAGGCCTGCACGGAATATACCCCTGCGGATCCGCCTCCCGTGGTATGCTGGAGGTGTCAGGAGCCAGGCCACATCAGGGCCGACTGTCCGCATCGGGATGAGCCGATGGATGTGAACTATGGCTATCGCCACTCCCTGTATGCACGGAAGCTGTGTGCAACTGGCACCCGTGAGGGGCAGGACAATAACCACCTGTGTCAGGTAGAGGTGGGAGATTCTCTGGCGGTGGCCCTGCTGGACTCCGGGAGTCTAGTCTCCTGGTAAGGGCTGCCCTGGTACGGCCTGTGGAGTATACCGGCCGTAAAATCGGGGTCCTGTGCATCCACGGAGACCTAAAAGACTACCCCACTGCACTAGTGACTTTGTCCACAGCGGCTGGTAAGTGGACCCACGAGGTGGCTGTTGCTACCAAACTCCCGCATGAATTGATACTTGGGAGGGACTTCCCAGGTTTCCCGGCACTGTGGCCGGCGATAAAACTGTCTGATGGACCCGAGACAGGGGTAACCCTAGGAGAGTGGCCTGATACCACTGGAAGGCCAGAACCCTGGGAGCCTGAGTCTGAAGGGCCAGCGGTAGGGGTGACCACTGCTCCAGCGGTAGAGGGGGAGACAACCCCACTGAGTGTAATGGTGGGAGACACGGAGGACTTGCCACCGGGACCTGAGTTGGCAGACCTCAATGTCTCCGGGGAAAATTTTGGGACCGCACAACACCGGGACCAAACCCTAACCAGGGCCTGGGAAAGTGTCATAATAATTGATGGTAAACCCCAGAAACCTGGGGCTGAATTAATGTTTCCGCGATTCATTGTTCTTCAGGATATGTTGTATCGAGTGAACCAAATCCGAGGTGAACCTGTTGAACAGTTGGTGGTGCCCACAGCGTATCGCAAGCTGGTCATGGAGCTTGCCCACCAACATGTTCTTGGGGGACACCTAGGGTGGCAGAAAACGCAGGACCGCATACTACAGCGATTTTACTGGCCCGGTTTGTTTAAGGAAGTAGAAGAGTATTGTAAGTCCTGTCCCACCTGTCAGATAAATAGCCCCCAGCCACATTTCCGTAGTCCTCTGGTACCTCTTCCAATTATTGAGGTCCCGTTTGAGCGAATCGCTATGGATCTAATTGGGCCTGTACCAAAGTCTGCCAGGGGCCACCAACACATTCTGGTAGTTCTCGACTATGCCACTCGATATCCGGAGGCGGTGCCTCTGCGACATACCTCAGCTAAACTCATTGCCAAAGAGTTAATGGAAATGTTTTCCCGTGTGGGCCTGCCAAAAGAGGTTCTGACAGACCAAGGGACCCCTTTTATGTCCAAAGTTATGAGGGAATTGTGTAAATTGTTGCGTATAAAGCAGTTACGGACGTCCGTTTACCATCCACAAACAGACGGTCTTGTCGAGAGGTTTAATCAAACTTTAAAAAACATGTTAAAAAGGGTGGTGTCTAGAGATGGGAAGGACTGGGATCTGCTTCTGCCCTATCTCATGTTCGCAGTGCGAGAGGTGCCCCAGGCCTCTACTGGGTTCTCGCCCTTCGAACTGCTTTATGGCAGACACCCTCGGGGCCTGTTGGATATCGCCAAGGAAGCGTGGGAACAACAGCCTGTCCCCCACAAAAGTGTCATTGAGTATGTCACCCAGATGCAGGAACGGATGGAAAGGGTGTTGCCGCTGGTCCGGGAGCATATGGAGGCAGCGCAACAAGCCCAGAGTAGGGTGTACAATCGTCAGGCTCGGGTACGGAGCTTCAACCCGGGAGATCGGGTTTTGGTTCTGGTGCCCACCCTTGACAGCAAGTTCCTAGCCAGGTGGCAGGGCCCCTATGAGGTTATTGAGAAGGTAGGGGAAGTCAATTACAAAGTACACCAGCCGGGCGGCGCAAGCCGGAGCAGGTGTACCACGTGAATTTACTGAAGCCGTGGAAAGACAGGGACACGGCCGACGACAACAGCCCCCGGCCAGGGCTTCTAGGTGACAAGGGTCCAGCCCCACAGTTCGAGGCCTGCGAGCGGTAACCACGGTAAAATCGCAGACAGCCTGTCTTCCAAACAAGTTCAGAATGTCAGGGAGTTCGTCAGTCGGAACACGGATGTGTTCTCGGACCTCCCTGGCCGCACGTCTCTCATCCAACATGACATCGTCACTGAGCCTCAGGCCAAGATCCGGTTAAAACCCTACCGGGTACCCGAGGCTCGGCGACGGGCCATCGCAGAGGAAGTGCAGTTAATGTTGAAGCTTGATGTCATTGAGGAGTCGAAAAGTGAGTGGGCCAGTCCCATAGTTCTAATACCCAAGCCGGATGGGACGTTGCGGTTCTGCAACGATTTTCGCAAATTAAATGAAGTGTCCAAGTTCGATGCGTATCCCATGCCCCGGGTAGACGAGCTTGTTGAGAATTTAGGGCAAGCCCGTTATTTTTCTGTGCTAGACCTCACTAAAGGATACTGGCAGGTACCCTTAACGGAGGCGGCCAAGGAAAAACGCTTTGTTACTCCGCAGGGCCTGTATCATTACAAGGTGTTACCCTTTGGCCTGCATGGCGCCCCGCCACCTTCCAAAGGTTAATGGATATTGTACTGCGACCTCATCGTCGGTACGCTTCGGCCTACTTAGATGATGTAATCATCCACAGCACCGACTGGGAAAGCCATTTGCCCAAAGTGCAGGCGGTTGTGGATGCCCTGAGGAAAGCTGGACTAACCGCCAATCCAAAGAAGTGTGCGATTGGGTTGGAAGAGACCAAATACCTGGGATATGTTATTGGGCGGGGAGTCATCAAGCCGCAGGTAACTAAAGTAGAAGCCATACGTAACTGGCCCCGACCGGTCACTACCAGGCAGGTAAAATCGTTCCTGGGGATTGTAGGGTACTACATGAGGTTTGTGCCCCACTTTGCCACGATAGCAGCACCATTGACAGACCTATTGAAGGGACGAAAGTCCGGAAAGGTTCACTGGAGTGAGAAGGCAGAAGAGGCTTTCTCTGCATTGAAGTCGGCCCTGTGTGGGTCCCCGGTTTTGGTGACACCCGACTTCAACAGGGAATTCATAGTACAGACGGATGCCTCAGAGGTAGGCCTCGGTGCTGTACTGTCTCAGGAGGTCAACGGGGAAGAACATCCCGTTGTCTTCCTGAGCCGTAAGCTCAGTCCCGCCGAGACCAGGTATAGCATAGTGGAGAGGGAGTGCCTGGCTATCAAGTGGGCACTCGAATCTCTCCGCTACTACCTGTTAGGGAGGAGGTTCCGTCTGGTGACCGACCATTCCCCTCTCAAGTGGATGAGCCAGGCAAAGGAGAGGAATGCTCGGGTCACCAGGTGGTTCCTATCCCTGCAGAACTTCAAGTTCTCCGTGGAACACAGGGCAGGGTAACGCAGATGCCCTGTCCCGCGTCCACTGCCTCACATGTGTTCACCCCTCAGGGTTGAACAAAGGGGGGTATGTGGTAAGGTGCAAGGTACTGTGGTCGACGGGAGGTACGTGTCACCGAGGTTCCTGGCCTCGGTGAGGTAAGAGCCGGATTTTTGGTGTGTCAGCAGCAGCTAGTGCTGCTTGACACCTTGCTATTTAGTTTGGCTGCAAAGCCAATCCGGGCCGGCTCTTACTGGGAGTAGGCAAAGAGTTGGGTGGGTGCCTACTCCCCACGGTCCAGGCCGGGTTTTCCAGGGCCTTTATAACACAGCCAGCAGCTGGGTGTGGAGGGTGTGATTGTCCTGGAGCTGCTGTTAGACTGTTTCACTTGTGTTTGGAAGTTCTCTGGGCTGGAAGCAAGAGCCCAGCAAGGAGGAGTGCAGACGACCTGGAAGCCTGACGGCGACTGTCTTACGGCTGGACTGACAGCCAGGTGTGAACCTGCATCTAAAAACCTCCCAGGTGACTGGAGCCTGTTTTGGACTGTCTTGTTTTTCCGCTTGATTTCTTATGTGTGTGAATTAACACCAAGAGACTGTTTTATTTTGTGCAAGTGTGAATAAAACACTGTTTATTGCACTATCTGGACTCCCTGTTTTGCCTCTATACTGCACCCGCACTGCTATCTACCAGAGCGACTCCCCACAATACTTACAAACATCTGAATCCCAAACCATGGGGCATTTTGAGTCCTGTCTCCTAAATTTGTCCAGAAATGCTCCACGTATTACAAATTAGCATACGACCAGCCCCATCGGAGCTCCTTTTGGCAAGAGAGTCTCGCAGATATTGAATGTGTTGGCAAGTATGCATTTTGCCCTTGTCATTCAGTTGCTACCTGAGCCCTGTTTCTATATGTCCTAAGACCAGGGTTGGACTGGCCCACCAGGGTACCAGAGGATCCTTCTATGTGCCCCAAAGACCCAAGAGAAAAAAAACATTTGGAGCTACCGGTTACAGCAGTGGTGGTTCGTGGCCACCGCCGTTTTGTGAAACCAACCGGGCAGGCTGGACCTCCCTCTGCTCTCTCTCGGCAAGATATGGTCAATGAGTCTGTTCTACCTCCTCCTGATGCCTGTGGCCTGCTCAGCTTCTCCTTGCATTCGTAGGGCACACGTGTGCTTTCGCTTTTGTTCTTAAAGGGATAGCATGCTTGCATCCTAGAGTTTAGCAGCCAATGGCTGTAGATATTTTAGGTAGCTTCTGCAGTGGGAAGGTGCCTAATTAATAAGGCTCTTCGTTTTGCTAGTTCCCTGCAAAACAGTGCTGTTTGTTGTCTTCCGGTGTACCAAACTTTTCCCATTTCATGCCTATGATTTACCATATAGACTATCGCTGCCTGACCTGACCAATGCCTGATTTCTGTACTGACCCTCTGCTGCTTGCCATGAACCCAGACCTGTTTCATGTATTCACATGTACCCAACCAGCCTGCTCTCTCTGTGCCTCACACCGGTGTCTCTGACCCTTGTGGTTAATCTGTCAATCACACTGGGACTACTCCAAGAGGTAGCAATCTGGAGCCTCCCCTGCAGCAAAGTCCAGATCCCTATATAGGGTTTAAAGGGTGAAAAAGAAGACACCACCAAGATAATGCCAGTGGGTTTGGTTGGTTGACATGGTGGTTCCGCAGCCACAGCCATAACAATTTGTTCAGCCCATGGCATCTGCTGGCTCACTTAGTATGGGCCTTCCTGAATTGTATAAAGAGCTGACCACTCAACGTGGCCAGCAGGAGCAATTACTGCAATATCTGCATACCATATCTGCCCTTCTGGACACCAGGTTAGCTATTGCTCCTGTACCGCAACCATAAGATGTAGTGTCTGCACCATAACCTTTGCTATAACACTGCCTTTAAAGACAAACACTTACCACTAGGGTCTCTTTCTTTGATTCAAAACCTAGTAGACATTATTGGTAATATAGGGATTGGGCCCCAAAAATAATTTCCTTTTGTGGACCTAAGAAACCCCAGTCTGACACTTAGGGTACTTTTACACTTGCGGCATGGCTATCCGGCAGGCTGTTCCGGCGGGTGAACAGCTTGCTGGATCCGCCATGCTGCAAGTACCCGTGTGCTGTCAAGCTGCCGCTCTATCCCCATTGACTAAATGGGGCCAATCTACGGCGCAGCGCATCTGTGCACGGCAGTGATCGCCGGACTAAAAAGTCGGACCTGCAGTACTTTTAGTCCGGCGATCTCTGCTGCGCTGTAGCTCCGTCCCCCACCCCATTATAGTCAATAGGGATGGAGTGGCAGCACAGCAGCACACGGGTACTTGCGGCATGGCAGATCTGGCGAGCTGTTCACCCTCTGGAACAGCCTGCCTGATAGTCATGCCGCAAGTGTGAAAGTACCCTAAGTCATAGGCATGTTCTACCCCCACAGGAGCCCAAAACTGGGGAACCCCTCCTCCAAGCCCCTCCCCTGAGTAGAGTATATATAAATATGTACAGAGCCTAATACTCTGCAGTGTAACATATGATTACATTTGGGCTTAGGGCCACACACATGCAAGTATTAGAATCCCTAACGCATGACACAGAGTCTCTTGTTTACTTACAAGCTATATTATATTGTATCTGCCGGCAATCTGCTTTCATTTAGCGTTTAATTCTGGAGCATTATAAAGCTATTTGGTGCAGCCATTTCCTTTTTAGCATCCACGTCTGATAAAATTAAAAATCTATTTTTAGCGTTTTACAATCTGTCCAATTACAGGTGTTATTTGCAGCCATGAAATTGATTCATTGTGTTTATGAAATCATATTTTTAAAAATAAATGGGAAAGAAAAAGTAAAAACTCATCTATTTTTATTGCATTGCTGAATATTTTACCCTTTTAAAAGCTTAAACAACAATCTAGTCTTTTTACAGCTTGCTGAAAACATATGTTGTGGAAAGGCCACATAGGCATAGTTTATTTTAATCATGTTCTAGCGATTGCATGCAAATTCACATGCAGTATATGGTCCAGAGGTAGCAGTGCTGAGTGTGTTACATGACAGTAGACATGCGGGTGGTCCCCTCTGGTCAACAGCAAAAAGCTTGGTGCAAACGCCCCTTCATTTAGTCTCCTCAAGGATGCAGCAGTTGGCAACCAGCCTCACCAGTTGGGATGGGGGTTAAATCCTGGCATTGTCTATAATGGTAAAACCTCCTTAGCGGTAATCCTGAGTGTGGCTCGGGGTTAACTTACACTGCAATCAGCGGTAACCCCGAGTGTCACTACATGTAAGGGTACTTTTACACTTGCGGCAGGACGGATCCGTCCTGCCACAAGTGCCCGTGCACTGCCGTGCTGCCGCTCCGTCCCCATTGACTATACTGGGGCGGGGGGCGGAGCTACGGTGCAGCACGTCTGTGCACAGCCGGAGATCGCCGTAGCTCCGCCCCCCGCACCATTATAGTCAATGGGGACGGAGCGGCAGCACGGCAGTGCACGGGCACTTGTGGCAGGATGGATCCGTCCTGCCGCAAGTGTAAAAGTACCCCAGATGCATCAATTGACAGTAAGTTGATCAAAAAAGTATCATACAGAGATCAGATGTAATCTGTGGGGAAGCCTGGCAGCAAGTGTTACATTTTTTTGCACTGCCACTGCTGGGAAAATCAAGCATTACACCATTTCCATTCAAATCAATGGGTTGTCTGATTAATGCAGGCCAAGGTAGGTCCTCCAGAGGGAGTAACTGCTGGCGAAAAGTTAAGGGTCCTGAACAGAGAACTTATGGTGTATATGAAGATGGGTTTACTAAGGTCAACAACCCCTTTAAATGGCAGGCTCTGCTCTTCGTATCCACAACGGGGACAAATGCATAGACAGTGAGACAGAAGTCTCTTTTATACTGGACCTTACCTGTTCTTTGTTTTGTTGCACACAATAAATGTTGAGTCTTCACATTCAGGCCCAAAAAACAAATCAATCACCATTTGGGTGAGCGCTAACTAAACATATACGATATCCTGACTATACAAATGTCTTATTATCGACCACTCAAACTAAGTTCCAGTAACCTCAGAACAGGAGCAAATGTGCACTTTGAGGCTAGCAGTCTCAGTAACAGTCTCTCCAGACAGGCTCTGTCTCCTCAGATGTCTCTCTCTCTCAACTGCACACTTTGCACCTGAATAGCCCAATAATGAGCCGGGCTGTGTTAGCAAGAAAACTTGGTACTGGTCAGGAAGGGAATGATATGCCCCACTACCAACCTGCCCATTAGAGATGAAGTATTAAAAAATTAGAATCCGCTACTTTGGCGAATTTTACAAAAAAATTTGCTCTATGACGAATGACTTTGTCACGAAGCTTATTTCTTTATAAGTAGTGGGTGCAATGACAGGGAAAGGCGATTTTAGGACCCCCCACCCCCGGTCATTGTACCCCTCAGATGCTGTGTTCACAGCTGATCACGGCATTTCATAGTAATAACGGTAATAATCATACTTACCTCATCCATTCGCTTGCGAGGTGACATCATGCGTCACCGCTCACTGGATTTCATGTGAAATCTTCAATGGGGAGGGAAGGGGGGGGGGGCGGCCCGTCGCAAGCAAATTGATCAGGTAAGTATGTTTTTTGGTTTTTTTTTACACTATTTCAGGTTACATCGATTCGCTACCATGAAGCATGAGGAAATTTGGCTTCATGACAAATCGAATTTATCCTGGAATTTGGATCGAATTCCATTAAAATCCAGGCCCGAAGACAGATATTACCAAAGCCCTTAGCAAATGACTCTTTCTAGGAATACTCAGCTTTCCTGGATTCCCTATATCTCATTCAGCTTTCCCCAGAAGAGATATATACTTCGGGGAGCCTAGTACATATATGAGAGGAATCCCATCCCCGATCACTTTTCCTGTTCCGGTCCCACAATCACTACTGTTTCAAGATGTCTTCTCATTAATCCAGGTCATGGTGTATCTGTCAACCTTAAGAGGCAGAGCTTGAGGGGGAGGGGCAAAGCAGTGGGCTGGGCAACAATGAAGCAGGAGGTGTGTCTCAGACTACCTCAGACTCCCTGTAGACACTGCACACAAGATGTAGTCGACGAGCAAGATCTGAGGAAAATAAATGATTGCGGTCCCATTGCTTTAACAGTTAAAATGTCAGTCAAAGGAAAATGGGACGAAAAGTACATATTTTTTTTTTCTTGTACACCAACCTAATATTATTTGATTTGCATATTTTAAAATATTATAGTAGTGAATTTGGGAATGATTATGCTATACATGAAGCAACAACAAAAAATACATGGCGCAGACATTACAGTAGGGTTTCTGATAGACTGGAAAAAATTAAGCAGGATTCCAATCATCTAGAACCCACTGAGCGAATCAATTCTGAAATTCAGTAGATTTAAAATTCTGCATGATTCAATTTGGGAGGAACGAGAATAGGAGAGAATTTTCAAGGCGGTCAATTTCAGTAGAATTTACTTGCGCTTCAAATCAGAGAAGAATCGTATGTTAGGAAACTCGCTCATCTCTAGTCCAGAACTTTTCTTTTATTGGTTACATATCAGACCAGTATTATTTGCACAATATTTTAGAGTAATGCTTTGGACTGTGGAACATCAGATCATTCCTGGCTTCTACTCAGGGGCGTAGCTAACGGCTCATGGGCCCTGGTGCAAGAGTTCAGCTTGGGCCCCCCTTCCCTCAGTGCTTTGTGTGTCTTCTTATGCGGCACATGGGTCTTTGGGCCCCTCAGGCTCCTGGTCCCGGTAGCGACTGCTACCTCTGCACCCCTATAGCTACGCCCATGCTTCTACTCCAGTATTGATTACTGGAGGTTCAGTGTAGGACTTAGGAGTCAGTTTTCACTCTATTTGTTTGTGTTTTTTAATACTTTGCAGTTTCAGGCAACATTGTAAATGTCGATGATAGGAAATTCCATTTTTCTGGCAATCCCCTGTGAATCACTTCCTTGCACTTTACTTTGAGCATTGATTTAAGACTCTCAAACCTGGGAAAAGCTGACAGATTCTGAGCTATTATGGATTGTTTCACTCACGTGGACCCATAAGTCTTCTTCCCTGGAACGTTCAGATGGCTCATTATTTTCTCATTATCCATGATGCCGCTGAACTGATAGCACAAGAGCTTGAAGCAAGAATGCTAACCCTGGGCATACTGTTCCTGACCATTTCTGTTTTTACAGAGTCTTTGTATTATTTTTAGGGTTTTAGGTGATGAATGTTGGAAACAAAACTTGTTCTAAAAGTGCAATTTGTTGTAGTAAGAATCCAGGCTTGTTAAAAAGTCTCCCAGTGAGCCCTTTGCAATAGAAGGCACTAACGAGACCATTCTCTGGAAGATATCTCGTTGCATATTATTTTCCCAGGCCAAGTCTCCATACACATCTGGTCTCCTTAAAGGGGTTGTCCAATATTTACTTTATTTTAAATTACACCTCCACACCGCCGGATTTGGGACGGGAACTATATCGGCGCATACAACCCCCAGTTCAAACTTTCTGTACGAGCAGGTTCACATGTACTGGCCTCAGTAGTGGCGTGAAGCCTAGTGTCATGTGACCAGCAGTGACACATCATTGAGGCCCGGTCATTGGCTGAAATGGTGTGTGTAACCCCTTCTGTGCAGAAGTTTACATGTCGGGACCGGAAGTGCTGGGAATACAGATCAGGACCCACATGGAACCGAGTGGAGGCGAGCAGATAAGTAGACTTGCCTTCACAGCAACAGCAGGATGCATGCTTTATATTTTTTGCGGGGGCAGAACGGAACAAAAACATCTCTTGCGGCCCCATTGAAATGAATGCGGTCGTGTGAATGTAGCCTAACACAGAGAATACTATCAATCACTGATAACACCTCCCCTGTGTACAACTATCAGTGACTGACAGTTATCTTAGGCCTCTTGCACACGAACGTGCCGTGTTTTGCAGTCCACAAATTGCGGATCCGCAAAACACAGATGCCACCCGTGTGCCTTCCGCAATTTGCGGAATGGAACAGACGGCCCAATATAGAAATGCCTACTCTTGTCCGCAAAACGGACAAGAATAGGACATGATCTATAATTTTTGCGGAGCCACGGAACGGACAACGGATGCGGACAGCATACATAGTGCTGTCCGCATCTTTTGCGGCCCCATTGAAGTAAATGGGTCCGCACCCGAGCCGCGAAAAATGCGTCTCGGATGTGGAAATAAACCACGGTCATGTGCAAGAGGCACACTGTCGTGTGCGCCCTGTTCCCGTATTGCGGACGGCATTTGCAGATCCGCAATACACGTGCACTGTTCCGTGGCCATTCCGCATTACAGATGCGGACCCATTTATTCCAATGGGTCCGCAAATCCGGAGGTGCGGAACGGAATGACGGAACGGAACACTACGAAAGCACTACGGAGTGCTTCCGCGGGGTTCCATTCCATACTTCCGTCCCGCAAAAAGATGGAACATGTCTTATCTTTTTGCGAACGAGCAGATCGCGGACCCATTTAAGTGAATGGGTCCGCGATCTGCTGCGGGTTCCCGTTCGTGTGAAAAACTTCTGATATTGATGACCTATATACTAAGGATACGTCATCAATATCTGGAGCTTGGTGAACCCCTTTAACAAAAAGAGTGTAGAAAGGAAAAAATGTAAAGAAGCCACTGTATGTTATATGTTCTTTTTACTGGGTGACTCTGAAATAGCGCAGCAGACTCATAAAGAGGTATCGGATGTACACCAGCATGACCTCTGTTGGTGAATGGGAGCCTATGGGTACATTTTGACGCCTGCGCATGCGGCACATGGCCACTGCAACGTGCAGCGTTAAACCACCTATATAAGCAGATACAGACCCAGCTGAGAGGACGATGGGCATTCTTGTCCTCACCTATACAGTTCCTGTTTATTACATAGGCTTCACATGTCGTCCCATGTCGGGGAGGGTTTGCCCCATTCGTGGAGCTGCGAGGTGTCCTGCGACGGTGTCCTTAGCCGCTGCGGTGCTTTCTCTCTTTATAAAGGACATTTCAACAGCTCTTTGAAGCCGGGCTCGGTTTCTCCAGTCAATGCTGGGCGTTTGGGAGGACAAATATTTGGCAGAACATTTCAAATCACTCAGGTCCTTTGTTTTTATCCCTTGCATAAAAAACATCATTTTCAACCTTGTCTGGCAGGGAGCTAATTGAGAACGTATCAGTTCACAGCACTTTTGTGAATGAACTATTACTGCTTCACCATAATGATGTGTGCTCTATTCTGCGGAGACGCTCCTCCGAGTGCTGCAGACAATAGCCGGTGGGAGACTTTAATTAACCCACAGAAAGCGACCCTAGCGTCGGACGGCCTATATTCCTCTCCAACTCATAATGGAAAATTCTGCAACAATACGACTTTTCTTTCTGTTCGCAAACTTAAATGGAACAGAAAAGAATAAATGGCATAATAGGTTTACAAGAAGCCTGAATACGCGAGGATTTCTTTTTTTTTTTTTGCATTAGGGGTTATAGTCCTTTTACATAAAGCTACTTTCACACTATCGTTAATATTTTCCGGTATTGAGATCCGTCATAGGGTCTCAATACTGGAAAAAAACGCTTCCGTTTTCTCCCCATTCATTGTAAGTGGGGATAAAACATAACTGAACAGAACGTGGTGTGCCAGAATGTATTCCGTTCTGTTCTCATACCGGAGAGCAAACATTAGCATGCTGCGGTTTGCTTTCCGTCCTGACATGCGAAGCAAAACGGATCCGTCATGACCCACAATGCAAGTCAATGGGGACAGATCCGTTTTCTCTGACACAACAGAAAACGGATCCGTCCCCCATTGACTTGCAATGGAGTTCATGACGGATCCGTCTTGGCAATGTTACAGATACCGGATACGTTCATAACGGATGCAGACGGTTGTAATATCAGAAACGGAAGCGTTCTTGCTGAACCCTGCCGGATCCAGAAAAAACACTAGTGGGAAAGTAGCCTAAGAGAGTTCAATAACCACTTGAAATAATAATAATCTCTATATAGCGCCAACATATTCTGCAATGCTTTACAATCAGAAATGGGAACGTTCTTCAAGGGGTTGTATGAGTTTAGAAACAAGGTTTGCATTTCCTTTATAAAACAGCGCCTCCGTCATGTATGGGTTGTGTTTGGTATTACAGCAAATTCCTTTCCAGATCTGCTGCAGAACTTTCTATGACTGCCCCGTCCATGGGCTTGTGTCTACTGCAACCACATTCAGATGAATGCAAGTCTTTTTCAGGAGCAGAAATGTTTGCACACAGGCATAATTTCCGGCGGCTACTTCCGGTAGCAGTAATCGCTCAGTACAGGCAGCGCAGGCAGGGAAAGGGTCTCCCTAACAGCGATGGGAACGCAGGTTAGCGAGTGTAGTATTATAATTAATACAAAGGGGGAACGTAGAATTAATATTTACACATAAGAATCGTGTGCCCAGCAGGAGAGAAGGGCAGGCGGAAGCCCGCAGCTCCCGATGGCCCTTCTGAGAGAGCGCTGCTAAGGGACATTTCAGCCCCAGTTTTCTACAGAAAATAAACGTTTTGGCTAAATAAAGTATATTACAAAAATGTTCCCTATCACTTGTCCTGCACATTACCAAAAAAATTAAAATAATGAAACGGCAGTTACGCTTTAATACCCTATGATATCATTGGTTGCTTGTGTATGTTTCATAGTGTGTATATATGTACTGTAAATATATATATTTATATTGAGAAGTATTTATATCCTTTGAACTTCTCCACATTTTTTCCCTTTACAGCTCCAAAAGTGAATGTATTGTATTGGGATTTTATGTGATGGACCATGATGTGTGAGGTGAAAAGAAAATGATACATGGTTTTCAAAATTTTTAATAGATAAAAATCAGGAAAGTGTGGGGTGCATTTGTTTTCAGCCCCCCTGAGTCAATACTTTGTTGACCACCTTTCGCTGCAATTACAGTTGCAAGTCTTCTGAGGTATGTCTCCACCCGCTTTGCACATCTAGAGGCTGACATTTTTGTCCATTCTTCTGTGAACAGCAATTTTCATGTCTTGCCACAGATTCTCAATGGGATTTAGGTCTGGACTGTGACTGGGCCATGCTAATATGCTTTGATCTAGGCCAGTCCATTGTAGCTCTGGCTGGATGTTTAGGGTTATTGTCCTGCTGGATGGTGAACCTCCACCCCAGTCTCAAGTCTTTTGCAGCCTCTACTAGGTTTTCCTCCAGGATTGCCCTGTATTTAGCTCCATCCATCTTCCCATCAACTCTGACCAGCTTCCCTGTCCTTCCTGAAGAAAAGCATCCCTGCAGCATGATGCTGCCACGACCACATTACACAGTGGTGATGCAGTGTTAGTTTTCCAGCACACATAGCGTTTTGCATTTAGGCCAAAAAGTTTGGCTTTGGTTTCATCTGACCACAGCACCTTCTTCCATATGCTTGCTGTGTCCCCTACCTGGCTTGTGGCAACCTGTAAATGAGACTTCTTATGGCTCGCTTTTAAAAGTGGCTTTCTTCGTGCGGCTGTCCACATATTTTGCGGCCCCGGTGAAATAAATGGGTCCGCACCCGTTCCACAAAATTGTGGAACGGACGCGGAGCCTGAACTATGGACGTATGAATGGACCCTTATGCAGAAATTTTGAAAATTATGATGGGTTCAAAAACTTTTAAGCACCACTGTATGTGTGTCACAACTTGTATATGGATGTGTATGTATGTACTATATATACTGTATGTGCACCACAGGTTGCATATGAGGAATAGTGTTACATAAAAAAGGTACAAAAGTTTAAAATAAAAATAGTAATTTTTTTAAAGCCCCCCCCCCTCGTCAGTCCCTTCTCAACCAATCAGTAGTGACCATTCTCCTCCAGTGATTGGCTGAGACCGAGTGGATAGTCCGAGCCATTTCCTGTTTGTTGAGTCCGGCAGCAGGAAGTAGAGTGTAGCGGGGACCAAAGCCGTAGAGCGATGGCAGCGACAGGGGATTCATGAGGGGAATTATCCATATTTTTCATTTTAACCCGTTATTTTTTTTGCAAAATTATTCCACTAGAAAAAAATGGAAAATTGTAATATCAGGATTCAGCTTTTACTTTTAAAAGTTAGAATTTTGGAAATTCCTCTTTAAATTTCCATTTAAAATGAAGAGTTTTGTTTTCTTTAGGTTCAAGGAGCAATAAAATCTATCCGTCTGTAATATGGATTCAGCTCCTGCTATATTTGTAGGTCTGCACGTGGCTCGTCTTTATGAAATGATCTGTCATGTCATCTTTATGGCAGGATATTTGCTGAATTCACCTGTTTATCCCGCTCCGGCTCCTAAGTTTATTACTAGATAAATGGCTCCATGAACCTTATTTTATTACCCAGTGTGAACCGTTCCTGACGTGTGTAAAATATATAGATTTTTCACTCTGTGACAGGGAAATAAAAAGCATTTTACAATGAAATATGGCATTTGTGATGTGCGCGGGGATGGCACGTCACCTAATTGTGTTGTGCCTTAATGGCTCTAGCTGCTACATGTAAAGGTGGTACTTTAAATTAGTAAGGATATCACAGCACACAATAAGCAGTACAAGCTGAGCATTGATTTAGGCTGGCTGTAAAAAACAAACAAAAAAAAATGCATTCATTATATTATTATGCTGCAGTCCCAGCAGCAATCATATTCATTGTCACTCTATTGACTCCTATGTAGAGATGAGCGAACATTTAAAAAAAGTCCGTTGTTCGGGGTTCGGGTGGTGGTTAATTGCGCATCCCGTTATGGATTCCACAATAGCGCATATGGAATCCATAAGGGGCGGCTGCCACCAACCCGAACTGTAGAACAGCTGAAGGACCTGGCGTGACGTCACTGTCATGTGATCAGTGCAGGGGGCGTGGCTCAGCACGGGATCAAATCCAGCCCCCTGCACTGATCACATGACAGTGACGTCACGCCAGGTCCTTCAGCTGTTCTACAGTTCGGGTTGGTGGCAGCCGCCCCTTATGGATTCCATATGCGCTATTGTGGAATCCATAACGGGATGCGCAATTAACCACCACCCGAACCCCGAACAACGGACTTTTTTTAAATGTTCGCTCATCTCTACTCCTATGGTTTGTAGTGCCACGTTACGATCTGTTTTTGTCCAACATCGAACCTACCTTATATCAGTGTGTCCCTAGTGTGATAATAAATTAGCATTCTATAGTCTATCTATAATTTGTGTTTAACCCCTCAATCACCAGGCCAATTTAACATTTTAAGAGGTTATCCATGGATTATTTTCACACTGAAAGTCCTGACAGGCTGTTAATTGGTATATACAGTGTTTCTTGCATAAAAAAAAATAGTTTTCAGCATGTTTTGCTGCTTCCATGTTTCTACCTTCGTGCTACTGCTAAAAGTCAGTGTACTTCCCCCTCTGGCAGCTGAACTATAGTCTGTTTTTAGTTTCCCAGCAAAAGGAGTTTTCTCAGTTTACAGCTATTGCAGAGGCTCCACCACTCTCATGACAATCGGGACAGAAAGCTATTTCTGGTGACTTTCATCGGCCTCGTGGTTTTCAAATGAATTGTTAATGGGCGCACAGTTGTCTACAGGTAAAACTGCTATGTGGTCGCTATGCAGGTGCATTCACAGATCCCATAGGCTCCAATAGCAAAAGTTAATATAGGCCCCATCCAGTTTCCCAGTATGCGTGCATCAAACACTTCCAGGTAATGCAGAAAGCGAAGTGCAATGCCCCAGATCTCTGATTAATTTACTATAAAAAAAAATTAATGAAAAAAAAAAACTTCTATTTTGGGAAAACAATGGTGCTGGTGCTTCCTAACTATAGCACTCTTTTTGAACACTATATTTCTCAGTGTATTTACACCAGACAACTGGCATAAATCTGCTTCCCCTCCACACAGTATATTATAAAACTGGCCACTTGCAGGCACCACTAGGGGGAGCTCAGTGCACAGGAATTGATGCAGCTGATTTCAATGGAAGTTGTAAATAATCTCTTTGAACTGAGATCCCCCTACTGGAGAAGCAGTTTAGCGCTGGGCAAACCCATTACCTTCCCCCCCCCCCCATAGTAGTCACATTCAATGGTAGGTACTCTACTGCCTACATGTGGGAAATCACCCTTCTAGTTATGATAATCCACTATTGTTTAAAGGTTCACCTGATGGGGCCCTGCTTCTGAGATCCAACCCAATTAGATGCTGATCAACTGAGACATCCATGCATAAATACCGTACACTGAACCATCCCACACATAAAAATGTTACTAGAATAAATTTTACTAACTAATGTTATATGGTTTCCCTCTATCAGTGAATCATGAACAAAAAGGCCCTATAGGGAGTTTGATGGAACAGACCATTGTATGACATCAGGGACATATGGAGGTACAGTAAGGACCTGTACACAATTAGGGGTGTTTTATTATGTCTCCATGCAAAACACAGCTCCAACATGGCCATATGCATGAACATTTAACACTTTGAAAAAAAAAAAAAGTTTGCATACTGGCAGTGCTTCATTGTACAATCATAACTGTCTTTTTCAGCCTAATTATTACCTCTCTTCAGCTGCACAGCTAGATGCATTTCTCTCACAAGCAGGGGGTATCACATGGTATATCCACCCTTCCACCCTGTTCTTCACACACCGGCAACCTCCGGCCGCTACATTTTGGCTACAATTTAATGTAGAAGAGCGCTACGCTGTTTTTGTAATTTCCTTAGCAGTGGATGGGCATTATAGCACAGTATAAAATCTAGACAGAAGAAGTTATACATTTGCTGTTCTTCACTGGGGTGACTTTCAGCATTGAGTTGTATTAGCGGGTGTTTTTCTGCATGGATAACCTGACCTGTTTGGTCTCCTGTGTTGTACAACCTGAGAAAGCGCAAACCTTTCTATGTAACAGATTTAGTGTAAATGCGTCTCGGGGGGGATTTAGGCTTCAGTAACAAATCCATTGCCCCTGGTAAAGCTTTACCAGTGATCTATAGCGACCCTACAACTCTTTCTTCTTCTAATACTTCTTCCCATAGATCTTTCTTCGTTCTTCCACTGGTTCTTTGAAGTCTTTGAATATAATGATTTCCAAGCACCCATCCAGTCTATGCGGCTCCACGGTACATATAATCCCCCCATCATCTGTGAACATTCCTCTGACTTAACCTGTAGTTGACGCACATGTCCATACCGCAGTGTCGTATAGATCTGCTTGAAACGTATCACATCCTCTAATGAATCGTCTTTGCTCCAGGACCCAATAGAGACCCTTGAACTCATGTCAATTGAAAGCCGTCCTGAATCTGTTACATCTGGGAATGATCATTCCACCTGAAGCAGAGCAAACGACATACAAATTCAGAACATTGCGCGGGGTAGGACATCAATGGGGCCTTTATTATGGTGTTGGGTTACACAATTTACATTGAAATTGCCGTAGGCCGCAGCAAACATAACGAGGTAATGGATTGTTGGAAGCTGCCATCCATGGAGTGCAAGTGGATTAAATTAGGTTATGGCTTAACTTTGGATGGTTCCATAAGAGTTTGCTTTTAGGTCATGCAAAAATTTCAGTTTCTGTATTATTCTGTACACAGAAGAACCGGTAGACATATGCCAGAGCATACAAGACATTGCTAAGGGGACATCCCATATAAGTATCTTATTTTATGACCTATGGAGGTCTCTAAACTATCTACTAGTAGCCAGAAGAAGCTAAGAAAGAGTGTCTCCCACTCTGGATGGTTTGGCCCAGCAACGTCCACAATGACTTGGGTTGTTGTGCTGAGACAGTCCCTTTAATCACTGCAGAAATTTCAGTAACTTTCCAATAGACCTTATATTTTCATTTCTTTACTATTATTTGAATCTCTGCTCTATGTCAGTAAATGTGAACATTCATCTTTACACGCAAAGCAGAGACGAATAAATCATTTAAAATTCTATTTGGGTTCGATTTGGGCAGAATTGGTTAACTAAATGAATTGTACCCAAATCAAAAGTATTCCAATTGGCCTGAAAATTTGTGCATGACACTGCGAAGTATCATAGGACTCATATTTTCCTCTCTAGTTTCTCACTTTTTGTATTTTTTCTCTCCCCTAAATTGTTCTCCCTCTCTTTTTTTCTCTCTCCCCAAAACTCAAATCTATCAAATGACCAACAATTCCGATCCAACTGGAACTTTTAAAACTCTTTTCTTCTTTCTCTTTCCCAAATTTAGTGCAACTCAAGTTTTTGCAAATTTCATCTCAAATTTGATTTGTTTACAATCGACTCCTTTATCTGTAATCCAGAGGTTTAAAAACTGTTCTGAACTAACAATACCTCTCACAGCTGAGAAGCGGATGCAATTGCATCCAGTCTAGATGGTTCTCTGTAAGTTAAAGGTTAGAAGAATATAGATACTTTCTTCCAAGGACATTGTCACCCCTGCCCATGGGTTGTATCTGGTATTGCTGCACAGCTCCACTGAAGTTAATGGGTGTGAGATGAGTTCCCACACACAACCTATGGAGAAGAGTGGTGCTGTATTTGGAATGGAAGAAAGCACCAAAATTTTGTAATCTTGGGCGACTATTCTAATAGAGAAACTGAATAAATCTATTCCTCCTCCTTGATAGTTTGTAGCAATGGATCAGCGAAGCTTAGCTCACAGAGGTTTGTTTAAACTTAATATAACTGTGAGAATGTAGTCAGTATATGTTCTATGTCAGCTGAACAGTCTGCACTTCAGTCTGATTTGTTTTACCTACATTATTACATTGTAGCAAGCTATCAGAATAGGAGAAGATTTGTCCTACTGGATACAAGTGTAGCAAATCATGGAAATGGTGAGAACAGAAACCCAAAGTATATTCGGATGTTGCAGAACCTCTTAAATTATATTATGATAAACAATAAAGAAATGTGTCAGGTTTTCTAGACTACCAATGCCTTGGTGCTGCACTACATATAGAACGTTCTAAATATGTGATCTGATTCCTAAAGCCGGTCATGAAGCATATGGCGGCATGAATCATTCAAATGGGATAAAATGCTTGGTGCAGCCGCTAGAACTCATTAATCCTTTGATGGGAGACATATGCACCCGGGTCTTTTGAGGTGCAGAAATTGTGACAGTCTCCTAGAAAGGAAATGCTATCAAAGGGAGACGAATGAAATATTTAACAACGCAGCTGATGTTTGAGGAGCCCCTTGAAGTTCTCTGCTGATTGTTAGCAGATTCTGGCCTGTCACTTCTCCTTTACCTGCAAATTTTAATTGAACAGATTTGTGAATGGAAGGATTTTATTTTAGAAAAAATTGTAATATGGAATGAATGGCAACATATTGTCTTTTTATGACTGACCAAATTTAGTATTTGTCTAGAGCAGTGGTCTCCAACCTGTGGCTCACCAACTGTAGCAAAACTACAGTACGACCCTCACAATAACAGGTAGGGTAGATTTGCTGGAGGGTGGAGATCTATAGATAGTGGCATACCTAAAAGATAGATGACACTACAGCAAAGGTCATAGTGGGCACCCATTATGGTACCAGGAAATGTCATCCAGTACAAGAGGCTCTGGTATTGGTTTCCTCCAATGACCCTATTCCATGAAGTTCAGACCCATTTACCACCAAGTTGCTAACATTCTAGTTCCTAGAAGGGGCTTAAGAACAACTAGGGTTGGTCATCTCTTTCCAAGGACCTCATGGTTGGTCTTTATAATTTATCTACCTTTTCTAGAGCATACTGCTAACTATACTTTCATCACCAAGTGTCACGAACCTTCCCGCGACAGGTGGCAGGAGATCTGTGAGACTGGCAACACGTGGTTTGATCTGACATGTTTTCCTTTTGGATCAAATGGCATCTGAGTTGTTTTTGGTGCTTGCCACACCTTCTATACCCAGGTGTGGCTATTGTGGTCATTTAACCTTCTTTATTTATTGTTGTTTCTCCCACTATGCTATGCGGTTTATAGCTTCTGTTGGACGTTTGGTTATCTTGTGTTTGGTTCTCAGCTGAGTTCCTGGTGCTACCAAAGTTTCATTGAACATAAGTGTTTCCGTTCCCTTTTGTATTTTATTTTTTTAGATATGTGTGTTGCCTTTCCCTGTTGTTTGTCATTAGGCCTGAGGGAAACTCCTGTTCGTCCTTCCCTTTGGAGGAACAGGTAGACTCAGTCCTGACATTAGTTCCAGGGTCCGATAGGGTGAGATAGTATTCTAGGTATACGGTGTATGAACTTGCCTACCTTTGGGGCCTGTTCATACTGGTAGTCTGTCAGGACTGGAGTTAGGGTCTTCTCTAGGAGGTGTCCATCTTCCCTCCCTAGTTTTCAGGCCTTATTCCGGTATCCCCTTTCCCTCCTATGCTCGGTGTGGTGTTTTTCTCCAACAAACGAGCGTGACACCAAGATGACATTGCAAAATGGATGGAGCCTGGGGAGCTCCGCCAGACCACCAAATGTTAAACCCTCTTGTAGCCGTGGCCACCAGAGAATTACTACTAACCCCACTTCTGCCCTGCACCATCAAAAATTATCCCCCCTTGTCTATGCCAGACTACCTCTTATACCCTAGACCACTTGGAAATAAAAGATTAAACCTTCCTCTACCCTAGACCACCAGGGAATACAATTCTAACACCTCTTCTTCCCAAGACCACTAGGAAATAAATGATCTCTACCCTACAGTACCTTTACATCTCCTACCCTAGATCGCTTGATATTTACCACTCTTTTTACCCACTAAATTGTTATTCCCTCTTCTATCCTAGAACATAAGGTAGTAAAACATTAATGTCTGCCCTACACTGCTGGGTATTTACCAACTGAAAAAATATACAGTACACTGGGGAGTAAACTATAGACCCTCCTAGACCACCAAGAAAGGTTTATACTAGTCCACCAGTGAATTAAGCATTAACCCCTTCACTATTCTAGACCACCAGGGACATATAAAGTGATTTAAAATATGTTTTTTATGTTTTTGCTTATATTTTGCTCTCTAAACTTTATCATATTTGATTCACAATGCATTTAAAAAAATACTAACACAAATATGTTCCCATATGGAGGCTTATTATACATCTATATGACGGTCTTTTAAGTTTGCACTATAATATACCACCCCTATCGTACATTAATGACTTTGTCTCGCACTTTGATGCATTGTTTATGATGACATTTATAAAGAAGATACATTTTTTTTTTCCTTCTCCTTTTACTTTTCTGGACGAGTTTGCTTTTTTGAGTGAGGGATTGTCTGTTGCAGCAATGGTGATCTAATCTTGTATTCAGTATGCAGCATTAATTACACATTGCTGGGCTTTATTCTAGGCTCAGTATGGGTTTGTATTCTTGACTTGATAAATTGGCTTAAAGTACAGGAAACCGAAGATTGTGGAATACATTTCACTGGGCTGGGTATTAAAATAATTACTTTCTGCTGTGCCTTATTATTGAGACCTTACCAGCGATTGTTCCCTCTGAAGAAAGAACGTTTGGTGTTTCTCAAGCTTTGAAGTCTCAGAATAACATTCGCATTTTGAGCGTCAGCTCTGCAGCACTAAATAGACGTGTAATCTCTAGAACTTGAATACTTCTCTATGAAATTAATACGGTACAAATTGGATCTCACTGTGTAATGAAGATCGTTTATAATGTCATCATTACTGTTATTACGTAAATACAGCACACACTAATAGAAATAAAGCTGCTACAAATTAAGAGTCCGAGCGAGAATGCCAAGACTGCTAGGAATTATTCTGCTTGAGAAGATTGTACAGGGAGATGGTCACATGGTGTATCTAATGCTTATGTTTAGAACATTACTTCTTATAGCATAGCTTATCTATGATATTCTATCTATCTATCTATCTATCTATCTATCTATCTCATATGTATCTATCTACATATCTATATCCTATCTATCTATCTATCTATCTATCTATCTATCTATCTATCTATTATCTATCTATCTACTATCTATCTATCTATTATCTATCTATCTATCTATCTATCTCATATGTATCTATCTACATATCTATATCCTATTTATCTATCTATCTATCTATCTATCTATTATCTATCTATCTACTATCTATCTATCTATTATCTATCTATCTATCTATCCATCTATCTCATATGTATCTATGTACATATCTGTCTATCTCCTATCTATCTATCTATCTATCTATCTATCTATCGATCTATCTATCTTATCTGATCATCTATCTCATATCTATGTACTGTAGCTATCTATATGTCTACCTATTTATTTGTATTATCAAATCTGTTTACCTCATATCTGTATACAGTTTCTATCTAACTCTTATCTATCTGTCATCTATCTGTTTATCTATCCATATTAGGGGTGTCACTAGGTCAAAACATTGGGGCTTAGACCCCAAACTTTGTGGTGACAGACTATTCAGCTGTTCTAGCACTCACCCTTATAAGCCACAGGCCAAAAGGCCTGAGACATATAAGCGAATAGAACAGCCAGGCAGTTACAATGAAATTACATCATAATATCTGTATTAGTTTTCAGAATTGCAAGTGTGTTTTCTGTCATTTAAAGACAGAGGCACAATTAAATGTCCTTCCCCTTCTACAACTGGTATTGACACTTTACTTTGGCAATAATGCAATTTTTGCAGTAAAATGTCTTTGAACTATTTGTTCAATAGCAGGGGTCTAACAGAAATATTTGAAGTAAAATGTCTTTGAACTACAAGGTCTGATGCAGTAAAACATCCATTAACCCAGTATAAAATAGCAATGTTTTCAGAAAATATCTTTAAACTAAGCATTCAATAGCACACAACCCATCAGATGTTTATACATCAGATTTAAACATCAGATTTAAAGAACACAGGAGATCTATTAAGACAAATATTGGAGCTACCAGATTGATTGACCACGGAAATAACAGTATCAAAAAAGGATTGAAGTTGTCCAGCCTCTAGTACATGGTGGTGATAGAGGTCGGATTTTACTCCAGAAAGAAGCAGCCTGGGTTATAAAAACTAGAGCCATCGGCTATTTGGGGTTAAATGATAAAAAATAAACCTAGCAGTGTTTTTATAATGCTTTTTTTTGTTTGTGTTGTCTGCTTGTCTGTGTTTAATTGTTTTAACGCATGTGACATTCATTCAATCAGTGACGAAGGTGTGGAAGTATTTACTACCCATGCCGACTCAGTCACTGATGGCTTGAGAAAGCGCAACAAGGCCGAAACGGCTTTTGCCTTTGTGCGTGCTGTGCCCACATGCTGCTGATTTTTAAATGTGAATAAAGCTGCAAAGAGTTTTTGGTGAGTGTCGCATCCTTTTTGTTCTTTTATCATACCAGTCATTTGTTATTTTATGCTGAGCACCGCCGTTATTCACATTCGATTAGTGCAGTACCAAATTAATCCCCACACTCACAGCAGTGCCGACCATACTTTCTACTTTTTGTTATATTTGGACTTTGTTCTATGAGTCAGAGCATGCCGAAATATGAGTGTGGAAATTACTATCTTCTTGTGAGGCAGTGATCAGCTTAGGTCGTGCGGGCACGTTTTTTGCACAGTGTAATGACACTAACAGTTGGCAAGCAATGAGCACCTCACTATCCAACCAGCCGACAAGGGTGGGAGCATCGTGATCATGTATACCACTACGTATGTGAAAGAAGCAGAAAGACAACTTAAAAATGAAGATGTAGATGCCCCTCTGAAAATGAATCCCACGCACACATATCAGAAACAACTAAGGTCCCTTCTGTGGAAATTTGTTGATAAGGGAGTTCTCTCCATAGCCCATGCAGAAGAAGCTGTTCCCACAATTTCCTGCTAAACCTGTGTGGTATTACATACCAAAAGTGCATAAGTCACTGACCCACTTGGGCGCCCAACTGTTATGGAAATTGGCTCGGTTACTGAGCCTTTATCCCAGTACATTGAATGGCTTTTACGCCCCTTATTCAAGGGGATCCCCTCATTTTTGAGGGACACCGGTGGCTTTTTGGATGCAATTAAAGAACTGGAATGGGAAGATAGTTATGCATTAGCATCCATCGATGGTAAAATTCTATATACCAGGATACCCCAGGATTTGGGGGTGCAGTGTATCCGCAGCGTCTTGGAGAGTTATTAAAAAAAAAAATGCACCGAATACATTTTATTTTGACACATAATGCATTCATGTTCAACAATAAGTGGTTCATACAACGATCAGGGACAGCGATGGTAAAGTGGCATGTACTTTTGGCATGTACTTTTGCTAACCTCTTGCTTTCAGTGTTTGAAGAGAAAAATATATTTATGGTTGATGATAACTCTTTTGTATGCTATATTAAGACATTTCTTAGATTTAGCGACGATGTCTTCATCGTATGGACAGGGACCTTAGTGCAGTTTGATGAATTCGTGGAGTACCTCAATACCAAAAACCAAATGAATATCCGATTCACTAGTAAAATTAATTTTCAGGAGTTGGATTTTCTGGATGTTAAAGTGGAAATTAGAGGCGGTTCCATTCACACTAACATATATAAAAAACCGACCTCAAATAAAATCGTCAGTACCGTATGGCCAATTTATGCGGCTTAAAAGAATCGTGTCAGATCAGGATGAGTTACTGTAAAATTAGTCTAAAATTTTAAAAAAATGTTTACTTCAACGTGTCTATCCGGATAAGGTAATTGACATGGCGTACAGAAATGTATCTAGCCCCCAAGAGCTTAATCCTAGGGTTAAAGTGAGTGAAGATAGGGCGGTGATCACATTTGATTACTCTCCTATGGCACCAGCCATAAAGAGGGCCATCCTCAAAAATTGGAATATCCTAGTGCAGGATAATGTTTTGAAAGAAAGAACGCAGTTCAACCCCATTGTTAGCTTTAGGAGGAGTAAAACAATCAAATATGTTATTGTGAGGAGTAATTACCAAGAACCAGAACTAAAATGGTTAGAGAAGTGCCCCCTGAAAGGAAATTTTGTGTGTGGTCATTGCTCCATGTGCAAATATATGTACAGAAAGAGATTCTTTAGGCTAGGAGGTACTGAGTGCGTGGTCAACCAATTCATCTCTTGCAAAACGCACTTTGTAGTTTATGCAATTTTTTGCCCCTGTGGGAGGTCTACATTGGTAAAACCATCAGATGTTTATATACATCAGATTTAAAGAACACAGGAGATCTATTAAGACAAAAATTGGAGCTACCAGATTAATTGACAAACGTACATGAAGCACATAGAGTAAATGACAGTGTTTTAAAATGTGCAGGGATTTAAGTTGTCCAGCCTCTAACACAGGGTGGTGATAGAGGTCGTATTTTACTCCAGAAGGAAGCAGCCTCGATTATAAAAACTAGAGCCATGGGCCCTCTAGGGTTAAATGATAAAAAAAAAAAACTACCAGTGTTTTTAAAATGCTATTTTTTGTTTGTGTTGTCTGCTTGTCTGTGTTTAATTGTTTTGACGCATGTGACATTCATTCAGTCAGTGATGAAGGTGTGGAAGTATTTACTACCCACGCCGACTCAGTCACTGATGGCTTAAGAAAGTGCAACAAGGGCAAAATGGCTGTTACCTTTGAGCTGTGCTGTGCCCACATGCCGCTGATTTTTAAATGTGAATAAAGCTGCAAAGAGTTTTTGGTGAGTGCCGCATCCTTTTTGTTCATTCATCATACCAGTCATTTGTTATTTTATGCTGAGCACCTCCGTTATTCATATTCCATTAGTGCAGTACCAAATGAATCCCCTCACTCACAGCAGTGCCGACCATACTTTCTACTTTTTATTCAGTAGCACAGTTATAACTGCAATTTTTGTAGTATAATTTCTTTGAGCTACACGGTCTGATGCATTAATGCGTCCGCTAACACAAATATAACAAAGCAATGTTTGCAGTAAAATGTCTTTGAACTAATGTTCAATGTCACAAGTATAACAATGCAATTTTTGTAGTAAAATATCTTTGAACTACATGATCTGCCTCAGTAATGTATCTGCTAGCACACATATAATAATGCAATGTTTGCAGAAAAAAATGTCTTTTTGAACTATGTGTTCAATAACATGGGTATGACAATGCAATTTTTGTGGTGAAATGTCTTTGAACTACATGGAATGCATCCGCTACCATGTATACAACAATGCAATGTTTGCTGTAAAATGTTTATGAACTATGCGTTCAGTTGCACCATTATACCTGTCATTTTTGTAGTAAAATGTCTGCATCTGCTACCACGGATATAACAATGCAATGTTGCTGTGAATTATCTTTGAACCATGCATTCAATGTCGCAGGTATAACAATGCACTATTTATAGTAACATTTTTTGAACTACACAGTCTGATGCAGTACTGTATCCACTTACGGAGAATTAACAATTTCATGTTTGTAGTAAAATGTCATTTTGAATTATCTGTTCAATGAAATGGGTATGACAATGCAATTTTTGTGGTGATATGTCTTTGAACTGCACAGTTTGTTGCAGTAATCTATATAGTAACATGGATATAATAATGCAATGTTTTCGGTAAAATGTCTTTGAACTTTGTGTTCCATAATGCAGGTATAATAATGGCATTATTGCAGTAAAATGCTTATGCTATAATGTAACGCTTTTAATAACATGGATTTAATGCGCTCAAATGGATTTTAGTAGAAAAAATATGCAGTTGCTCAGCATTTGCTGCAGAATTCTACTAGGGTTCTGTGGGAGCAATAAGCCTATGAACTGTAACATACATAGGCTCTTTTCATATACAGAAAAAAATCTGTTTCTTTTTCTGGCAGTTTGTATTTAATGCAGAACTAGCTGCCAGCAGAAACTGTATTAAACACATTGTGACCAGCCCCTTACTCCCTCAAAGCTTTTAATCGCGTCCTTATCACATTACATTGGTGGCTTGTGGCTTGAATTGCTTTTTGTTAGAATCTGACAGACATATCCTTACAGGTCTTCTCGTTCAGCATAAAGATTTCTCTGCCTACTGCCTCCCTGATTGGCCAATGAGACCCCCCACCCCCACTTCCCCCAGTGTCATGTGATCTTCCATCTTATTCCTCCCTTGTGGTTTTCCTCCCTAATATCTACTTCTAATTTAGAGTCAATTTGAAAACGATTCAAAATTGTAAAGATTTGATTATTAGACATGAAACGAATTTCAAGAAGTAAAAGTTCCTTTTTCTTGTTTAATTACCTAATATTCAATACCTATTACAATTTAGGAATAAGTATGTGTGATTGTATCTGTTGGTGGTAACATTATTTTGAATGTATTTATATCAGTAGCTGAGCTGATCGTTTATATTGTATTGAGAGTTTTTGGAATAAATGTGTGTGACTTACACAACTTTTTCTATGTTTGTAGGTCTGTTGCTGGAGTAGATACAGATCCAGGTCTGGTCCACATGGAGATACAAGATAAAGATGGAGGTGGGCCAATTTATTTTTAATGTCACGTAATGTGATGGCCTCTTCTCTTTCAAATGATGTCCTACAGTCTGCATATGTCAATCAATCTCATGCTGAATTGTGGTGGTCACAGACCATTTCACATAGGGATTGGAAGAGAACAGGACAGGAATGCTCTACTTATGAAGCCAGAGGCTGTTATAAAAGATGGCTCTAGTCCTGGTATCTTACATATAAAAGGAACCAGTCACTATGAAAATGCAGTGCAATCTGCAGGCAGCATGTTATAGAGCAGGAGGAACAGAGCTGATTGATATTGAGTTTTATAGGAAAAGATTCAGCATAACTTATAATTTACTAATGTAGGTCATCAATAGGTAGACAACCCTTTTAAAGGGAATGTCCATATCTCGTCATTTTTGGGTCTACCACTGTGTACTGATTAGTACTGTATATCTGCTAAGAAATCAGAGCTCCAAATCCCCTGCATAGTAATAGAACATACCACTCTGACTGACTGCAGCCACCACTAGAGGGAGCTCACTTCATACGTGTTATTATTGAGTTCAATGTATAACAGTATGCTTCCTCTAGTGGCGGCAGAAGGCAGCCCAGATGTTTTTTTTTTTTTTTTACGTAAGCCTATACAGAGGGTTTGGAGCTCTGCATCCAAAAAACATAGCTCCAACCGCTAAAAAAATATATTAAGAAATGAATCGGCACCGAATTTTGAGCCTATTTAGATTAGATATAAAACAAAATGGTCTTTCAGGGTGGACATTCACTTTAAAGAACTAATGACATCTTTATACAGAAGATAAGCACTATAATTTCCCTATACCTTGAGCTGCCAGAGATCTGTAACGTGGCTGCAAATTAGTAACGATTTTATGGCTACATCTGGATTACACCTGCAAGAACCAGATACATTTCGGTGATTCCGGTGTACTGAACTTACATCATCATAGGGTTCTTTTGCATGGTGTACATACCATGGAGGCAAATCATGCGATTGCTATGAGATCTGGTGGGAAGGATAAAGAGGGCCCAACGCTGAATTTCTTCTCCTGTTCCTAACATAGATTCATAGCATTTTTTTGCAAGCGCCACTTGCGGGAGCTCAGTGCATAGAGATTTTATAGATTCCATTGAGTGCAATGGTATCTGTATAAATTCCTATGCACTGAGCTCCCCCTAGTGGTGGCTCCTGACAGCCAGTTTTGTAATTTATCATGTGAAGGGAAGCAGAGGTTTTAGAGCTTGTATGGGGAGATTTATCAATGTATGAATCTCTGCTGTACGCCCCTGTTCTATGGTGATCTAAGAGTGTTTGGGGTTCAGAGTCTTGCAGCCATAATACGGATACTAAGATTTGGCTACATCCACCTGAATGAGGGTGTAGCAGAAGCTGAAAAATTAGATCTTGTAATTTACAGAAAGCTGTTTTATCCCATTCCATACACATATTTAGGTATTTATAGCATTCTCGAGGTTGTGTTCAGTCATGGCTCCAGTAGACGCTGCCTCCTGAGGTTTCGGGAGATACACCAAACTCGTAGCTTAATACACTTAACTCCCAGTGGTCGGCAGACGGCTCAGTACACCGCATCTCAAGTGGTCGGCTGCTGGCTCGGTACATCGCATCTCACCCTAACTGCAAAGAGAAGTTGTCAATATTTATAGTGTGGAAAACACCGTTCTTCACTCTGCTGACCTCTTCCAGATACTTAATGTTTCCACTATTGATTCTGCTCCGCAGGCTATCGATATGCGACATGCCAGATTCAAAACTGCACTAACAAAACGCTAGCATTTCACTTCAACGGGAACATTGATCACGGCTCTTTGACTGTACAAGATGATTACATCTTTCTTAAGGTACGTGGCATCACAGTAACATAGTGGCAACCACGCTTTGTTATAGGACGCATGTGTAGCCCGAAGAATATACCAGGCCAATATTTCAGTTTTAGCAATGGGACTATCCATCTGCAAATAAGTAATTCATTTCTGAGCCAATATCATTTTTCAAGGGACACCTTAGACCTTTCTTTTGTGTCATCAGATGACAAATATAATATTTAAAAAATATATATTTAAGGAAAAACTGAAAATTATGAAAAAATGTATATTATTCTTTTCAAATTAATTTTGTTTCTAGCAGTTACAAAAGATTTCAAGAAAAATAATTAAAAAAATTTTTTTAAGAAAGCAAAAAGGGGAAAAAATATGTGTAAACGTTTGTATATGTTACACACACAAAGTCCGCTATGCTATTGCTAAAACTAACAAATATATATATATTTTTTTTTTTAAGAACAAAAAAGGGGGAAATACGTAGTCTGCTACACTGTTGCTAAAACTGGTAACCCTGGCAACAACTTTTAAAAAATTATTTTCTTTATTTCACTCTTTATTAATGTTTTATTATTTGTTAAATTATTTATTTATTTTAATGAAAAAAGTGAATTAACCCCTTCCTACCTATATCTATCTATCTATCTATCTATCTATCTATCTATCGGTTCAGGAACCTAAAGAGTTAAGGATCATGCTACTGCTTTTTTAACAGCTATGTACAGTCTAAAAAAATCAATAGGAATGTCTTCTGCTGAAGACTGGAGAACTTAATGGATTCTTGCAAGGTTGCATAGACTCTCGCTTCTAACCTGCCAGTTTTAATCAGAAATGGCTTCTGTTAGAAAGTCAAAATCTTTGCCTCCTGAAAACTATAGGCATCGTACTTAAGTTAATCATGTTTCGCAGTTCAGCTATCAGTGCGCTATCTCCATTATCATGAAACTACTATCTTAGCGGGAACCATAATTGACTAATAGGGTTTAGATAGAGTCAGCAGTGAGCCAGGCTACTCCTGGGGTTTCTATTGCGTTACCTGCATTCTAGTGACATGATAATCCACTGAACTACTGTATGTATACTGTATAGATATATATGATCACACGCATTGCTTAGTGGTGTACTGTGCAAACAAAATCAAAACATTTTAATTTATATTTAAAGGGGTTTTCTAGGAATAAACAATTGATGGCCTATCCTTGGAACAGACCAGAAATATTTGATCAGTGGGGTCCAAACTCCAAGACCCCTATCAATCAGCAGAATGAAGAGGCCATGGCATATGACTGGAGGTGGTCAAACTCTCACTGTTCACTGTTTTATAGCCTATTTTAAAGCTGAAAATGTTCTAGGGTGTCTCCCCTAATTTCAAGGAGCCTTAGAGGGTTTTCTTACAAAGAGCCTCAGGGGTGTGCCATCTAATCACAGGAATCCTCAAGGGTTTGCCATCTAATGAAAGGAACCCTCATGGATGTGCCATCTAATGATGAGTCCTCAGGGGTGTGCCATTTAATGACAGGAATCCTCAAGGGTTCACCATCTATTTACAGGAATCCACAGAAGTGTGCTATCTAATGAAAGGAACCCTCATGGACATGCCATCTAATGATGAGTCCTCTGGGGTGTGAATTCTAATTACAAGAAGTGTAAGTCATGTTCCTCTGCTTACAAGATGTATCTGAGGTCGGAGGTCTTCTTACAAAAAGCCTCAGGGGTGTGCCATCTAATCACAGGAATCCTCAAGGGTTCGCCATCTAATGAAAGGAACCCTCATAGATGTGCCGTCTTATGATAAGTCCTCAGGGGTGTGCCATCTAATGAGAGAAATCCTCAAGGGTTCACATCTAATAACAGGAATCCACAGAAGTGTTCCATCTAATGAAAGGAACCCTCATGGATATGCCATCTAAAGACGAGTCCTCTGTGGTGTGAATTCTAATTACAAGAAGCCTCAGCGGTGTTCCCTTTGCTTACAAGATGTCTCTGAGGTCTGCCCCTTGATTCTATTAAGTCTTGAAGGTGTGTCTATATTTTGCAGGAGACCTTAGAGGTATTTAAAGGGGTTGTGCATGATTGCTTGTTTTTTAAATTCCATCTCCACCCTGACAAACCTATAAAGGGAAACATGCTTACTGGCTCTGTGCTGCTTGGTTCCAGCTCTGTAGCTCCCAACTTGTCCTTCCTGCACTTTGGTCTCCACATATAAACTTCTAGCATGGACAGTGACAGCCTGAGCATTGACATGTACCCAAGAGGCTGCTCGGTCATTTGCTGCTTGGGCACATGTCACCAATGAGGCCAATAATTGGCTGCAGTGGTGCACATGACCCTTTTCATGCCAGAAGTTTACATGCAAAAAGCCACAGAGATATGACCCTACTTACAAAAAATGTAATGCCCCGGAGTGCCATTACCACTCCTTCTACACCTTGCTGCCACTTTCCATGTGCTAATTTATAACACTTAAAATATTTCCTATACTGTGCATATGTATTGCTATGTATTTCCTATAATTATTATGTTCAAGTGTATTACCTGGTTTACCACCAGGTGGATGCAAACACTTGGCAGAGCATTAGTGAGAGTCTGGAACTTTCCTTCCAGACTCTATTCCTCTCTTAGAGAGAGGAGGAGTTTACTTAGTGAGCAGTCAAGAATCCTCCCTACTAGGAGAAGGAAGCAGTGGCTGGGTTCAACTGTTTACCAAATTTAGACCCAACTTTGTTCTACCCCATTTAAGTTACCTTTCCCTTTTGCACTACTTCAGACCACACTCGTCTGGGATCCAACCATATCCAAAGGTAGGAGCACTGTGACAAAGTGCTACACAACATCCAGGGATATTGTGGCCTGTTTAACACCACTCTGGCCTTCCTACCACTGGGTACCATAACATCACTGCAAAAGGGAGCCTTGTGCTTCCGCTGCTTAACCGCAGCTAAAGTCACGACTACTTACACTAAAAGAGGGACATATTTTGTAGATACCTCCAGAGGGGTAAGGGATCCCCCAGAGCGTGCCTAGTGGGCACGTTGCAGAAGCCACAGAGATATGCTTCTACTTACAACAAGCCACAGAGATATGATCCTACTTACAAGAAGTCACAGAGATATACTCCTACTTACAAGAAGCCACATAGATATACTCCTACTTACAAGAAGCCACAGAGATATGACCCTACTTACAAGTAGCCACAGAAATATGTCCCTACTTCCAAGAAGCCACAAAGATATGATCCTACTTACAAGAAGCCACAGAGATATACTCCTACTTACAAGAAGCCACACAGATATACTCCTACTTACAAGAAGCCACAGAGATATGACCCTACTTACAAGTAGCCACAGAAATATGTCCCTACTTCCAAGAAGCCACAAAGATATGATCCTACTTACAAGAAGCCACAGAGATATACTCCTACTTACAAGAAGCCACAGAGATATGACCCTACTTACAAGTAGCCACAGAAATATGTCCCTACTTCCAAGAAGCCACAAAGATATGATCCTACTTACAAGAAGTCACAGAGATATACTCCTACTTACAAGAAGCCACAGAGATATACTCCTACTTACAAGAAGCCACAGAGATATGATCCTACTTACAAGAAGTCACAGAGATATACTCCTACTTACAAGAAGCCACAGAGATATACTCCTACTTACAAGAAGCCACAGAGATATACTCCTACTTACAAGAAGCCACAGAAATATGACCCTACTTACAAGTAGCCACAGAAATATGTCCCTACTTCCAAGAAGCCACAAAGATATGATCCTACTTACAAGAAGCCGTAGAGATATGCTCCTACTTACAAGAAGCCACAGAGATATGATCCTACTTACAAGAAGCCACTGATATATGCTCCTACTTACAAGCCTCAGCGATATGCACCTATTTACAAGAAGACTCAGAGATATGCTCCTATTTACAAGAAGCCTCAGAGATATGCCCCTACCTACAAGACGTCACAGAAATATACCCCTTTTTACAAGAAGACTCAGAGATATGCTCTTATTTACAAGAAGCCTCAGAGATGTGCCCCTCCTTACAAGAAGCCACAGAAATATACCCCTATTTACAAGAATCCACAGAGATATGCCCCTATTTACAAGAAGTCACCGAGATATCTCTCTACTTACAAGAAGCCACAGAGATATGCCCCCATTTACAAGAAGCCAGAGATATACCTCCCTACTTACAAGAAGCCACAGATATACCTCCCTACTTACAAGAAGCCACAGGGATATGCTCCTCCTTACAAGAAGCCACAGGGATATGCTCCTCCTTACAATAAGCCTCAGAGATATGCTTCTATTTACAAGAAGCCTCAGAGATATGCCCCTATTTACAAGAAGCCACCGAGATAAGTCCCCTACTTAAAATAAGTCACTGAGGTATGCTCCTACTTACAAGAAGCCTCAGAGATATTGTATGCCCCTATTTACAAGAAGCCACAGAGATATGCCCCTACCTACAAGAAGCCACAGAGATACGTCCCCTACTTACAAGAAGCCTCAGACATACTGTATGCCCCTATTTACAAGAAGCCAGAGAGATATGCCCCTACTTACAAGAAGCAACAGAGATACGCCCCTACTTACAAGAAGCAACAGAGATATGACCCTATTTACAAGAAGCCACAGAGATATGCCCCTATTTACAAGAAGCCACAGAGATACGTCCCCTACTTACAAGAAGCCACAGAGATATGACCCTATTTACAAGAAGCCACAGAGATATGCCCCTATTTACAAGAAGCCACAGAGATACGTCCCCTACTTACAAGAAGCCACAGAGATATGACCCAACTTACAAGAAGCCACTGAGATATGCTCCTACTTACAAGAAGCCTCAGAGATATGTCCCTATTTACCCTTCAATAGTTTTACCTGCCTACAGGAATCCTCAAGGGATGTGCACTCTGCTTATAAGAAGTCTCAGAAGAATTCCTCTTCCTTACGAGAAGCAGCACAAATGTGTTCTTGCTTACGAAAAGCAATGGAAAGGAGGGGCATACCACTTACAAGAAGCCTTAGATGAATGCACCCTTCTTACCAGAATCCTCAGGGGTGTGCCCCTTGCTGCTCCACAAATATGACAATGCCCGTGCTGCCTGGATGGTATATTTTATTTTTCTATAACTTTATTTGACAAGTTTGCATTGCCATAAATAAGCAGAAAGTCGGGCATGGCAGGACGTAGTAGAAGAACTCCTTGATCCATAAATCTTTGTAATCTAATTAAATTCTGTGTGGTGTCCGGACACTGTGCTGTTACCTCCTGAATCTTTGCTTGTGTCAAAATAGAGAATCTAAATCAAAAGTGCTACCAGCAGCAGATAAGGGTAATTCATTTTGCTTGATGGCCATGCTGCAGTGATGAGGACGGACAGTGATTGATGGGGTAAATGGCTTCTTCCTTTATGAACTGCACATTGTCAAGATATGATGCGAGAGTGAGTGATTTATGAAAATGGAAGATAAACATAGGTTCTGCTGCTACATGCAAATTTACAATCACTGCCACTTCTAGGGATATCCGGTACTGGAGAAGCCTTTAAGTTCAGGAACAGTCCCTGAAGCATATTTTACAGATGTGTATACATGGACAGATTTTATATGAAGTCACTTAACGCAGTGAACGGGAAGAACACCTACAGTAAAAACTCAATGAGGTTCATCAGCTGGATTGTGAGGTCCTAAGAGGCCCATAGACATTAATATTGGAGAATCCCACCCACCAATACAATGGGTTTAGTGATTCACAAGTCAAAAATGCAAAGAAATGTAAAAATATATTATCTTATTGTGTTTTGTAGTGATCCAGGATGGTCTATATTATAACCCAGAGCAGAATTCATAATTCTGTTGGTTGTAATTAGAAGAAGTCAGCACACTTGTAGTTAGACTTATCCTCGAAGCCATAGCTAAGCGCTTATAATACACAAGAAGAGTTTGTTTTGTCTATAAGAGAATTGTAGAGTGTCTAGTGAAAAGATGAAACTTTATGGCTGCAAAGAATTACAGCTCTGAAGGCAGCAGAATTGTGGATCCCACCCACCAATACAATGAATTTAGTAATTCACAAGTCAAAAATGCAAAAAAATAAAATAAAATTTAAATATATTACCTTTCTGTGTCTTGCAGTGATCCAGTAACGGTCCATATTATAATCCAGAGCTGAATTCATAATTTGGTTGTAATTCGAAGCAGTCAGCATGCTTGTAGTCAGACTCGTCCTTGAAGCCATAGCTAAGCTCTTATAATACACTACAAGAGTTTGTTTTGTATATAAGAGAATTGTAGAGTGTCCAATGAAAAGATTAAACTTCTTAGAAACTCTGAGAAAGGAAAGAATTACAGCTCTGAAGGCAGCAGAATTGTGACTACAGATCTGGTCTATAATATAGGCTGTAATATAAGATAAGTAATGGTATTTGCCATAATTACTCAAGATTTTTCTATATACTGTAAAATGAATTCATGTGTATGTGCAGTCATGCATCCATAAGGGAAGCCGGGTTGGGGGTGGATTTTACATGATTTAATGGGTTATACCTACGGTAGCTCAAACATTGGGGGCTTATCTCTAGGATAGTCCACCAATGATATATATACGTGTAGGTCCCACCTCTGGGACTTGTTCCTATCTCTTAAACAGGGCCCCCAAAGTGAAGGAGGGCACACTGCATATGCAGTAACTCCCATTCACTGCTATGGGAGTCCCAAAAATAGCTGAGTGAGCACACTCATCTTTTTTTCAGAAGTCCCATAGCGGTGAATGGAGAGCACCCCGCAAATGCACGGCCACCTCTCCATTCACTGCTATGGCACTGCCGGAAATAGTTGAGACAGTTCTCGGGTATTTTTGGAACTCCCATAGCAGTGAATAGAGAGTGGGCACACTTGTGTGGTACGCTCTTCTTCACTCTGGGGTGCCCATTTTGGAGATAGGAGTGGGTCCCAGAGGTGGTACGTATATATCATAGTAATACATTATGCCGCCAATCTCTGCAATGAGACGACTCCTTTCAGTTATGCCAGATGTTACACTTGCTCCAAGGTCCCGGTGATTGATGGGGCCCACAGACCCCTGCTCCATATAAGATGATAAATGTTCTACAAATGACTCTTATTTGCTTTGGTGGGGGGTCGTCTCTGGGATCCCGGTATAGAGTTTGTATAATGTTACATTATGTATGGTGGTGGTATTGCTACTATTATCTTTTAATAGCTGTATGTCCTGCATTAAAATCTCACTCAGTTACTATTTATGTGATGTGTTTTTTAACAGCTTATTTATAACATTTTACCATCTGCTTGTGATTTTTGCAGACAACGGCAGGAAACCAGACTAAATACTATGTATCATACCGACGGAAGGACTTTGTACAGATGAAACTTCCAAAATATGCACTTCCAAAGGTGAGCTACACAGTTCTGGGGCACAGCATAGGACGGATTACTGGATAAATGTAGCATTTCAAACTATTGCTAAACTATGTAGAATACAGATCCGTGGAAATTTCTTTTGCCGTGTATTTAAATAATATTCGTATGAACAACTCATTCTGATATCAGAGCCTGATGACTATACAGAGATGAGCAGGGATACATGGCCGCTGCTTATGTCTTCCTCTAGTAGTCGTCTGCTGCAGATCGCTTTTATAGGAAGTTACTTCCGTGTCGGGCATTTACTAATATGCAGTAATCCCTCTCTCTTTAAAGGGAAGCAATCAGCAGTTCTGACCTTGCAAAACTGCTGACAGTGCTCGGTAGAGCAGTACAAACATAACTTATGTGCAGCTTTTATCAGGAGCAGTGAGAATATGAAGTTTTATTCTGTGGAGCTTCAGAAGGGCGTGCTCTCTGCATTGAGCTGCTTCACATCGCATTTCCTCTGCTCTGAGTGACAGCTGTAGCATCTAACCAATAGGCCACTGCATCTTAGATACATAGTTAATATGGTTGAAAAAAGACATAATTCCATCAAGTTCAGGGATAGGTGGGGCCTCGAATCCCAGAAGGAAGTGAGACTCGGGTTTCTACACATTTCCATACATTAATGTCATTTACTTTTAAGAATTCACCTAAACCCTTTCCTGCTGTGACCACGTCCTGAGGAAGTCTATTCCACAGCTTCACAGTTCTTACAGTAAAGAAGCTTTGACACTTCTGGAGACTGAACTTTTTCTTCTACAGTCAGAGGCCGTGCCCCCTTGTCTTTTGAGGGCATTAGACGTGGAACAGTTTTTCACCGTATTTTTTGTATGGCCCATTTATATATGTATAGGTTAATCATGTCGCCCCTTAGACGTCTCTTCTCAAGACCTACATTCAATTCTTTTAATCTTTCCTCATAACTAAGACCCTCCATGCCCCTTATCAGTGTAGTCGCTCTCCTCTGTACCTTCTCCAGCTCCAGAGCATCCTTTCTATGGACTGGTGCCCAGAACTGAACTGCATATTCCAGATGAGGCCGCACCAACGCTTGGTAAAGTGGTGATATTACATCTCTGCCCTGCGAGTCCATGCCTCGCTTAATACATGACAATATTCTGGTGCCTTAGAAGCAGCTGATTGACATTGTATGCTGTAATTTAATCTACCATCTACAAGGACACATCTGTCACTCGGATGTTCACAGTATCCCTGCTCCACAAAAAGCATGTTTGTACTGCTCTCCCCAGCCTCTACCTAGTGCTGTCAGAACCTGAAGCGAGCAGTTCATTGGAGGAAACACGCCAACAGTTTTGTACAGATAAATGGGCCAAAATTCCTTGAAGCCAATGTGCAGAACTAATCAACAATTACCAGAAACGTTTAGTTGCAGTTACTGATATACAAGTGGTCACAGCCGATGCTGAAAGCAAAGGTTCACATACTTTTACCACTCACAGACATGTGATATTGGATAATTTTCTTCAATAAATAAATGACCAAGTCTAATATTTTTGACTCATTTGTTTGCTTTGGTTATCTTTATCTACTTTTAGGATTGGAATGTAGCTTTAGGTCAAATTTATGTAGAAATATTGAAAGTTCTGAAGGATCCACAAACTTTCAAGTACCACTATATCTACAGTTTCTATCTATCTCATATCTATCTATCTATCTATCTATCTATCTATCTATCCAATATCTATCTATCTATCTATCTATCCCAACATCCGGCTAGTTGTTCAGTGAAGGAGTCCTTCACAGTATGAGTACGAGGGATGGCTATAGCGAATCATGGTTACTGAGCAGCAGATCGCTGTTTAGACCACACGATCTGCTGCCCATCAACTATGATCGGCGGTGCCTGCACGAACAGGATCACCCAGTGAACGAGCATTTCACTTGTTCATTGGGTGAGTGGCCGCACATTTAGATGGGTAGATTGTCGTTCCAGGTAATCTGCCCGTAAATCCACCTTGACAAAAGCCATATATTTGCATACAAGTATTATATGATAACTTCCTTCCAGGTCTCCAATACTGTATTTATCTTGAGAGTATTTTTCCATAGTAATACACTGAGATGTTTTACAGAGTACTAGGATAAAATTACTAACGGCACATAGAAATAGCAGGTCATTCATCACGGCAGGACTTATCTAGCTCACACAGTGACATCAATTGTTCAGTGTTGTATGGAAGCAGTAATTTTGTACCACAGTCTGTTTCTAAGGAAAACTTTAAGAAAGCCTGAGATGAAATATTTTACTCCTACTCTATTAAAACTCTTCATATTCAAGCTGGACAGTGTCATCAAAGAGGTTTTCCGTTTCGCATCGACATCCTTTAACCCCTTAAGGACACGGCCCTATTTCACCTTAAGGACCAAGCCATTTTTTCAAAATCTGACCATTGTCACCTTATGTGGTGATAACTTTAAAACGCTTTTTCTTATCCAGGCCATTCTGAGATTGTTTTTTCGTAATATATTGTACTTCATGACACTGGTAAAATGAAGTCGAAAAATTTCATTTTTATTTATAAAAAAATACCAAATTTAACAAAAATTTAGAAAAATTTGCAATTTTCCAAGTTTCAATTACTCTACTTCTATAATACATAGTAATACTGCCAAAAAAAGTTATTGATTCACATTCCCCGTATGTCTACTTCATGTATCGATCATTTTGGGAACGCCATTTTATTTTTTGGGGACGTTACAAGGCTTAGAAGTTTAGAAGCAAATCTTGAAATTTTTCTGAAATTTTCAAAAACCCACTTTTTAGGGACCAGTTCAGGTCTGAAGTCACTTTGTGAGGCTTACATAATAAAACCACCCAAAAATGACCCCATTCTAGAAACTACACCCCTCAAGGTATTCAAAACTGATTTTACAAACGTCATTAACCCTTTAGGTTTTTCACAAGAGTTAATGGCAAATGGAGATAAAATTTCAGAATTTTAATTTTTTGTAAAATTTTCCATTTTAATCCATTTTTTCCAGTAACAAAGCAAGGGTTAATAGCCAAACAAAACTTAATATTTATTCCCCCGATTCTGCAGTTTGCACGAACACCAAATATGTGGTCGTAAACTGCTGTATGGCCAAACTGCAGGGCGCAGAAGGAAAGGAACGCCGTATGGTTTTTGGAAGGCAGATTTTGCTGGACTGGATTTTTGACACCATGTCCCATTTGAAGCCCCCCGATGCACCCCTAGAGTAGAAACTCCATAAAAGTGACTCCATCTAAGAAACTACACCCCTCAAGGTATTCAAAACCAGTTTTACAAACTTTGTTAACCCTTTAGGTGTTCCACAAGAGTTATTGGCAAATGGAGATGAAATTTCCGAATTTCTATTTTTTGTTACCTTGTCTCAAAAAAAGTGTAATATAGAGCAACCAAAAATCATGTTTACCCTAAAATAGTACCAACAAAACTGACACCTTATCCCGTAGTTTCCAAAATGGGGTCACTTTTTTGGAGTTTCTTCTGTAGGGGTGCATTAGGGGGGCTTCAAATGGGACATGGTGTCAAAAAACCAGTCCAGCAAAATCTGCCTTCCAAAAACCATATGGCGTTCCCTTCCTTCTGTGCCCTGCCGTTTGGCCATACAGCAGTTTACGACCACATATGGGGTGTTTGTGCAAACAAGAGAATCAGGGCAACAAATATTGAGTTTTGTTTGGCTTTTAACCCTTGCTTTGTTACTGGAAAAATTGATTAAAATGGAAAATTTGCAAAAAAATAGCTGTTTTGGGACTTTTTATTTTTTGTTATTTACCTAGTTGAACTGACAGGTTAGATTGTGTGCTAGTTCTATAGAGCAGGTTGTTACGGACACGACAATACCAAATATGACTACTTTTTGGGGGTTTTTGTTTCAGTTTTACATAATAAAGCATTTTTGAATAAAAATTTTTTTTAGTGTCTCCACATTCTGAAAGCCATAGTTTTATTTTATTTTTTTGGGCGACTGTCTTATGTAGGGGCTCATTTTTTGCGGGATGAGATGGCGGTTTGATTGGCACTTTCTCGGGGTGCATATGACATTTTGGTTGCTTGCTATTACACTTTTTGTGATGTAAGGTGACAAAAATGGCTTTTGACACCGTATTTTTTATTTTTTTTGCTGTGTTCAGCTGAGGGGTTAGGTCATGTGTTATTTTTATAGATCAGGTTGTGACAGACGCGGCGATACTAATATGTATACTTTTTATTTATTTATGTAAGTTTTACACAATAATATCATTTTTTAAAACAAAAAAAATCATGTTTTAGTGTCTCCATAGTTTGAGAGCCATATATATATTTTTTTTTGGGGCGATTGTCCTATGTAGGGGCTCATTTTTTGCGGGATGAGATGGCGGTTCGAATGGTACTATCTTGGGGTGCATATGACTTTAAGATCGCTTACTATTACACTTTTTGTGATGTAAGGTGACAAAAAAATGGCTTGTTTGACAACGTTTTTATTTTTTATGTTTACGGCGTTCATCTGAGGGGTTAGGTCATGTTATATTTTTATAGAGCAGGTCCTTACGGACGCAGCGATACATAATATGTATACCTTTTTTTATTTATTTTGGTTTTACACAATAATATCCTTTTTGAATAAAAAAAAACATGTTTTAGTTTCTCCATAGTCTGAGAGCCATATATTTTTCAGTTTTTAGGTAATTGTCTCAGGTTGGGTATCATTTTTGCGGGATGAGGTGACGGTTAGATTGGCACTATTTGGGGGGTCATATGACTTTTTGATCGCTTGCTATTACACTTTTTGTGATGTAAGGTGGCAAAAAAATGGCTTTTTGACAAAGTTTTTATAAAAAATTTTTTACAGTGTTTACTTGAGTGGTTAGGTCATGTGACATTTTTATAGAGCAGATTCTTACGGACGTGGAGATACCCAATATGTCTACTTTTTAATTTTTTTTTTACATTTAACACTAAAAAGCATTTTTGAAACAAAAAAAATCATCTTTTAGTCTGAGAGGCATAGTTTTTTTTATTTTTTGGCCAATTGTTTTAGTTAGGGGCTCATTTGTTGCGGGATGAGATGGCGGTTTGATTGGTACTATTTTGGGAGGCAAACGCCTTTTTGATCGCTTTGTATTACACTTTTAGTGATGTAAGGTGCCAAAAAATGGCTTATTTACACCATTTTTTTTTTTTTTTTTATGGCGTTCACCTGAGGAGTTCAGTCATGTGATATTTTTATAGAGCAGGTTTTTACGGATGCGGCGATACCTAATATGTGTAGTGTATTTTTTTTTTTAATTTTTATTCAGTGATATGTGTTTTTTTTACTTTTTTTAAAAAAAAATTTGGCCCAGACTCACTTGGTTCTGAAAGATCCAGTGGATCTGGTGTCTGTATAATACAGTACAGTACACTATATAGTGCACTGTGCTGTATTTTGCACTTTACAAAGTCTGAATAGACCTTTAGCAGGTCTATTCAGACTTTCAGCACCTAGGAGACAGGATGCTTCTGAAAGCGTCCTGTCTCCATGGCAACCATCACCCGCTGCCAGGACTGAGCAGGGGGTTATGGGGAGGGAGTGGAGCTCCCTCCCTCTGTGATCCTATCCTGTTGGGGGGCTGCAAAGGCACAGCAGCCCCCCGATGGGAGAGGGAGGGTGCTCCCTCCCTATTAACCCTTCCATACCGCGGTCCGTACGGACCGCGGTATAGAAGGGGTTAAACGGCTGGCATCTGATCAAGCACAGATGCCAGCCGTTTCTATCAGAGTGTCAGCAATGTGCTGACACTCTGATAGACCCACTAGACACTAGGGATACATTACAGAGGAGGCGGGCGGGGGATCGCAATCGCGATCCCGTCCGCCGCACCGCCCGCCTCCCGCACCGCCTCCAGCAACCACCCCCCCTGCACCCCCGCAGCCACAATATGATTGGGGGCTGCAGGGGGGGGTTAAAAATCAAGGCTTTGGGGGCATTAACTCTCTGATCCCCGCGGTCACAGACCGCGGGGATCAGAGATCGCACAAAGCGCTGCAAACCGCAGGTCTGAATTGACCTGCGGTTTGCAGCGATCGCCCATATGGGGGGGGTCACAGGACCCCCCTGGGCATTGTAACAAGGTACCTGCTGAATGATTTCAGCAGGTACCTTGTTCCGATCACTGTCAGCTGAGCAGCAGTGATCGGAACAACTCATGACGTACCGGTACGTCATGTGTCCTTAAGGACTCGGGAAACATGCCGTACCGGTACGTCATGTGTCCTAAAGGGGTTAAAATAATCATTTATGAGGTCGCTGCAATTTTGTAATGTACTTCTTTTACCTTTATTGCTCCTATCTCCCGTTCTGGGCTGTGGTCACATGACCAAGTCCATGCAGCTCTTTCTTATTTCCTGTGATGTCGTGTCCGTGGGCTCGGCAGTGAAAGGGGAATGTCTATGTAACTGGGTGGGAGGAGCTATAAACTAGCTGGCTGTTAGGGGCAGTGATAGGGGAGTGTCTATGTAACTGGGTGGGAGGAGCTATAAACTAGCTGGGTGTTAGGGGCAGTGATAGGGGAGTGTCTATGTAACTGGGTGGCAGGAGCTATAAATTGGCTGGGCGTTAGGGACAGTGATAGGGGAGTGTCCATGTAAGTAGCTGGGTGGGAGGAGCTATAAACTAGCTGGGCAATGTTAGGGGCAGTGATAGGGGAGTGTCTATGTAACTAGCTGGTGGGAGGAGCTATAAACTAGCTAGTTAGGGGTGGTGCTGGAGCTGTGGAAGAGAAAGAAGTGCATCATGGGTTTGGTTGGATACAGGAACAGGAAGTGCTCCATACAGGATGGAAACAAACCAGAGGGATTGGTTTACATGGTAAAAAGGGTCAGGAGAGTCAACACTAAAAAAAAAATGCACATGAAGGTACATGAAGTAAATAACTACATAAGCATATCTAGAGAAAAAAAATTAATCCCAGAAAACACCTTTAAAGTGTAATGGTCTGCTTGGATGGATGGCGGTGAGATCTTCAGGTAACACAGAAATAAGGCAGAAAGAGGCACAACAAAACTCTACTATACACATATATACTGTACACATCTAAGCAGGGCACATCATTCTCTCAACCCCTTCAGAACACCTGCCATTTTTCACCTTAAGGACCAGGCCATTTTTACCAAATCTGACATGTGTCACTTTATATGGTGATAACTTTAAAATGCTTTTAATTAAAAAATATTTCATTTTTATTTATAAAAGAAAAACAAATTTAGAAGCTACTCAAAACTGATTTTACAAACTTTGTTAACCCTTTAGGTGCACAGAACCTCTCTGCATGCAAGCACCAAACACTGGGTTCTGACCTCCGAGGAGACCTTCATTGACCCGCCAATCGATGCGCTTGGAGCTAAGGGGGGGGGGGGTGGAAAGACACCATGCTGCCCTTACCCGGCATGGATGCCTGCCGGTGAGAGCAGCCATGGTGCCCCGATTCCCCCACGATCCTGCCCCAGCACCCGGCAGATCTTGCGCCGTACATGTATGGCGCTGGTCCTTAAGTCACGTCCAGCTGCACCGTTCATGTACGGCGCAGGTCCTTAAGGGGTTAAAGGCAAACGCTCATCTCCTGCTGCAACATCAACGGCAGAGGGATAAACCCAGTTCATATACATCTTAAGATGGGGCTGTTTTCCAGAAACGCGTTATGCTTTGGAACCAATAATGTAATATTTTGTTTCAACTGGATGAGTGCTGGCGTCCCTGTGTTTTGTTGTGAGGCACCTGTGGTCCTCTAGGACCTAACCTCTTTTGGTCAGAGGGATCAACTCTTGGGCTTGCACCACCAGCGAGCGGTTGCAAGCTTCACAAGGGCATTTACCCAACTTCTCTGATATAGCATGCAGTCCATTTTAACAGGGCCCCTTCTACTCTTTCCATCACAAAAAGGCACCGGCACTCTCCCCAGCTCTGTTTTCTCTATAGGGCAGAGCACTGTTCCTATTTGTGTTGCAATAGCACCATCTAATGGCTGGATCTTGCCACTACAGTCCACTAATGCTCATGTAATGATTGGTACACTGCTCATTACATCGGAGGGCGGTGCTCTTTAAGGCGGGTGTGCTTGTTGAATTTTAAAGACCCATTTTTTATATAGTCTGTTTAAAAATAGTTAATAGAGGGGTGGGTCCTCTGTTCAGGATCCTCATCAGTTTGAGGGGAGTGTAGCTACAAAGAATGTCTCCTGCTCTGGAGGACCTCCCTGTCCTGCAATATACAGAAAACACAATGATTTGAAGGGATACTTGTAATGCTTCATTTTCCCTGCGGTGTGAAAGTCCAATGCATTTTAACCTCTAGAAGACCCTGTGATTTTCTGTTTTTGTGTTTCTGTTTTTCACTCACTTTCTTCTCAGAATCATAACTTTTTTAATTTTCCGTTCACGTAGCTGTATGCGAGCTTGTTGTATGCGGGACAAGTTGTACTTTCTAATGGCAACATTTAACATGATATAGTGAGAAGCTGTAAAAAAATTCTAAATGGGGTGGAATTGAAAAAAACAAAAAGCACAAAACATCCTACACAGGTCTTAAAAGCAGAAAATGCTCAAGACCCCATATGCTGTCGCGCATTTGTAACCGGCTGAGCAAATCCTGCACATTTGATCCGTTGCTAACAGCAATCCCCAGCAAAAAATGCATACAATGGAGGATGCCCGCAACGGACCATATGTAAGACAAATGTGCAGATGGGGCTATAAAAACAGAAAATCACTGAAAATGGTGCACTACAATGGTAAATGCAACTGACAATATATGGCTAAACCCTCACGGTGATATTAAAAATAAGACAGTTCGCCAATATATTCTTATATTAAGAACATACCGGAGCCCACGCACCCCGTCAAGGTCTCTCAATGTGGCACGGGACCTAACGCTAACCTACCTATGCCGTATGGACTGTTTATGATAGGTGCATAAAGTCCGACACACAGCCAGTAGCTTCCAGTTACCTCCAGTGTGAAATCACACATACAATGGGAGGAGGGAGGAGGCTGGGAGTCCCACCTATAACTCAGGTAGGACTTATAGGTGGGACTTACAGCCTCCTCCCTCCTCCCATTGTATGTGTGATTTCACGCTGGAGGTAACTGGGAGTTGCTGGCTGTGTGTCGGACTTTATGCACCTATCATAAATTGTCCATACAGCATAGGTAGGTTAGCGTTGCCACATTGAGAGACCTTGACAGGGTGCGCGGGCTCCAGGATGTTCTTGATATAAGAATATATTGGCGACCTGTCTCATTTTTTTATATTATATCAGCGTGAGGGTTTAGCCATATATTGTCAATTGCATTTACCATTGTTGTGCACCATTTTCAGTGATTTCCTTTTTTTTTTTTTTTATTGCCAAATCCTAACCCCTATAACTTTATATATTTACGTCTATATAGCTATTTGGGGGCTATTTTTTTGCAGGGCAATCTGTACTGTTCAGTGATACTATTTTGAAGTGTGTTTGATGTTTTGATCACTTTTTATTACATTTTTGGGAGGAAGTGAAGTGACAAAAGTGGCAAATGGGATAAATGATATATTTTAATAGTATGGGCATTTTTGGATGTGACGATGCCTATAATGTTTTTTTTTATTGTTTTTTTTATTTTAATTTGGGGAAAGGGGGTAATTTGGACTTTTATATATTTAAAAAATATATATTTAAAAAAAAAATGTTTTCCTGTTTTTTGCATTTTTTAAGTTACTCTAGGTGACTATAAACAGCAGTTATTAGATAGTTCATCTATCACAGAACACACAATTCACTGTATACGAATGCAGTGCTGCCACCTGCAGGCCTGTATTGGAATATACCAGTGACAGGTATTGAGTCACGCAGGCTCTGGGCTATTACTGTAATGTAACAGCTTCACCCATCTCAACTGGGGGAGGCTGTTATGGGCACGAGATTGCGGATGAGCTGATCAATGCCCCTTCCCTCTGTCTATCCGCTCAACTGCTGTAGTCGTTATCAGCATCTGAAGGGAATTGCAGGTGATGCCAGCTGTGTTTACACAACTGGCACCCTATGTGTATGGAGCGGGCTCAGCTCCTGAGCCCATGCCATACAATCCTCATGCACCTGTGATGTACATGCATGCCAAGGGGCACAAAGGGTTTAAGTGATCAGGAAGTAGTATAGTCATTTAAATGTGAAAATAATGATAGCAGCAGGAGAAGAGTGTGCTGATTTTGTGGGAGGAGATGACCTGTCCATTCTTGTTACTATGTTAATGAAGACAGGTTAACGTAACAGGAGCAGTGTCATAAAATGGTTAAGTTCAAGGCTCGACAAATCCCAGGCGCCAGGTCGTCATGGCGATCAGGAATTTGGTCCTGGTGCTTGGGTATTTGTTAGCCCGTTTTCAAAGGTGCCAGGCGACGGGTGCAGAGCGCCGGAGGGGGGGCCCGTTCTGTCCAGAGGCAGCAGGAGTGGAGATGAGCGCCTCCATTGTGGAAGCGTTCATCTCCATATTCATCTATATCGCCATCCCCAGGACAGCGATACAGAGAGGGGAGAGGCGTCCAGGCCTGTAGCCTATCAGAGGCCGATGCAGGCGGCGAGATGATGTCATCGCACCGCCTGGGCCGTACAGTGCGGGACACAGGCCGGAAGAGGCCTGCATCGCATCACTGAGAGCAGCATAAGGTAAGTATATGAGTTTATTGTTTTTATTATTTATAGTATACTGTGGCAAGAAGGGGGGTGGGGGCCCTATATACTGGCACAATATGGGGGGGCGGGCACTATGGAGAAGAGGGGAAGCACAATATGGGGGGCACTATGGAGAAGAGGGGAAGCACTATGGTGGCCCTATATACTGGCACAACATGGGGGGGCACTATGGAGAAGAGGGGAAGCACTATGGGGCCCTATATACTGGCACAACATGGGGGGGCACTATGGAGAAGAGGGGAAGCACTATGGGGCCCTATATACTGGCACAATATGGGGCGCACTATGGAGAAGAGGGGAAGCACTATGGGGGCCCTATATACTGGCACATTATGGGGGGCACTATGGGGCCCTATATACTGGCACATTATGGGGGGAACTATGGAGAAGAGGGTAAGGAGCACTATGGGGGCATCTACTGGGGGCCCTATGTACTGGCATGCATTATTAGTGGCTCTATGGAGAAGTGGGGGGGGGGAGAAGCACTATGGGGGCATCTACTAGGGGTTTTATGACGCGGCTCCGCCTGGCTCCTAACTTTTTTAGCTGGCTCCCAGATTCCAAGGAAATTTGTCAAGCCCTGGTTAAGGTAGTACATCATGTAGCTAATCAGGTCACTAGAATGATTAGAGCGGCAGGAGAGAAGTGGCCTGAACTTGTAGGAAGAAGTGACCTGTGCATTCATGTTACTATATTAGTGATCACTGATCACAGCAACAGAAGAGGATTGCGCAGATTTTGTGGGAGAAAGTGACCTGTGCATTCATGTTACTATGTTAGTGATTTCAGCAGCAGAAGAGGAGTGTGCTGATTTTAAAGCTAGAAAGAACCATCTTTGCTCCCAGTTTCGAGAGCTATAATAATCCCAGAGACGTCAGTTTGCCTGTATCCCCCTTCTATAAACAGCATTGCATATGCATGCTACACGTTTGATTTATTTTGGAAAGACTGGACGCTTTTAATTTTGTTACATTTTCACACCATGTGCAAGGTGGATTTACAGGCTGCGTCTTGCGTCATGAAAACAGATGCTTGTTAGTATGCAAGAGGTTTACCTAAATTAAATACTTTGCTAAATTGACGTTGATATCAGTGTATATTTGACGGCTAAATGAAGTAAATTACGCTGCATTTCATTAGAAGAAGAACATTCCTTTAGAATCATAATTTATATTTATGCAATGCTCGCCAAGCGGCTAATGACCATTTTTCACTTTTGCGAATTTTGATTAAGTAAATGCCCGCAGAACAAGTGGGAGGCGTACGCTGTAATATATCACTAGTACGTTCTACCGCTTGCATAGGCATCACTGTTTTATTAGGCTATGTTAATTACTCCTGCCAGACATGCAGAAAATACATCCATAGTAATAGACCCTACTGTTCAAATGTATTAACAGCTCGCTAAATATATTACCGCAATGACTCCGAGGACGCTGCTTTTCCCCTTTGGAGCCACATATTTTGTCTAAACTAATTCTGGTGATAAATACAGAATGAGAAGAATGTAACTGCATGGAATTGAATTGTCGCCGGAAAAGTTAGATGTGATTTAGAGGCCATTAGCCAGAAGGGTTGTGTCCTTCCATAGCAGTGCTATAATTAAACATTACTACATATATGAATTGTACATTGAAATTGAGTTTATTTGGGTAAAAATCATATTTTCTCTAGACATTGGCCAGGATTTAAAAAAAGGAATTTTATTTTTTTTTCCCCCCAGAAACAGCATTACTCCTGTCTATTGACTGTATCTGTTTTTGAAGGCCAGTCCCAATCACGTGAATTGGACTGAACTGCAATACTAGACACAGCCCCAAGGACAACAGTGGCATTGTTTATGTGTATTGCATTGTATATGTAGTATTGTTCTTTGTCTTCTATATTAATACTTAAAATAGGGTAGGTCCTTTCATATTGTGTGTAGTAATGGATCTACTGGTTCCCCACCAATGTTCAAAGGCTCAGAAACTCGTTAATGATACATCAGATAATAACATTTGAAATCTGGGTTATAGTCACGTAGACTGCGATCAGATTCCACTCAGGGGTTGTCACAATCAATGCCTTTCTTTCTTCATGCTCAGACTTGGGATTCAGAAACTTAGGAAAGAAGCATTGTAACTCCCTTGAAATCTGTTCCGGCTACCGTATTAGTCAACAGTATGAAACCTTTAAAGGGGTTTGTTTCAATGCTGTATGTAGCACTTATTGTTCCTGTATGTGGCACTTCCTGTTCCTGTATGTGGCACTTCCTGTTCCTGTATGTGGCACTTCCTGTTCCTGTATGAAGCACTTTTTGTTCCTGTATGTGGCACTTTCTGGTCCTGTATGTGGCACTTCCTGTTCCTGTATGTAGCACTTCCTGTTCCTGTATATGGCACATCTTGTTCCTGTATATGGCATGTCCTGTTCCTGTATGTAGGACATCCTGTTCCTGCATGTAAAACTTCCTGTTCCTGGATCCAACCAAGCCCATGATCCACCTCTCTTTTCTCTGCCATAGCTCCACCACCACCCCAAGAACGCCCAGCTAGTTTATGGCTCCTCCCACCCAGTTGGTTACATAGACACTCCCCTATCACTGCCCCTAACAACGCCCAGCTAGTTTATAGCTCCTCCCACCTGGTTACATAGACACTCCCCTATAACTGCCCCACCCATGGACATGACATTGCAGGAAATGAGAAAGAGCTGTATGGACATGGTCATGTGACCACAGCCCAGAACAGAGGATAGGAGCGATAAAGGTAAAATAAATATATTACAAAATTACAGCTACATCATAAATTTTTATTTTAAAGGATGATGATGCAAACCAGAAAACCCCTTTAAGCAAACCCTATTACAGTTGTTTGGGGCCAATAATAATTTTCTGTAGTAGTATTGCTGATACAGTTAAAGCTGCGGGTGGGCTGTGGATGATTTTTTAAAAATATGGAATTTTATTTGAATTCAGCAAGCTTGAGATTACGTTGTCATAGGCTGAAGAACTTCAGTACATTTTAGTGCTATAAAAACTGGCACACATTGATGTTCACCTTAAAGCCGTCATTAAAATTCCAAAGCCGCTTACATTGTGCTTGTTCTGCCTGTCTTCAGCGCAGAATTATAGGCGACGTGAGTATGTTTTCTTCAATAATGGAGACATTTAATCCAAAGTTTATGTCACTTTGAATGGAAGTTTTATATATAATCAAGACCCTGCTGTTTTATCAAATTCATGATTTTTACATTAACATTGTCCCTGTGTGGAAGCAGCCTCCATGGAGAACATCAAAATTGAGCTTAAAGAGCATGTCAGTCTCCCCGATACCCTTAAAAGTCAACCTAGATTCAAAACTACAGCCACAACTCCGATTATCATCAACTATCTTCACAACAACAGGGGTTTGCTTCCTCTGAATGACTTGTCTCACCTTCTACCAAATACGCTGGGTCGATGGTTTCTATATTTTCAATTACAAAATTTCCTAAAGTCCTTCACGCCTGGGTCCCAGTTCAGTACACATCTGAGCACGTTTGTGAAGGTATGTGTATCCGCGTCAGCTCCAGGACATGCCGTATCCCTGATTTACTGCATGTTGAATGATGGAGAGATTGAGGATAGGGAAAATAGAATACACCCCTGGGACAAAAATTGTCTCAAGCCTGGGAAGAGGAGCTGGGTGTCACTATTGCCCCGGATCAATGGAAAAGATCCCTATTATTTACCCATATGTCCTCCACATCAAGTGGTTTACAAGAGCTCAACTATAAAATTTGGACTAGGTGGTATAGGACTCCGGTAAAACGACATAAATTCTATCCATCTGTACCGAACACCTGTTGGCGTTGCCAAATGGCTGTGGACACGATGGTACATATATGGTGGGATTGCTCTGGAGTTGCTTCCCTTTGGAAGGATGTTTTCTCTCTTTATAACCACCTCTACCGGACTAATATATCTCCTTCTCCCTTGATTGCGCTATTTTCCATTTTTCCGGGGCGAATAAAGCAAGTTAAGACGGAAACCCTTAGATTCTTCATACTGGCCATGAGGTAGATTATCCCACGCAGGTGGAAATCGACAGAGAGCTTGCAAAGAATTACGTGGGTGACCGCCCTAGATGCACTTGCACGTGTGGAGGAATTAGGCGCTGAGACCAGAGTCACAGGACCTGTTTTCACTGCAGCTTGGGATCCTTGGTTTCAATTTCATCCCTCTCTACGCTTCTCGGCTTGGTTAACTGACGGAAAACTTACGTGAATATATACGCGCTTTCTAGAAATATTCTCGGATTGTTATACTGTATTGGTTATACAATAAAAAGATTGGACCATAAAGAGCATGTCAGCAGGATCAACCACTACTGCCTAGTGGGGTTGATCCTACTGATTAAAATGATACCTGTCTTGTGAAAATCGGTTGCAACATTCCCAAGATAAAATACTTTTATTCTGTATGCAAATTAGGACCTCACTGCAACTAAGGAGTGTGGCCAGCCCTGGAAAGCTGAGGAGCATTAAGGGATTAGGCCCGGCTCCTCTTTGCACTGAAGCCCTTATTCACATGAAAAATAACAGAACCTTAGAGATTGGAAAGCTAAATTCCCAGACCCCAGGAACTGGGTGAGAATCTGGTTGATAGGATGACTAGGGTTATACAACCCTAAACTACACAGTTGAGAGCCATGAAGCACCATGGGTTTCCAAACACTAGGACACTTAACCACTGGGTTAAGGAATTGGGGCAACCACGTCACTGGTCAACTAGGGATATGAACTAATGGACCACCAAACCAATGGATACCATGGAGTATGGCTCTGAACCTGTAGTGACAAGGAACTAGGACACTGCACCACTAATCATGGTCAACACATACACCATGAAGGTAAACCAATGGACCTAAAGTCCTTGAGGTTTAGGAAGTGAAGCACTGAACATCATGGTTCTTCTTGCTCTGGCGGGCTTGTCCTGTCCTGCAGTTCACAAACATCTAACTTATTTGAATAGTCACTGTGCAGTCCCTTGTGGCAAAATTTCTGGGAAATTGAGCAGTTTTCCGTACAAATTTCAGCTGATCTCTGGTGGTCCCAGAAGGTGGACACGTTGTGACCAGCTTATTTACAAGGGACTCTCCTAACAATTAGAGTTTGTCCAAAGCACAGAACTACTTTAAACCAATTGACATGGCACTAACTAGCTATACGGACACTAGAGACTGAGGAACACTGGATGTTGGGCCTGTGACATTGAAGCTGTCCCAAATGAGGGGTCTTTCACGTTAGGGCTTGTTCACATCTGCATTGACTTTTTCTTAATTCCTTTTTGTCAGGGGACTAGAAAAACAGAAAAAGTGTCCATTTTATTCCCTATTTTATAATTGGTGCTTTTAAGCATCATTTATGGTCAGTGTCCACTATGTTTGGTCATGTCTGCAGGACATTTCCCAGACGGAACAAGTCAAACCAGCTTGAAGGATCTGTCTTTGACAAGAAAATACGTTCCTCAACATGAACTGTGGTCTTGTGATTGCAGCCTAAACTAAACACCAGGGTTTTCCCAGCTTCTCCATGAGCTTTCCTCGCAGATGATTTGCTTACTTTTGGTAAATCAGGCCAAACGTCTACAAATCAACATCATTATTTCCCAGATTTTTGTATTTCATTTTTGCTCCAGGCTTCCTCGTCCATATCATTGAGCTCTCGTCTGCCAATAACCTATTCTCCATGAGCTCAATCCACATCTGGTCTTCACAACCCTCCTCCACGGCAGAAAACACACACAGCGGCGCTGGAAGACCATGTGTATAACACGGCCAACTCAGGAACTGAATATGTCAGACATTGAACCAAATGATCTGAGTCCCTCACTAGGAAGCCATTAATCATTTCTAAAGCTGCATAGATCTGTTGTGATTGGTTATTGGCCTCTCTAATAATGCGGCCGAGGATTTTATTAGTTAATAATGGTAAAAAATTGCCTGCTTAAGTATTCATATTTCATGAAAATTGCTATGCATGCTGACCTAATTGCTTTCTAGAGGACATGGAATTAGGGAACCTTTTAACCACAGCAGCTAGGCACGGGAAGTCTTAATTTTGCACTGAGCAATTGAATATCTAGGTCCGATTAATCAAGTGAAATCTAGCAAGGATAGTACATATATTTTACACATAATCTCTCCATATATCTTCTCATTAATTAGATAGATGCTTCTTTCCTCTTCTTGATTGATGTTTCATTATCCGTTGATCTCTGATATACAGTATTCCCGAATCATCAAGGCTTCCAAAAGTCTAGAGGTTTAAAGGAGAAGGACACTTTGGATGAACCAAATTTATTAGAAGGAACCCGGGTGGTAAATTTGTCACAGAGTTCCCTCTTGCTGGTTCTTCAAGCAGTCAGCTGTCAGATTTCTCTGCAGCGCCACCACAGGGGAATTTAGGGATTACACAATTGACGTCCTCCCGAGTGGGAGAGGCTCCCTACTAATAGGTGAGGGTTCTGAATGGGATACTCCTCCCTTTTGACTCAAAATTTCACAATAGGGTTTTCTAACCCAGACAATCCCTTTAACCCTTTCACTGACACAGACTTGATACATCATGGCTATAAATTGTTGCCGCGACTAGAACAAAAGGGATAGAACTAGATGTTAGTATCATATTAAAGAACATTTATCAATAGGGTCAACTCTATTAAACTACACCCTGTCTGCTAGGGTAGATTATTCTGATTAACATGATGCCTTTCTTGTGAAAATCGGTTGTTGCATTCCCAAGAAAATGTTTATTTCTTATGTAAATCAGGGCTTTACTGGCCAGCACTGGAAAGATGAGATGCTGATGTGCACCAAGGGGACGAGGCCCCACCCCAAGTGCACTGAAGCCCTCATTTGCATAAATAATAACATTATTTTCTTTTCAGGAACGCTGCAACTGATTTTCACCAGACAGGGGTCATTTTTAATTACCTGGATCAACCCTACCAGATAGCATACAAGGCTTAAAGGGGTTGATACTACTGACAGGACCAAAAACTTTGTTTTCAGATGATCGAAACTAGGGACAGAAGCGGAAGAACGGGATGAAAAATTTTACTTCATGGTTGTATGTCAGTGTAAGAGAGAGGTCTGATGAGGGGAGCACTCCTACCAAAAAGGGGAGAAGAGCAGTTTTTGTCAGACATAAATATTTATTGGCAACTTTGGGCTATTCAGTTCTGTACTAGTGTTGATCACGAATTTTCGAATTGCGAATTTTAATTGCAAATATCGGCACTTCGAGAATTCGCGAATATTTAGAATATCGCAAAATATATTCGCAATCACGAATATTCCTTTTTTTAAAAAACAGTTTATGTGAATTTGTATGCGAATTTTTATGCAAATTTTTAATATGTAAATAATGTCATTATTTTCTTGATTGCGAAAATTCGCATATAAGATTCGCATAAACTGGTATTTAAAAGATACCTTTTAAATACCAGTTTATGCGAATTTTTATATGCGAATTTTTGCAATCAAGAAAATAATGACGAGATTCCGAATTCGCGAGTTTTCGAATATATGGCGAATATTCGCCCAAATATTCGCAAAATATCGCGAATTCGAATATTGCCCCTGCCACTCATCACTATTCTATACATCTTAAACTTTTATTTTTACTAGGTTTTGTGTATTAGTGGTTAGCACTGGTGCCTTGCAGCCTGGTCCTAGGGTCAAATCCGACCAAGGACAACATCTTCATGGAGTTTGTATGTTCTCCCTGTGTTTGGTGGGTTTCCTCCGGGTTTTCCGGTTTCCTACCACACTCCAAAGACACACTGATAGGGAACTTAGATTGTGAGCTAGTAATGATAAAGCACTGTAAAGCGATGCGGAATATGTCAGCGCTATGTGAGTAAATCTCAGGTTCTACTTGGGTCGGACGTTTAGCCAAACACGTGACTTTGTATGTCTTTTTACAAAATGTTATGCTTTGATGCAAAATTGCATGAAGGCGCCCTGAGTGTAAAGTGCCAGGTGACATTTTCACAATATGCTAGGTGTCTACTTTTAAAAAATATACCAATTTAAGCACCGGGCATCCACTTTAAGTCAAAAAGGGTTTGCTATGATTACCTATAAATAGCACCAAACAATTGAACGTCCAACACCATAGATTACAAAAAATACAATTTTATTAAATATATAATAAAACACAAATGTACCATAAAACTAGCAGCAAATCAATGTAAAACAAACAAAGGAAGAAAGATAGGAGGGGACCGCAGCGTCAACACGCGAAGGGCAAATACATAAAGTGCATAGTAACAAGTATATATGGCACTCCAAAGCTATTATTGAATGAACCAAGCCTGGACAAATAGTCCCTATAAATAGCAGAAAAAAGCTAAAGAGTGGTGCAAAACAGTAAGGTATACCCTCCACGTGTGTGTCGATCCTGCGGTCGACTCCTCCCAACGCCGTTTCGCCCAATCTAGCTTCTTACATTGATTTGCTGCTAGTTTTATGGTACATTTGTGTTTCATTATATATTTAATAAAATTGTATTTAAAAAAATATATATATCAGTAAGGGGGTATAATACATTTCTTTAATAATAATATTTTTTAATCCATGTAAACAATTTCGTTCCAGAGAAAAAAAGGACTGTGGTACCTGTACAGTATTGAAACACAGGCTTCTATTGTGTGCAGAAAGTGTGTCCTTCGGACATATGTTTGACAATTTGATGTCTTGATACCTTTTTCCCGAGGGTCTTGAAAAGTGTGAGCTACAGAATTACAAAATACTATATGTTAAAGGGATTTTCCAGAATAAAGATATTGATCACCTATCCTCAGGATAGCTCATCAATATCAGATTGGAGGACACGCCACCCATCCACTGTTTAGTGGCTATGTTAAGGTACTGCAGCTCAGCTCCCATTTATTAAAGTCTCGAAAATGATAAACTGGAAGGAGCTTTCCATACATGGTATCGTGGGGGTGCATGTTGTCAAACCCCACCAATCGGATATCAATGACCGATCCTGAGGATAGGTCATCAATATCTATATTTTGGAAAATCCGTTTAAAGTATGAGATTTTTTTTTTGTGTTTTTTTTTTTTTTTTGCAATCTTCTAAGATATTGACAGATTGGTCAAAACGGATGGATAAGCATTTCTGTAGTATAGTGTATATTTGGCAAATTTTTATTAACAAAGTATTTGAATGCAGTAATGAAATTGAGCAGCTGTAACAAAATAATTATAGCAAAATTAAAATTTCTTATGTTTTTCTAGGATCTACAAATCATCAGCACAGATAAAAGCCAGGTGTTCATTGCCGTTCAGGAATGGTATCAGACAGACACTTACAACTTGTATCAGTCGGATCCACAAGGAGTTTATTACTCCATCGTTCTGGAGAACATGAGGAGCACTAAACAATCGGAGGCGGACGTCCTGATAGATATCCTAGAGGTGAGAAGAAATCACAGCAAGACACAACATAGAACAATAACCTAACTGTCCGTTATTACGCTGCAGAAAAAAATCCAGTAAAATCACATGATGTAATCTTCTTGGGCGGGGGGTCGAAACCTATATGGAGTTATTTTCCACATTTTGTTTTATCACTGCAGAAAGTTCTGCAGAATTCTCTATGTGTGTGTGCAGATTTTGGTTGCAAAAAAGCCACAAAATGCACATTTCAAAAATAAATAAATCCACAAGCAGTATTTCAAGGTTATGTTCTGTACTCCTTTGGGTGTATTATTATTATTATTATTACTGCATTGTACAAATTTTCAGCTAAAAATAATTTTTTTCAATTGGTCATTCATTAAAAAATGTTGAGCTCCTTTCTCTGTACAGCTTTGAGATTCTCTGTTTGTACGTTGTTCTGTCAGGCAGCTCAGCTCACGGCTCCTGATCTCTGATCTCCTAAACACTCATTGAAGCTCAATTCTTATCTTACTGATAAGAATGTAGCTTAAATAAGTGTTTTTGAGCTACTAGTAAATTAGAGATAAGGGTTATTAGGTGCCGGCACAAAGTAAACGTACAACTCTCACAGCTAGACAGTTAACCCTTTGTGACAGAACGGCTGTATATTTTTAAATAAAAACCAACTGAAAAAAATATATTTTTAGCCCAAAATAAGTAAAATGCAATCATAAAATAAAATAAAAATTGCCCCCAAAGTTGTACATAACCTTTAAGTGCGGATTTTGTGATATATTTTTATGCCACTTGTAAATTCGCTCTACCATTCATATGCAATTCAGTCTAGTTACATGATACAAGGGAAAATTAATTTGATCTAGATTGCATAGTCCCGTTTCAGGTGTTTTTTTAGGACATTGTAAACAAGGACATTCCTACCATAATGTCATGTGACTGCTATCGAGCTGAGTCCTGGTTGCTCCCATGTTCTGTCCAATTAGATGGTGAGGAAGCCTCTGACTTGACCAGAGGAACTGCATAGTTAGAAATCTAAGACAGTGCCCTTTTCTATGGTTCCCCCTGTCAAATCTATATATAGTCAATACAGGGAGAGCCTCCAGTCAAGACGCCCCTTTAGAGCCAGTGCGGAGATCCTTTTCAAAGGGGAACTTGCAATATAATCCAGACCATCTTGCAAGTTTTTCACCTGAACCCAGGGGCTGGTTAGACAACTCCTCAGATCCACCTGGTTCTTCAGTTGAGTTCCAGCTAAAAGAGCAGAAGGCATTTAACATTGAATGTAATGCATTCTATAAATCCTTTGTCTCTGTGAACTTTGTTTCACATGGTAGATGTGTAATGCACGGTAAATAGGTCTTTGTCTACAGAAAGGGATTAAACAGCTGTTTGGCCATTATTACACATTCGCTCAGCTTGGATTACTGCTTTACCAAACAACTATATAAAATAACTCAGCAGTAAAAAGGATTATAATGTGCATCTGTGCATGGAAGCCCTCCTACAATAGAAGTGCGTATTGATCTTGCAGCATGTGATCTTGGTTATGAGAAGTGCTCGTAGTAAAATTAATGATCCAGGCTGCAAAGAAAAACAGTGAATCTGTAAAGAGCCACCATTGTGGTGGAGAAAATAAACTCCAGACTAGTCTACATCAGTCACTGACTCACTGTGGGCATGAAGAATCACAAGGTCCTCCGAGCCAGATCATGACTAAATCACATTCCAGGGAAAAGTTTAAACCCACACCTATGGCTATCCTAAAGATTGGTGATCAGTGTTGTGAAACTGCACCTATGTCGACAACGGACCCCCGAAAGTGGTGGTGGGCACACTGCGCATGCACATTGGCCCTCCATTCATTTTCTGTTGGGCCGCCAAAAATAGCCGAGCACTGGCTATTTTTGGGGGCATCCTAGCGATATGCCCCCATTGTCTGAGATGAGACAACCCCTTTAAGTCAGATAGAAGATAAATACATAGATAGGTAGATGGATATGAGATGGATAGATAACTAGATACCCACAGAAATAAATGAGGCAGAACTCCAGCTGATGTGAAAGGGTGGTGAACCCACTGTTTTCTGGTTTATTGTAAAAAAATTTTTTCCAGGAGTTTGATATGAATGACCTATCCTTAGGACAGGGCATCAATATCAGATCAACTGCGTCTGACCCACAAGATCTTCACTGTTTGAAGAAGTTTGAAGAGGCTGTAGCAGTAAACACTGCGGCCACTTCCTAGGTCAATGATGTCACATTTATCGATCACATTTTTTAAGATTCTTTAGGGACTGGTACAGTGCCAAGTGATTGGCACAAGGCAAACGTGGTGCCCATATTCAAAAAAGATCTAGGTCCTTCACAGGTAATTATAGACTAGTTAGTTTAACTTCTGTTGTGGGAAAAATGTTTGAAGGACTCTTGAGGGACTAGATACAGGATTATGTGACTGTAAATAATATCATAAGTGATAACCAACATGGGTTTACCAAGGACAGAAGTTGTCAGACTAACCGGATTTGTTTTTATAAGGAGGACGGTAGAAGCCTAGACAGAGGGGTGGCTGTGGATGTTGTGTTTCTGGATTTTGCAAAGACTTTTGATACTGTCCCTCATAGACGTTTAATAGGTAAAGTAAGGTCTATAGTCTTGGAAAGTATAGTCTGTAATTGGATTGAAAACTGGTTGAAGAACTGTGTCCAGAATGTTGTGGTCAATGATTCCCATTCATAATGGTCCCTGGTTATAAGTGGTGTACCCCAAGGTTCAGTGCTGGGTCCTCTATTATTTAATTTATTTATTAATAATATTGAGGACAGGATTAATAGCACCATTTCTATTTTTGCAGACACCAAGCTATGTAGTACTGTACAGTCTATGGAAGATGCCCATAAAATACAAGCTGACTTGGACACTCTGAGTGATTGGGCCTCAACTTGGCAAATGAGGTTCAATGTGGATAAATGTAAAGTTATGCATCTTGGTAATAATAATCTCCGTGCTTCATATGTCCTAGAAGATGTAACACTGGGAGAGTCACTTATAGAGAAGGATTTGGGCGTCCTTGTAGATGGTAGATTAAATTACAGCATACAATGTCAATCAGCTGCTTCTAAGGCCACCATGATATTGTCATGCATTAAACGTGGCATGGACTCACGGGGCAGGGATGTAATATCACCACTTCACACAGTGTTGGTGCGGCCTCATCTGGAATATGCCGTTCATTTCTGGACAGTGGGCACCAGTCCATAGAAAGGACGCACTACAGCTGGAAAAAGTACAGAGGAGAGCGACTAAACTGATAAAGGGCATAGAGGGTCTTAGTTATGAAAAAAGATTAAAAGAATTGAATTTATTTAGTCTTGAGAAGAGATGTCTAAGGGGGAACATGATTTAACCTATAGAAATATATAAATGGTTAATACAAAAAATACGGTGAAAAACTGTTCCACGTCTAATGCCCTCAAAAGACAAAGGGGGCACTGCCTCCGACTGTAGAAGAAAAAGTTCAGTCTCTAGAAGCGCCAAAGCTTCTTCACTGTAAGAACTGTGAACCTGTGGAATAGACTTCCTCAGGACGTGGTCACAGTAGGAACAGTGGACCGTTTTAAAAGGGGTTTAGATGAATTCTTAAAAGTAAATGACATTAATGGTTGACCTTGATGGACTTATGTCTTTTTTCAACCGTATTAACTATGAAACTATATGGTGAACGGCCCTGGGCTGCAATACAAGCACAGCCACTATACAGTGAAAGGCTCTGGGCTTGGTAAGCTGTGAGGAGGCTGTAGCCTCTTCAAACAGCAGATCAGCGGAGGTGGGGGGTCAGTTATTGATGACCTATCCTGAGGAGAGGTCATCAATACTTTACTCCCAGTAAAACCCCTTTGAGATACGGTTCTGGGAATTGGAAAACAACCACCAATCACACTGGTGTATTTTCCACAGCTTCTTGTGTTCCCATTACGGCATTACCATTACTTCCTAATAGTCATGGCTTCCCCCTTCCCAATAACGGGAAACTACTTATTTAGACATATTTAACTGATATTTTTCAGTGCTTCTGCTCTTTGCCTATGATATTTTTTCCATTTAGAGATTATACATTGACTTAGAGTAAAAAAAAATTAGTTTCACAGCAGATCCCCGTCCCTGTATTCTCTCCGAATGTCTCACATGTAAAGGATTTTTGGCCGCGTTGTCAGTGCCCGCAATTTTGCAGAGCACAGATGTTCATAATATACATCAAGGCTAATTGCTTAATATGATGATGATAATTGACTGCTAATTTCAGCCTGTCATATGAGGAAGTGCTATAAACCAGGGCTTTTTAGAGAGCACTATGGATAATGTATGAGGCTCGAATATTGCAGTTAATGCTTTCAAAATAAATGCAAAAGATAAAATCCTAAACTATAATTGTTCTAAAGGGAAAGGAGATGCTCCACCAAAGCAAACATTACATCAATGATATCATACTGCTCCATTTAATCTAGGGTCTAATCTAAAACCACCAGTCATATGAAAAATCTATCACATATATATAGTGTGCAATGAGCCTCTATCCAGTAGGGGTGCTATTCAGCTCTGTACCATAGTGGACTGTATGTGCAAGGACAACTCTATGGTTAGCATTCTTACCTTGTACCCTGAAAAGCTATCGGTTTGAATCTAATTCGATCAAAATGTAGATGAGTTTGTGGGATTCACCTAGGTGCTCCAGTTCCCAGGTATGGGACAGTTTGCTTTCTATGAAATTGGCATGACAATTGTTCTTGCACAGATACACCCAATACAAAACTTAAATACCGCTTACTGGTTAGTATAGGACCTGAGGAGGTAGGGCTCGACACAAGGATTCAAGAAGAGAAAAGTCATGTGTCATGCGCTGACCCCTTAAGTCCTGCATTAGACATAACATAGCATAGCTTTGAGTATTTCTTTATACTGTTTGAATTTTTATTTTTTTTAAAGAACAAGTGGTTATCCAAAGAGAGTCTCCTTTTTGGACAAGTCCTTCTTGTTAGAAGGGGTTCCTTGACAGTATTATGACCACTGGAAACCCCACCGATCAGCTGTAATCTGGGAGTAAATATGGCAAGAATTCTTTAGTTTACCCTCAACACCACCACAAAAGAAATTAAGCATTGCACAAGACATTCAAGTCAATGGGCTATCGGTGGGATGAAGAACAAGATAGGTCTTCCAGAGCCAGAGCTGCTCTTTGTAACTTCTCTCCGTTCTGGCCAAGAGTTGAGGACCTTGAACAGAAGTCCCCATCGCATATAGGATATATGAAAATAGGTTGTCTAAATTAGAGAATTTCTTTCATAGCACTATGTTAGATTACTACCAGTTATAATGTACAAGTTCTATGGTTTCTTCAGTATGGCTCTTCACTTATAAAAAAAAAAAAAAGGGTCCGACACAAACCTTATTTTCCAATTTTTGGGACAATATTGTTACCCGGAGGGACTTTTAAAAAGCCATCACACCTATTTTTGAAATTTACAACACCCAATCTATACCATTAGTTTGAGATTTCAGTGTAACTTTCACCCATACTCCTACTTCTAAACTATAAGAAGGAAGTAATTAATTTAAGGTTCGTGAGCGCCCAGATATGTTTTGAATGGGCTAAATTAAGATCACCATTTGGTTCTTAAGTATCATTTGATCACTGCAAGACCAAAGGGGAGCTGAGATTCCTGGTGAGGACCCACAAAGTCTAGGACATGTTTGCCTCGCCTCAAAGTATCATGGTCTTTTAGCTTAGAGGGTTATATAAATACATCATGAGTGATGCTTCACAAGGGGGTGTTTTTTCATGTTCCTTGAGTATCAGAGGGAGTCACCAAAAAGGTACTGGACCATTGACAGAACATTTGGACACAGGGATAAGGCGGTAAACTGATCTTTGCCCCATGTGAAGCAAAGCCTAACTACAACTCACACAAAATAATTTGTATCACAGCAAAGAAATCTTGCCTTACAGAGGTCCTGCTTGGGATGCCCACCATTTCGGATTCTGGGCATGAGGGGAATACATTTTGAACCTGTACTAATTACCTTTTTATGTCATGTCATCAGGGCTGGCCTTAGGGACATACATGTGCCATCACAGAGGTGCATCATCTGTCATTACTGAGTGCACCCCTGGTGATAATGACCTGGGAACCTGAATCTTATACACCTGATCCCACCTTTACTTATTGAACAGCATCTGTATTATTTGTATATTATATAGTATGCCACTAAGAAACTGCAATGGGCACCCACCAACCTACTGCCAGCTCCACTTGTCATAAATTGTGGCTTTTCCAGAATGTCTCCTAGGGCTTATGCCCACATCATGGCATATATTTATAGCTAAAGAGGGGATTTAATGTGATCCTGTGAGACCAAGGCCTTTCTAAGTCTCTTCTTTTTCCCCTGATTTAATATAATGAGATCTAGTGCTGTTTTTGGCACTGAATATATGACTCATGCATGGAGCCATTACACAACCATTTCCATCACCCCTACTGGTGGCCATTTAGGTGAAACTTGGAGTGTCTGCTATCGTTCCATCCTCACCTTCTCCTTGACTCCTAGGTATCTATCAAGATTTCTTCTCACCTTTCCAAACAAGCAGCTTCGAGAGAAGGTTAAACAATATGTAAATGCCAAGTAATTTCATGGTTCATTGTGTTCTTGATAGTCCATAATAATGTATCGGAATGTACATTTGGATTATGTTCATAGGAGAAGTGATGAAAGAGACTCCCGCTGTTTAGACGCGTCATTTTGGAAGAATGTTGTACATTTTCTGTTGAATTATCGTTTCCAGTCTACCCGAACATTTTTAAAGTTCATTTGCCCACACACAATGGAGCCATTTTACAGGAACTATCAATAACAACAGGATATTGTAGAAGAAGCGGGATCTCAGATTCTCCTTGGCATACATGTGTGGACACTTTGTGCATGTATACTATATGCCATCACTATAAATAATTGCACATGCACCCATGCATACTGTATTGCAGAAGAGAGATAATTATGCTTGCTTATCTTGAATACTAGAGACATAACCATAAGCATATTGAAATGAATGGTTCTGTATATGGTCTGCAAAAAAAAAACCAGAACGGACATGGAAAAAAAATACGTTCATCTGCATGAGCCCTAAAGAATCCTCTTCTATGTTTGTGTACAAACCTTCTTTTCTCCAGACGCAGAGGATGTCCCCTCGTCACAGTCCTGGGGATAAATAGATGATGGGAGAGATCTCTGTACTCTGTATCACACTCATCTCCCCCGAATTCAGAATTTTATTTAAAACACCATTTGCGGCTCTCCACCCTGTGGCCGGTCCTAGAAAACATCCGGGTCGTCAATGGACGATTGCTACCTGTGCATAGGCTGGCTCATCAGGTTTGGAGGGCTGCAAAACTTCAAAAATATGGTGACCTCCCTGATGCTGTTGCACTTTGGGATAACCCCATGCTCCCACACATTGTAAGGGTAGAACTGTATGGGAAAATTATGGCATACTCACCTTAGGTGACCTATATGAGAACGGTATCTTATTCTCTTTTACTCAACTTCAGGAGTAGGCAGTGGTCCTACGCTCTCACTTTTTTAGGTTTCTACAGCTGAGACACGCCCTAAATGCACAGTTTAATACGGATTCGCGGACCATCTCTAAATACCCTTTGATAGATATACTTAAAACCCAAGGGCCGAAGGGTATGATCTCGACATTATACACGCACCTCCTTGATCTTAAAATCAGATCCAAACCTCTGTTAATGGAAACTAGGTGGAAGGAGCGAATTCCACAACTTATTGAGGAGGAGTGGTCGGAGGCGTTGATTGCCCCGTCCACTGTTTCATCTTCCCTAAACAACAGGCTGATTCAGCTTTTCATACTCCACAGGAGTTACTTGACACCCACCAGATTGTGTAAGATGGGCAGAATAGACCACACCGGATGCTATAGATGTGCTCAATCTAACGCGGATTTCTGGCATCTTATGTGGGATTGCCAATATATACAGTCATTTTGGAAAGGGGTAGTAGACATGTTGTCTTTGATGATTGCAGAGGTGGTACCCTGTTGTCCCAAGGTGTGTCTTTTAGGAGTGGTGGAAGATGAATCCCGCACACTGTATGTATGTATTTTTCTGAGAGAGACCTTATTCCTGGCCAGAAAGGCCATAGCACTTCGATGGATGGCGGATAGGCCACCGACCATAAGTCAGTGGAAGGCGCTGGTCAATCAGATATTAACATTCGAAAAAATTATGTATGGCAATAGAAAATGTCCTCAAAAATTGATGCATGCTGTAATGCGCCTGTGCAGTTGTGCCTGTTTCTAGGTGAAACCATATACTGGTTTTCACTGTACTTCAATGATCGCGGAACGAACTTGGGTACACCAGTATATTAATATGTCATTTAGATGTTTTTGTGACTACTAAACAAGAATGTGACTTTTTGTAATGCAATGTCAAATGATGTGATTGTGCACCAACTTGTACTTGTTATTTTCAATAAATGAGTTGAAAAAAAAAAAAAGATGGTAGTTTTAGGATGGTATTTTGGGTCTAGTACCGTTTGTTTGGTGTTATAGCATATAGTGTAATCCCGTCTCTTATAATGGGAATCACCTTCCATGCTACTCTCAGTAATTACACCTAGAACATCTATAAAAACCCAGCTGCCCCAGACTCACACCTCAGCCCATAAATATAATTGAAATCCACATGTAAAATAACAACAGCTATGAGATGTTGATTTTATGCGTCACCTGCCTCCGCTCCGGGAACAGCTGCAGCCAGTATCGTGTAGACCTCGCTTGTAGAACCTTTAGAGGTAGAGTTCTGCTTCAGTCTGCCGCTCTATAGAAGTCAATCAGTGGTAGAAAGAGCACTCAATGCTATTTTTAATGCAGTTTTTAACTCCAAAACCATGAGTGGATTTCAAAAAGAGAAGACTCAGTCCTCTATATGTATCATCTGTTTATGACCCTTTCCAGACTTTGGCATCAAAAACTACATTAAAAAACCCAAACATGGAAGCCCGCCTTAAGAATTTATATTGAAGACACTTATTGCTCATGCGCCATACAGGACTACAAGTGTGCCTGAAGAAGGACTGTTTCTTACCTGGAATGCTGAACTACCGTATTTTTAGACTGCGATGTAAAGAGGCAGCATTCGACCCATAAGACGCAGGGGCATTTTCCCCCCTCTTTTGGGGTAAAAAAGTGTGTCTTATGGCACGAAAAATACGATAGATACATTGGTGCAGTCACGGGGCGAACTTAAAATGGTCCTGAAAAAAAAGCTAAAAGTGGCCTCATGTTGTAGGCAGGTCCAAACTGGGGGATGTAGCACAAGTAAGCAGGACCAACAGAAGTAGGCAGGGCCTGCAATAACATAGTGCAGCATGCAGCACAATATACTACACAAGCAGAACCAAATATCACAGTGCAGCACAAAATACTGCCCTAGCATAACCAAATATCACAGTGCAGCACAGAATACCACCCCAACAGAACCAAATATCACAGTGCAGCACAAAATACCGCCCTAGCAGAACCAAATATCACAATGCAGCACAAAATACCGCCCCAGCAGAACCAAATATCACAATGCAGCACAAAATATCGCCCCAGCAGAACCAAATATCAAAGTGCAGCACAAAATACCACCCCAGCAGAACCAAATATCACAGTGCAGCACAAATACCACCCCAGCAGAACCAAATATCACAGTGCAGCACAAACTACCGCTCCAGCAGAACCAAATATCACAGTACAGCACAAAATACTGACTCCCTCACCACAGTATTCAACTATATTTGTGATACAGTAGAATTGAGGAGGGCACCTGCGGCTGTTGGCAGGGTGCATAAGTACCTGATGCTCCCAGCATTAATTCATTCTGAGAGCATCAGATCATTATGTACCTGGCCAGTGGCTGTGCAGAGGGCTTGAGTGGGCCCCTGGGCATCAGCCAACTGGTAATTTCCCTGTAGGGTCTATGGTCAATCTGCCCCTTGGTGTAGTCTTCAATAAAGTCTTACATTGAAGGATTAGTAGGCCCTGTTCCTGCCAAAATCAGCAGGTTCAGCCAATGTTTGTCCAGCGTGTAAGGCCACCTTTAGGCACAGGAGAGGCTGCAGACTGCGCCTGTGCAGCAGCATTCATGTCACAAGCTGTGTGCCAATTTCAGCAGAGAAGTGTGGAGAGGTCTGGTTGGCAATAGGTATACATCATCTGCAGAAAGCAGCCTGGAGGGAATTCAACATCAGAATACATAGGGATATGAAAAATTGCAGTTGTCACCCACGGCACATTCTCCCTGATATTTTATTACTCTGTAACCGACAAGAGACAGCAGTGGCATCAGACATCATCATTACAGAGAAAATTCACTCGAGAAACTATGGTTTTCTCTAGAGTCTGCTTCTGTCTTTGTACTCTGGACTTTATTATTGATACTTTAATTATTTTATTCTAATCTTGATCTTAACATGTTTTTCCCCTTTGTTTTTTTCCCTGTATGTTCAGGGAAATTATCACTTGGCCAATATCTGTTTTTGAGTTTGTTCTCGAAATTGCCAGATAAATACATAATGGACCATGTAATAGATAACAGCAGTCAAGTATCATTTGTAAAAATACACGTAATTGGAATTGCACTAATTGCTGCAATAGATCTGCAGTTACCACAATTTGGTGAACTATAAACAGGCGGCTGAGCATTAATACCATGGAAAGACAGCCTGGGGGTCTCGTAGACACAGCCGATTATTCAGTTCTCAAAATCCAGGTTGCATATGCAGAGACTATTATAAAGTAGAAGGGAATCCTTCTACATGCGCAGTAGACAGAGAGAGGAGGGACAGAGGTCACGACAAAGGTCGAGATGTCAAGACGTTACTTGGTGAAGTGAGATTTGCACTGCATTAGTACCAGCGCAATGTACCAAGACTGTAGTTGCAACTTAGTACCTCGAGGGAACTAATAGTCCCTAAACAGGGCTAAAACTTGAAAAGAAAATTGTAAATTCAAGTTTTAGCCCTGTTTAGGGACTATTAGTTCCTTCGAGGTACTAAGGTGCAACTACAGTCTTGGTACATTGAGCTGGTACTAATGCAGTGCAAATCCCACTTCACCAAGTAACGTCTTGACATCTCGACTTTTGTCGTGACCTCTGTCACTCCACACAGGCTGCGGCCTGCTTGCCGGCTCTCTCTGTCCACTGCGCATGCTCACTCCGACTCTTAATGAGCCAGTGCTTGCACCCTGGTCTTCATCAGCCAATGGCTGGCACCCTTGGACTATTTAAAGAAGGTGCCTGTACAAGAGGTTCTTAGTACTCCAGTGTCCTGTATGCAGGTGTGCTGATATACTTTTGTCTACCTGTGTAACAACTTCTGTCTGTCTGCCCCTGGCTGCCTGTCATGACCTCTGCCTGATCACTGTGCTGACCCTGAGCTGCCTGTCCTGACCTCTGCCTGATCACTCTACTGACCCTAAGCTGCTTGCCCTGACCTTGGACTGTGTCTTGGGTTGCATATATTCTTCCTGTCCTGATCTCAGCTTACGTCTGACTAAAGTTTTGCTTGATCCCTCTGTGCTCTGCACTGGTGTCTTTTGACCCCCATGGGTCAGCTATCACCTGAACAGAGACTATTACAGGAGGTAGTGGCCTGGTTCCTCTGCAGTATGATCTAGATCCTTGTATAAGGGTTAGTAAAAACCATGGGACTGCCAGGATAATGTCCTTAGAAGTAGATCCAAGTCAAATCTGTGCAGTTGACACAACAGTTCCACACCCACTGTGTAACCTGGAGAATCTATTCTTATGACACTATGTTGTGCCACTCCTTTAATTATTCCTACTAGAAGTAAACACATTGCCAGCGGTCTGCCATAAAGATCCAGATAGGCGTTACCAGATGGGGGTTTGTTCCGGCAAAATTTGACACTGACTGTGCAGAAACACCCCACCCCCCAACTGGTAACACCCAGAGGGACCTTTACTACAGACTGCTAGCAATTCTTTCATAACTTTAAGTAGGAATTAAATAGGAATTGGACATCAAATCATAAGATGCTCCAGAATTGTTATTACATGGGGAATGCGAGTAGTTACTAAGAGACAGACATTTTAAGAGAGGTAAAGGATATGTCCACACAGGACAGGTCATCTGTAGAAAAACTGCATTGTATCTGCTGGAATTTCAAAGCAGCACAGTGGCCTCAGCACTCAACCATGATATGCACAAGAAGTTGCCAAATTGTAAGCAGTCATTAATAAGCCAGGAGTTTGGGTGATATACGGTAGATGAAAAAATGTTGCAGGCAGCTAGCCTAGTACTAGGAGTTTGTACTTGCCAGACACGGAGACAGAAGTCATTTTCAGTGTGATTCTGACAGAGCACCCTATTGTTGCCTAAGAATTTCCATAGCAGGAGGAGAGGAGTGTGTTGATCTTGTGGGAGTCCAGTGACCCTATGATTTTCATTTGCTTTTTTAGAACGGTTATAGGTTATGGTATAAACATTACTGCAACCTATAAAAAAATAATCTATGTACCGTGACTTTGATGGAACTTTTTGGACAATTTCCTTAAGCCATTTTTCCACTCACTCAAAGGCCTAGTGAGAACAAAACCATAAATGTGTCTCTCTGTCTTCCTTCAAGAATTCATTTTTCCAGTTGTAGCAACATCTCGAAAAAAGAGTAGCCAAAGATATTTCAGTGTAAGGAGCCCTAAATCACATTTGATTATTTTTCCTCAGTGTAAGTAGTGAAGTTTCTAAACTGTGCCAGACGTTCATGTGAGGCGGTCATTAATTTTGCAAATAATCCAAACCTTGCTCTTCTCTCTTTTTTATTCAAAAACCACAAATTGTTGAAAAAAAAAAAAAACACGTTTTAGTATGTGGATGGATGCCAGGATTGTCCTGTAGTGATCTCGTGCCTTTGCACGGGGATAACCCAGAGCAGGGGATGTACATGCTGACAATGCACAATGTAGGCCATCACTACTTAATGAGTTCCAGCTTTGATTCGCTATGAACATGTACCCAAAATGATTGAAAGAATAGAAATAATATTAGTGTCTGTTTTCCGGTCTTTAAATTGTCTTCTCCCAGGTAGGGAACATACAATTCTTAAAATCCAGAGAGCTCCAGCAGACATGACCAAGAAGGTTCCAGTGAAATGCTTGCAAGTAAACAGATACAGTATGTGACTCAATCAACAAATCCCTATTCTCAATAGCAGAACTTAAAATTTGTCTAGAGCTTCTAGAGGAATTCCCCAAATATGCAGAATTATGGTGCCAAATTTTGATATTTTTTCTACATTCCTACATTTTCTACATGCTATTAAAACATTATGATTGTTACACAATCAATATAGTGTTGCAGTGACGGTCCAGGCCTGCCGCCACTCCACTCACCTGCTCCCCCACTCCTGGGTTCCATTGGCCCAGACCCGCTGCCATCTTTTCTCCATCATTTTTCTCCTCCTTGCAGGCTGAGGAACCCTTCTTCTCTGTCCTTAGATCATGGATAGTCCCTCCAGCTCCTAAAGGCCCATCACACATGCAGACCAATTTTCCCCAGCCAATGACTGGCCACTTAGGGGTGCATAAAGCGTCACTGAGCGTTCAACAAACTTTGCATTAATCAAGAGTACAATGTGTGCACATGTGGTCATTATGTGACTTGTATTCTGGCATTTTTAGCAGGATTCCTCTGTGCTTGCTGAATATATAGCTTGCCGTTCTACCACACATGGTGAGTGAAGACTAGCTGCCATCCACTGCACACAGAAAGTAGAGGAGAATGTCATTCCTAACTGTCTCACAGTCACTCAGAAGCAGCCCCAGAATAAAGATTGACAAAAGAGAGAAGTACTGACATGTATGGATGTAAATGAAGCACTTGTGCTGCGCTATAACATTTCTTTGTAGCTGTGCAGTCTCTCTTTGTCAGTACCTGTCTCTGAGTTCCTACTCAATCTTGACAATCTTGACTTGCACTGACGTGTTATATTATCCTCTTGCAGGAATGATCTGTCCTGAATAGAACTAAGACATTTTTTAAAGCGATATGAAATGGGGTTGGGGGTTAACTGGTAAACAGCTGATAACAGGAGCACTAGATATTTCTCACTGAGTTGACTTATTAGAACGTTTCATGTGGTCACTTGTACTATAGATTTATGCAAAGCTGAGTGAAAAGTTATTGACCATTCAAGAAACCTTATCCTGTGGGATAGTGCCTGAACAATAGGTTCTGATAAACTAGTTTCCTGCAAAGGTGTGCATCTACATCTACCCCTGTACAAACTTCAGCCTTTTTCCTGGACCCTTCACTGCCTTACGTGATCTCTGTTCTGACTCTGAGCTGCCCCTGCCCACCCTGACGTTGGACTGTTTATAAAATTGCAAGAACTGCCTGTCCCTTTCTACAGTTTTACCTTTGGTGCTTGGTCCAAGCTGTTTATTATACTCAACGTTAATTATAGTTGGAAAATAAAGTTTGTTGAATGCCTACTCTGCATTTAATAAAACCATGAGCTAAATAACATGAATTGTCTATTTTACCTCAAGAAGTACATAAGCTAATCTTATAACAATTAACCACTCACCCCATGATGTACTATTACACCATAGACAGATGGACCCTAACACGATATGCCATACTATTACAGCAATGCAATGGTGCAGGCTTAGGAAACGGAGCCCGTTCTATTGACAGAGGGTGTCAGATGTAACTTCCAGCTGACACCCTGCTGCAACGGCGGTGCTCGCTGCTACCTATGATCATGACCATGTAGTCATAAGCTATTTCCTGCTCTATCTAAGCAGTTTGACAGAAGCATTGCCCACTATATTGGCAACCCACAATGCCTGATGAAGACCTCCACATCCACTATCTTTATACATCTATTAGACCTGTCAGTCCTAGGCTGACTGGCATAATAAACTGCACTACGAAATTACTGCATGTATTATACTAGTAATTGAGGCCCAGAGAAGGGTCTAAAAATAATATATTAAAGTAATAATACAAAATTTTAATAAATTAAAAATGTAATTTAAGAAAGCAAAAAGTGCCTTTTTCTCATTTCAATGCAATTTCTTATAGTTTTAAAAAATTATGGGAGGAATTTATTAAGAGGGGAAAATCTCAGTTTTGCTTAAAGAGGACCTTTCACTGGTCAACAGTTTATTAGGCAAATGTATATACATGCAGAGCGGCACCCAGGGACATCCCTGCACTTACTTGTATCCCTGGGTGCCGCTCCGTTCATCCGCTGTAGCCCCCGATACCGGCGCTCGTGCTTCTGATAATTTTGCCTGGGGCGGAGACATCTTCTTTTGCACTGGGCGTCTCCTTCTCCAAGGCTGGAGCGCTGGCCAATGGCCCAGGGCAAAAGAAGATGTCTCTGCCCCAGGCAAAATTATCAGAAGCACGAGCGCCGGTACCGGGGGCTACAACAGACGAACAGAGCGGCACCCAGGGATACAAGTAAATGCAGGGTCATCCCTATGTGCCACTCTGCATGTATATACATTTGCCTAATACACTGTGGACCCGTGAAAGGTCCTCTTTAAGTGTGAGTTGGAGTACCTTTATACAACATTTATTAAATGTCTCATGTTACTTATCCTTAGACCTAACACTTTTGTCTAGAGAAGCTACTCCAGTTTTCCTACTCCACCAACCTCCTGGAGTGAGACTGAGACTTTTTTGCAACTTTTTAAGTTCAATGATAAATCTGGAGTGAAACTCGTTAACATAACTGGCTCTGAAGCAAGTAAATCTATCTAACTGTAAGCAGGAGCGGTACCACTGCAAGTGTGGTGTGCAGCCTAACCGGCACAAGTTTACTTGCTTCAGAGCCGCGCTATAGCCCTTGATGAGGTGTCCGTAACATGGACACATGAAACGCGTCGGGTACTGAAGTCTAATAAGGAGATCCTACTTTAGAAGCGGAGACAATCTCTTGATTCCCCCTGGGCGTCTGCAGCAGTGCAATACACTCATCGGGCAATCCATAACAGGATCAAGTGTTTTAGCATTAGCAAATTAGCTACAGAATATGATTGCAGAGCCTAGGTAGAAGGTTACTTTGTTATCTCCGGCTTCATATCACAGTAGTCCGCTGGTGTAAGAATCCCTATCTTGCAACAAATGTTGGTTGCTTGTAATACGGTGCCGAGTATAACACTACCATTCCTGCACAAAGGGAGTATTTATGCAAACAGTTTGCAGGGGAACATCTTTCTGTATATTTTGGGACTAAGTCCGTCCAATACAGACTGTGGCAGTACTTCGACCACGTTGGAGGGTCGCACACAAATATCCATATCGTGTAGTTTCCCTCCTTTCCAAATGGACCCCTATGCCTGACGGGATATCGGTGATGTTCGCATTTCACTGATATCTTTTTGGCCATACGTCCCATCTGCCTGTTGATACATTGAGACAGGGGGGAAATGATTATTTCTACCCATATTTCATCTTGTCTTTGAATAAAACTTTTTTTTTTTTTTTTACCGTCTAAGACAGGCAGTAAGAAATAATGTATTATTTATGACACATGGTAAACTCTGTAAAGAAAAAGAAAATGAGAAAATGTCAAAATTGCTGTTTTTGGATACCTCAGCTTCAAAAAAATGTCATAAAAGTTATCATACAGCTGTATATCCCCCAAATGGTCCCAATAAAAAAAAACTATAACTTGCTCTGGAAAAAAACAAGCTCTCACACAGCTCCATCAACGGAAAAATAAAAAAGTTATGGTGGCATAAAAAACTAAATAAAAAAGTTATGGCAGCATAAAAAATTGCGATTTTTTTTTTTTCAAAAAGTGCTTTTATTATTCAAAAGTAGTATAACATAACATTTTAAAATTTTAAAAAAGGGAAATTGCAGTTTTTGTACCCCAGAAAGAGTTACTAAAAGATAAACAATAACTTATATGCACCCCAAAATGGAGCCATGAAAAAATATACAATATATACTCATCTTGCAAAAAAACAAGCACTTATATAGCGATGTAGACAAAAATATATTCCGTAGCTTTTGGAATTAAAATTTTTTTTTTTAAAAATCACTGTGTCCTTAAGGGGTTAAACATATGATGATTTAGAAGGCAATGGGCGCCAGCACATAAATTACCTCCCGCATGTAATGTATTTTTCATGAGGTTTTCAGGTGAACATATTTTCCATTTCCAACCTCTGATGCTGTAACGTATATTTTACCGCCTGGAAGAAGAAATATTGTCTTAAATCTTTGTCTTCCAGATCTGTAAGCACTTAAGATTTTCTACGAATATATAAACTATAGTTTTACTTCTAGTGCCTGACGAGAACTTGGATATTTATGTGAAAAATATTGGCTTTTTACATTTAGAAAACCTTCCCCGTGGCAGACATTCTGAAACACTTAAAATTGCATTACAGAGCGGTATAGTTATAGAGGGATCATTGTGCAGATTATTTACGTATAAATTACGTATAAATGTGAATTTATAACCGACGACCATCCAGGGGGTCTGCATATTTGTGGATGACATCAGTGCCTTCGTAATTCACAGCTTCGCTACGGTATGTTCTGAACCGTGATTCCAGAGGAAGTGTGACTATGGGAATCACTAGATGCATGAAGGGGTTAAATTAAATGGCCACCTTTTGGGGCCATTTTTTTTTGTTTGTTTGTTCTCTTAATATATATTTATAGTTGTGATCTTAATTTTTTTTAAACCAAATTCCTGTATAGAGTTAAATGATAACATGCTAACGGCTACTTCAGCCACCACTAGAGGGAGCTTCGGAGCTTAGCGCATACTGCGCTATTATTGAGTTCAATGTTTAAACTGTATGCAGTGGGCTCCTACGCTCTCCCTAGTGGTGGCAGACGTTTATTATCTTACTCTCCATGAGAAAAACGGATCTCTCCCCACTACAAAGATTTATTACAACATTAGGCCTCTTTCACAGGAACATTTTTTTTTTGCGAGTGTACGGGCCCTTTTTTGCGCTCCGTATACGGTCCTTATAAAAACCATTTATTTCAATGGGTCCGAAAAAAAGCAGAAGGTATTCCGTATGCATTTAGTTTCCGCATTTCCGTTCCGTTCAAATATAGAACATGTCCTATTATTATCCGCGTCACGGACAAGGATAGTACTGTTCTATTACGGGCCAGATGTTCCGTTCCGCAAAAAAAACGGAATGCACACGGATGTCATCCGGTTTTTTTGCAGATCCGTTTTTTGCGGACCACAAAACCATACGGTCGTGTGCAATAGACCTTAACCCCTTTAGGCACCCTTATGTACATCTCAGGTTCACTGGGATTGCTGTCAGATACCAGCTATGTTATACAGATGGCAACTCCCTGCAGCAGCCAGAGTGTGAGATAACTCCAATCTCCGAGCTTTTAACCACTCATGTTCAATAGTGACCTCAGCATCTGAGTGGGCCTCCCTCTTTACCCCAATGACAACCACATTGTGGGGTGACAGACGGCCGTCATAGCATCCCAGAGGATTAGTGAAGGCCTTAGGGCTGTCATGTTAATACTCCTATTACATCCTGCCTCTGGGGGCTGAAATAATGGTAAAATCACAATACACTGCATTGGACAAGTATTACAGTGCGTTGTACAAGAGATCGCAGGTTCAAGTTCCCTAGGGGACCTAAAAATAAAAGTTAAAAACAGAGTTGATAAATAAATATGGCACCAATTAAAACTACAGCTTGTGCTGCAAAAAGAAAAACAAGCCCTCACACAGCTCCATTAGTAGAAAAATAAGTGTGGGTTTCAGAATATGGTGACTGTTTTCGCAATACGCAATATATTGGAACATTAAACTGTAACATTAAAAAAATGTAAATTAAAAAAATACATCCCATAACACAAAAAACAAGCCATCATAACACTATGTTGACTGAAAAAATAATAATTTAAACTTGAGCTCCATTTCTAAAAAATTTAAAACATTTACAAGGGACATTTATCAAGAAGGTAAGGCTACTTTAACATACACGTTTTTGCTGTCCGGTTTTCAGATCCGGCAATGGGATCTCAAAACCACAGCATAACGCATCTGTTTAAATAATACAACCGGCTGCATCCGTTCAGAATGGATCAGGTTGTATTATATCGAAAATCAACACGCCAGATCCATTGTCAATGGGCGCCAGATCCATTTTTTTCCGTTTCTAAAAAAACTTGATTCGGCACCGTTGACTTACCTGGCTTTTGGTGCCGGATCCGGCATGTTCAGTTTTCCATGCCGCACTCAAAAGCGAGGTATGCAGCAATTTTATGTCCGTCATGGGAACACAACAAACCAGAGCGTAATTTATTCTGGCGCACTCCATTCCAGTTTGTTCAGTTCTATCCCCATTGACAATGAATGGGGACAAAACTGAAACATTTTCCTGCAGTTTTGAGATCCTCTGCCATAAAGGAAAATGCAGATGTGAAAGTAGCCTAAAAAAACCTCTTATACAGTATATTGCATGACAGTATTGATATACCAATATAATAGCTACAAGTGCAACAACTGCGGTCCGCAAGGGGTCCCTTTAAGATGAACTAAGTGTTTCGTGACACCAGTTGCAATGAAGTAACAACGGGACGGAGTCCCTTTAAGAAATGGGGTTGGTACCCAGGTGTAGGAATAGCCGTGTGGTATAGGGTGGCCTATAATGTCCCTTAATGTTTTGTGCATGTGTCACGGTGCTCCTACCTGCATACGCTGGAACCCCAGGCGTTGGCTCCGAAGCAGACAAATGGGGTGAACAATTGAGGGAATTGCAAATACAAGAAAATGTTATGTCGCCAGATGGTGCTGAATTGTGTTAATATAGCACTTCCTGGTGGTCATATTTGATAAACAACATAAGAAATAATTTAGTTCAATAAATCAAGGATGGAGCAAGAAAAAATAAAATTTTACTAAGGATTACTATTTCATCAATGACCTTTTTTGTGTTATATTTTACAGGTCAGAGGAGTTAAAGGTGTTTTTCTGGCCAATCAAAAAATAGACGGTAAAGTGACAACGCTTATAACTTATAATAAAGGCCGTGATTGGGATTATCTAACTCCACCAAGTGTGGACATGACGGGCAAGCAAACCAACTGCAAACCGGTAAGTTTCAATGATACCTGTTGTCTATCTTTATGTAACTCAGATAATTTTAGTTTTCTTCTGTAAAACTTCAGATGCCCACTGATAGCACCAGCATCTTCTATATGTACACACTGTCTAGACAGAACAGCTGTCTTAATGTTAAGAACTTATGTTTTTACTAATGAGGAACACAATTTTTTTTAGAACAAAATAAATCTATTTCTTTACTTACCTGAAGTTTTATTAAGTTCTTGATGCTAAAACCACGGGTGAGTCTTGTGGTCAGTCTGAAATGGTCCCCATTTTTAGTAAAGTACGGTATATGGCCTCATGCCAATGAAAAAAAATTAAAAAAAAATAAATATATATATATATATATATGATGGCTGCATAAAACCAACTTGTTATATAGATCAGTATTACAGCACTTAAAGGGGTCTTCCAGCACCCAGTGGATCCCTCAAACCCACCTTAATTACACAGAACACACCTATGGGAGAATGTTTGTCATGGAGCGGCCTCGGGATGGAACACGGTCACGTGATGGTCCTTTTCTGAAAATCCATCTTCCTCCAGTGAAAGTCTGTCATAGATTAACCTCTCAGGAACCCAGTCACGTGACGTGATGCTCCTCTTCTGGAAATCCAGCTTCCTCCAGTGAAATTTTTTCATAGATTGACCTCTCAAGAATCCAGTCATGTAATGCTCCTCTTCTGAAAATCCAGCTTCCTCCACTGAAAGTATGTCATAGATCGACCTCTCAGGAACCCAGTCACATGATGCTCCTCTTTGGAAAATCCAGCTTCCTCCAGTGAAATTTTGTCATAAATCGACCTCTCAGGAACCCAGTCACATGATGCTCCTCTTCTGGAAATCCAGCTTCCTCCAGTGAAATTTTGTCATAAATCGACCTCTCAGGAACCCAGTCACATGATGCTCCTCTTCTGGAAATCCAGCTTCCTCCAGTGTCACAAGCTTCATCAGGTTTCCAGCCTGGGCTACAGATGGGACGTCACTTCCACTGTAGATGGCATTAGTACTATTCCTTTCCCTGGCGTATGCCAAACTCCTGAATCCACCTCATCAGCTCATGCACCAAAAACAGGAATAGTTCTGGCCCCATCCACAGCAGAAGTGATGTCTAGCTCATTGCCCAGGCAGAAAGCAGATGAAATTTCAGCAGAAGCTAGATTTTCAGAAGAAGAGCGTGACATGACCAGGATCCTTTTAGGCCAGTACTTTGGAAAGTTAACTATATCACAAATATTCTCCTACAGGGGTGTTATGTGTGATTCAGGTTAGTTTGTGAGGCCCACTGGGTCCCATAAAACCCCTTATTTTGTACCCTTCAATGCCCTGGTTGTCATTCTGTGGTATATGAAGTATCCATCTGTATCAAGCAGAAAACAGGTTCTATTACCATTTTGTAAGGCCATATCCCCCTAGAAGTAATAATTTAGTGAAAATGAATTCCATTATATAGACATATGAGGTACTATTTCGCACCATATGGAGTGCATACACACAGGTTGTCAGGTTACACTGAGAGTTGTAGTTTCAGAACAGGTGAAGAACCACTAGTTGAGACCACTGGTCGTCTGTATGTCTTAAGTTTAAAACATGTCAGTGTTTCCAAAATATCATTGGGTTTTCCCCCGACATGGTAGTACCCATGCTTGAGTTAAGATCTGCAACTCATTGTTGGGCATAGCCTATGTATTCCAGACCTTTGCTTCCTAGTTTTCTTTAAGATATTGAAAGAAATCTTTTCTTCAGACGTGATACCACCTGGGCTTGTAACACGGGGGCTCTTAGCAACCTGGACATAGGGGCCAATATCAACTGTCAATACCTTGACCCCAAGAGCTTCAGGACAGGCCCTTGGCAACTATTGATCTTATAAACCCATCCCAGACCACCCACTGGTGCATGCACTCTTCCTACGGTGGCAATGGTAGGTCACAGTGCTAATCTTGCAGAAAACAATAGAGATTAGTTGGAAAAACCCTAAAATATATTTTTTCTCAAAAATACATTAGCTAAGGGCTTATGGGGCACATAGACAGCATCCAATCCTGACAAAATCAATTTTAATAAAATTTACATTAAAAAATCGCTAAATGATTTACAGCACCTTTTCTTTGTAGCCAGACTTTGTTGGATTTGTCATACTTGGAGTGTCACCTTCAAAATCCTTTTCAAATTAAGCATACTACCATGTGGGGTGGGTTCCCAGAAACATAACTCCAGTCCTCTAATCCTGAGAAAAGCTTTTGTTTATTTTATGCAAATAAAGTTGTTGGTGCATCATGGGTGGGGCCAATCTATTTGGTGCACCACTGCTCTGCCAGTGACGCCATCCAGGACTCCTCTCTTTGTTTGATTGACAGTCCCTGAGATTTCAGAGCTGGTAGCGATGATGCAGGAGATGCCAAGGTGTCTCTTTTTGGTGCACCAAACAGAGCAGCCCCAACCACGGTGCACCAAAAATGTATTTGCATAAAATAAAGAGAAGTATTTCTCTAGATTAGAAGAGTGGATTATCATAAGAAAAGTATGGTTATGTTTTGGAGGACCTACCCTACATGACAGTAGGCTTACTTGGAAACTGATTTTGCAGGTGATAGACTCCCTTTAAGTTGGCTTATGAACAATATCTACCACCTGTCCACAGAATAGGTGATATATGTATGATTACTGAGTGTCCCACCCTCGCCAATCATTAGAATGGGAGTCCCCGAGTTGCATGTATATGCTGAGTAGTAGTGCTCATGCGTGATAACTGCTCGATTCACTTCTCTGGGACTACAGACTACAGCACTTGGCTATCTCCTTCAGTCCGATTGAAGACAGTGAAGTCCTGGTCATTGTTCTCGTGGTCAAGTTGAGTCCCCCAGCCTATCACACATATGTCACCTATCTTGTGGACCACCTATCTTATTTCCATCCTTGGAGACTTAATGGGGGCTGAGGTTGTCAGCCCCAGATTGGGTGGAGGTTAGTAGAAGTTCTTTTGTATATTCCTTTGTTACGATCCAGAAGTTGTACTTTATATTCCCTGAAAACTCAAACTACTGAAAAGAACCATGTTTAATGGAATAATTATCGGTGTTTTGATCTCTCTTCTATCCTGAAAGCCTGAATGCCATCTTCACCTTCATCTCCGTTGGGCAGATAATCCTTACGTATCAGGAACCGTCCATACCAAGGACACAGCCCCAGGCCTGATTATGGGAGCTGGTGGGTCTTTCATATTACCTTTTATCTCATTTATTGTGTAAGAACAGTTGGATAAAGAAGCTTTCCATGTGAGATTCATCAATGGAGACACACTTCTAAAAACATCCATCTCATCTTGGAGTCACATTGGAGCGTTTCAGAACCTTACGGCTAGTAGTAGATATTTTATATAGTTGTTTATTTGTATACTTTAAATGTCAGACACAAAAGAATTTGTTTGGGAGGTGGTTTCTGATGTTGTTTTATAAAGACATCTTTCAAAAAAAAAAAATTGTTGTTGCTGGAGGTTTCAGTTTAAAGAGCATCTGTCAGCATGATCAACCCTATTAAACCAGGCATAATGCCCAGTAAGGTTGATCATGCTGAGTAAAATGATATATTTCTTTTTCCCGTAGGGTAAATAGTTGCTGAGATATAAAATTATTTATATTTAAGTAAATGAACTATTTTGAGCACCAAGGGGCAGGCTGTAGCACTAGGAGCACCATTAGTGCAACGCCCCTGTGCTCTGTACATTGCCCCTTCCCTTTGACTGACAGGGCTAAACCTCTCGTCTAGCCCTGCATTCTCACACCAGTGCTGAGTCAGCTCACTGACTCACCACCTGTGCAGTGTGTCAGCACTCATCAAATACACTGCGCAGACGCTGAGCCAGTGCCGCGCTTACGCAATGGATCTTCTGCTGCTTCTCAAGCTCGGGAAGTAGCATCTGCAGCAAGCAATGGGGACAGTGTAGAGGATGAGAGTAATTGTACTCACAGTTCGGACGCTTTCTGAGACGTGCAGTAATAAGAAGGGCGCACCTTTCTTGTCTTTGGGCACACCTTGGTTCTGGGGTTTCTCCTACCTGATGGTAGTTCCCGGTGCCCGTGAAGGTGATGAATTGGGAGGTGCAGGGCAGGGTCTCCTGTAGCGTTTTAGGAGCCAGGCAGTTTTGCAGCAGAAGAATTCTTTACTGAAGAATCGAGTTCAAGCACATAAGTTAAAGTTCTCAACATGCATGGGCTGTCAGTTTATACACAATATGCAGTTTCTGTAGTTCTTACAGGTTACACTGCTGCAGTAATAGTTAGTAAGCCAAAATATCTCCTTAAAGCAATTCTCCTCACACTGCACTTTTCTCTCAAGCATAAGAATCCAGAATAAGGGTGAAACACTTCTCACTATGCAACCATAAGGTGGACCCCGACGTCCGACTCAGCTCTTCTGTTTTTTACAGTTTGCCATACTCAAAGTTAATGTTAGGTTTCCTGGGCGGGATGTAGTAAGCATAGTGAGCATATCTGGATTCTGCCTTTTAGGTTTGTCCAAGGCTGGAATCCTTTTAATTTCTGGAAAATGTTTATGAAGTTTATAAGCTTTATGATAAGCAGTTTGATTCCACAGGGCTTCTACTCGCACCTCCTCTTGACATTGGTATGCTTTTCAAATGTATAAAAAAAAATTCTGTTCACGTTAGCTAATGTATAAGCTTTCTCTGGCTAGCTTTCTCCCAGAGGAAGAGGATTCCAGGAATGTTTGGCAGCGCTATCCCATATATGAAACGTTTTTGAACTTTGAGTGAACTTGGCCCACATCACTGTCCTAGGATCTGCAGCGCCAAGAGTCCAGGGAACGTATTAGAGACTTCCATTGTTTTGGAGCTTTCTCCCAGGACCGTGCTCTGCTGTCTCAGCACACGTTACACTGCACAGACACGATCTCTAGATTAAATGTTCTATCAACCCCCTGTGGGGAAGGTGACAATAGCCCCACCTAGCACTTGATTGCTAAAGGTGTTGTCCAAGATTAGAAAAACATCTCTTCTTTATTCCAGAAGCAACGCCACACACGTACATGGGTTACCTATGGTATTGCAGTTTGTCTTTACTGAAGGGAACAGTGCTGAGCTACAATACCACACGCATCCTGTGGACAGGGGTGGCCTTGTTTCTGGAGAGAGCAGCCATATTTTTCTAATCCTATGCAAACGTTTTAAGGCCTATTAAAAGCTTGGTACACATAAAATGCATAATTACACAACAAAGCGAATAGTTAACCCTTTTGCAGCAACAATACAGAAAATGCACAAAAAACTTTGAACTTTGAAGTTTTGAACTTTCTGTGTTGATAACTTTTGAAGATATTGCAAATCTGATTGTGACGATCGATTTCTGAGAAAATTCTGGTCTTCTTTGATATGCTACATGACCCTTTTCCCATTGGAACAATTTGCCCTTGATCCAAAATGGCGGCTTTTAAGATGGCGGCCATGTTCCAGACATAACCTAAAAGATAGGTCCCCCTCACTTAGACTCGATGGTGGTTTACCAGCTTTGTGACAATGCTATTTCCACTGTAAACATTTTCATATGTACAGTGACTACATCCCATAGGGCCAGGGGTGCATCGTCGATGAGGCGAGGTGAGGCGATTGCCTCAGGCGGCGTCAGGTAGGGAGCCGTGGGCACTGAGCGCTTCCATTGTGGAAGCGCTCATCTCTGCATTTTCAACTGTATCACTGTTCTCAGGTGTTCAAAAGGAGAGAAGGAGGATGAAAAAGACAATAGATGGCTGAAGGAAATCATCATGGCCGTCTGCTCTGAATGGTATGGATGGAGGATAGGGATAAGGGTGAGAATTTGGCATGGAGGAGGGGTATGCCGTTTCAGTTTTTGCCTCAGGCAGCAGAAAAGCTAGGTGCACCCTTGCATAGGGCTACATGTTACACATGGTAAAGAAGTTAAAGGATGTGCAAACCTGTGGTCTGCATAGAGTGACTAATGGCTGATGGTCTGTTGTCAGAGGGTTGTCAGGCTGCTGATTCGTAGTAACCAGTCTATCTCAGATTTATCCGGTGTGCCAATCTTCATCTGTGTTTTTTTTTTCTTTAGCCCGTCGTATCACAGCGGTCATTAAATGTAAAGCAAATTAACACAAAAAATAAGTTTTTTAACTCAAATAAATGACGGCGTCAGCTTTCTTCTTCTAATTATTATCTTTTTATTGAAATGCAGGGAACCTGGGCTCCCAGCTAGTGGAGTACAAGGAAGAAATGTACATAACATCAGACTGCGGGAAGACCTGGAGACAAGTAAGATATTCCTGTATTCTGGTGGTATATAAGGAGGCTATCAGCCACGCTTACAGAAGCCACTGGGCCCCAATGCAAAGTCTGGGCACCAACCATACCAATATTGGTGTCTTCTTATGTGGTAGAGGCTTCTATGACCCCTTCAGACACTAAGGCCCAGGTGTGACCACTACCTCCGCACCCCCTAGTAGATACATCCCTGGCTACACTGATAACACTGACCATAGACTGGAAGAAAGAACTCCACTTTTAAACATCAAAATGCAGCTTTGGATGTGAATAGAGTATAATAAATGATGCTACAGAAGGTTAAGCTGAGTAAAGCAAAGTACAGGTAAACATCGATTTAGACTTAAAAAGTGGAGTTACACTGTACTAAAGGTGGAGCTACACTTAAAGGGGTTTCCCCACAAAAAATATAAATATAAATAAAAATAATATAAATATATTAATGTCAATATAGGGAAATATCCAGCTCACCTGCTGTTTACTCCTTATTTGCAACTCCCCGTGCATGGATTATTCAGGTAAGACCTCGCTTTAAGTGAAGAAAAGGAAAAATCCAGCACCCCAAATTTTCAAGCTGTATGTTCCTTTATTGCAGTGATCAAAATTCGTGCAGCAATACAACCTCCATGGTTAGATCACCACTGGTCTACGCGTTTCGAACAAAACCTGTTCTTATTCATGACTCCATGGAGTCATGAATAAGAACAGGTTTTGTTCGAAACGCATAAACCAGTGGTGAACTAACCATAAATATATTAAATATTAATAAATATAATATAAATAAATATGAATATATTAAATATAAATACATAAATATAAATATTTATTGCCAGCTCATATTTCATTTATATATATAGAATTATTATTTGACACATTATGCAATTGTCCAAATTATTGCATTAATCCAGCAAAATTACTATTTCCTGGTAGCAGTAGAGTATTGTTTTTACCTGTCATACACGACCGATGATGATCAAAACCTGAATATAAAATGGAAAGAGCCAGGTAAATCTTATACAACATCTCACCAGCAACTTAAAGGGAATGTATCGCCCATATTTTTCTACTAATTAGTATCAGATATTGGTACATATTCCATTTTTCTAACTCTTTTTATTTCTGGTTGTATATTTTTTATTCTCTTTTTAATGCGATTATACCCAAGCTGCTCTTAACAGCATTTAGGGATATGCTTTACAACAGCTAGATGGCCCATAGACACAATAGACATGAGATGTTCATTGACTTCTATAGGAGAGTGTTGTGGCCATGCTCTGTGACCTGTACAGAGGTCATTGTGCAGGGAGGGGAAGTGACCATCACCTATTATAAATCGTGTATTCTGTGTTATCTGTCATTGTAATCCTGCCTATGGTGACAAGGAGATGACTGCTGAGAAGTGATCTCTACAGAACATGAAGCCTAGAGGTATTATTAGGGTTAGTGTGAAAACTAAATATGTATTTTCTGATGAAATTCCTTTTAAAGGCAGTCCATCACCAGAAAACTCATTTTAAACCGAGCACAATGCGTTGCAGGGCTAGCTCAGCTGAATGCAATGATACCTTTCACTACTTCATTTTGGAGAAAAAGTACTTTGAACTAATATGCAAAAGAGCAGTTAAAGGCACCAAGGGCGGGCCCAAGACACTCAGTGCACTCTTGCTCCTCCTGGTTTCTCTGCCGGCCCCTCCCTCTGCACTGACCCACAGGGGGAGATCTGGGAGGAGTGTTATTTGGATTGATAGTGCTTCACGGTGACTATCCTCACTCCAACGCCCTCTGTGGCCATGCAGTGATTGGAGGGTGCACCCCTTCTTAATTCCGGGCACACCCTGTACTTTTGGTGTCTCGTGTCCGGGGGTGGCAGGGGTGCCCTTGATGGTGCTATGCAAGTCAGGAGAGCAAGAATGGATAGAGAGCTTGTGAATGATGGTGATGTAAAAGTCTACATCCATTCATACATTTTCAGTTCATTAACTCTTTCTGCAGTTCCCAGTTGCAGGGTGCAGATCCTAGATCCAGCTGGCCAGTTCGTCTCAATGTGTGGTGGGGCAATGTACCCTTTCCACAGCAGTAAAGTCTAATTGCTATAAACGTGTGGTACCTTACTGCCTGAATCCAGTTGCGTCTGGGGATGCCTGTTCTTCTTCCCCCAGGGGTAGTCTCTCAGTTACTTTGTTCTCTGGCTGCTTTTCAGTTGCAGGAATTGTGTTTCCTGGATAAGGCTTCTGTTTGGGTCTATATGACAGGCGCTCACATATGTATAAAGGTATTGCCTCTAGCTGAGCTAAGACTCTCTAAGCCAAGAGCGGACCCAGTCCATAACCCTGGAAACTAGGCTAAGACTGCCAATGCTAACTACTCATTGCCCACACATAACCATTATAGTGCATATGGAAATAAGTGCTTAAACAACAAATCACAGCATTTAACTCTTGGCAAACAATTAACTCTTAGTGGCGATCTGCCGGGTCACTGCACCTCTCATTCTTGATTGATTAGTGACTATGTAGGAACATGACCTTAGAGATGACCCACCTCTGCCACACCTCATGAGAACAGGGACTGATGTAATTGCACTCTCCATACAGCAATGCAGAGGATTTAAGTGCTACGTATACAACATATATGAAAGATGTGATCAAAGGGCTCAGTCTCATTTGAGAAGGCTCCTATGTATTTTTTTCCTTGTTGTGCAACCTTCCTCCACGTCTTACAGCAGCATTAAACAGCATAGGTTGCCTTTCATTCATTGTAATGCAGGTAATCAATTAGCTCCACGCCGCGCCCCGCTGTTGTGTGAAATGAAGTTTTCAGGACTAAAGACGAATCCCGTGAAGGAGGAGAAATATTTTTCTCCATCACTTTGCCTCCAGCTGTTAATATTAATCTTTACCCTCATATTTGTGTTGCTTCCTCTAATGTGTTTTATTCTCAGGACTATGGCATTAGATATGACAGTCTCGGCTGCCGAGGCGCTGCGGCCGCCGGGGGTTAACTCTGCACAGGGAATGGGAGCGATGACGTTCCTGTAGCTGGTTTCACAGCTGGACATTAACAAGAAACTATCACACATGTCTCCTATAGGGAAGGGCCTCCTCCATCAAATGTAGAATCGTAAGGATAAAATATCCCGGGCCCCAGTGCAATTTCTGCAACAGGGCCCCCTCCTACCATGTGCCATTTATCATACAGTTGTCGCCTCTCCTGACAGGTCTGTTTTAGTAACTACTCGCTTTCCCCATGTAATAACAGTTCTGGAGCATTTGTTCTTCTAACTCTATGTTGTGCCATTCCTCCATCATTCCTACTAGAAGTTATGAATGAATTACTAGCAGTGTGTTAACAGTTGGGGGGTGTCCCTGCTCAGTTTGACACTATCCAGTCAGTTCTGCCAGTATCAGGTTATCTAGGGACACACCCCCAACTGGTGACACTCCTCTGGACCTTTATTGCAAAATTCTATCAATCCATTCAGAACTTCTAGCAGGAATAATAAAGGAACGGCACCTTGTGTAGTGATAAGAATAGATGTTCCAGAATTGTTACTAAATGGGAAATGCAAGGAGTTACTAAAACAGACATGTCAGAAGGGTTGACAGGTCTTCTTTAAAGGGGCGATCCTCTAAAGCAGGCATCCTCAAACTGCGGCCCTCTAGCTGTTGCAAATTTACAACTCCCAGCATGCCTGGACAGCCTACAGCTATCAGTCTACAGCAGGGCATTGTGGGAGTTGTAGTTTTACAACAGCTGGAGGGCCGCAGTTTGAGGATGCCTGCTCTAAAGTCATTCTTTAATCAAGTCTCCAAACAAGGGGCCGAGTGGGGCTCTTTTTCGGGCAGTGCCCCGTGCCGCTTCCAGTATCTCGGCATAGTTTAGGAGAAAATTGAGCCACAAATCCTAGGCGAACTCTGGTGTCAGCCATATTGGTTGTCACCCAGTTTTTCATCTAATTAATTGAAGCTTGAACAACTTTTTTTAACAAATTTTCACAACTTGACAGAAGAAGTAACATTTGTGGACTCGCTATAGACATTAATTATATGTCTGATCAAAGGGGTCCCGGCCCATTAACTACATAGCTATATACTGGACCTACTTACTACAAAGGACTAACCGAACTCCCAAAACTTCTATGAAATATCACCGTACTGCTACATACAAAAACCACCATGTTTACACATTTCATTTCTTGCCAGTTTTAGTAACTACTTGCATTCCCCATGTAATAACAGATATGGAGCATCTCTTCTTATGGGTCCTCTATTATTCCTGCTAGACATTATGAATGATTTGCCAAATTGCCAGCAGTCTGCAATGAAGTTTCAACTTAGTGTTACCAGTTGGGGGTGTTCCCCTGCAGAGTCTTACACTTTCCAGTCAGTGCTGCCAGTATCAAACTTTGCAGGACCACCCCCTCAATTGATAACGCTCATCTGGAACATTATTACAGTTCAACCGTAAACTTCTAGTAGGAATAATAGAGGAATTGCACAACATAGTCATAGTGAATAGATGCTCCAGAATTCTTAGGACATGGGTGATGCAATTAGTTACAGACATGTCAGGAGAGGGGACTGCTCCTCTTTAAATGGGATTTCCCTTTAAAGGGATTCTGTCACCTCATTTGACCCTATAGAGCTGCAGACATGCACGGCTAGATCGCCGCTAGCATGTCCGCAATATAGCAGGTAGAATAGCTCTGGGTGCTTTTATTTACTTTAAAAATGTTAATTTGCATATCAATAAAATCATTTTTTAAAGAAAATAAAAGCACCCAGAGCTATTCTACCTGCTATATTGCGGACATGCTAGCGGCGATCTAGCCGTGCATGTCTGCAGCTCTATAGGGTCAAATGCCATGACAGAATCCCTTTAAACTATTTTATGATCTATCAAGCTGACTCACAGCTAGAGATGAGCGAACTTTAAAAAAAAGCACAATCCCGTGCTGAACCACGCCCCCTGCGCTGATCACATGACGGTGACGTCACCCCAGGTCCTTCGGCTGTTCAACAGTTCGGGTTGGTGGCAGCCGCCCCTTATGGATTCCATATGCCGCTATAGTGGAATCCATAACGGGATGCGCGACTTACCACAACCCAAACGCCGAACAACGGACTTTTTTTTAAAATTCGCTCATCTCTACTCACAGCTCCTATAGCTTCCATTTGTATCAGTACATAGAGGTTGTACGTGTGGGGTTTGCATTTCTTGGTGAAGTTGACTATAGCCAGTCCATTCTAGTGGGGGCCATTGGTTGCACCCCCACAGTCAATGTCTGATGACCAAATGTATACATTACAGCAGGAAGGTAGTTAACGCCAAGTGCCATACTAATACAGCACAGTGATGGCATGGCTTCAGGAACTGGGCCTGTGTCACTTGTGGGTGCTGCCACCTCGTTCTAACGGCTGGGATCGGAGATAACTCTGATCCCTGTTACTTAACTGGTTAGATTGGAAGAGGGGGCCCCTATCTCACCCCATCAGCCCCCCTCCCTGCAGCACATAATAGGCAGATTTACTGTAGCCGATATAATACACTGAAATGCAGAAGTATTGCAGTGTATTATATGGGCAATCAGAGGATTGCAAGCTCATATCCCTTAGAGCAGGGATCAGCAACCTTGTGAAACTACAACTCCCAGCATGCACAATTACTCGGCTGTTCTTGTAACTCGCATAGAAGTGAAAGGAGGATTCTGGGAGTTGTAGTTTCACAACAGCTGGCGTGCCGAAGGTTGCTGATCCCTTCCTTAGAGGCTCAGAGCTGCCATGTAAATGAAGATAAATTTGTAGCGGTGAATGACAACGCCTCCCCGTGCTTTCCACGCCCTTTCAGAGAAAGTATCAAGAGCGGCATAAAAATTGCAAACACTTCGGGCGGGGGTCATTTATTTAGATCGGCCTTTTAGACGCCGGTCTTCATACTTCTTTAGCTGGCAGTGGATGCACCGAATTTAAGTAGAGTTGTCCCTCTGCTGGCGTAGATTTAGACCATTTTCTATGCCTAGAAAATCATAAATGAGACAGGCCTGCTGACCCGTCCCCTTCCCGGCCCATGCTACGCCCACTTTTTTAGACCTGGCCAAAAGTGGTGTATATCTGTTAGTAAATGACCCCCCATAGTTTCTGAGTTTTTAGGGCCACTTTTTAGGCGCAAGGGAGATGATAACCCCATAGACTGCAGGAGGATGCACTTACTTTATTACAAGGCCTACACCTTGTCTTCTATTTACAGCATCCCCCAGTGGTGCAGGGGATATCAAAGACGGGCGTAAAAGTCTTAGATACATGACCTGTATTGTATACAGGGGCGGACTGGGAACTTAATGTGGCCCTGGGGAAAAAAATAAAAGTGGCCCCATGTTGTAGGCGGGTCCAAATTGACTGAAGGCAGGGCAACACATAGGCAGGAACAACAGAGGTAGGCGGGGCCAGCACAAAATACCGCCCCTGCAGAGCCAAATATTACAGGACAGCAGAAAATAGTGCAGCCCTCTCCGGAGAATAGCAATACAGTTTAATTCAAGAGGACCTCTGTGCTATCCCACCAGGAAATTTCCCTGTAGGGTCTATGGTCAGTCTGCCCCTGATTGTATAAAAAATGTGACAGTTCCAAGATTCCTGTTTTTTGTTTATTCCACCTCCAAAGAAATGCAATAAAAAGTGATCAAAGACCAGTGGCACCAGTAAAAATGACAACTCATCCCAGAAAAACAAGCCCATGGATGGAAGTATAACAATCTAAAAATGTTATGGGTCTTTGATTGAAGCAACACAAACCAAAATGATTTTTTAAAATAGAGATTTTATTGTACAAAGGTATAAAAGCAAAAAAAACAATTACTTTGTTATTGCTGTAATTGTACTGACCAGCAGAATAAGCTGTCATGTCACTTTTACCACAATTACGTTTTTTTCCGCGCCAACTTTTCGCACCGACTTCCCAAAAAATAAATATGTTTCATTTATTTTATTTTATTTATAAATATCATTTATGTATCCAGTACATTGCATGCAGGGCTGATCCTAGCTTTACTGCTACTTGAGGGGAAAATAGAAATGGCGGTGCAAATTCTCAATGCAGTGGTAATGCCCCCTTTTAATGCCCCCAGTATTTAGCCCTCCTGAGTTGCCTTTGTCCCGGAGCAGAAGGTCGCGGCCTGAGGCCTATGAGAGTTATCACGAACTGCCACCCCCTCAGGCGAGACGATCAACTTGCCCCATGGCAGATGTGGCCCCGGTGATATGTTGCCATTTAAAAATACAACTCATCCAGCAGAACATCGAGCCCTCATACAGGTATGCCGAAAAAAAAATCGAGGTATTATGGCTTGTGAAATATCAAGATGTAAGAGTAAAAACAAATTAAGGTAAAAAAATCGTCAGCCTCCTGTACGGCCCTGGTCATATGGGCATGGCATAAAGCTGGTGCGTTTTCTCTTGTAATTACACTGTCCAGTGTTTGGCCAGTTGGAGAATTATAGGGACTGCGTGCGTCCAAGGAAAATATTAGTCCGTCCAATTTATCATCCGAGCACAAGTCAGCGCTGTGACCTCGGCTCCGAGACACTCTCATATATATGACTGTACGGGCTATGTCTGAGCTCTGCTATATATCCTAGTCGTGCTGCATCACTTCAGCAAATATACAGTATGTTGTAACTGTAATATATATATAAACCTATAAACAGATATAGTCTCTCTACAAGTCAAATGAACTCCTCTACAAGTCATGTTATAATATTTCATACCAATGATCGCCTTTTTATTACAAAGTTACACTCTTCCTATATACATTTACTACTTGGAAGGAGCAGAGAGCGGCCCCTGCTCAAGTGCAGTATATGGGCCCTTTCCCCCTTCTTCAGTCCATAACCTGGTAGATGAAAACCCATTATTATTCCTCACCAAAAGGTCCAGGTTCCATACTCAGGAACCCATCTAATAGACAGAGGTCGGTGATCATACCCTCATAGGAAGGTGAACCATATCGCCCCCCGCAGGAACAATGTGAGGCTGCATCAGGGGATTTAGCTTAAACTTTTTAAATAACTGGTATCAATATCCCTTTTTCGACAGGGTGATTGATCTTGTACCGATCTTGCATGCCGTGGTGTCTTAGGCCTTATTCACATGTCCGCATATATGTCCGCACGTATTCCGCAATTCTGCGGAATACATGCGGACCCATTGACTGTGAATGGGGCACGGAACGATGCGGAGAGTGCACACTGTGCTCTCCGCATCAGTTTTTGCGGAGCGCGCCGCCGATCTTACGGCCGCAGCTCCGCAAAAAAGTAGAGCATTTCCTATTCTTGCCTGCAATTACGGACAAGAATAGACATTTCTATGGGGCTGCCGGCCGGGTGTGTTTATGGATCCGCAATTTGCAGATCCATAAACACTACAGACGTGTGAATAAGGCCTTACACTCCAGTCACATCCAAAGCTCCGTTCAGAAGTCAGTGGTACCGGCTTACACCGCAGATAGCTTGACAGCCTCTCTCCCTTAAATGATCTGCAACATCTGATCTCTCCTATGTGACAGGGACTATTTTTTTTTAAATGAGTTCAGTTCATAAATGGAATGTACCGATAGGCTATGTACCCCTTGGTCTGTACAGATCACTTTACTGCAGTTACCTGCTTATCTGTCATTCTAATCCTGCCTGTGATGATATCACCTTTCTGTATGGATAAGACAGGATCCACCATTCACAATAGGTGATTGTCAAAGCTTACCTATCCTTTCCTTGTACAATGACCTCTGCACAGGTCACAGAGCATGCCCAGAAAACTCTCCCATAGAAGCCAATGAGGCCCTGTCCTGTATATTGTGTCTATGGACCATGGGGCTGCCCTAAAGCAAATTTTTTTGGGTACTTTCACACTAGCGTTATTCTTTTCCGGTATTGAGTTCTGTCCTAGGGTCTCAATACTGGAAAAAAACTGATCAGTTTAATCCTCAGGCATTTTTAATTGGAGAGCATTCCGTTCAGGATGCATCAGTTCAGTCCCTCTTACGTTTTTTGGCCGGAGAAAATACCGCAGCATGCAGTGGTATTTTCTCCGTCCAAAATTCTGGAACACCCCGGAATGCCGGATCCGGTGCAGCGTGAATAGTCCCTACCTTATGAGTTTTTCCTACCGCCGAACTGAGCATGCTCAGTACAAGTGAAGCCCCGCCCACAGCCTATTCTCCCTTTTCTTTACTATCCAGTTCATTCTTTACTATCAATGGCGGCATGGAGTTAGTTTTTACAAGAGCCGAGCGCAGCGAGGCCGAGCCCGATGCGTGGCGAGCGAAGCGAGCCTGCAAGGGTACAACTTAATGTAGATTTGGGGTTTTTACTAAAGGGAGAATTAGGCTGTGGGCGGGGACTTTACCTGTACTGAGCATGCTCAGTTGGTGCGGTAGGAAAAACTCATAAGGTAGGGACTATTCACGCTGCACCGGCATTAATTTCCATTGAAACGTATTAGTGCCGGATCCGGCATTAAAATTACCGCAGGTCTTCCGGTCTGCGCATGTGCAGACCTTTAAAAATGGGGAAAAGATAAATACCAGATCCGTTTTTCCCGGATGACAACCGTTTGTGAGACAGTACGTTTGTGAGACTGATCCGCATCCGGATCCGTCTACAAATGCTTTCCGTTCGCATACGGATTGCCGGAATCCAGCAACGCAAGTGTGAAAGTACCCTAAATGCTTTCTACAGCTCAGGCAGGATGGCCGCCCCCATAATCATGTTCAGCAAATAAAATTAAAAAAATCTACAATCAGAAAATAAAAACAGATTAGAAAAAAGGAGATGTGCTGCTATCTGGTTTTAACTGGCAGATGAATTTGTTCGGTGACACGTTTCCTTTAAGAATAAGCCACGGGAATAATTCTGCAACGACTTAGTCTCATCAAGCCACGGGAGGGAGCAAAAAAGCTTCGTATTGACTAAAATCCAGGAAAAATCCTAAAGATGATATTTTGTGGAGCCGTGAGAATGCTCTCAGTCGTCCTGTAATGCTAAATAAGGTTGACAGATCATTTTCGGCAGATGATGAACAAGTGCAGAATTGCTGCCAGCCACCGAAAAGAGGTTTCCAATTCAAAATCGCAGTAAGAAATCCTCCTTTCCACAAGAATTTTTCTCTTGGCAGTGAACGCTCGGGGAGATAGAGCAGGAAAGATTTAGGAACTGGTAGAGCAACTTGGTGAAGATTTAGCCCATTGTCATCATCACCTTCCAGGGTATTAATCTGTCATTCCTTACGGCCTGAGATAGTGGCAGCTGTTATAGTGCTGTCACACAAAGGACACGTCCAAAACAAACAAGTGCATAAAATAACACTACAGAAAAAGAAAGCTGCTCCCGACTATCACCTTACAGGGATTAGCGGATCCTCTACAGCCGTGTTTCCCTACCAGCGTGCCTCCAGCTGTTGCAAAACTACAACTCCCAGCATGCCCAGGCAGCCTTTGGCTGTGCGGGCATGCTGGGAGTTGTAGTTTTGCAACAGCTGGAGGCACACTGGTTGGGAAACACTGCTCTACAGTATGGGCAAAGATCATCTGTACAAAAAAGATCAAAAAGTAATAAAAACATTGTTCTGCAATTCACGAGATACGTGGGAAAAAATACATATCATATACCAGATGACTATACTATACTTTGATCAGGGACTTTGGATTTGTCAAAGGAGAAGAAAATAATTGATTAGCGCTGCTGCCACTTTGTTCTAGGGCAGGGATGGGCAAACTGCGGCCCTCCAGCTGTTGTAAAACTACAATTCCCACCATGCCCTGCTTTAGGCCAGGCATGTCCAAACTCTGGCCCTCCAGGTGTTGCAGAACTACAACTCCCATCATGCCCTTCTGTAGGTTGATAGCTGTAGGTTGTCCAGGAATGATGGGAGTTGTAGTTTTGCAACATCTGGAGGGCCAGAGTTTGGACATGCCTGCTGTAGGCTGATAGCTGTAAACAGTCTTTGCATGCTGGGAGTTGTAGTTTTGCAACAGCTGGAGAGCCGCAGTCTGCCCATCCCTGGTCTAGGGATAAACATGGGTCATAGAGGTCCTTCAAAAAGTCCTTCAAGCTCAGGAAAAGATAGAGATCCCTAATGAAGTACAAATCTCGAATATGCCCTTTTCTTTGTGAACAAACCAAGAATCAGTTTTAATAATTTGCACAATTATAATTGCTCTAATAATCTTATCTTCATCCTCTAATCGTAGGTTTTTGAAGAAGAGCATCACATCTTGTATCTGGACCATGGCGGGGTTATTGTAGCCATCAAAGATACACCCATTCCTCTGAAAATACTCAAGTAACGTATCATGTGTTATTTTCTTATACAATTTATAAGCTGCCAGAATTCTACATTTCTTGATTCTTCTCCTGATGTTGGAAAACAACCAACAAGCTGCTGTTGACAGATCTACTGTGCTTGTGTTTTATTTAGTACATTGAGCCCGCGCTGTGCCCTGCTGTCAATGTGCTGTAGGTCTGGTTGGGCTGGCATTAGTGGAGTGGCAGTGTTCTGCTTGAACCCCTCTGATCTTCTGATCGTGGGGGTTTCGGCAGTGGGACCCTCACCAATCAAACCTTTGTTGTTGATGAGTTGAACCCTGGGCAAACCCCTTTAATGTCTTCAGTGCAAGTGTATTGGTGTTTTATGCACTTTTTTGTGCTTTATGTTATGCAAAATCATAGTTGTAGTGTTGAGCCTGAATATTCAAAAAGCGAATTTTTATCGCGAATATCGACACGAATATCGTGCTATATATTCGTAATCACGAATATTCTTTTTTTTTTTTTTACACAGTACACATCACAATGCACATTACAGTGAAGAGCCGATAATCACATCGCAAAAAGAATCGCATTACGAATAGTCGCACTCCACTCACTGACAGTGAGTGGAGCGCGAATAATCGTAATGCGATTTTTTATTGCGATGCGAATATCGGCACTTCACGGATCCCTCCCTTCTTAGTTTGAAAACTGCACCACGCCCCCTTTCTCGCATGTGATTTTTACATTGCGATTATCCTAATGAATGTTAGTAACCGAATATAGCAAATTTGCGAATATTTAATGAATATTCGCCCATATATTCATCAAATATCGCAAAATCGAAAATAGCCCATGCCGCGCATCACCAGTCAATTCGTAACTTCCCAGGGACTGTTACATTTTGTATAATTAAAGGGGTTTTCCGGGATGATGATGTATCCTCAAGAAGGGGGTCGAATTCCCGGCCCCCCTGCTGATCAGCTGTTTGAATAGGCTGCAGTGCTCAGGTAAGTGTCGCAGCCTCTTACTAAGGCCTCATGCACACGAACGTATGTATTTTGCAGTCTGCAAAAAATGGATCCGCAAAAAATATTAGATGACGTCCCTGTGCATTATTTTGCGGAACGGAACAGCTGGTCCCTAATAGAACAGTCCTATCCTCGTCCGTAATTTAAACAATAATAGGACATGTTCTATTTTTTTGGCGGAACGGAAATACAGACATACGGAAACGGAATGCACACGGAGTGACTTCTGTTTTTTTTTGCGGATCTATTGAAATGAATGGTTCTGTATACAGTCCGTAAAAAAAAAAAGAGAAAGAAAATACATTCGTGTGCATGAGGCCTAAGTCTGTGACATCAGGTCCATCCGTCACATGGCCTTTGTGCAGCTCAGTCCCATCCAAGTGAATGGGATGAAGCTGCAATACCAAGCACGGCCACTATACAATGTACGGCGCTGTGCTTTGCATAGTATAACGAGGCTGCAATGCTAATCCTGGAAAACACTCAACCTGGTCGCAGATGACCAGAATTCTATTAATGCAAGACATTTTGGTATTTCAGTAATAATGATATAAAAATTTGATGATTTATTCTTTTTTCTTAGATTCAGTGTAGATGAAGGCTACACATGGAGCGTACACAATTTCACCAGCACATCCGTGTACGTGGACGGACTTCTCAGTGAACCCGGAGACGAGACTTTGGTGATGACGTATGTTACCCTCTGGTTTAGGCTCATTTTTTGTGTTTTTGTGGGTTTTCTGAATGCATCCATAACAATGGATGTTTTTCCTTTTGGTTGTCATGGCGATGACTATAGACATCCATAGAACCCCACTGTTGGTTTTTGTTGTATCTCTGTGTATAAATATTGATATACATGGATGTAGCCATTGGTTCACAATAGTTACATTCACAGTTTTATATGGGCACTTTTTTTTATTTTATTTTTTAACGCACCCTACATGTTTAACACTCTACATCCCTAGGTGTGAGATACAAATGTAGCAGAGCTGAATTTGTAATATATGTGTATCTTTTGTGCATTGATGATCTACTTGTGGTAATGTAGTAGGATTACCTTCACGTTGTTTGGAGTCAGCATTGCCGCAAAGTCAACTCAGCCATGTCTGCATTTTGGAGGGATTGTCTCACCATTGAATCTGGCCCGGTGATCACTGATCCCCATGAGTCAGGCTTCAGAAACCCACAGTATTTGTCCGTCACCACCTAGAGAAGCTGCAGAGAGCCTTACATTTCCCCTACATTGGCAAAATATGGAACAAATATAGTATTATATGCCCATATTATGCATGGGCAGGTCTTTCTAGCAGCCTTATGGACCATGAACACAATGGTATTGTTGTGGGCATTGACTTTATGGGATAGTGTTGTGGGCATGCTGTGCAGAGGTCATTGTGCAGGGAGGGGGAAGAGGTAAGCTTTGACAATTATAATTAGTGGATCCTGGGTTATCTATCTATCTATTCACACAGTCGAGTTCCATTACTATGACCACTAGCTAATATCCAGAGTAACCGCCATGTGCAGCATGGACAGCAGCTAGGCGGGCTGCTATCTGGAGCCATGCTGATGGCAGTGCATCCTACAGCTGCTGGAGGAAGGGTTGGGATGAGGATCCATAGAACGAACACGATGATCGGAGTGGTCCTACAGATGCTCTGGGGAATTAGGGGGCCAGAGTAGTACTTGTAAGTCTTGGACATGCTCTTCCGACCAATGTCGGACATTTCTAGCCGTGTGACAGGATCCCACCCACCCCAGGGAAAACAATCAGCATGTAGGGGTGTACGTGATCTGCAAGGGTGGATTCATAACCAAATTTATTGAGAGTGCCGTCCATATAGATGAGTGACCCAGAGAATGTCCCCAGACCATAACGCTGCCACCACCAGCTTGTGTTCTTCCAGCAATGGTCACAGGGTGCTTGTTCTCTGATGTTTCTCGCCTGACACGCCAACGTCTATCTGTTTGATAAAGCCGAAACCGTGACTCATCAGAGAAGACAAACCTTTTCCAATAAGCAGAGGTCCAATTCCGTTACTGCTGCGAAAATTGAATAATTGAAGCCTTTTATGCCGACGCAACTTCTTTAGCAGAGGTGCAGAGACCGTACGTCTGCTCCGGAGCCCCATACGCAGTAGGGTTCGCCGAACTGTTGTATTGGACACACGTCTGTTAGCCCCTGGTACATTTTGGCGGTGAGCTGCTCCACTGTAGGGTGTCGGGCCGCCCTCGTACACCTTTATAGCTTACGTTCACCTCTCACATCAGCAGCACGTGGTGCTCCACAGTTTCCCGGTCACTTATTCACAATGGCGCCATTTGTCCACTCGCGATAGACCCGAAAACCAATAATCATCCCTTTTTGCAACTCTGATAAATCGCCCCTTTTACTCATGACAGCAATGAGGGATGTGTGTGCAGACCGCCAATCCCACACCTTATAGACTGACCACGCCAGCTCAGCACACGGGACCTCCATCATGATCTATATGCTGCCGACATCGAAAGTAACACGCCTTTGCTCGGTTTTCCTTCCTTTGAGGGATATCTGGCTTTCATTGTGTTGTAGACCCAATACTGGGGCTCCACTTTTTTTTTACATTTTACTGTTTCCCAGGAAGCTTTGCGCTTTGGATTGCTGTGTTGAGACTCTTAAATGAGGCTATTATTTTGTTTGACATTGAAAGTAGGAAGTTTTCATAATAATGTGACTCAACTGTGTATATAGGTGTTACTGGTTATTGAAATCCTTCCTGTGATGATAATGAGATGACTGCTGAGAACTGATCTCCACAGAGCAGCTTATTGTAAGGATTAATGGCCTCTGTAAAAATTACAAGATTTTAGGACATTCTTTATAACAATAGGTCATTTTCTGATGCTACATTCCCTTTAATCCCTAGACACAGGTGTGCCTATATAGGGTGCCTATGTAGTAAGAGCACCCAGATCCTTCTGCAAAATATGGAGCCGCTGGTTTTATAAATGTCACATGGTAGGTGCCCGTTAGAGCTTCCTATTATCCCTCTGCTTGCTGACTAGAACATATATGCCCCCATTATTAGTATGTCTTCAGTTGCCTCTTTATATCGATGTCTCTCCTTGTATTTCCAGTCTAATTATTGAACCATCTTTCGGCAATAGATAGGGAGGTTCAGTAAATATCCTAAGAGGCTAACGTGTAATATCCACTTCTGGGAAAGCTGGGTGACAGTAACTAATATGACCTCCATTACGACAACTTTCCCAGAGTGATATATAGTTATATATATTGAGTTTCTATTGTCCCACGGACAATTAGAAGGCTTTTATTAGCTAGACATATACGTTCTGCATTGGAGCTTGTGTAAATGAAGCGTCTGAGGATGTGAAGAACCTGAGGCAGGGAAGTGAAGCTTGAAGTGATACCCAAGTCCATATCTCCAGTGAAGAAGTACACTGCCGATTCTCTTTGACAATTCCCTGGGCCTCAACTTTTATTTAGATGATAAATGTAGCGTGCTTACCTGAAAGACTAACAGATGTGCTTCAAGCATTTTTAGCTGGAGTATTTTTGGCAAAGTAACCACAAGTTTTTAATATTCTTCTTCAAAGCGTCACCATTTCTCAGTGGGTGAAGGGATGAGGAACAGGACTTGTATCACAGTGCCACCTAGTGGACAAAAAATAAAATACGGACGCTTTCACATTCCGTAACATTTTGATAGCCCTTCAGTTATTATCCAGTCATTTAATATTTAATAGTCCAAATTATTATTAATAATAACAGTTTCCACAATGTCCTGCGTTCCGCTTAGGTCTACAAGCTTTGAGCTGCCCAGTGTTTCGCTCATGATTTCTGTGATGGCCTCCATCCATCCGCACCACCTTTTTCCCAGTATGTAACATTAGCTTTTCTCGGAGAATCTTGTCCTCCCATAATATGCTCGCCTGAGATAAAGCTTCTTCTGGTCATGGCTCCTTCTCGTCTTCAGTCTTTAATAGTACCTGACACAACATACCGACAAGAGTGGCGCTGTTTCGGGGGGGGTTTGGGTACTCCCATCTTATAAATTAATGACATATTGATAGGATATGCCGGGGATGGCCAACCTGAGGTTCTCCAGCTGTTGCAAAACTACAACTCCCAGCATGCCCAGACTACCTACAGCTTTCAGCCTACAGCAGGGCATGGTGGGAGTTGTAGTTTTAGAAATGCTGCAGAGCCACAGGTTGGCCAGCCCTGGGATATGCCATCAATGTCAGATAGGTGCCAGCCCCACATCTGGGACTTGCTACTATCTCCAGGGGCCCCCAAAGTGACGGAGACCATACCTCCCATACGCAGTACATGACCACCTCTCCACTCACCGCTATGGGTCTGCACTCGGCTATTTTGGGAACTTCCATAGTGTGGACACACGTACACGGCTGCTCCCCCTTCACTTTGTGGGGCCCATTCTGTAGATAGGAGGTGGGAGCCGCATCTATCTGATATTGATGGTATATGATCTTTGCCATATGCCATCAATGTCCCAGATGAGAATACCCCTTTCATTTTTCAGCTTCACATACCTTATCATCAGGTACATTACTGATAGACAGGGGAAGCTCAGGGTTAGGCGTATTGCACACGACTGTATGGCTTTGGCAGTATTTTGCGGTCCACAAAAAATGGATCCGCAAAAAATGCAGATGACGTCCGTGTGCATTCCGTTTTTTGTGGAACGGAACAGCCGGCCCCTGATAGAACAGTCCTATCCTTGTCCGTTATGCGGACAATAATAGGACATGTTCTATCTTTGAACTGAACGGAAATATGGAAACAGAATGCATACGGAGTAACTTCCTTTTTTTTTGCGGATCCATTGAAATGAATGCTTCCGTATACGGAACGCAAAAAACGGCCTGTAAACTGATAAAATAAACGTTTGCATGCATGAGGCCTTAGGGTTAGGGCAAGTGCCATAATGTAGGTTAGGAAAGGATCATTGCATTCGATAGGATCAGTGCATTTAATTCGATTTTGGCCTCATGCACGCGACCGTTGTTTGTTTCCGTGTCCGTTCTGTTCGCAAATTTTGCGTCCGTCAAAAAAAACGGATGACGGACCTTTTTTTTGGGCGGATCCGTTTTTTGGGCAGAACCATTGTAATAAGGCTTATCCTTGTCCGCAAACGTGAAAAAAATAGGACATGCTCTATTTTTTTGACGGAATGTAAACACGGACCACGAATGCATAACAAAAATGGTTGACCATCCGCACTTTTTGACGGACCCATTGAAATGAATGGGGAAGCATCCTATCCGTGAAAAAAAACGGAACGGACGCGGAAACAAACAACGGTCGTGTGCATGAGGCCTTAATGTGAATAGTCATTGGCCCAAAAGCAACTTAAGCAGGGAGGAATCATGACTTCAGATGGGACAAAATGTCGAATATTCTAAAAAACGAATATATAGCACTATATTCTATAGTGCTATATATTAGTGTTTTAGAATATTCGCATTACGCGAATATTACATTGCTGACTTTTTGAAATCAATAGAAAAATCTCGAATACGAATATTCGCGAATATATGATGAATATTCTAACGAATATTCGCGAAATATCGCAAATTTGAATATTGCCCCTGCCGCTCATCACTAGTTGTAAGATCAAAAAAAAATTGGGGCTAGCTGGCATTGTGTGAGAATAAACGACACCCCACTCACTGGGTCTGTCCATCCCAGTTCCTGCGGCCACATCTAGTCCCCACCTGGCTGGATGTATGGGATGCCATCTGCATACAATCGGTAGCCTAGGCGGTAATGTCCCCACTGAGGTTACTGATTGGCCAGCAGCGGTGACGTGCACGTGGACACGGCCAGGCGAGGACAGGAAGCGGCAGGGATGCGAGCCGCACAGCAGGAACCAGGTGAGGGATTTTTTCTCCAGCCATGCCTGGCCACCCACACTTTTATAATTTTATATCCAATTACTGGGGGGAAATATTCTAAAAGTTCGCAATTTTGTTTATCACTTTCTGCAAACTCTGCTTTTGCTACAAGCCAATTCCCTATTAAGTCCAGCAGCTTGGCGTCCATGCCTGGCTGATCACAGCAAAACGTGTTCAGGTTTACTGGGATATTTCACAGGGGCCTGATGGGATACACCCAAAGCTATTAAAAGAGCTTAGAGGTGTACTAGCAAAACCATTAACAGATTTATTTAACCAATCACTGGTATCAGGTGTCATCCCAGAAGATTGGAAATTAGCAAACGTTGTGCCAATTCACAAGAAAGGTAGTAGAGAGGAATCGGGCAACTATAGGCCAGTAAGCCTGACATCAATAGTGGGGAAATTAATGGAAACCATACTCAAGGAGAGGATTGTGGAACATCTACAAACCCATGGGTTGATTGATAAAAAACAGCATGGGTTTACTTCAGTGGCTGAAGGACAGAAAACAGAGGAAATTGCAGAAGGCCTCAATGGTAAGGTGTGTCTTTTTGCTGATGACACAAAGATTTGTAACAGGGTTGATGTTTCTGGAGGGATACACCAAATGGAAAAGGATTTGGGAAAACTAGAGGAATGGTCAAAAATCTATAAGTGCAAGATAATGCACCTGGGGCGTAAAAACCCAAGAGCAGAATATAAAATCAGTGATACAGTACTAACCTCAGTATCTGAGGAAAGGGATTTAGGGGTCATTATATCAGACGACCTAAAGGTGGGCAGACAATGTCATAGAGCAGCAGGTAATGCCAGCAGAATGCTGGGGTGTATAGGGAGAGGCATTAACAGTAGAAAGAGGGAGGTGCTCGTGCCGCTCTACAGAGCACTAGTGAGACCTCATTGGGAGTATTGTGTGCAGTACTGGAGACCAGATCTGCAGAAGGATATTCAGAGAAGAGCTACTAAACTAGTACAAGGATTGCAGGACAAAACTTACCAGGAAAGGTTAAAGGACCTTAACATGTATAGCTTGGAAGTAAGAAGAGACAGAGGGGATATGATAGAAACTTTTAAATACATAAAGGGAATCATCACGGTAAAAGAGGAGAGAATATTTAAAAGAAGAAAAACTGCTACAAGAGGACATCGTTTTAAATTAGAGGGGCAAAGGTTTAAAAGTAACATCAGGAAGAATTACTTTACTGAGAGAGTAGTGGACGCATGGAATAGCCTTCCTGCAGAAGTGGTAGCTGCAAATACAGTGAAGGAGTTTAAGCATGCATGGGATAGGCATAAGGCCATCCTTCATATAAGATAGGGCCAGGGGCTATTCATAGTATTCAGTATTTTGGGCAGACTAGATGGGCCAAATGGTTCTTATCTGCCGACACATTCTATGTTTCTATGTTTCTATGTTTCTGATGACCAACACCGTGATAGTCGAGCAGGTCCACTGATGGGGCTTATCAGCTATGTACTGCAGGCCTGGTCATACGGTAGGTAGGCTTGTAGAGCATATCCATCAGCTGCTATAACATAACACATGACTCTTTCCCTTGCAGGGTGTTCGGACATATCAGTTACCGATCAGAATGGGAGCTGGTGAAACTTGATTTTAGACCCTCGTTCTTAAGAGAGTGCACAGAGGAGGATTACGACTCCTGGGATCTCTCTAATACACAGGTATTGTACCATGATGGAGAAGAGGGGCCCATACAACGTGCTGTTATGATCACACCATTTTTAGCAGAAATGTTCAGTGCTAATTCATTTCTTTATATCTTTATAGCGACCGGAGCTTTGTTTTGTTATGTACAGAGTCCTAAATCCACCGCATAGCCGTACAATCAAATTCTAAAATGTTAGCTGTCTGCAGCCACCACTAGGGGGAGCTTAGAAGCAAACTGCATACTCAGCAATTATCCAGCTCTAGGTATATACTGTATGTTTTAAAGGGGTTATCAAGGACTTAAAGGGGTACTCCCATCACAGACAATGGGGGCATATCGCTAGGAGAATGGAGCAGGAAGAGTGGTGGCTAGAGGACCCCGGGTTTCCGGTGGTCCCATAGGAATGAAAAAAGGACGGCTGCACATGCGCAGTGCGCCCTCCGCCACCTTCCCCGCTCCGTTCTCGGAGGTGGGACCCGCACAGGCTCAGACTGGCCCACACGGGTACAGGGAAATCCCCCGGCGGGCGCCTGAGCAAGGTCGGCCCCTAGTCTCCCAACCCTCTGCACAAGTGGCACATAACACAGTAGACTTACTGCACTACACACACATATTCAGGGGCGTAACTACCGGGGAAGCAGGGGAAGCGGCTGCTTCGGGGCCCGGGCTGACAAGGGGCCCGGCGCCCGGCAGCACGTGTCCACTCTCCTCTGCTTCCCTGCCCCCGGTAATCAGCTGTTTGGGCGCTGAGACTGTGCGCTGCGCCTGCGCTCCGTAATAGACTGTCCCGACTCGTCACTGTGCCAGAGGGGCCCTCGCCCCGCCCCCCGCCCCTTTCAGTACAGTTTGGCCGGGCCCCCTTTCACAGTTCCCCTCCTCCTCCTCCTCCCTCCCTCTCCTCTCTCACAGTTTGGCCCGGGCTGTCACAGGAGGCGGTGCTGTTGAACGGCCTGCTGCAGAGGCTGGCGGCGCGATGACGCCATTGCGCAGGCGGCGCGATGACGCCATTGCGCCGCCGAGCTGCACAAGCCGTCAGAACAGCGGACGTGGTGGACGTGGACCGTTCGGTGTAAGAGCTGCACAGTGTCAGTCACAGTGAGTGTTTGTCTGTGAATCTGTGACCCCACATAATTTTTTTGGTTGGCACCGGGGGAAATTGATTCATAATTTGGCACCGGGGGTGGGGGAGGGGGGAAATTGGATTCATAATTTGGCACCGGGGGAAATTGGATTCATAATTTGGCACCGGGGGAGGGGGAAATTGATTCATAATTTGGCACCGGGAGGGGGGAAATTGGATTCATAATTTGGCACCGGGGAAATTGATTCATAATTTGGCACCGGGGAGGGGGGAAATTGGATTCATAATTTGGCACCGGGGAGGGGGGAAATTGGATTCATAATTTGGCACCGGGGGGAATTGGATTCATAATTTGGCACCGGGAGGGGGAAATTGATTCATAATTTGGCACCGGGGAAATTGATTCATAATTTGGCACCGGGGGAGGGGGGAAATTGGATTCATAATTTGGCACCGGGGGAGGGGGGAAATTGGATTCATAATTTGGCACCGGGGGAAATTGGATTCATAATTTGGCACCGGGGGCCCATAACAAAATTTGCTGTGGGGCCCAGTCATTTCTAGCTACGCCCCTGCACATATTCAATGTACAGCACCTCAACAGCCAATGTTCATACAAAAAACGTGTTAGATTATTTATTATACTTGAATGTATCCGTATGGTGGGCCCCCAAAATAAATTTTACTGGTGGGCCCTAGGTACCCCAGTCCGACACTGGACCTGCACCTATCAGACAAGGGGGCATATCCTAACGTTATGCCCCCCTTGTCTGTGATGGGAATCCCCGTTAAAAAGGCCGCAGAGTGGGATTCATACTTACCTGGTTCCTGACTCTGGGTTCCAGCTCCATTGCTCCCAGGGTGTCTCTGCAGCTCCGTGATGCTCTAGCACAGAGATCAGCGACCTCCGGCACTCCAGTTGTTCTGAAACTACAACTCCCAGAATCTTCCTTTCACTTCTAAGAGAGTTACAAAAACTGCCGACTAGGTGTGCATGCTGGGAGTTGTACTTTCACAGCAGCTGTAGTGCCCAAGGATCCCTGCTCTAGCACCACGTGGCTGCTGCAGCCAATCACTGGACGCAGAGGTGACCTCTCAGTTGATTAGCAGGGGTGTGGGGTATCCTACAACCGTCCATCAGATATTAAAGTCGATTAATAGTAAAGGAGTGGACCACCCCATTAAAAGGACACTATTGTTAAATAGGATTAGTAAATATTACTTGGGCGCGGGGTTATTCAGTTTCCAAAAAAGAGCAACAAATGCTATAAAATAGAAACACAACCTGCTGACCCAGCGCAGGTGCTCCAGTGGTCCCTCTGACTTTGTTTACCGGAAGTCAGCACATGGCCGCCGCAGCCAATAAGTGGCCTCAGTGATCACATGCCATACTTGTGACGTCACTGCTCAGAAACGGGAGCCGTAATACCAGTAGAACACCACATGATCACTGAGGCCACTGATTGGTTGTAGCGGTCATGTGCTGGCCTTTGGTAAAAATTTTTTAAAAAAGATGGGCGGACTACTGGATCGTCTGGGTTGCATCTGCAGAGGATTGAAGTGATGAGTATTGTTTTTGTATTTTATAGCATTTGCAGGTTTTTATTTATAACTCCTTTAAATTGAGTTATATTTTTTTATGCGGTAGGGAGTCTTGGACCTCTCATTACAGCTGGATTCAAGCTGACCGGTGACATCACCAAACCTCAGATAACACTGTCCCTAAATCTGATTAGAATCGTCCCTTTGCTATAGTCAATGTGAAAGCTGCTTATCTTGGATCAGGCAGAGCTGCCATTCAGTTTTACTGTACGCTGTAAAACGACATTGGATGTAATCAGCCTGGAGTCTAGCCTGCACTGCTGACATCTAGTGGCCAATGTGAAAATTGCAACAGCATCCCTAATTTAAAAATGTCTAAAGGTCATCTACAACTGCCTGGTGTAATATTAATTGCTCAATTACAGTCTCTAGCACTGTAGAACAGAACGATTTTGGTGAGCAGTACTGTATTTAACTAGTTGTATACCGTATACATTATTAATCTGTGGCATACTTTCTAGTACATGTGCTGCTCACTGTCCATTTTCCCTATTTTAGACATTCATCTGGGACCAGTTACATAGGAATCCTGTAAACCTGAAAGGAACCCCAACAAAACATGCACACACCATATTGCCACCAAATCCGTAATTTTCATTTAATTTTCATTTAATTTCCATACAGGGAGACTATTGCATCATGGGTCAGCAGAGAAGCTTCCGTAAGAGAAAGACCTCTTCGTGGTGCATTAAGGGTAGGAACTTCACCTCAGCCCGTACATCAAGACTATGCCAGTGTGAAAGCACAGATTTTGTGTGGTATGTGCGCTATATATTTATGAATATATGATATTAATAGGGGTAACACTAGGACATGCTGTATGTACAGACGTAGCAGTCACACCCCTGCCCTGGTGCTTGAGGGGTCCAAATGCCTCTCTGCCACACAAGTAAGCAGCAGTATTATAAGTGGTGCATAGTGGCAAGGTGGCGCCTTATCATGGATTTGTTGGGATTTAGGAGTTTCAAGTTACATCTCTAAAATAGGGAACTTATACTGACATGAAGTACATATGGGTGGATTAGCCCTTCCATTGTTTTTAGCTATTTATATAAAATCACTGGAATTATTTGTGCTGAGTACTGCTGCACCTCCCCTGCATAACCTAGGAACCCGTCCATGAATAAACAGTTTACTTGTGCAGAGTACTGCTGCACCTCCCCTGCAGAACCTAGGAACCCGTCTACTAATAAGCAGTTTACTTGTGCAGAGTACTGCTGTACCTCCCCTGCAGAACCTAGGAACCCGCCCATGAATAAACAGTTTACTTGTGCAGAGTACTGCTGCACCTCCCCTGCAGAACCTAGGAACCCGTCTACTAATAAGCAGTTTACTTGTGCAGAGTACTGCTGCACCTCCCCTGCAGAACCTAGGAACCTGCCCATGAATAAGCAGTTTACTTGTGCTGAGTACTGCTGCACCTCCCCTGCAGAACCTAGGAACCCGTCCATGAATAAGCAGTTTACTTGTGCAGAGTACTGCTGCACCTCCCCTGCAGAACCTAGGAACCGTCCCACGAATAAGCAGTTTACTTGTGCTGAGTACTGCTGCACCTCCCCTGCAGAACCTAGGAACCCGCCCACATGTAAGCATGAGGGTATTGGAGAGGGCAGGACCCAGAGTTAGAGCAGGGGCAGTAGGTAGCTCATAGAAAGGAGAGTAATGAGAGCTGGGGCAAAGCAGGAGAACATGATGAGTTTATGCGTTTCAGGCTGTGCATTCTATATTCTCTAAATTTGTTTCTTTAAATAAAATGCAAGTGCTCACACATGTTCTTTCCATGCAGTGATTATGGATATGAACAGGAGGTCACCCAAAAACAAACTAGCCGATGTTTTCCTGATTTTTGGTTTAACCCGGAATCTCCACCAGAAGATTGCACCGTAGGACAAACCTATACAAGTACCACTGGGTAAGGACTGTATAAAGTACTGTATGCTGTACTGACCCTGAAGAGACTGGTAATTCTACCAGTGGAAAGATGACATCAAGGCTGGAATTGCAGATGGCTCTGCCAGCTCCTGATCCATACTGATATGTGATAAAAGGCTGGGTGTCTATATGGTGTAGACTATAAATGGTCTGATCATGCAGTCGTGTGCTGGGAGGGAAACACATCCGAGGCCAGAGTTGACCCCAACCTAGGTAACGCCACAGTATGACCACTACAAACACCACTAAATAGCCACTGAAAAATATTAATATAGTATTACTGAGCAAAAATCACTATAGATAGACCAGTATTACCTCCACATAGTCACCATATGGTCATAGGTAATAGGTTTAAACAAAAGATGTGCAGACATTAGAAGTGACTACACTACAGTAAAAACCAATGACGGTTGACAGACGTTTTCTGATTGGAGTTGTTTATTTTCCCCATCTTCTTCATCTGGCCCAGACCTCAATGACAACTTCTTCCAGTTCTTTGCTGTATCACAGAGTTCAACTGTATTGGCTTCCTTAGAATGATGATACAGTTGATCATGGAGCTCCTCACTGGTATTGCCAGTCCTCCCCTGGTCGGTGGCCCGAATGACACCACAACCCCCTCCCCTGCATCCCTGGCAGGGCCGGACTGGCCTACCGGGATACCGGGAAAATTCCCGGTAGGCCGGTACCCTGACTGCCGCACGGCCGGCCGGAGGAGGCTGTCTCTTGTCTGTCTCACACTTATGTCACTGCGCAGCCTGCAGTGTGTGTGTGCGGCAGCGGCTGCCGCGCGCTCCAGACGCTCCGCTCCTCCCCGCTGCAGTGCTAGTGCTGGCGGCCGCCGGCCCGCCCTACTTACAGTCAGACCGCGCAGCAATACTCACTGGCTGGCGTTTGTTGTGGCTGCAGGCGCTGGGGCGGGGGGTGGAGTCTCAGCAGTGAGTCGGACTCGGCGGCCGGGGAGGAACAGAGAGGTTAGGCGCTGTGTGATGAGGCAGGGGATGAGCCGCCGCTCAGGACGTCACGTGACTTGCCCGCGCACTGCAGTGAACTAGCTGGTCTGGTGTGAGGTGTGTGGTATAGGCCCTGTCCCTGTCCCTGTGTCCACTGTCTGGCCCCTGCTCCAGCCCTGGCCTGAAGAATTATTTATTAATCTGCACCAATTCAATTAATCAAGTAAGTGACTGTGGCTGCCTTGAGGATTTCATCCTGCCTGAGTGCCTCATAGCATAAGGCAGCCTCGTGCTGCTCCTGCATACATGTGATAAGTGCAAATGACGCACTGTTATGGGGAGCCATCTGTGGATGATGTACTGTTTTGGAGATCTGTGGAGGAGATACTGTTATGGGGTTACATTCATATCTGCGGCATGGCTATCTGGCCTATCCGGGCTGTTCACCCGCCGGATCCACCATGCTGCAAGTACCTGTGCACTGCCGTGCTGCCGCTCTGTCCCCATTGACTATAATAGGGGCAGGAGACGAAGCTATGGCGCAGCACGGCAGTGCATGGCAGAGATCGGCGGACTAAAAAGTACTGCATGTCCGACTCTTTAGTCCAATGATCTCTGCCATACTTCGCCATAGCTCCATCCCTGCCCCTATTATAGTCAATGGGGACAGAGCGACAGCACGGCAGTGCACAGTTACTTGCGGCATGGTGGACCCGGCGTGTGAACAGCCCGGATAGGCCGGATAGCCATGCCACAGGTGTGAAAGTACCCCATAACAGTGTCATCTGCAGATCCCCATAACAGTGCGTCATCCACAGATCCCCATAACAGTGCGTCATCCACAGATCGCCCATAATAGTGTCATCCGCAGATCCCCATAACAGTGCGTCATCCACAGATCCCCATAACAGTGACATCCACAGATCACCAATAACAGTGTGTCCTCCACAGATCCCCCATAACAGTGTAATCCACAGATTCCCCATAACAGTGTCATCCACAGATCCCCATAACAGTGTCATCTGCAGATCCCCTATAACAGTGTCATCCGCAGATCCCCCATAACAGTGTCATCCGCAGATCCCCCATAACAGTGTCATCCGTAGATCCCCATAACAGTGTCATCCACAGATGCCCCATAACAGTGTCCCCCACAGATGCCCCATAACAGTGTCATCCACAGATGCCCCATAAAAGTGTCATCCACAGATGCCCCATAACAGTGTCATCCACAGATTCCCCCATAACAGTGTGTCCTCCACAGATCCCCCATAACAGTGCGTCATCCACAGATCCTCATAACAGTGTCATCCACAGATCCCCCATAACAGTGTAATCCACAGATCCCCCATAACAGTGTCATCCACAGATCCCCATAACAGTGCCATCCACAGATCCCCCATAAAAGTGCCATCCACAAATCCCCATAACAGTGTGTCACCCACAGATCCCCCATAACCGTGCCATTCACAGATCCCCCATAACATTGTCATCCACAGGTCCCCCATAACATTGTCATCCACAGGTGCCCTATAAAAGTGTGACATCCACAGGTCCCCCATAACATTTTGTCATCCACAGGTCCCCCATAACAGTGTCCTCCACAAATCCCCCATATCATTGTGACATCCACAGGTCCCCCATAACAGTGTCATCCACAGATCTCCATAACAGTGTCATCCACAGATCTCCCATAACAGTGTCATCCACAGTGCCCCCATAACAGCGTCATCCACAGATCCCCATAACAGCGTCATCCACAGATCCCCATAACAGTGTCATCTACAGATCCCCCATAACAGTGTCATCCGCACTCTACTGTAGTAGCTTTCCTACCAGGATACCTCCAGCTGTTGCAAAACTAAATCTCCCAGCATGCCCTGACAGCTGTCTGGGCATGCTGAGAGTTGTAGTTTTGCAACGGCTGTAGGCATCCTGTTTGGGAAAAGTTGGTCTACTATAATAATATGAACAATGGGGGTTCTAAAAAAGAGCTATAGTGGGGCAAAGTTCATATTCGTGTTTACACACGTGTTTTAAAATACACGAGTTTTATAAACAAGTAGATAACAACGCAGTGTTGTGGGGCTGGTATGCAACTTTTTCCAGGGCTGGTTTTTATCCCCAGTCCGGCCCTGATCCCTGGTAGCTACGCCTCAGCTTCAGTTCCTCTGTCTCTTGGTCTGTCCGATTGTCAGTTAGCAAGAAGAGTGGTCCAATGGAGCACAGCAAAACATGACTGCAAGATCAGACTACACACAAGGTTTGCTTGTAGTCTGTTACCATGGAGCTACATAGATCAGCATAGATTTAGGGCTTGTGTTTTTTTTTTGTTTTTGTTTTTTTTATAAAAGGACTGCCTATTTACCTAATTTCAGATATACTGGTGCCATTGAATGCATGTAACCGTGTCCATCTTCTGTAGGAGGAGACCAAGGTCCTCAGCAGGCTGAATGATGGTTAGATGGGAGTAACGCTCTGCATAGAATAAGCCGAAGGGGATTGACGTAGGTCCCAGTAGTCGGCCCGCCACCAGTCCTAATGTTATGGCATATTTTAGCAATTTGTTATAACACTATATGATGGGAATATCCCTTTAAATAAGATTCTTATGTAGGCAAAGGAATAAAAGATAGAATGGTGCTGGCCCCTTTATGTACACGGCTGCTCCATCAGTACAGGATGGATTGCAGCATCGTTCGCTCTCTATGACTGGAAGTCTTGAAGCATGAAATTTAAAACACTGGCTCCCAGTCCTCCTCGATAGCACCCGGGGAACCGCAATGAAAAATAACCCTGCTGATATAAAGAAAAAAATAAGATGTATGCACCTTCTAAAGTCTTAGTTCCTGAAGGGCAGTTTGATAAATAGCCCTTGTGTCCTGATTCTCTCCTGCCCGTATGCCTCTGTAATGAATGGTCGGGATCAGATGTCTGCTTTTGAAGAACGACCACTTAGTTGTATTGAGCCACTGCTCGGCCCACAGGTACGCCATGCCTGCTCGGCCCACAACTATTAATATCAAAGAGATTTCTGAGGAAACTTTCAGAAGTCTCCAGATCTGCGCTGTGAAAAACTGGTTGGCGAAGTCTAACGTGGATCTGGCATTTCCAGGATCTTTGCCTTTTATTCCATGCAGCTCGCCATCAGGGAGGTCATAACGGGTGCTGCATCCACATGATATAGAATACACTACTAGTGACTATCATACCTCCCAGCCTCCCCAGATCCCAAGTGACAGTCCCGGGATGGCTGAGGTATGTCCTACTTTGAGCTTTCTGTGCATCCTTAGGACACAGAGACAGTTGATAGCAATGAAACAGGAGCCGTCCCCTCTCTGCTTCACCATTCAACTCCCCAGCAGGCATGATGTGGTCACACATTGCATTGCTGGGCTGTGTAGGACGAGCACGCAGACCCAGGAATCAGTATGTATGCTCCTCGTACACAGCCCAGCATGCGCGATTTATGTGTGACCTGCAGGGGTGAGCAGGATGTGCTCTAATCATCGGAGGAATGGCCTAGGTGAGTATTTACTGTTATTTTATTAAAGGGGTTTTCAGGTATTTTTATACTGATGACCTGTCCGTATGATTGGTCATCAGTACCTGATCTTTGGGGGTCTGACACCCGGGACCCTGCCGATCAGCACTTTGAGAAGGCACCGGGGCTCCTGTGAGCGCCGCGGCCTTCTCTGTGCTTACATTGTATAGTGGCTGTGCTTGGTATCGTGCTAAGCCCCATTGAAGTGAAGTCCAATCTGCCATGTTAAATAAGTGACGGGTGGTGGCAGTATGAGGTGTGGACGTTTTTCGGGGTCACTTAATTGCTTTGTAGCTTATGTGTTAGGTGAGACAGTACTCTCCAAGGTGATAGGTCCAGTGAGTGGAAAAGTGCCCCCTTGTGGTCTGTTGTGTGCTGCGTGTGCGTTTGGTGTGATTGATAATGGCCATAAATAGGATGGATTTCATGAAGGTACCTATTGTAGAAAGGACACGTGAGCTCTGATTGTTAGTGTCTCTCCTACCCTCAATAAGTTCTTAAAGGGCATCTGTCAGCAGTTTTGTCCCTATGACACTGGCTGACCTGTTACATGTGCACTTACAGCTGAAGACATCTGTGTTGGTCCCATGTTCATATGTGCCCGCATTGCTGAGAAAATGATGTTTTTACATATGTAAATAAGCCTCTAGGAGCAACGGGGGCGTTACCATTACACCTAGAGGCTCTACTCTCTCTGTAACTTCTGTTTCCTCTAGACTTTGATTGACAGGGTCTGACGTGATGAAATTTTCACTGCATGGCTCTGCCCAGCAAATGCTGAGAAAACGGAAGTTTCAGAGAGAGCAGAGCCTCTAAGTGTAACGGTAACGCCCCCGTTGCTCCTAGAGGTTCATTTGCATATATTAAAACATAATTTTCCTCAGTAATGCGGGCACATAGGAACATGGGGACCAACACAGATGTCTTTAGCTGCCAAGTGCTCATGTAACAGGTCAGCTGGTGTCATAGGTGCAAATCTTCCACAGCCACAGTCCCTGAAATTCCTCCTCAGACAGTGCCAGCCTCGGTGACCCCAAATATACTGGCAGCCAGAGCGTCCACAGAAATAGTGACAGCCGATGTCCCTGACTATACTGGCAGCCGGCGGAGAGAGCCTCCATGCTGTGGATTCCCAGTGGATTTCCCAGCCGTGCTATATCTCTCAGGAGGACCTGTCATTACACAGGCAATCCACTGATTTGAATAAGCACCGTGTAATACTTAATTTCCCCTGTGGGGGCGCTGCAGGGGAACTGCACATTTACTAACAGGTTTCCTGGCAGATTACAGCTGATGGATGTGAGTCCCATTGTCACAATGTCCAAAGCGGACAACTGCTTTAAGGCAAATTCTTCTTTTCTGAGATAATTGTATGTCGGAATATATGATAAATTTTAAGTGGCCACTAATGGTTTTTTCTGATCTTTGACTATACAATATAAAAGTAAAAATAGTAAAAAATAAATAAATAAAATAAACCCACAATCATTTCATGCCTCTAGCTCTGACACAATTGTTCTAAATGGAGCCTGTAATGATAAAGATGAAGTCTATTTTATGGTATCTCATCATTAGATACATTAAAGGGGTATTCCCATCTCGTACATTGATGGTGTATCACTAGGATATGCTATCAATGACAGATAGGTGTAGTTCTCACCTCTGGGATCAGCTCCTGTATCCGCAAAGTGAAGGAGAGCACACCGCGCAAGCGCATCCACCCTCCATTCACCTCTATGGGAGTTCCAAAAATAGCTGAGCGCAGGCTTGACTTTTCAAGCAGTCACATAGCGGTAAAGGTGGCAGCGCATGTACCGTGCACTCTCTATTCACCGCTATGGGTCTTCCAAGAACAGCCAAACAAGCTTGCTCGGCTATTTTCTAAACTCCCATAGCGGTGGAGAGCACGCTGCGCATGCGCGGAATGCTTTCCTTCACTTTGTGGGCCCCATTCTGGAGGGAATACAATGGCAACCTCTTTAACTAGAAAGTATATACAGGATATCATTTTGTTCTATTTTTTTCAACTAATAATAAATGAAAGCACAAGAGACAACTGTTACAGCTAACAGTTAATGCGCACTAAAAAAGCTGAACAGTAGCTGGTTCTGAAGACCTCCAAAACCAGGATGTGAACTGGTTAAATTTAATAGTTGTTATAATATATTGACCTAAAAACTCTCCATTTCATCTGGAATTAATAATCAGAGGAGCCGTGGCAATGTGTATTACTGCGCTGCGCCTATTGATGGATGTTCTGTTTCTAGTCCTTTTATTGTTCCTTTCCCGGCTTCTTTCTTCCCCTGGTAAATTAGGTAGATCATAGCATAGGGTCGGCGTTTAGAAACGTTACGCGTCTTCCCTAGTCTTTTCAACCTCATTTTAATTCCTCCAGCATTGACTGAACCATTAATTAAATTCACTAGTTAGTGTTCTCCAACCGAGCAGGCGTCCATGAAATTCCTAGAGCATACAAGCCAGCGAAGGGGAAAGCTCATCTTCCCTTGGAATAGACAGCCCGACCCTTTGAAAAAAACATAATTGCCTGCTTTGCATTTTAGGCCCATCCAATTTAAAAAGGATTTGGGTTTACTGCAAACACAAGGCTGTTTAGTAAAGCGGAGCCCGTGGAGGGGTTATCTCCGCGTCATCTGGAGACGCTCTGTATTTCTTGCGAGGCACGACGGGCTTTAACGGGCTCTCGCTCGCATTGTGCTGTTAGAAGATCTGCTTCTGTGCCATTTGTGGCTGTTACGGAGGATTAAGTGACTCGGAAGCCGCATTTACATTGTTTGCCTTTCCAGGGACTTAATGCAGAACAGTAAAGAGCAATCCTGTGACGCGACACGTGGGCGAAATTATTTATGAGAGTCGTTATCCGGGGCTTTGTAGACAAATAACTGAAGAAGACTGTGAGGGTCATTAAAGGTGGTGGCACTGAATAAAGATCAGTTATTGATGCCTGGCTGCTTCCGTAACTCCTAACCTTCGAACCCGAAACGCAGCAGTTTTGACCCCTCAGAAGTAGATTGATGGGTGCTCATGCTGTTTACATGACCAAGGAAGAGAGGTTTTAATGCCCCCAGCCCCGCGATCAATTGCAAGTGCCACAAAGGTGGTGCCTTCATGTGCATTGTCCTGGGCTCTCTGCACTGAAGACTTCCCAACCCATCACCATCTGCTCAGATTGATGGCTCTACCCAGGGGTGCACCACCAATGAGGCCAGGTGAGGCGAATGCCTCGGGCAGCACCAGGTAGGGGCAGCGGAACCGCCTCAGGCAGCAGAAAGGCTCTACCATCCAACCAGGAGAAGTTGGGGAGGCTTTGGTACAGAGTGCCCAGGACCGCCTCAATGGCACTTGCATTGTGGAGCCAGGGGTATCAAAACTTCTCCTCTCTGGTCATGCCAGCAGCCTGAGCACCCAGCGAGGTATGTTTACCAGCTTTACCCCTCTGTGAATGACTTCCTTCCTCACCCCACACTTAAAGAAGTTTTTCCATGATTAATGTAAAAAACGAAAGAAATCAGACAACCTATAGAACATGACAATCTCTTTCTAACAAAGCTAGAACCAGCCCTGTACCTCACATGGATCCAGAGATCTCCATATTCACTGCTCTGCTATATTTATATCAAGCTGGCAGCTTAGGGGGCGTGTGCTTTCTCAGGGGTTGTGTCCTTTCACCTTGACTTTCATGGGGTACAACTGTTTGTGTGACTTAAGTGCTAAAGAAATAGTCATCTGAAGATCTAACCTGATACCAGTGGTGATCAACCTCATACGATGCGCGGCTTAGAAGTTGTCCACCATTGTCCTTATGGTTGACTCTCAAAAATCAACTTGGCTGCAGCAAGAGAGTGTGGCATTCCATGGCGGCCATTCAAACGATGATCTATGTACTGCCTGGAACGGCTGAGCCCTGTCACATACAGAGGGGTTCGATCAGACACCCCCTTCTTTTCCTGATACCCACCCAATGAGTCAACGAGATTTGTCATATGTTGTATTAGATCATAAAACAATGGGGATTATTCGCCTCTCACTATATAAAACATGACGTTGGGGTTGTCCCATGAAAAATATTTAGCATTTTTAGACCAGCACCTGGATCTGAATTCTTTAGTAATTGTAGGCAAAAATGTTAAAAATCAAGTATAGCCAGTGAACTATTCACCGAAATCTATCTGTACAGCGCCACCTGCTGTTTGCTCTAGATTCACTGAAATCTGTCTGTGTGGCATCACCTGCTGTTTGCTCTTTTTCTAATTTCTCTGTCCTGCTCACTGAGATGGATGCATGTGCTCAATTCCATCCTTCAACTGCAACCAGCTGCAGCAGAAAGGACACGCCCCGACATGTCCCATAAAGCTGCCAGCTTGAAATTAATCTAGATTCCCTGAAATCTGTCTGTGTGGCATCACCTGCTGTTTGCTCTGTTTCTCATTTCTCTGTCCACCTGACTGAGGTAAACGCACATGCTCAACTGCCACCAGCTGCAGCAGAAAGGACACGCCCCCACGAGAAAGGACACGCCCTGTAAAGCTGCCAGCTTGAAATAAAACTAGCAGAGCAATTGGAGCAGTGAATTAGGAGAGCTCTGGATCCATGTGAGGTACAGGGCCGGTTCTATACTATATGATGTCTGATTTTCATTTTTTTTTTACATTAATCATGGGATAACCCCTTTAAACCAAAAGATTAAAGGAAACTCCACCTTTCATTAACACCAGCTGTATAGTCATCAAATCTACAGAGTAATATTTGTAACATGTATGTGGAAACCATCAGCAAGCTGGGTAGCTGATAGCCGGATTTCCCACTGCTGGGACCGCTATCACCCTGAAATCTGCAGTCCATCCTGGCGACAAGTATTTGCGGTAACTCCCCTGCAGCGCCACCACAGGAGAAATGAAGCATGACGTGGTGCCCATTGACATGAATGCAGAGACATGCCAGGCTCAGCTTCGTATGGATATCTAGATATATTCCTCTTCATTTGTCTATTATATTACAGATATAGGAAACTCATATCCAACGTGTGCGAAGGAGGCATCGACCTGCAAGAAAATCTGCTACGTAATCAGTGTCCTTTAATTGCACCGAAAGGTTTGAGAATCATCATCAAGGGAGACTCCATGGCGATAAAGCCAGGAGAAGACATCACGTTTATCGTACAGCACGAGCAGGTAACTTATTAGTGATGAAAAAGAAAGTACATTTCTAACGTTTATAATAGAGTGCAAGGTTTGGTTTCCTGTAACTACTGCAAAGTGCCTCTAATCTTCTGTCCTGATTTCCGACCCTGTTCACACCCTCTTGTGTGCGACCCTGTTGAGTTACACCCTTTATAAATAGGCTAGAGCTGCTTTTACAATACTGCTCGTTGTCATTCGAAATAGTCAAGGAACGCTTGGAGATTTCAGCTCTGAAGCGACGGAACTGTAAATGCAGCTCTGGACTGTAACTTAAAGAGTCACCGTACTTTCACACAATTTGACTTCATTTAATAGAGAATGGTGTGACTACAGAAAATTTGTAGATCACTTCATTTAAAAAATCTGCCTGCATCTACCTGGAAAAAAGCTGCATAGTCATGGCCGCTAATGGTCTCACTTCCACCTAAGTTGCAGTCCACTGCCTGTTGTCAGGAAAGATCAGTGCCTATAGGAGAGACTCAGACGATGCTTAAACACGGCTTCTGAACATCACATCAGAGTTCTGGCTTTCTGTAAGTGTGATTTACCCCTTCCTATCAGCTGTCTGCGATACAGTACTGGCAGAAAAGAGACACCCCTTTGCTTCTGAGAGAAATGCATCTAGCTCTGCAGCTGAAACAGGGAATAAAATGGATGAAAGAGACTTTAGGGAAGCCCAAAAAAACACCTTCACAGTTATGATTGTACAAAAAAGCACAGCCATTATGCAGACTTAAAAAAAAAAAACTCAGTTATGCTTTAAGCTGAAAAAGTGCAAGGCCTCTTGCACACAAGCGTTTTTTTTCCGTTTACATTCCGTTTTTTGCGTTCCATATACGGACAGTATACGGAACCATTAATTTCAATGAATCCGCAAAAATAAACGGAAGGTATGTATGCCTTCCATTTCTGTATTTCCGTTTTTCCGTTCCGTTCAAAGATAGAACGCGTCCTATTATTGTCCACATAACGGACAAGGATAGGACTGTTCTATCAGGGGCCAGCTGTTCCGTTCCACAAAAAACGGAATGCACACGGACGTCATCTGTATTTTTTGCAGATCCATTTTTTGCGGACTGCAAAATACTGAAAAAGCCATACGGTCATGTGCAAGAGGCCTAAACAATATAATGCTACAAAGTTGCTCAACTTTTTCTATAGAATCATTATTAATGTTAATTGTGAAATGGTGGACAAAATTGGATACTTTGTTTAAAAAATCCCAGCTGACTGCATTTTTCTGTTCGGAGGCATCGCTCCAAAAAATGCCTGTACCATGGGAGCCTATGGGCAGTGATTGCCACATTGTGCCGATACAGTGGCATACGTTGGAACCTACTGTTGTGTCTGTATGTCAAGAAATCCTCCTGAGCTGTACCTCTGGTGGAAGGCTTAAATGTAATGTGAACAGAGCTTTACCTATACGCCCGGCTTTCCGGGTCTTACATATTGATGACCTATCCTGGGGATAGTCCAAACCAAGTCGACGGCAGCATGTCCTTCAAGGATTTCTTAAATATTCAAAACGAGTCCATAAAAATGTGCAAAAAGTGCCAAAGATTGTGCAACATTTCATTTGGCACTTTTTGTACATTTTCATTAACTCGTTCATGCTGCTATCGACTATCTTTGGATTATTTAAGGGGGAACCGTAGAGGATCGGTGATTGCTGACTGGCTGGGCATTCCTAAGGCGTGCTGCTTTCACATTACTTTTTCTACTATCCTGGGGATAGGTCATCAATATCAGATCGGTTTGAGTCCGACACCCCCGTTGATCCGCCGTTTCAGGCAGCAGGAAACTGTACACTGCATAAAGCCAGAAGCAGAAGACTCTGTTCACTGTATTGTGGCCCTGCTGGGGTACTGCACAGACTACGCAATAAACTATCCGCTTCCCAGTAAAAACATGCCATTCCTGCCAAAATCAGGCTACTTTCACACTTGCGTTGTTAATTCCGTTATTGAAATCCGGCAGAGGTTGGGTTCCCAGATTGAGTGCCCCTGATTCTAATTGATTTTAATAGCGGAATTAAACTGATCGGTTTTGATTTTGCACATCAGGATGCATCCGTTCCGTTACGATGTGTAAAATCAAAATTAAAAAAAACGGATCCGTCACCACATACATTGAAAGTCAACGGATCTGGTTTTTTAGGCTCTATAAGAAACGGATCCGTCACCATTTAGGCTGGGTTCATACGAGCATGATGGATTTAGGTCCGGATGCGTTGCGGATGCGTTCAGTGAAAACTGTGCGTTTTCACAGGCAAAGCCATTCAGTTTTGCCTGCGATTGCGTTCAGTTGTTCCGTTTTTTCCGCGCGGGTGCAATGCGTTTTAATGCGTTTTTCACGTGCGTGATAAAAAACTGAAGTTTTACAAACAACATCTCCTAGCAACCATCAGTGAAAAATGCAACACACCCGCACTTGCTTGCGGATGCAATGCGTTTTTCACGCAGCCCCATTCACTTCTATGGGGCTAGAGCTGCGTGAAAAACGCAGAATATAGAACATGCTGCGATTTTCACGCAACGCACAAGTGATGCGTGAAAAAAAACGCTCATGTACACAGACCCATTGAAATGAATGGGTCCGGATTCAGTGCGGGTGCAATGCGTTCACATCACGCATTGCATCCGCGCGGAAAACTCGCCCGTGTGAATGCAGCCTTACTTACATTGTTTTCAGTGACAGATCCCTTTTTATGACCGGACACAAATCGGCAGCTTGCATCGGTTTTGTGTCCGGTCACAAAACGGAATATTGCCGGAACGGAAGACGTCCTGATGCATCCTTAACAGATCTCTTACCATTAAGAATGCATGAGGACTAAGCTCTATTCACACGTCCGCAATTCTGTTTCGCATTGGGGACAGACGATGTCCCGTCCGGGTCCGCAATTGTGGATCCGCACTTCCGCGTCTGCAATTGCATTCCCGGAAAAAATAGAACATGTCCTATTCTTGTCCGCAATTGCGGACAAGAAAAGGCATTTTCTATATAGTGCTGGTGATGTTCGTGTTTTGCGGATCCGTGGATCTGCAAAACACACACGGACGTGTGAATGGACCCCTCACACGTTCGCAAAATGGGTCCGCATCTGTTCCGCAATTTTGCAGAACGGGTGCGGACCCATTCATTTCCAATGGGAACGGAAAAGATGCAGACAGCACACTATGTGCTGTCCGCATCCGCATTTCCGGATCCGCACTTCCGCATCCGCACTTGCGTTTCTGCAAAATAATAGAACATGTCCTATTCTTGTCCGCATTTGTGGACAAGATTAAGCATTTTCTATCATAGTGCCAGCGATGTGCGATCCGCAAATTGCGGAACGCACATTGCCGGTGTCCGTGTTTTGCGGACCCGCAAAACACTTACAGATGTGTGAATGGACCCTAAACGGAAACTTTTTTTTTTCCTATATTGAGATCCTCTGCCGGATCTCAATACCAGAAAACTACAGCTACAGTGTGAAAGTAGCCTTAGTGTATAAAGTTTTATACATTTGAGAATGACCTGAGTAAGGCCTCTTGCACACGAACGTGTGCGCCCCGTGCCCGTGCTGCGGGCCGTAAATTGCGGCCAGCAATGCACGGGCACCGACCATGGGGCAGCCGCAGCGGATCGCGGACACATTCACTTGAATGGGTCCGTGATCTGCCCATTCCACAAAAAGATAGGACATGTTCTATCTTTTTGCGGGACGGAAGTATGGAACGGAACACCACGGAAGCACTCCATAGTGCTTCTGTAGTGTTCCGTTCCGTCATTCCGTTCTGCACCATTCCGCATCTACGGATTTGCGGACCGATTGAAATTAATGGGTCCGCATCCGTGATGCGAAATGGTCACGGAATGGTGCCCGTGTATTGCGGATCCGCAAATGCGGTCCGCAATACGGGCACGGGGCGCACACGTTCGTGTGCAAGAGGCCTAAACCAGCATACATAAAAAGAAGAACTGCACCACTAGAGAGCGCTGCTGAAGTAAACGGGAACTGAGCCTCAGTAAACCGGCTACATATTATACAGAAGTACCGTACTTTCAGCTCCATTCAAGGTGTTAGCCGCGACGCTGTAGGCCGCAGGGAACAGCTGGGAGTGGGGGATTGTCTGGGTAGGACATCAATATCAATAACCTTGAAACCTCTTTAATATTAATATTGATATCCATTGTCTACTGTGATAATTATGGGTTAATCACTCTAATGTCCCCCAGATGTCTAGGGTGGTTCAGGATAATGAAGGGGGTAAATATAAATGATGGAGGTCTATAGCAGGAAAGTATAACTATGATTTCATTTTATTTAAAGGGGTATTCCAACCTGAAACATTTATCATTTATCAGATTGGTTAGGGTTCGACTGCTTGGACAGAGAGCATCCTGGCCCCCTGCACCCTTCAGCTGCCAGACCTTGGCTAGGAGGAGTATGAATGGAGTGGCAGAGTGCATGCTCGACTGCCACTGCATTCATACTCCACCTAGCGGTGGTCTCGCAGATGAAGGTTGCAGGGGACCAGTTCTGGTGATCCGTTCTGTGGCATGTGCCATCGCTCAATCTGGTGTTCAGGTGCTGGTCCTAGCAGGTCATACATGCTTCAGGCTGGAATAGCCTTTTACTTTACATAAGTCTAGAATTCTTACAGGGAATAGAGCTCTGTTTTTTTTTTCTCCAAATCCCCTGGTTTTCTTTACCAAACAACCCAGTGAAATATCCAAATTCTGTCTTCCTGCAGCCACCACTAGAGGGAGCTTCATGCATAGGGAATGATCGCAACAATAAATCTGTATCAGGCAGACAGTTTCCCTTGAACTATTAGGGTAGGGCTGATTTTTCAGCCCTCCGCCCGAGTTTGTCCTTCTATTTTGGTGGCCGCTTCGCTTTAGTATCACCTTTACAAAAACCTGCATTTCTAATAGAATTTTTGGATTCTTTTTCCTACAGGGGGATCTTTTAAACACGAAATATCAAGTGGATTTGGGAGATGGATTCAAGGTCATTTATATGAATCTTACACTGAAGGATGAGCCCGTCTGCCACCGCTATGAGAATCCCGGAATATACAGGGTGTCTGTAAAAGCAGAGAATGTTGCTGGACACGATGAAGCCGTCATCTACGTGCAGGTCATCAGTAAGTGACACTAGTGATGTCATCAGTTATACACAGTTTTGTAAATATTTCTGCTTTCCATTTTGTTTATTTTATTCTCTATTCACATCCAGAGCTGCATTTAAAATTCTGCTGGTTTTCTGATAGCAGAGAGCGGTACATAATAGGAGCTGAAACAGCAATGGCACAATGGAAGCGATAAACAGCTACAGTATCTTGTATGACTGATACTGAATTGCAACATTCTGTTTCCAAGGGCAACCAGCCGGTGTTGCTTGCAGCTTTGGGTGTGAATGGAGGAAATCGGGGCAAAATTAGTGAAACAAAGTAAATGCAAGGTTGATTAACATTTTATGCAGGTGTACGCTGTGAAATACTAGGGCAGATTTATATGTGAGCTCTTAATATTAAAGAATATAATACATTAATCGGACCATTTATGATAATGACATATAATAATAGAGATAATTATATAAACACCTGGATGAAATGACGTTTAATGTATATCATTAGGCGCGTAAATTGCAGACTATTAAATCTGTCAAATGGGAGATTTTTACACGAGTACAGACTATGTATAGGAATTTGGCCTTAACACGGCCATTTATTATAATTATAAATAGTATTCTGTGCAATTATAGAAATGGATTCACGGGTAATTTGGAGAATTTATGCATTTAAAGGGAAGCTGTTCTCATGAAAATACAAAGTAAGCTACATGTAGAGCAGGAGGAGCTGAGCAGAATAATATGTGGTGTTATCGGAAAAGATGAATTACAACTTGTAATTTATTCAGTAAAGGCCATGTACTCCTTCGGAGGCAAATTTATTTTATGATTGCATTTTACTCGTTTTGGGCTAAAAATCATTTTTTTAATTGGTCTTTATTAAAAATATTGAGCTGTTCTGTCACAAAGGGTTAACTGTTTTTCTAGCTGTGGGAATCATACTTTTTGCTTTCATCCAATAAACCTTATCTCTAATTTACTAAGATGTCATAAACACTTATTGAAGCCACATTCTTATCAGTAAGGTCTGGGAAAGGAGCCAGTCAGATTAGCTGGCTGACCAGCAGAGAGAAAATTCAGATCCCTCTATTAGAGCATCTCAGCCCTGTACAGAGAAAAGGGCTCCATATTTGTAATAAAGACCAATTTAAAGATTAGTTTTAGCTCAAAATAAGTACAATGCAATAATAATAAAAATTGCCCCCAAAGGTGTATATACTGTAGGCTTTAAATTCCCTGCTCATTCTGGGCTTTGAAGTACAGGAGGCGGCCCTATCAGTGATTGACAGCGATCCCTCTATGACTGTGTATACAGAGATAGCTGTCAATCACTGATAGGGCCGCCTCCTGGACTCCAAAGCCCTGAATGAGCAGGAATCTAAATGAATAAATCAAAAGTTATACTGAATCTTCTCCCACAAAACTATACATCAATCTGCTCAGCTCCTCCTGCTATATAACATGATGTCTGCGGCTCAAACACCATGTTCAGCGTCACAGGTTCCCTTTAAGCAGTAGTGAACCTGCAATAGAGCCAGACTACTATGGGCCACAACACGGAACCTGTTTTCTCTCTTCCCTGCTTGCAAACACTGCATTTTCACACAGCCGCTACTAGAGGGTGCTTAATGCAAAGAGATTATTACAGCTTCCATGGTAGTTGTATTAATTCCTATTTACTGAGCTCCCCCTAGTGGTGGCTGCAGGCAGCTTGTAATAGAACAGAAGCAGATTTATAAATGTAAATACATTGATAAATATGATGTTCAGAATGAGTGCCACATATTTGAAGCACCTGACATAAAAGTCGGATAAAGTGGCTTAGGTCAAAGGCAATTGTTTAAATTACAATTTGTATGTAATTAAAATTTCTTTCCCTTGTTTACATTTTTTTTAAAATTTGTCAGGAATCTGAGGCATTGTGCACGTTCTGCATTGCCTGAGAGTGACTGACACACGTACAGTGGGAAACCAGGGGCAGGGGGCCCAAATTTTGCTATGGGGCCCTATGAGATCTGTGCCTTTAAGATTCAGATTATTAAAAAAGTTTTCCAAGATTTTACTACTGTTGACCTATCTTCTGTATAGCTCATCAGTATCTGATCGGTGGAGGTCCGACACCCGGGACCCCCACGATCAGCTGTTTGAGAATAGTGTTAATTGCGAATATTCCATTCGCAAATTTTTATCGCGAATAGTGGCACTTCGAGAATTCGCGAATATCTAGAATATAGTGCTATATCTTCGTAATCGCGAATATTCAGGATTTTTTTTCATCAGTACCCATGATCCCTCAATGCTTCTTGATTGTGAGCCAATGAGAAGGCTGCAATATCTTTGACTTTAGGAGTAGTGTTGATCGCGAATTTTCGTATCGCAAATTTTTATCTCGAATTTTCTGATTGCCGATTTTCGCAATCAAGAAAATAATGACTGGGGAACAAGAATTCTCGAATTCACGAATATATGATGAATATTCGCCCAAATATTCGTGAAATTGGATATAGCCTTCACGCTAAAGGGAAAATGCAACAAGACAATCTTTAAAGGGACTGTCCATTCAGGTGCTCAAAACTAATATGTTAAGTCAGAACCTGTATGGGATTTTTACCTGCCATTTACTTGCAATTTGGCTGCTATTTTGCTCAGTCCATTAGGACAGAGCTGTAATCTGTGACTACAGGGAGTCTGAGACACACCCCCTATCTGCTGCTTGGCCCCTCCCCCTGCAGCTCTGCCTCCTCAGATTGGCTGCTGTGTAAACACACAAGCTCAAGTTCATCACTAGATGATTTCCACTGCAGTAAACAGCAGAACACACTTGGTAAGGGGGAACCTGGAGGATCCCTCTAAGGCCATGATCAGATGTGGAATTGCTGTGGAGTTCGCATTCCAATTCTGCACTAATTTATGGATGGAGTTCCACACATAGCGGAAGAAATCTGCCTGAAAATCAGGACATGCTGTGGATTTTCAAATCTCCAGCATGCTCATTTTGTAAGAAACTGATTTCACCCTTTGTAATATAAAGAAATTCACTAGTAAACCAGGCACAGTGCCTTGTGGGGTGCAGGTAGGGTTGTCTTTAGTGTTGAACTGAATCAAAGTTAAACTAATTGACTTTGATCCGAATTTCAGGAAAAATTAACTTCGCCACGAATCTGAATTTCCTGGCACTTTGCGGTAATCATTCAATTTTTCCTGAAATGGCAGAAAAAAAAAAAACATACTCACCTCATCCATTTGCTCCTAGAGAGGCCATCGCTGTCATCTTTATTGAAGAACACGCGCCAAATCTCATGATGAGGCGGTGACGTCATCCCATCAGCGCGCGCCAGAGTTGTCACATTCTTTTTAATCAAGATGGCCGCATCGACCTCTCCGCGACCAAATGGATCAGGTGAGGATGTATGGGGATTTTTTTTTTAACCCTTGATTAACCCTGAAAGGGTGACTGTCTGATGCTGCGAATCGAACTTTTCAAAACTTGGCCCATCACTAGTTGTCTGTGATGAAACGGATTTGTAAATGTAGTGCCCCTACAGGGGAAAAAAGGTATTACATGGCGCTCACTGAAATCAGGTGTCTACTACATCGATTGTATTTAAGGGGGGGGTGTCCCCAGGAAACTCACTAGAAAAACGGGCACAATGAGGCGGATTTACTACTGAAAATGTGCCAGTTTTTTAGTGCAGTTTGTGACAAAAAAAAACTGGCATTCATGCTTTGCATCACATTTACTAACTGTTTTACACACTTTTCTAAGCATTTTTACGCCTTGTCCAACAAGGAAAGTGACTTCAAAGGAAATGGGCTTTGCTTCTCGGAAATGGGACGTGACCTAAATACGCCTCCATGCCCCGTAAATGCGCCAAATTTTTTGGAATGGAATTACACCAAATTATAGACTAAACAGTTTTTTTTTTCACACGGACACATTTTTTTGGTGAACGGACAGAATTGTGGCACACAAATTTTTGGTGCACAAACGGAATTTTAGGGTAAAATTTACACATTTACAAAGGTTAAAGGTCCATGCATCAGAATGGTAGATTTTTTAAATATTAAGGGCTCATTCAGACGGCCATAGGTTGCTTTCCGCATCTGATCTGCAGTTTTGCAGATTAGCTGTGGAGCCATTTACTGCTGAACTGTCCGGAAAAAAAACGTATATGTATTTTTGCAGACAGCAAAAAAGATTCGGCCGTCTGAATGAGCCCTAAGGCTTACTATTATTAAGTCTGCCCCTGTCTTGTAGTGATATCTTTCACCGAAAGAAGTTAAGTGCACAGAGGGCGGGCCCAAGCCACTCTGTGCACCCTTGCCAGCCCCACCTTCTCCCTCTTGATTGGAAGGTCCAGACGAGATGACTATGAAGGAACCTGGCCCTGTCAATCAAGATAGAAGGACTTTTTATAATGTACCGTAGATAATTACACCCAGTTTTCGAAATTGGTGAGAGGAGCAAAAAAATCACAAAAATGCAAGTGAACAATAAATTCTCCCCACCACATATAAATAGAGATCCGTAGCTAGGTGCGATTGAATATTTCTATTGTTACACCGGATGTTTTACTAGAAAGAATTGTACTAAACAGTAACATAGCATCGTCCGGGGAAATGAAGGGGCGGGCGAGATCTCTTATAGGGAAGATGGTTATACGTAAATTTGTCATTTTCTTGTTGGAGAAAAACTCCTCGACAATAAGACGAAATTCTCACCGCAGCGGAAAATGACGGCAATTTTATCACAACTCGGAAAGTGTTTCCTCTGCGCCGAAAAATTGAAAATAAAATTACAATTTTTATCTAGGCAAACATCATCATTTCGTGATACCCTGAGGAAATTATCCAGTCCAACAGCAGGAAATATTTTCTGCGTATTATTTGCATGCCCCCGGTGGACCTGCGAGTCCAGTCTTATCTCTACCGCCCTATAGTGTTACAATGCAAATCTAATGAAGGTTATTAAATGCAGCGCCACTAGGTACAAACAAATGCTGGGAGCCGCTGCCTAAACCAGAGGGACACACCGAAGCCCCTGCTTTACTGGAAGACACTTAACGAGATGATTTTCAATGTGGACGTAAAATATCATAAACATCCTCAAAGTGAGTAATCGTGTGAATATATTCTGCGACCGGCCAAATCATTACTGGGAGTGTGATTCTATTGTTGGCCGCGTCGCATCGGAGTTGTGCCAGCAAATTACATCTGTGTTATTTAATCCACAACTGAACCCAGAAGGACATTAAATCAAAGCATATGTTAGTACATTCCTCGATAAATATTTCGGCTCATGAACATATTTAATTTCTTTTTTTTTTTTTTATATTGGGTGATGCTGTAAATGTGAGATTATAGTATTATTATTGCTAGGCTCTGAGTAATCCATCTTTATACCATGGGATACAACTCAGAATGCTTTGTTATTACATAGGCTTGGATGCACTGTGTAGAAATGCATAGCAGAGCTTGAAATGTACTTGCGTTGTGGCAGGGGGGTCTGAGTAATTCAGCAAATGGTCCCTGGTGGTTAGTGCAGCCGTAACATTGCATACCTGGTGGTCTGTGAAACAATTAGTACCTGGGCCCCGGAAATTCAGTGATATTTTCAGTGCAATGTGGTCAGTGGTACAACCAAGGTTTTTTCTCTGGTGGTCCAGGGTGCTGTAAAACTTATTGTCCCGCCAACAGGGCCAGACGAGACGACTGTGCAGGAACTTGGCCTTGTTAAGCAAGTGGCTTGGACCCATCCTCAGTGCACTTTAAGCAGTTTTCCCATCTCAAGATTTGTGGTATAGCCTAGCGATATGTCAGATAGGTGTGGGTTTCCAAGATCTGGCACCCACTTTTATCTCCAGAACGGGGCCCCACAAAGTGAAGGCGAACACATCCCTTTAATACAATCTATGTAGTAGACGCCTTATTTCAGTGAGCGCCATGTAATACCTTTTTTCCCCTGTAGGGGCACTATATTTGCAATGGGCCTTTGAGGAGCCAGTGTAGAGGATGAGAGTGGTAGTGGCCCTGATGAGATGTTTTGTCACTTTCAACTCTCTCAGGCCATCGCTCTTTGGGGTTTGGTGCAGTGAAAATGTAGATTGATGAATCAGGTCAGTAAACGGATAACAGTCTCTCTTTACTTGGTGTAAAATATGGCAGCAGTAAATACAAAGTGCAGTTTGTCTGGCACCAGATGAAGAGTTATGGTGGCTGATTGGATGGCAATAGGTTAGTACTAGCAAGCACTTGTGGATTTAGGTTCCACTGTAGTACAGGCAATGGAGTAGCTATAATAGAAGCAGGGGAAGCAGCTGCTGCGGGTCCCTAACTCAGAAGGGGCCCACCCAGGAGGAGGATTTTATTGTCAGGGCCCCCTTAACAGTATTAAACAATGACATTATATACAGCGACGTGACATACAGTATATATTTTAAGGAAATGGACGGAGCGGCTGCCTGACCTGGTCTGAAAAAGCTATCTTGACTAGCCACAGCAGTGAGGGTTGCACAGGAGGAGACGGTTGCCGGGGGGAGACATTAAAAAGTGTGCTGCGGGGCCTATTCAGTTCTAGTTACGCCACTGACTACATGCTTAACTTTTGCCGTGCCTAGTGATGGCTTAGGTAGGTGGTGGTGTCTGAGCTGTTATCCCTCACCTTGCAGCAGTGTCTGTAAAGCTCTGTTTCACTGATCACGCTGCTGTCTTGTCTCTCAAGTGTTTTCTTGAGGCAGAATTAAGTTTTTCTCATAGGAAAAGAATATCTGGCTCCTGAGTTTGCCTCTGGAGAGTTGGTCTACCCAGGGAATAAGATACGGTTCCTACAGAACTCTGCAAGCGCTTCCTCATTTCCCCACTATCTTAACAGAAACTCCCCCTCCGGGCAGGAAGCAAGAGCAGCCCACTCCTACCAAGAGGGGAGGAACGGGTTAGTTAGACCTGTTCCTGCCAACCATTGCCAACCATACCTTCTCTCGCCAGAATGAACGGCCGATACATTAAAAACATTACAACAACAATTCATAACTATTTACAATAAAATATTTGCAGATACCCCCAGGTCTGGAGTACTGCACATTTACAAACCAGTTTGATCATAGACATATGACGCAAAACGTTCCTTCCCCATATGGTCCTGATATCTCACTGAATATATCTGAAACGTCCAAACTAGACAATTCTTTTAAAGGGTTTTCCCACAAAAAAACATTCTACAGTTTTCAAGCCAGCCCCTGGATCTGAATTCTTTTGTAACGGCATACAATTAAAAATTTTGCCTAGACACTGAGTTATTTAATAAAACTTATCTGTAAAGCACCACCTGCTGTTTTTTTTTACCTGCTCACTGAGATGGCTGCACATGCTCAGTTTCATCCTTCAGCTGGCTCCTGAGCTGTGATAGGGAGAGCTGAGACACGCCCCATGAGCTGTGATAGGCAGAGCATGGACACGCCCCCGAGCTGTAGCAGAAAATACCCTCCCCTGAGCTATCAGCTTGATATAAATTTAGCAGAGCAATTAATGTGGAGATCTCTGGATCCATGTGAGGTACAGGGCTGGTTCTAGCTTTGTTAGAAAAAGGTTGTCATGTAGTAGATTATGTATGGTTTTCGGTTTTTTACATTAGTCATGGGATAACCCCTTTTAATATGTTATTCATAGAAAATAATTACTGAACAATTAAAACTGAAGGGTTATCTGTAGCAGCATGACGGCACAGGATACGTACGGCCGGTGGTTTCTATCCGGCCATTATAAGGTTATACAAACCATATGGAAAGAGTTTGTGATGAATGGTAATAGATTTCAGGATGACATCACTGGATGCTCTTAATCACTTGTGTTTCTTGAACAGTTTACTTAAAGTGGAGCTGAAGCCTGGAACATGCAGAATCCTATATTAATGAGTTCAGCGTTCAAAAGGATAGCATGACATAAATCTTGCAGGGATTAGAGAATTTTCATATTTTTATAATAAAATCAAGAAATAACCACAATGGATATCCCACGAGCCATCGCTGTAAAATAAATGTCCTCTTTTAATCAACATGTGTTTCTTTTGCCAAATACTCTACTGATTAATTTAATAGTATTATCTTTATTGGGGTTGGCGCTACACAGAGAATCAAATCCTCTACCATGCTTCACAAAGGCAAAGATTTACGCTCATCTGCAGCCACCTCTAGGGGGAGCTCTGTGCATACAAAATATGGGGACAAACTGTTTTTGATGTAATAAATTAATGTCTTTTGCATTTCGATTGTACTCATTCCCATTCCCATTTTCTGTTTTGTCTGTGTCACGATGGGGAGTAGGGGAATCCCCCCACCGTACAATGTCAGCAGATACTAGGCCTAGAATCAGGGATAAGGGGGCAGGAAACAAACTAAGCACCCCTAAAGACTATCCCTGACCTATATGACTCGATGGTAGGGGGGCTCATACCCTCTAACCTGGACCTTACTGACCCTAACGGCCCCTCCAATATGGAGTCAGAAGGTGAAGACAACCGATTCCTCCAAGACACAGAGGACCTGAGTCTCCAACAGGTCTAGCAACAGATACGGGAATGAAAAGCCAAGTGGAACGGCAGGTAAGTATCCAGTGGCGGGGATAACCACTGAACCAAGAACCCCAGAATGCATGGTAACTTACCTGCCGCAGCTGCTGGACGGCACAACAGAAGACCACACCAAGGTGAACTGGAACCCATGCAAACGTACTGACATCCGAACACCATGCCGGACTCAGTACGTACTGACATACATAGGAACCAGCACTCCAGCTACTGCTCACTGACTTTCATTCTGGTTCACGCCTCCGGGAAACCATGGAGCCCATTTCCACAGGCACAACACACCGGGAAACGCCTTGCATTCAAGACTTCCATAACACAGTGACCAGACATGAAACAACAACAAGACCTACACCACACCCTGAACATAAACCCACACCAAACATCAACAAAGGTAAGGTAGAGGAACATGGAAGATACATAAGGAAGACATCGCTGGAGACATCGATGTCCCACTAGGTGACCCTCAAGGACTGGGCAGCTGGAAATGCCCAGGACTGGAGCAGAGCTCCAGCACCAGCCACAGCTGAAGTACAACTGACTCCAGCCAGGAAGCCACAGGTAATAAAACCCTAGTGGCCACACCCGGACAGGAAGTTAACCCCTCAAACACCAGACAGGGGAGGAACCAGGAGAAGGGGAGAAAAGCACATACAAGCCACAACAACGCGTTGCCCCTGACAGCCGGTATGCACGGCAAACGTGTCACGTGCACAACACTGAGGCCATGACAGTCTGTCTTTTAAAGAATGTCAAGTAATGCTGATTGGTGGTTTAAGATGGTGGCTTTCCACCTGGGACCTTATTGTATTGAGTTGCCTATGAGAGTGGGAACCTGTAGTGGCTTAAAACTCTATCAGTGATTCCCTAGGAAGTAGATCTGCAGTAAGGAACTGGTATGAGAGGTTGCTTCCAAATTGTGTGTGACGTACAGTATGCTGAAGCCACGCAGACAGGGGGCTGGCAAGTGGCAGGGTCCGCGCCAAAGTCCTGGACAGTGAGTCGTTAGGGAGTGACAAAATTAGCCTCAGTGAAGGGGGTTTGGAGAAGTGTTACAATGCAGTACAAATCTGGAAGACCAAACTAACACACCTGACAGAGTGGTGCAGAGGGTTATAGCACTGAGCCGAATTTGCCAGTCCTGTCTGAACTGCACATGTGAAGCCGCCCCAGGAGACCACTAGTCTCAGAAATAAACCTCTCTGGAGTAAAGCTTTCTTGAATTTTTGTTATTCCTACCTGCCTGGTTATTTGCAGCACCTAATCAGAACTATAACTGGGTTGAGCGCCTTTCAGTATCACACACTCAGTAATAACTCAGTATGCAGTAAGCTCCTAGGCTCCATCTAGTGGTGGCTGTAGGCAGGCATAATCTTATCATTTGGCTTTGTGTGTAAATAGTTTGAAACTCTTTGTTAGAAAAACTGTGTCCTTATTGGAGATAATGTGGACCATATTGCAACATATTTGGCTTAGGGCTAAACCCAGGAGTAAAGTATAAATGATTCCACAGAATAAAATTTTTAATCTTGATGCTGCTACTGGGAATCCCAGGTTGAAAATCCCAGAGGTAGACTCCTGAGAATATGGCATAAAGGGGTTTTCCCATCTCAGACAATGGGGGCATATTGCTAGGATATGCCCCCATTGTCTGATAGTGACCCGCACCATATCGAGAACGGAGCCCCGAAAGCAAAGGAGGGCACACTGCGCACGCGCAGCCGCCCTCCATTGATTTTCTATGGGGCCGGCAAATATATAGCTATTTCCGTCAGCCCCATAGAAATGAATGGGAGCATTCACTTTTATAGGAGCAGAGCTTGGTGGTGGGCGGATTCCGGGAAATTTGGGGTCCTCCAGCCACAGCTCTCCCTGCTCCGTTCTCGATATAGGTGCGGGTCCCAGCAATATGCTCCCATTGTCTGAGATGGGAATACCCCTGCTTATGAGCTGTCAGGAGTTCAGAGACAAGTGCCACAGATTGAGCTATCAGAGCAGCTCCCTGATGGATTCGCTGTAAAGCAAACTAAAAGCTGCAGAGGAAAAACCTTTTTAATAAAGACCAATTCAAATTATTTTACCAAAATGAGTAGTTAAAAAATTGCCTCTAAAGGAGTTCATAGCTTTTAAGGATCTTGTTGACTCCCTACTTAGCATCAGGACCAAAGGGAGGAGTTGAAATGCTGGAAGACTTCTTGGAGAAGCGGTTGAGAACCAGACTTGAGAAAGACATGGAAATAGTTAAGAATTCACAGGAATGCGGAGCTCGCAGATGAAATTGGGAAGGAACCTTTTGTAAGAAGTCTTTAGAGGAGCTTAGAGGAGTCTAGTGTACATGACATTTCTTAAACGGGTTGGGGAGTGCAGGATATTGATGACCTATGGTCAGGATTCTTCATCAATATCATATTGACGGGAGTTCAGCTCCCAGCACTCCCACCAGTCAGCTGTCTGAAGGGGTCGTGGCGCTTCTGCAAGCATTACGGGGGAGATTTATCATTCAGTCTGCACCAGAAAAGCCTTTTTATATGCAACTTTTAAAAAAATATCTATTTACAAAGGGGGCGTAGCCAGCCACCTCAACAGATTTAGGCCTCTTTCACACGAACGTTTTTTTTGCGAGTGTACGGGCCATTTTTTGCTTTCTGTATACGGTCTGTATACGAAACCATTCATTTTAATGGGTCCGCAAAAAAAAAGCGGAAGGTACTCCGTTTGCATTTCGTTTTAGTATTTCGGTTCCATTAAAAGATAGAACTTGTCCTAATCTTGTCCGCATCATGGACTATTAGGGGCCAGATGTTCCGTTCTGCAAAAAACGGAATGCACACGGAAGTCATCCATTTTTATTGCAGATCCGTTTTTTGCGGACTTCAAAACCATACGGTTGTGTGAAAGAGGCCTTATATACATTTTTGCATTTTTATGGAGCAAAAATAGCCAAAAATGTATGGCAGCTCTGAGCTCTCATACATTTCAGTTTAGGCAGGGATGTAGCTAATGGCTCATGGGCCCTGGTGCAAGAGTTCAGCTTGGGCCCCCTTCCCTCAATGCTTTGTGTGTCTTCTTATGCGGCACAAGGCTCCTGGGCCCGGTAGCGACTGTTACCGCTGCACCCCCTATAGCTACGCCCATGAGGCGTTTAGGCACATAGGCTGCTGGCAGCGTGGGGAATATCAAGACCAGTGCAGAAAGTGCCGGTCTTAATAAATCTCCCCCTATGTCCTCTTCAATATTTAACCGCAATCCGTCTAGCTTGTAGCGCAGATCTGTGTAATTACAAATGTTCATCCCGTTCAGGTGGACAGAACAAGCAGTTGTAATTAGTCAGCACTGCTGCTACAAAGGAGATGGCATTTAGTTAAACACTGAAGAGGACGCAGAGCTGACATGAGCGCTATGGCAGTGTTTATTATCAGGAAAAGTGAGAGCCTGAAGTTTCATTCTGCCAGTTCTGCTCTATTAAGTCCCCTGTAGGGGCAGCTTCACAGTGAAGTCCTTTCTGCATTCAGCTGTCTCACTCCCTCTGCTCTGAGTGACAGCTGTAGTGGTCTACTGGTTGGATGCTCTAGCTGTCACTCAGAGCAGAGGGGAGGGGTCATGAAGCAACTCAATGCAGACAGCACTTCATAGTTGAGCTCTGCATCCAGGGCACTTGCAGGAGCAGAGTCTGGCAGAATAAAACTTCATATTCACACTACTCCTGATCTTAAAAGCTTCCCACAAGGTAAGTTTGTACTGCTCTTTCCATACGTGGTGCTGTCAGCAGACTAGCATGGTCAAAACTGCTAACAGCCACCCTTTAAGAATATCACGTACTGTAGGGAATGTTGATTTTTGTGGCAGCTATTTTTGATGTTTTTATGGTGATCTGGAATAAAATTAAAAAAAAGTGAATTCTTTCTCAGCTCCTCTCCAGGCCTTACATCTTGAAGTGGTGCCAGTCGCTGGCAGAAACCAAGAAGTGAATTTGTCAGCTGTTATACAGCCAAGCAATGCGAACCTGTCTGTCTACTACTGGTGGATTGGAAATAACCTGCAGGTACAAGCTTTTATTTGTGTTGTAGTCGAGCATTTTAACACAGATTGATCCTGAAGGTCATTACTGCGAGCGGTTTAGTTCTCGTTTAGTTTGGTCTTGTAAAGCTGAACTGAAAATAACAGAAAAAGGAATTCTGTAACATAATGTAGCTTTGCTATAATAGAGGGTGTCAATATTTCTGCAATTCCCCCCCCCCCCCTCCTTTATTTCATTTTCATGTGTTATTATAGCCGTTCCTGACTTTGGACAACTACCTCGTGACCCGATTTGCTGAGGCCGGAGAGTACAGGGTGACGGTGCAGGTCTTATACTGGAACTCTATGATGCAAGACTCTAAGGTCGTCAGAGTGTTCGGTGAGAAACCATCATATGTTTTATATCGCAAGATGCTCACCATAAGGCCTCATGCACACGGATGTATTTTCATTCCGTGTCCGTATACCGAACCATCCATTTTAATGGGTCCGCAAAAAAAGATGGGAGGTACTCCGTGTGCATTCCGTTTCCGTATGTCCGTATTTCCGTTCTGCAAGAAAATAGAACATGTCCTATAATTGTCCACATTACTGACAAGGATAGGACTGTTCTATTAGGGGCCAGCTGTTCCGTTCGGAATGCACACGGATGTTGTCTGTATTTTTTGCGGATCCGTTTTTTGCGGACCGCAAAATACATACGATCGTGTGCATGAGGCCTAAATAGTGAGATGTTACCACTCAATGACACATATTATTAAAAATTGCAAAAAAATTATTGAAGATTATGTAGGCTATTAATATTATCACCTGCATTTGTGTGCTACTTACCTGCCATTTGTTTTCTCTTTGTCCTGGCTTTTTAGCTTCTCTTTTTAACTCTTTGCCACTCAGGCACAGCCATGAGAAGAGAAAGTAGTGTATTTAAACTGGTTATTGACAGTCTGAGGTAGACTGTCATCATATTACCCTGGTATTAGAGGATTAAGCTGCGGCTCTTCTTGTTCAGGTTGGCTGCTGGGTATAAGCACAAGCCCCCCACATGCAAAGCCCAGTAGTATGCACACAGGGTTGGAGTTTAAAGGGTTAAAGCTACTGCAAAATCTGCACGTAAAGTGTGTGGATGTCTGCAAACTGGGCGAACAGAGAGGAGTGAAGGACTGCGGCAAAATAAAAATCTCACCAATAATGGGAGTAATGTAGTTTGTGAAGCAGCGATAGATCGCCCAGCAATCCATAAAGATCCAAGGGGGATTTATCACTTGCAGTTATTTTTGTGTTAGTTTTAAGCCTGTCTTTGTGTGCCTGCCCCGAATTTATGAACTGCTGGGCCTTAAAGGGGTTGTATCCAGGGGCGTAGCTAGAAATGACTGGGCCCCACAGCAAATTTTTGTATTGGGCCCCCCCTACCCGCGCGTTTCGCTCCCCCTCTATAATGTGCCAGCCATATAGCCCCCCTATAATGTGCCAGTAGTCAGCCATATAGCCCCCCCAGCCCCCCTATAATGTGCCAGTAGCCAGCCATATAACCCCCCTATAATGTGCCAGTAGTCAGCCATATAACCCCTCCTATAATGTGCCAGTAGTCAGCCATATAAACCCACCCTATAATGTGCCAGTAGCCAGCCATATAGCACCAGATGCCCCCATAGTGCTCCTCTCCCCATAGTGCCCCCTATAATGTGCCAATATCAAGTGCCTCTGTCTTCCCCCATCCCAATATCATAGTGCCATCCTCTCCCCCTGCCCCTAATGTGTGTGCCAATATGAAGTGCCTATCTCTCCCCCCATTTGCCAATATCATAGTGCCAATAGCCCCCTCCTCCCCTGTGGCAGTAAAGTAAAAGTCCAGTATTTAAAAAAAAAAAAAGAAACAACACATATACTTACCTCCATGTTAGGCAAGCCTCATTTATCCTGTCTTTCAGAAAAGTTTGTGAACCTGTGACCATTAGGATGAAAGGGAAGACACTTATCCACAAGACTGTATCAGCTGCATAACCAAGTAGCTAAAAAAAAAAAATAAGACCTCTCGATAAGGAGAACTTTGATAGTGTATCTATACACATTACAGCTGCCCCAACACACCAAGCTCTGCTACATCCATATACAATGTGCTGGTGCAGCTGTAATGTGTATGGATACACTATCAAAGTTCTCCACATCTAGAGGTCATATTTTTTTTTTTTTTTAAGCTATCTGGCTATTCAGCTGATATGGCCTTGTGGATAAGTGTCTTGCCTTTGAACCTAATGGTTGCAGGTTCGATCCCCAGAGCAAGCTTTTCTGAAAGAAAGAAAAAATAAGTTTTAAATAGACAAGGACTAGAGGACACTGCGATTCACTGTGTAATTAGCGATCGGGAGAGGAGTGAGGACACGTGCTGATTACCCAGGGGAGGAGAGAAGTGAGGACAACACGTGCTTGCCGGGCCCTCTGTAAGCCCGGGCCCCGAAGCAGCTGCTTCCCCGGTAGTTACGCCCCTGGTTGTATCATTTAAGACAATGGGGGCATATCGCTAGGACATGCCTCCATTGTCTCAGAGGGGCAGGTCCCACCTCTGGAACCCGCACCTATATCGGGAACGGAGCCTGCAAGGTGGTAGCTGGAGGACTCTCCCTATAGAAGTAGATGGGAGCGCATAGAGCATGACCGGCCACCCATTTATTTCTATGGGCTCGACGGAAATAGACGAGCCAGTGCTCGGCTATTTTCAGCGGCCCCATAGAAATGAATGGAGGGCGGCTTTGCATGCGCAGTGCGCCCTCCACGACTTTCGGGGGTCCATTTAGGAGATAGGTGGAGTCCCAGTCGTAAGAGCTGTACCTATCAGACAATGGGGGCATATCCTAGCGACATGCCCCCATTGTCATTGCTGCCTGGCATGGAATGCGACTTTTTTGCAACTTTTACAAAAATTGCACATTATAAATGTGCCATAATCCAGGTCTAATCTCACTTTCAGCTCTTAGACATAGACCACTTTGAAAAGTGGCGAGGAAACACCAAATGTAGCAAATTTTGATCAAATCAGAGCAATCACCATGACTTGAGACTTTTTTAAGCCCCGAAACTGACACTGTATCTGATTTCATAAATATCCCCCTAAATGGTTATTATCACATCTGTAAAAACATCACAGATCCAGCCGAAAGACACTTATCATTTTGGACAATCAAATACTTGTTTTTTAATCATAGCATACGCATTTCGAACAATCAAAAAGAACATGTCTTTGATTGTTTGAAATGCGTAAGAGTCTATTGGCTTGAACTTTGATACTTTTAGAGGCGTGATAATAAACATTTAGGCTTTTATCGAGTGCTGGAGGATCTATTGCTTCTTTGCAAAAGAGGTAAAGGGGTTGTCTCACTTCAGTAAATGGCATTTATCATGTAGAGGAAGTTAATACAAGGCACTTACTAATGTATTGTGATTGTCCATATTGCTTCCTTTGCTGCTGGATTCATTTTTCCATCTCATTATAAACTGCTTGTATCCATGGTTACGACCACCCTGCAATCCATCAGTGGTGGTCATGCTTGCACACTAGAGGAAAAAGCGCCTTTCTAGTGGCCAGAACCATGGCAGCGCACATAAGCTGATGCTTTTTCCTCTAGTGTGCAAGCACGACCACCACTGATGGATTGCAGGGTGGTCGTAACCATGGATACAAGCAGTTTATAATGAGATAGAAAATGAATCCAACCAGCGAAGGAGGTAATATGGACAATCACAATACATTAGTAAGTGCCTTGTATTAACTTGCTGAAGTGGGACAACCCCTTTAAGGATTGAATATGTTGATTGAGATGTCATGCGGACACAGGTTTACCCCATACTCACTATATTGTCAGCAGATCTGTCTGAAAACAGATCAGAGGACAATCTAATGTCTATGACCTGTACGTGTAAAAAGCAAGCACATTACATGTTGGAAAGATATGATCATGTATGGACAGTCTGTAACCATGGAGACTGTTGTTGCAGTTCGTATAGTGTCTCCATGGTTACCAGTAGTGTCCTGTATTCACAATACATATCCTTAGCGCTAGCATTAGACTCCTTTGAGTCTTTGGTTGGAGATGATATGAGATCTCATGTATGATGATACAGCGGTCATTCATATTGTCTATTGGAATGAGTGAGCCTTGGGCGAAATAGAACAAGGGTCATATGTAATATACTATTATTACATAACTACAATAATAATATCTTGTATAAAATGATCAAACCATAACATAGAATGAAAAATCACACAGTACTGGATGAGGGTTGATTAAATGGGCCACTTACTAACTACTATACAGCAGGATGATCTGAGCGGATCGATGTATAGCTTTATAGAAAAATACTCAGTATAATTTGTATTATACTCACTTACCGTAAATCTCTGCTCGTTCTAGGCTTAAGAGGCCTGTAGGTGTCCGAATTAATGATTGACATCTATTTAGGTGGGACCGGACACTGGACCCCTAAGTATACAAAGATCAGAGATTTAAAGGGTTTCTCTGAGACTTTAATACTGATGACCTTTCCTCAGGAGAGGTCATCAGTATCTGATTGGTGGGGGTCCGACACCTGGGACCCCCGCCGATCAGCTGTTGAGAGGGCACCAGCGTTGCTCTGAGCACCCCTGCTCACCAAGCACAGCGCCATCCATTGTATAGTGGCTGTGCTTGGTATTGCAGCTCAGCCCCATTCACTTCTATAAAGCTGAGCTGTGCCTAGGCCACGTGACTGATGAACACGTCGTCACTCGACCTAAGGAAAGCCGTGAGAAGGCCACGGCGCTACTGCGAGCGCCGCTGCCTTCTCAAACAGCTGATCGGCAGGGGTCCCAGGTGTCGTAACACCCCACCGATCACATACTGATGACTAGAGGATAGGTCATCAGTATTAAAGGGGTTGTCCGGGCTTTTTCTATTGATGACCTATCCTCAGAATAGGTGATCAGTATCAGATTGGCGGGGGTCTGACACCCGGCTGTATGAGTAGACGGCGTGCACAGTGTGCATGTGCCATCTCCCGTCTCTCTACCTGTCCGCAGATGCTTTGCCATAGAAAGCAGCGGTCAGCAGTAAGAGAATGGTCATCAATAGAAAAAGCCCAGACAACCCCTTTAAAGTCTCGGAAAACCCCTTTAATAAAATACAAGTTATGCTGAATCTTTTCTACACTATATATCAATCTGCTCAGCTTCTCCTGCTCTATAACCTGTTAGTAGTTACCCTCAGATCAGACTCTATGCCCTAATTGACCATGGTCATGGACCTTCGGGCACTGTCCTAATGCTCACATTGCCACCTTGCCCCCTGTCGCTGCTGTTCAGCCTATGCAGTTGTGTTGTGTATATGTGTATTGGTTGTTAATGTTGTGACCTTTTTTTTCCACTCGACCTCTTTGTGTTTTTGCCACTGGGCCACCAGGAAATATCACACATGTATCAGATATCAAATACATCAGTGAGCACTGGTTCTATTATTTCTGCTATTATATCAGAGTTTATGGCTTTTGAAAAAGAGTCCGTTTTTTCACTAAATTGTACAATCTTGTCTATGTGCCATGTCTGATACCTAAACGTTTCATTCCATTGTTTTTCTTGTTTCGATATAGAAGAAATGGACATGATGAAGGCACAAGTGTAAGATTAAGTATGAAACAGAAAAGTTTTGAGCAAACCAGAATATGTTTTATATTTTAGATTCTTCGCAGTCGCCCCTTTTGCTTTGACGACACATTTGCGCGCTCTTGGCCTTGTCTCCATCAGCTTTATGAGGTCGTCACCTGGAATGGTTTTCCAATGGTCTTGAGGCACTTTCCAGAAGTGTTGATTGTGGAGGCCATGTTATTTCACACTCTCCTTCTTGGACAGATGGCCCTCACATAACCTGGAGGTTCGTTTGGGGTCATTATCCTGTTGAAAACCAGATGGGATGGCATGTCCCAGCCGAATGCTGTGGTAGCCATGCTGGTGAAGTGTGCCCTGAGTTTTGAATAAATCACCAACCATGTTCCCCCACATGATCACACCTCCTCCTCCATGCTTCACATGTAGAAACCATCAGCTCACCTTTTCTGCGTCTCTCACAAAGACATGGAGGTCGGATCCAAAATCTCACATTTTGACTCATACGGCCAAAGGTCCAGATTTCCAATGATCCTTGTGTCGAGTTCTTGTTTTTCCTCAGAAGTGGCTTCTTTGCAGCAATCTGACCAATTCTCGAAGCCTCCTCTGAACAGTAGATGTTGAGATGTGTCTGTTACTTGATCTCTGTGAAACCTTTACATAGGCTCTAATTTGAGGTGCTGCTAATTTTCGGTTTCTGAGGCTGGTACCCTGACTCTAATGAACTTTTCCTCTGCAGCAGAGGTAACTCTTGGTATTCCTTTCCTGTGGCAGCCCTCATCAAAAAACATTTGATGGTTTTTATGACTGCACTCAATTCCACATGTGGACTAGGTATAATAAAACATAACTTTTACTGAAATAACTTCTAAAAACATAAGTGGTTGCAGTGAGACGAACAAACTAACATACACACATATATAGCCACCATCTGGGGCCGCGGAAAAAGGATATTTATGGGTGGATCTTACCCCATCATGTAGAGACCCGGCCAACAACAGTAGGTGGCGTCAGTGCCCTGATATAATAGTGGGACACTGGTGACCATCATTGGCCACTGACGCCACCTACTGTTGTTGGCCGGGTCTCTACAGGATGGGGTAAGATCCACCGATAAATATCCTTTTTCCGCGGCCCCAGATGGTGGCAATATATGTATATATGTGTGTATGTTAGTTTGTTTGTCTCACTGCAACCACTTATGTTTTTAGAAGTTATTTCAGTAAAAGTTATGTTTTATTATATCTAGTCCACATGTGGAATTGAGTCAATTTTGAGGTGTGACTTTATATCTCTGCATACATACACTTAGAGCATAGAGGTATATTTTGTGTGTAGGCTTTTTATGACTGCACTTAAAAGTTCTGGAAATATTCCGCATTGACCGACCTTCATGTCTTAGAGTAATGATGGATTGTCGTTTCTCTTAGTTGAGCGGTTTTTGCCATAATGTGGATTAGAACTGTAGTAGAATAGGACTATACACTCAATGGAACTGTGTTCCAGACCTACCTCTGCACCACACAACCGAAGGTCTCCAACACATTATGAAGGCAAGAAATTCCATAAATGAACTCTTGACAAGGCATACCTGTTAACTGAAAACCATCCCAGGTGACTGCCTCATGAAGCTGATTGAGTGATTGAGAGAATGCCAAGAGTGTGCAAAGCTGTCATCAAAAGGAGACTACTGGAAAAAGCTAAAATATAAAACTACTTAATTCCATACGTGTTCCTTCTTCATGTTCATGTCTTCAATATGAACCTACAAAGTAGAAAGAAAAAAAACATATGGAATGAAAAAGTGTGGCCAAACTTTTGACCAGTACTGTAACCCATGGAGAAGAGTTGCACTGTTTCAATCCCTTGGAGTATGACCAGCTTCCCCGATCCACTCAGGAATGTCCCCAATTTGTACCAGAAATAACCCTGGTGAGTCAAATTAGCCTAAATGCCATCCCTTTTACTGCCCAGTTAGAGGAAAGGTGAAAATCATCACTGTTGACAATTAGGCAGTTACTATCACAATTTTGTGAGTGAAAATGTAACATGTCGATTGGGGCCACCAAGTCCAACGTTTGTCTTAGTTGACTTTGTTTTCTTTCCGACCTGAACGTTTTCTGTCTCATGGCTCTTTATGAATGTCATATCTTTCAGAGGAATACCAGGTTCTTCCACTTACGTTCAGCAGACACCTGGACATGTATAATCCCAACATCCCCGAGTGGAGAGAAGACATTGGACAAATAGTAACACGACTTCTTGCAAAGGTATACGGGGTTAGAGACCAAGTCTCAGCGAAATGACGGCAAAGTTTCAGTTCTCTTCCAGACCACTCAACCCCTTCCCAGTTTTTGTGTTGAGCAGATTTGGCCTCGTGTCTTTGTAGATCTGAAATCTAATGTTGGTGTGTGATAATAGCAGAGGAGCTTCCATGATCCACTCAGTTGTCTGGAGCCGTACTTTGGAAACTGTCAAGATAATCACCCGAAAGCACCTGAATAGGATCAAATTAAGCCATTCTAGAGTCATATTCCGGCCTCGTAGAGTTACATCTATTACTGACGCATCCGAGTGCCGATCGTTCCTCCTCATAGCTGGCAGTGGAAGCACAACACGTGCAACTGTCAATGAAGCACGACTTTTTATGTCCTTACCATTTTCAAGATCTCTGCTTGTTGCACCAAGCCTTTCTGCTGCCTGAGGCAAAAACTGAAACAGTGTCCCCCCCAATGCCAATTTCTTAACCTAACCCCTTCGCCACAATGAAAACGCCCATTGCCCATGGCCCTTCCACAGCCCCCCTCTTGCCCCTTACATGATCGCCTCACTTGGCCTCATTGGTGGTGCACCCCTGATGGAAAGGTTACAATTTTAGATTGACCCAGTGCAGACAATCCTCTCGACTCTAGGCTGATGTATTTTGCCTGCACTGATACATTGTAGCAAACTAACAATAACATAGTAACATAGTAACATAGTATATAAGACCGAAAAAAGACATTTGTCCATCCAGTTCGGCCTGTTTCCTACAAGTTAGATCCTACAAGTTAGAGGAGAATACATGAGAGAGCTGACAATGTATTCACCTACATTGGATACAGCTGCAGCAAACACTCAGTAATAGATCCGTGCAAGTTATCAGCCTCTGGATATATACATGCATGTTCCCTTTAAGGACTCATGCACACGACCCTATGTATTTTGTGGTCCGCAAAAGAGGAATCCGCAAAAAAAAAAAAATGATGTCTGGGTTCCGTCTGTATTTTTTGCGGATCCATTGTGACTATGCTTTTCCTTGTCCACAAAACAGACAAGAATAAGACATATTCTATTTTTTTGCGGAACGGACTTGCGGACATACGAATACGAAATGCACACCGAGTCATTTCCGTTTTTTTGCAGCCCCAATAAAATGAATGGTTCTGTATACGGGCTGCAAAAAAACGGACACAGACAAAAAATACGTTCATGTGCCTGAGCCCTAACTCACAGCAAACAGACATCGTGAAGTAGATAAAAGTCCAGCTTTGATCATTCTATTGTTTTCAGCTCCAAAATTCTCTGCTGATGAACCTTATATTCTGTTTATATGGGGGTCAGAGTTTTTTCTTTCTGATATTGAGCTCCAAATCCTCAGTACACTGTTCTCTGAGATGTTTCAGAGCCATTACCAAAGCTAGTATTTCTTCTAGACAGCGTGGGACTGGTCCACCAGAGGACCCTCCGGTGGGCCGGGCTCCGATACCATAGTGGGCGCCAAAGGTCCAGGAGAAGAAACATTTGGAGCTGTCTTTTGAGACAATAAATTGCCAATAGTATCTGTTTCTTAGCGTCAAACCCTATTAGGGTACTTTCACCGTCGCGGCAGAGGAACTGCCCGCCGGATCCGTTTAACCGCATGACAACTGAAAGCATTTGTAGACGGATCCGGATGCGGATCCGTCTTACAAATGTATTGCAAGTGCGGATCCCTCTCTCCGGTTGTCATGCGGAAAGACGGATCCGTCTATATTTCTTTTCCACAGTTTTAAAGGTCTGCGCATGTGCAGACCGGAATGGCGGATCCGGTATTTTTAATGACGAATCCGGAACTAATGTATTTCTATGGGAATTAATGCCGGATCCGTCATTGCGGCATGTCTTCAGGCATTTTAGACGGAGATAATACCGCAGCATGCTGCGGTATTATCTCCGGCCAAAACACTGTTCAGTGACTGAACTTAAGACATCCTGACGCATTCTGAACAGATTTCTCTCCATTCAGAATGCATGGGGATGTGACTGAAGCGTTTTTTTTCCGTCATAGAGCCCCGACGACGGAACGCTATGCCTGAAAATAAAATCGCCAGTGTGAAAGTACCCTAAGGCCCCTTTCACACAAGTGAGTTTTCCTCGCAGGTGCAATGCGTGACGTGAACGCACTGCACCCGCACTGAACCCTGACCCATTCACTTCAATGGGTCAGTGTACATGAGCTTTGTTTTTCACGCATCAGTTCTGCGTTTCTTGAAAATCGCAGCATGTTCTATATTCTGCGTTTTTCACGCAGCTCTGGCCCCATAGAAGTGAATGGGGCTGCGTAAAAAACGCATTGCATCCGCAAGCAAGTGCGGGTGCGTTGCGTTTTTCACTGATGGTTGCTAGGAGATGTTGTTTGTAAACCTTTAGTTTTTTATCACGTGCGTGAAAAACGCATCAAAATGCATTGCACCCGCGCGGAAAAAACTGAACGCAATCGCAGGCAAAACTTAATGACTTTGCCTGTGAGATCGCACAGTTTTCACTGAACGCATCCGCAACGCATCTGGACCTAATCCGGACACGCTCGTGTGAAAGAGGCCTTAGGCCTAATTCACACGTCCATAGTGTGTTTTGCGGAAACACGGATCCGCAAAACACGGATGGCTGCAATGTGCATTCCGCATTTTGCAGACCGCACATTGCTGGCACTATATAGAGAATGCCTTTTCTTGTCCGCAATTGCCGACAAGAATAGGACATGTTCTATTTTTTTGCGGAAACGGAAACGCAGATGCGGAAATGCGGATGCGGACATCACATAGTATGCTGTCCACATCCAATCCTGCCACTTTGAAATGAATGGGTCTGCAACCTTTCCGCAAAATTGCGGATGGGCTGCAGATCCATTTTGCGGACGTGTGAATTAGTTCTTAGACTATTGATGATATGGGAGTTTGAGCTCCAAGAATAATTTTCTCTGGTTGGCCCAAGGAACCCCGGTCCGACCCCGCTTCTAGATGAGAATACAGCGCCGGACTATGGCGGCACATAAAGTATCACAGACCCATTAATACCCTGTGGACGTACAGGAGCAGGAAGTCTAATTTGTAACCTCCCGTTATAAAATAATGAAACGACATTACGGAATGGCTAAATATTCATCCTGAGCCTGATATCACATATTTCCTGCAGCGGGCGTGCACCAGCCGGGGCTTCATATTCTTTCTGGCGGTACATATTGACAGATGATGAGGAAGTTTCATTATGTGAGACTTTATTATTTGGTTTTGTGCCCCAGAAATAAACCAGCCTCATGATTGATATGCAGATTTCGCTGCCTTGGCAGATCTGCTCCGCTAAACCGGCTGGACCAATGTTTATTTGGAAATTAGATTAAAAAATGTGCGATTCTCATCTCCAAAAATGTGAGTCACGGGTCGGTTTTCATTATTGTCAGAAGATATACTGTGCGGGATTCAGTCCTGTAGAAGTCTTAAACCATCACAGGCTCCAATCTTCCAAGCAGAAGCTTTTAAAGGGGTTATCCCATGACTGAAAAATGAATATCAGACATTATATAGTAGATGACAGTCTCTTCCTAACACAGCTAGAACCAGCCCTGTACCTCACATGGATCCAGAGATCTCCTCATTCATTGCTCCGATTGCTCTGCTACAGCTGGCAGCTTAAGGGGGCGTGTCCTTCCTACTGCAGCTGATGGCAGTTGAAGGGTAGAAGTGAGCATGTGCTTCCGTCTCAGTGAGCAGCAGGTGGCGCTATACAGATAGATTTCAGTGAATACCTCAGTGGCTATGCCACATTTTTAATTACATGCAATTGCAAAAATATTCAGATCCAGGTGCTGGTTTGTAAAATGTAGAATATTTTTCATGGGACGCCCCCTTTAATACCTTTGCATGTTGCTGCTGCCCTTTATTTCCATGCTCCATGTTCTTTTATAGCTCAGCTAACAGTATTTGGCGGATATATGCAGAATTATAGCAATTACGTCAAATTCACTTCCGTCCATACAACATTTCTGTAAATATGTCCTACCTGACACCAAAAATACGCCCTTTTCCCACTTGATGGAAATGTAATCCACGTAACTTTTTATTTTATTTTTTAATTTGCAGGAAACAAATATTCCTCAGCAAACCCTTGTGACAGTGGTGAAACCAGGCTTACCGACGACGGCTGACTTATACCTACTACCGCCATCACATCAACTAAAGAGGAAGAGGAGCGTTCCCACGGACAAGGTACAGTATAGAGGCGCCAGCTGTAAATCAGTCCACTGTCCCGCGAAGAAGACCGTGCAGAAGAACAGACCTCGGGAGAACACTTTTATGACATGAATATTTCCTGGCCTGTAAACCCTGCTGCTTCCCTTCTCCCTGGCGCCCAATGCATTAAAACCGCCGGCTCTTCAATAAAATATTGGTGAATCATGAGGCGACGGAGGGGAAGCGAGCAGTCTATGGCCAGAAAATGGAATTGTCCTCAATAAAGCAAGCAGGACATATAACACGGGGATGTTGTTAGTATAGTAAAACACCCTCATTCCCTATGACGGCTATATGCCAGACAGAACGAGTTTATTCGATCCCCGTCCTCACCAGTGCACCACGAGAGAACATGACTCTGAACCTTCCTTATTCCTGCCCTCTTTATATCCTTTTTTATTTTATTTATATATATGTTCTCATCTTTCCAGTCGTCTAAGTGTTAACGAGGAGCCGTCTCCTCTCCTAAAGTGTCTTTTAGCAACTACTTGCATCCCCCATGTAATAACACTTCCGGATCATCTATTCTTATGACTCTGCGATGTGCCGTTCCTTTATTATTCCTGCTAGAAGTTATGAATGAATTTGTGTTACCAGTTAGGGGGGGTGTCCCTGCATAGTCACTTTCGAATTAGTGCTGCCAGTGTCAGACTGTGCATGGAGCCCCCCCCCCCCCCAAACTTGTAACACCCAGCTGGACCTTCATTGCAAACTGCTGGTAAGTCATTTATAAATTATAGCAGGAATAATAAAGGAATGGCACATCATAGAGGCCTCTTGCACACGACCGTATGGCTTTTTCAGTGTTTTGCGGTCCGTTTATAACGGATCCGTGGTTTCGTTTTAAGTTTCCGTTTCGGTTCCGTTTTTCCGTATGGCATATACAGTATACAGTAATTCCATAGTAAAAATTGGGCTGGTCTTAAAATTTTCAATAGATTGTTCAGCAAAAACGGATGCCTTTCCGTATGCTTTCCGGTTTTTTTGCGGACCCGTTGACTTGAATAGAGCCACTGAACGTGATTTGCGGACAAGAATAGGACATGTTCTATATTTAAACGGAACTGAAAAACGGAAACGAAAGGCATACAGAGACACTTCAGTATTTTTTGCAGTCCCATTGAAGTGAATGGTTCAGTATACTGTCAGTATACGGTCCGCAAAATACTGTCGTGTGCAAGAGGCCTGAGCCATAAGAACAGATGCTCCATGGACTTCTGGGCAGGCAGATTGGAACAGTGGCCGGAATTGGCCCAGTATGCCCTCCTGTACTGTCTAGTCCAGCCTTCTGTGTCATCTCAGAGAGGGTTTTCAGTGCGGCAGGTGGCATCGTCACACCCAAATAGACCAAGTTGTCCTGTGCCAGTGTCCAAAACATCACTTTTTAATAAATCAGGTCGTCCTGTGTCCTGTCCCTAAAGATGGCGCCCGCATGAAGCAAGCTGCAGGTGGCCACCTGCTAATGTTCGGGATCGGCAGCGCTGGCGATCACGAATATTTAACCCCTTAGATACCGAGGCATCTGCGCGCGGTTAAAACGAAAGTAAAACTTTCGGCAGCTCTCCGGCTCCCCCTTGTGGCGATCGGGGGAACCGGAGCCTGTCAGCAACAGCCATGGTTTCTGTAGATGAAACCATGCTGTTGCTTAGTATTTCCTATGGAGCCCTCGTTAGTAATAGAGCTCCATAGGAAACTAGTAAAATCATCATAGACTCCAATACAAGTGCATTGGAGCTTATGATAGAAGCAATCAGATGACTGAGTTATATAGTTCCCTATGGGAGCTATGTAAAAGTGTTACAAAAAAAAATTATTCAAATCATCCCCCTTTTCCCAAAAATAAAATAAAAGAATTGAAAAATTTAAAAATACACATCATGGGTGTCGCAATGTGCGAAAACGCCCATAGTATAAAAATATATTCCCCATACAGTAAACGGAAAAACGGAAAAAAGCGTCCAAATGGCCGATTCAACGTTTTTGGGCCCTTCATTTCCTCCAAAAAAATGAAAAGTGATCAAAAAAGATATATACAACCTATAATGATATCACTTAAAAGTTCAGATTGCCCCGCAAAAAATAAGCCCGCATACAACTCCGTACACATAAATACAAAAAAGTTATAGGGGTCAAAATATGGCAAAGAAAAAGAAAAAATCAAAACGCAAGAAAATCTATACATATTAGGTATCGCCGGATTCGTACTGACCTGTAGAATAAGACTAACTGGTCAGTTTTATCGCACATCGAACTTCGTAAAACTGTGGTGGAATTGCTTTTTTTTTTTTGCAATTTAACCCTTTTGGAATTTTTTAACCGCTTCCCACTACATCGTATGCAATATTAAATGGTGGTGTTGGAAAGTGCAACTTGTCCCGCAAAAAACAAGCCCTCATATGGCTATGTGAATGGAAAAATAAAAAAGTTATGGCTCCCAGAAGGCAGGGAGCGCAAAACGAAAACGCAAAAATGAAACAAACCCGTGTCCTTAAGGGGTTAAGGGGTTAATCTGCCGGCGTCTGCTTTTCCAGTGATTCTGGTGGATACAGCATGGCCCCTGCTGCTGATCGAACGAACGCAGCTTCTTGGGGCTTTGACGGTGCTCGTCTGGAATTCTTTGCCGGCTGTGCCATAAACGTACGGTGCATGTGCGAAAGAGGTTAAAGGGGGGGAGAAAAAATTATTAAGTTAAAAAATTAAAAAATAAAAGATTTAATGAATAGAAAGAGGACTCAGAGTGTCATATCCCAATTTTTAGGCCAATTGGAGCATATTTGATTAGTGTAGATTAAATTCGGACACAAGTCAAATTTATTGAAAAATCGGACAAAATGGACACAAAGGGGCACATTTATTAAGACCGGCGCCGGTCTTAATAAACCCCTAACCTGACGCCGAAGTTATGAAGAGCCGCCGGCCTCTCCGTAATTTCAGACGATCCTCCGCCACCTCTAAATGTAAGATGGCTTCCTCGCTTTCTTACATTTAGACCATTTTCTACGCCTAAAACAGGTGACCGGCCCGCAATCTGCGCCAGAAATACGCCTAATATAATATGCCTAATAAATGACCCCCAAAGTGTATAGTTGTGAGGCTGAAAGCCGCCGGCGGTACAAGTAAATGAAATGCTGACACGAGCCATTAATACTGAGCACGTAAGGCTGGAATTAATCTATGCAAACTGCGTTCTCATTTGTATACTGTACTCGTTACAATCCTTTGTTGTGGAGATTAATTGAACGCTTGTTGTTGATAATGCGATGAATACATTTGAAGCTTTGTTTTTATCTGATCCTATGGTAATTATATTTTGATTGTATAATGATGCTGCGGTTAGTGGAAAGCATTAATAATTCGCTGCCGCTGTGATATTGTTTCAGGTAATCATTTCCTTATCTGCGGAAAGATGAATGAATGGATGGATTAACGTTTTGCTTTGCAGGCCCTCGTGGTGGCGACGATCTTTTTTATTTCCATTGTGTGACGGTAGATTTATTGAAAGATGCTAAATAATAAATTAGGAATTTTATAAATATGTATGTCGCGTCAACTTTCAAAATAATTATGTGAATTGGTTATTTTCTATCTCTTTATTTTTTAATTTTTAATTTTCTGCTTCTGTTGTTGTTTTCACATTTTTGCATCTAACAGATACGTTTCAAATTGAAAGCCTGGAAAATAAATTTAATTAAAATGTTAGCTGATGGATTTCATTCTGACCCTACAGTAAGGATATATTCACGCGACCATAAGTGTTTTGCTGTCCGCATTTTGCGGAATGCACGCGGCCAGCCCTATGGTAGAATTGCCTATTCTTGTCTGCAATTGCGGACAACTTTAGGACATGTTCTATTTTTTTGCGGGACCCCGGACCGGAACTACAGATGCGGACAGCACACAGTGTTCTGTCCGCATTTTTGCGGCCCCATAGAAATGAATGGGTTCACACCCGTTTCGCAAAATTGCGGAACAGATGTGGACCCAGAAATACGGTCGTGTGAATGGACCCTAATAGTAATATTTTTAATTCTTTTTCACTATTTTTTTTTTTAAACATACGTATTGCAGCTATGACATCTGACAGTAAATGTTCATGTCTATATATCCTTTTAGGGCATATGGACATCATAAAAGGGTGTTTCTGACTTAGGACCTCCATCTTTATTTTCATTCCTTTTACTCACTTATATAGCGCTGACATATTCCGCGGCGCTTTACAGACATTATCATCACTGTATAAACATAACTGTAGAAGTGGCTCCTGCTCTGGTGGACCCAAACTGTGTATGACGTGAGCCTCCACCTGGGAAATGTCTGACTGCAGATTTCCCCGGCATAATCACTTTTATGTATGTAACTTTTCATTTGCATCTATTTTTTTTTTTTTACTTTATTAATTTAATTTTGTTTCCATGTAACACGATGTGTTCCTCAGAAGGTCAGAACAGGGAACATCTTAATTTTATATTTTTTTCACATTAGTTTTCCATAGCAGCCCAGTCTTCCCTCAGTGCTTTGTGACCAGGGGCAGGGGAGCACATAGCCTTCATGCTGCCTGAGGCAAAAATTGGAACTGCCCCCCCCCCCCCATGCCACCAAATTCTTTACCCAACCCCTTCCCTCCAACCAGAGGTATAAGTTGACCATGACCAGCATGCATTTTCTATAATACCAGAGTCTTCTTATGCGGCACAAGGGTCTTTGGGCCCCCTCAGGCACCTGGGTCCGGTGGCGACTGCTACCTCTGCACCCCCTATAGCTATGCTCCTGGCTGGATCCCACTGGTCCCAACAGCACAATCACATCTTGGTGACTAAGACTGACCATTGCCGATCCTCTCAAGACCTCCTTCTTTCCTCTCCACTTGTCTGCTTATCTTCAAGCATCTCTCATGCTCTGGAACTCACAACCCCAGAACTTTACACTCTCCCCCACTATACAGACTCTCAAAAGCAAAAGCGACCTGAAAACTAATCCTACAACTTCTAATAACCCTGCTGATTCTAACCAGCCTCCTGGAACTAGTGGTGCAGCTCATTGATTGGTGATTTCTTTTTGACAATAGCAAACGTGATATTAATCCAGTACTGACATCATTTTCCTTGTTTCTTCTTCTAGAGGATATCGGTGATAAAACAGGCCCTGAATGCACATAATATCACGTTCTTCCTCAGAGGCGGATTTTGGGTTTTAGTAACATTAAGTGATTCTGAATCAGGTAAACGCTTATTTTTAAGTATCCTACAGTTTTTACTACTAAAGACAACCATTATGGGTCACCTAGTTCATCAAATCCCGATTATATACATTTTCTTCCTTTTATGTAATTGGGACCTGCCGAGATCGTGATGTGTATATGGAGCTCCCAACATCATCAGTTTGGGGGACAGTAGGATCGGGGGCATTGAAGTTTAGCAGCCGCCAGAGCCACTGTCTCCTCTCTTCTCATTGAAAACACACACGTTCGCCCGAACTGAACGTGCATGTGTATAGAGTCAGGAGGTATAGCTATTGGATGATAGCTATTGAAGGTGTATCGGCACCTTAAAGGGAGTTGTGCAAGAATGGCCAGACCTGTAGAGGGAAGCTTACTTACCTGCTTCCTGGTGCTGGCTCCTTCAGACTCCATCACTGTAAACATCCGGTTTGATATCGCTGCAGCCAATCACGGGCTGCAGCGGTGATCATCTCTTCTTATATCATGGCAAATGGTCACAAGGGGAGCTAGTCTCCTTCATGGCCAGTGATTGGCTGCAATGATGTCAAACTGGATGTTTTCAGCGAGGGAGTCCAGCAGAGCATTACAGGCCTGGAGGAGAAGGAGTGGGGAGACAGCACCGGGAAGCAGGTAAGTAAGCTTCCATTTACAGGTCCACCCAAGTAGGGGTGTTTGCCAAAACCCTCCCATTTAAATCAGATACTCATGTACCCGGCCATGCCCTCTTGAATTCAACTGCTGGGGACACACCTCACCTCCTAAGCCCCCTGCTCCAAGGACAACTAGAGGAGGAGGACAGAAGATGGGAGCTATTGATGGCCACCACAGAGGGACAGCTCTTGGGGCAGTATATAGTGTTACACTGTGTTATTTGGTTCTGCTGGGATGGTATTTTGCACTATGGTATTGTTGACCCCCCTAATTGTGTTGCCCCATCTTCTGTTAATTTGGACCTGCCTACAAAATGGGGCCATTTTTATTTTATTTTTTTCCAGGGCCATTTTAAGTTCCCAATCCAACCCTGGCGGAACCCTGCCAATGTCATATTGATGGCTTATCCTGAGAGTAGGTCATCAATATTTAAATCCTGGAATATTCCTTGCAAGGAGGCCATATTGTATGCCAATACTATATTTTCTACCGATTCATATTATACCATATTATTTATCAGTGACATATTTTGGTCTGTCAGTGTCACGGCCTTTGGTGAGTGCCGTGACACGGTTGCCGTGTATGCTGTTGCCTGCGGCAACGTGTTGTGGTTTCAGCATGTAGGTGCCTCCTCCTTTCTCCTGGGGCCTTCCCTGTCTGGTGCCGTAGGGGTTAATTCCTAGCTGGTGGGGATTTAGGTGTGTACTGGGTGTGGCCTCTGGGTTTATATTACCTGTGGCTGATGGAGTCAGTGGTACTCCAGCCTTGTTTGGTGTTGGAGCTTTGCTCTTTTCCTGGGTGCTGCTGCCCAGTCCTTGAGGGCCACCTTGTTGGACATAAATTGTCTTCCTTATGTATCATCCATGTACCCTACCTCACTTGTATGTTTGGTGTGGGTTTACATTCAGGGTGTGGTGTACGTATTGTTTGTAGTTACATGTCTGGTCTGTTGGTGTTATTTGTCCAGCATATATGCAAGACGTTTCCCTGTGTGTTGTTCCTCCGGAAGGGGGATCCATGGTTTCCCAGAGGGGTGAACCACTAGCCGTTAGCAGTTGTTTTTCCCCCCAGTCTTCTTGGCAGGTAAGTGCTGTTGTTCCAGTGTGTGTTGTTAGCGCTGGGTGCTTGCCTGCCAATCTGGGTTTTGCTACTCTCTGCTTTCCCTGTTGCTAGGCCTGTGTCTCTTATTCCTGACTTCCATATTGCAGGGACCGTTAGGGTCAGTAGGATCCAGGTTCCAGAGTATGAGCCCCCTACTATCGAGGCCGGCTCATACCGTTAGTAGGTCAGGGATAGTATGAGGGTGGCGTTAGGAGGTGTCCTGCACCCCTTTTTCCAGTGTCCTGGTTTAGTTGTTTTCCTAAATTCCCTATATTGTATGGTGGTGAGTTTTCCCCCACTCCCCACCGTGACAGTCAGTTCTGCTGAGTTCTGGATGCCCTATCATTTACATATGCATGAAGTTTTACCAATTTCCCAAAATGTTATTGGTGATGAAAACAGCAATCTCTTCCTAATTCTTTCCAGAGATGGGATTGCAAATTTAAAGGGTACCAACCAAGGCCCAAAGGACCAAGGACACAGTGCTATAACCAAACACAATACAACTCTTCTACCCCAACTAGGGCTCATTAGACTGCACCCATTAACCGATGCTTTCTTCCACAGAGTCGGGGGCAATTGCAGGAGGATATTGGGCTATAGTGATTATATTCGCCATCTGTCTTGTGGCGGTCGGAGCTTTCATCCTTTATAAATTCAAGAGGTAATTACATCTATTCTATATATCCGGTAAGGATTAGCAAAACATTAATATCATGTAATATGTTACAGGAGTTGTCTGGTTTAGGCAAATCTGATCCATGTGGCCAATTAGGGCACTGAATATAATAAAGAGGAGTCCTGTCCCAAATGCAGTCATAGAGGGAAGGCTGTTAATCACTAATAGGACTGTCTCCTTGACTTCAAAGCCCAGAAACTTTTCCATGTCACTATCTATATTTAACCTGTTCCCGACCACCCATAGACTATAAACGTCCTGAGGGTCGGAATTTATCTCTGAATGGACGTTTTAGAACGTCCATTCAAAGATGGCAGCTGTACGCTATTCGTGCAGCTGCTGTGCTGGGGGCCTGCTGTCAGTGACAGCAGGGCACCCCAAGAGAAAGTAGGGACCGTTCTTGGGTGTCCCTGCCTTCTGGATCATAAACAAAGATATCACAGGGCCTGCCTGGGTAAAAATGTGGGTATGTCCGTGTTGAGCTCTGAACCTGGACAACCTCTTTAACATGACGTACAAATAAAGTGGTACACACGTCAGATTGGCAAAATTAGGCTTGGTCAGGAAGGGGGTAAATGGCCTGGTCTGGAAGTGGTTAATAAAAATGTATATAATCCTGGAATTTTCACACTGGCCATTAGGTCTCATAATAGATCAAGATTTTCTGTTCTGACCAGGTAATTTTTCAGTGGCTATTATCATGATCACCACAGGCAGGAATGCAATGACAATTAACACCTCTGTATAGATAACAGAGCATACATCATTCATAATAGGTGATATCACAGCTTATCAGCTCCCTCCTGACTTCAGCACAGGTCACAGAGCATGCCTAGAAAAATCTGCCATAGAAGTCAGTGTGGTCAGCTCCTGTCCTTTGTGTCTATGTCCCATATCGCTTGTACCAAAAGACAGGAAGTCATAACTAATTATTAATTTTAGGCCTAGTGGTCAGTGTGAAAACTGCAGGATTATATGCAATTGTTTTAAATATAGATAGTGACATAGAAAAATTTAAAAAATCACCAAAAATTTTAAAAGTTTTTTAATAAAAAAAGGATTTAAACAATAGGTCATTTTCTGATGACACATTTCCTTTAAATTAGAGCATCCTAGCTGCCAGCAGATACCACTGGGAGTAGCTGAACTGCATACTGAGTTATCAGTGAGTTCAATGTATAACCAGTATGCACCAAGCTCCTAAGCTCCCTCTAGTGGCAGTAGCTATGTAGCTTATTCTAACTTCTAACCATTCAAGTTTGCATGAATAAATAGTACAGGTAAATATTAGAAAATTTGTAATATATCTAATCAGAGGAAATACATATGTCTCCCTCTAGCAGGGGAACATTTCTCAACAGACCTAAATAAAAGTAAACTATACAAGCTTGATGCAGGCAGTCTGTATACAGTATTGTCAAGGGAATCGGCAGATCTTGGCTTGAAGAGACCAGGTAAAGCAGTGTCACCTATTCCATGAGTTAGACTCCGGAAAAGGAGAAAATCTGAAGGATCTCTAAGGAGCTTCGTCTTTATTAGCCTTGCCAGTGGGCCCCTTGGAATGCATATGGCCAACTACCTAGGATGTTTAGACTAGACCTAATGGTTTTATACTACCTAAATACTGTACACCCATCCTATTTTCAATGCAAAAGGGTAAAAATCAACTAGTTTCAGGTATTAAATGTGGTTTATGTGTGTGACACAGGAAAATGCCCGGCAGGAACGTCTATGCTCAGATGCACAACGAGAAGGAGCAGGAGATGACAAGTCCTGTGAATCACAGCGAAGACACACAAAATATCATCCAGGGAGAGGAGTTCATTGATGATGACATGGACACACAAACACTAGGAAATGCAAGAGGTAATGAAAAACTGGTAGGAAGATGTATGGGCGAGAAAATATTCTGTTGTTTCATAGCATAAGCCAAAATCTATAGCTTAAGACAACCATAGAGATGCAAGTTTTAACATAACTAAGTCTTTTGCTTCTCTTCTGACCTTCTCAGTGGTGAGCTTCATCGTTTCTACTTTTTATAACCTTCTTATGAAACCATAAGGATTGTAGTTATCACTATAAGCTTTCTCAACAGGTTCGACAATCTTGGTGAACTTTGCCCATTCTTGCCTTAAAGGGGTTGTCCGAGTTATTTTTTTGTTCTTTGTATGTTCCTAACTAGGCAAATGTAACAGCTTTCCAATTAACTCACGTTATCTCCAGTGGCTGGTTTCTCAGATTTCACTGAGGGCCACATGACCTGTGATGTCAGCTTCTCTCCCTGCTCTGACAATGTTCGTGCACAAGCCTGTAAACGAGACGTCACTGTGCTTGCCACGCCCCCTTCACTGGCGGCTGCTGCTTATTGCTCTCTCCCAGGATTCTTAACCCCTTCAGCTGCACAGACTCAGGCAGTGAGGAGACAAATTCTGGGCACAGGAGCTGAAAAGAGTTCTGCAGAGCATTGCACGTAGGGGGGAGATCCTGTGTATATTAGCAGTGTCATTGTACAGCTAGGACTTGTAGTTCTACACATACAACATGCTGCTGAGTCTCCCAGCAGGCAGACATGTCACTCAGGGCAGCTCTTGTATTCACTCCATTAGCAGTGTCATTATACAACTAGGACTTGTAGTTCTACACATACAACATGCTGCTGAGTCTCCCAGCAGGCATACATGTCACTCAGGGGAGCACTTGTATTCACTCCCTTAGCAGTGCAGGGGGAGGGGCAAAGATTGTTGTTACTGCAGGTAAACAAAGGGCCAGAAGAGAACCAGGGAAATGAGAAAATAGATATTTTTTTGCCTAAAACTTGCTTAGCTTAGTTATATATTGCTGACCATCAGATTTACAGTGCTATATATTTTTTTTTCCATAACTCGGACAACCCCTTTTAACTGGACCATATATTTCCTTGCCATATACATATCCTATATTCTGCCATTCCCACGTGATAACAAAGGATCATCTGGGCTGATCACTGGAAAGCTGCGGGCAGTCACACTGCAGCGGCCACTACAGGAAAAATGTGGTATAACATGGAGCCTGTTCAAATGAATGGGCGACCCTGAAATAAATAGTCATTGCTCAGTCCTCCAACTGCTTAATCTAGCTAATAGAGGGGATCCCAAGCAGGAGGTACTCCTCTATGACGTCCATATGCCCTAACAAGGCATATAGAGAGGGGCTGTCCTAATGGGTCAACCACTCTTATGGAGTAAAACTTGAAGATAAGTTACAGTATGTACGCAAACACGTTATACTTCATGTAAAAAGACATACTTGTCATACTTCCAATGTGAAGCTACTCATGTTTTGCCAATAATACAAAACTCCTTATGCCAGTGTATGCCCTTATACCAGCCTTATGTTGCACACCTGATTCATTAGAGCATCTGACTCCCGTTTTCCCATTAGAATTAAAAGTTACAGAACTGGAGCTATACGTGTTCTGTAGTAGTGTTCTCCAGCTGTTAGCCCATGGTGGGAGTTGTAGTTGTGCAGTAGCTGAATAGCCACAGGTTGGGGGCAGTGTTTTAGAGTGCTAGCATTATGCATAGTAACTTTATGTAGATGTGCATGCTCTTTGTAAGGTCCCAATTTCCCCATGGAGGATTCATTAGCACAGACACATATATAAAGGTGAAATCCTCCAATAAATTATAATTTTGTGTTTTTCTCAGTCCTAATACGGACATGATGTATTTAGCTAACTAGGTGTGTAGCCAGGGACGTAGCTAAAGGCTCATGGGCCCTGGTGCAAGAGTTCAGCTTGGGCCCCCCTTCCCTCAGTGCTTTGTGTGTCTTCTTATGCGGCACAAGTGTCTTTGGGCCCCTTCAGGCTCCTGGGCCCGGTAGCGACTGCTACCTCTGCACCCCCTATAGCTACGCCCCTGAGTGTAGCTATCTGACCTCATTGTACATTGCACGGGGGCGTTCATGTTTGTGATGGCTTTTATTTGTTGGTTTGGTCAAGAGGGTGAAAACCATAGTATAGGTTCCACCAGTAAGTTACTGGAAGATGCTATAGGATCTTCTAAAGGGAACTCCTAAAGGGAATGTGTCATCAGAAATCAAGTTTTTATGTTTTTGATTTTATTTAAAAATGTTGGTGATTTTGTTAAAGAATTTGCATAGCACTATGTTTAATGTTAAAAAAAACTGCAGTTTTCGAACTGACCACTAAGCCTAATACTAGGCGCCATTTCTTGCTCTATACCAGTGATGTCTAACCTCCGGCATTCCAGCTGTGGTGAAACTACGACTCCCAGCATGCTCCTTGTACATCTTGGAAGTCATAGTTTTACCACAGCTGGAGTGCCGAAGGTTAGCCATCACAGCTCTATACAGATCACTTATCAGTAGCCATCTTCTCATTACGCCAGGCAGGATGACAATGACAGATATCACCTCTATATAGATAACACAGGATCCACCATTTACAGTAATTGATATCACAGCTTATCAGCTCCCTTCGGACCTCTCCATAGATCATGCAAAAGTCTCCTATAGAAGTCCATTGTGTCTATGGCCCATGGTGGCTGCTGTAAAGCATCTCTCTAAATGCTGTAAAGAACAGCTCAGGCAAGATGGCTGCCTCTATAATCATGTTTAATAAATAGAATTAAAAAAAATCTACAATCAGAAAATAAAAACAGATAAAAAAACGGAATATGTGCTGCTATCTGGTTTAAACTGGCAGAGAAGTATTATAGGTGACACATTCCCTTTAATAACTCCTTTTTTGTATCAGTAATTGCTATAGATCTTGTAGATTTGTTGTTAGACATTGAAAGGCCGACAAACATTATCGGCGTCTCTTCCGAAACAGAGAAGTATTTTTTATGCTTTGCACTCAGCGTTTTTTAAATGTTACTTTTAGAAAACCATTGGAATCCACAGCTTGATTTTGTTTACTTTTAAAGGACCACTAAACCTGAAAACAGTAAAAACACACAAAAAAAAACATTCCGACCTGATATATAACCAAGGGGTGTAAAGAACATGTAAAAAACAAAAATGATCAATTTTCTATACGGCAAGAACAGAATCACGAGGGTGAATTAAGGCGACATGAACACAATATTTATTGTTCTTAAAGCGTATGCATTGTTATAAGTCTTCCTTTTGTATCTGCAATACAAGGGCATATGGGGAACTTTGGAGCTGCTTTCCAATCTAGCTGATAGAAAGTAACGCATCTTCCTTAGGCCTCATGCACACGACCATTGTTGGGGTCCGCGTCCGAGCCGCATATTTTGCTGCTCGGGCGCAGACCCATTCACTTCAATGGGGCCGCAAAAGATGCGGACAGCACTCCGTGTGTTGTCCGCATCCGTTGCTCCGTTCCGTGCCCCCGCAAAAAAAATGGAGCATGTCCTATTCTTGTCCGTTTTGCGGACAAGAATAGGCATTTCTACAATGGGCCACAAATTGCGGAACAGAACGCGGAGCAGCTACCGTGTTTTGCTGATCCGCGGTTTGCGGACTGCAAAACACATACGGTCGTGTGCATGAGGCCTTAAGCCTCATTCACACATCAGGGTTTTGGTCAGTGATTTGCATCAGTAATTGTGAGCCAAAACCAGGACTGGTGCCTCCACAGAGATAAGGTTAAGGCCTCTTGCACACGAACGTTTTTTTTTTTCAGTGTTTTGCGGTCCGTTTCCGTTTTGTTTCGGTTCCGTTGTTCCGTTCTGTTTTTTCGTTTGGCATATACAGTATACATTAATTCCATAAAAAAAATTGGGCTGGTCTTAAAATTTTCAATAGATTGTTCTGCAAAAACAGAACGGATACAGAAGACATACAGATGCCTTTCTGTATGCTTTCCGTTTTTTTTGCGGACCCATTGACTTGAATGGAGCCACTGAACGTGATTTGCGGACAAGAATAGGACATGATCTATATTTAAACGGAACGGAAAAACGGAAACGGAAGGCATACGGAGACACTTCAGTATTTTTTGCAGACCCATTGAAGTGAATGGTTCAGTATACTGTCAGTATACTGAACTGAAAAAACTGCCAGTATACGGTCAGCAAAATACTGTCGTGTGCAAGGGTCCTAAGGGAAAGATCTGCACCTGTTCTGTGTTTAGAGCCACACCTGGTCTTGGCTCAAAATCACTGACGAAACACTGACCAAAAACTGACTGTGTGAATGAGGCATTACTTGTCTGCAAACGTTCTCAGAAACCTTCTCAGTCACTAGAAATCCATGTAGTGTAAAACAGTAAATATAAGACATGGAAGAAGAGAGGGAGGAGGGAAAAGCAGCTGCAGATTCTTAGGGTTTCATTGAATAGGGAGGGGAGCAGCAGAGAGAAGTGACATCTGATTGGTTCAGATTACACAGCAGAGTTCTGGGAGAGCCCACACGCTCATCAACCATGGAAAGGGTCAGAGCAACTGGACTGTCATTTTCTCTTAAAGATGTTTTGCTAGTCATCCCAGCTGGCTGTCTCAATTAGGAATCTCAGGCATTAAATACTTTTGACCAGTATTTAATGCTGGGCATTCTTTGTACAAGTCATTCTAATAGAGAAAGCCAGTTGGATAACTAGAAAAACCTCTGCAAGAGAAAATACAACTCCAGTTGCTTTGACTTTTTCTTCTGATATACCATGAGCTGAATAAATCAGAAGCTTCATAGACATAAAGGGAATGAAAAATAAATAAATATGCAGATTACACACCACATGGCAGTACTACATCAAATGCACGTCTAGGACTGTCTAGGCCAGGGATGGACAAACTGCGGCTCTCCAGCTGTTGTAAAACTACAATTCCCACCAGGCCCTGCTGTAGGTTGATAGCTGTAAGCAGTCTTTGCATGCTGGGAGTTGTGGTTTTGCAACAGCTGGAGAGCCGCAGTTTGCCCATCCCTGGTCTAGGGGATTAGGATTTTTGTAACAATAGGTACGCTTTAAGATTGTTTTAATGGAAACTTCAACCACCTTTTATGGAATCGACTTAGTGGCCCTTTATGTCATTGAGCCTCCATCCATCAAGCATCCATCCAGAAACTCTCATTCATCCTCTACGTCATTTTCCCATATACTTTATTTTTGCTTGTTTGTTTGTTTTTTTACGGCCCACCCTTGGGATTCCTCCACACCATTGCCTTGCAGTGACACTTTCTGGGAGAGGAGGATTCTTGAGCAGCTACAAGGTCCCTTTATTGTCGGTGCCTGCCAGTGTTCAATCGCAGGTCAGTGGCATGCTAGGTGGATGTCTTCTCCCAACCCTTTGTCCCTCAGGATTATACGCACTCTTAAAGTGAGACTCCGCTTTTAAACATTGTTATACAGTGTAATTCTACATATAATCATGAGTTTTTTTTTTTATCTTGTACTGATCTTGAGTACTACTATTTCATGTGCACTATTTGCATTCACAGTTGCTAGTGAGTGTCCTGCTGGCAGGACTGGGAGGGACTGGGAGGGACTGGTAGGACAAGTGCCCAAGGTGAGTATCAAAAAGCCAGATATTTAGATGACATATTTAATGCATTTTTCTTGCACAAAGAGCAAGGATGGTTGCAGAGCATGGGAGTCAATCTCTATCACATAGGCACTCATCCCCAAAATCCATACCGGTACAAGGGGAGCAAAGCATTTTAGTTCCAGGAGAAAGGAAGCCAATGTATAACTGCAGTCACCCATGCAACATCAGACAGAAGAAGAATGGCAAGGATCCCCATTGGCTGCAACCAGATCTTGAAGGCTGGTATGATGTTCCTAAAAGAACCTGGAAGGGTCTCAAAAAAAGCTGTGATTTGGAATAATGTTTAAAGAGGATTGAACAGGTCTTCTGCCTTCAGTAAACACTTTCATTCCACATGAAATAAAAACCCTGGAGCATCTTTTCTTAGAACTTTGGACGGTGCCATTACTAGGTTATTCCTCAGAACTTTAGCCATTGTAACCTTCCTCTTTGTACCATCGCAATCCCTTTCCTACTGTTCAGGGACAAAGCCTATTGACAAGAGGAATGGTACGCCCAGTTGACGACTTATTCATACATTGCCATGAACGATGACACAATCCAGAGCTTCAAGAAAACAATGCTCCAGCTTTGTTATGCCCACATACTAAAAATGTCAGAGGAGATGACAGGTCCCCTTCAAACTGAGGAACAACGAAACCTGTCAGAACAGAACCGGTATCTCCTTGGAGAACCCGTTTCAAATCTGGATTGGATTCTTCCCCAGGTAGAGGACATGTTCTACTATGGAATTCAATACACCAATATTGCGCCCTATCTCCACTGAAATGCCGCTATTTTGCCCCCTAGATGCAATATAAACACTTCATACACGAGCAGATTCTCCTAGGTAAATACCTTATTATCTCTCGATCCTCCTTGTGATGCTTGCGATCCTAATTGCGGGCCTTTTTTGCAGGGCAATCTTCGCGGAGAGTCTCCGTATGTTTGTACAGAGCGTGCTCCAGCCGGTAGCACATCTCCTAAGTACTCGTGCTCCTAGTTCGGAGCTAGTGACGTCCCTTTTTTTGAGCTTCGGTTGTTGGTGAGGGCCAAAGTTAGTCCATTCAACGCGTTTCGGACGATAACAATTTCCAAGCCATAAAGAAATTTAAGGGATCGATTTTTTTATGGCTTGGAAATTGTTAATAAAGATACAAGAGGAGGTGATTATATAAAAAAAATGTCAAAGATTGAAACTAGGTGGATTTTTAACATGGACACCCTTGATCCCAAAAGGCCTAAATACGGACATCGAATTGTTTGGTTTTGAATAATAACCGTGAACAGGGCATTAAAGGGTTACATTCGAATAAGGAGAGAGTCTATAAATAGGAGGAAGGCCAAATGAGGAGGAATCCCTGGCGAAGGACGACGCTTATCGTCCGAAACGCAATAGATGGACTAACTTTGACCCTCACCAACACCCGTAGCTCAAAAAAAGTGACGTCACTAGCTCCGAACTAGGAGCACGAGCGCAGGTACTTAGGAGCTGTGCTACCGGCCGGAGCACGCTCCGTACAAACATACGGAGACTCTCCGTGAAGATTGCCCTGCAAAAAAGGGCCACAATTAGGATCGCAAGCATCACAAGGAGGACCGAGAGATAATAAGGTATTTACCTAGGAGAATCTGCTCGTGTATGAAGTGTATATATTGCATCCAGGGGGCAAAATAGAGGCATTTCAGTGGAGATAGGGCGCAATATTGGTGTATTGAATTGCTAGTTATACAGATTGTAGCGGGAAGAGTACGGCTTACCGCAATATCGCAGCCGTCATTGCAAGTCAGCGCCATAGGAACTGGTGTATACCGAATGTTCTACTATGGAACATCTTTTAGTGTAGGGGTCAGCAATCGAGTTGTTGTGAAACTACAATTCCCAGCATGTTCCATTCATTTTTGTGGGCGTTCTGAGAGGAACAGAACAAGTATGCATGCTGGGAGTTGTAGTTTCACAACACCTGTGGTGCCGGAAGGTGGCCTACCCCTGTTTTAGTGTATTCATCATTAGAATATCATTACCGGTGTTTCTGTCAACACTATGTTGACAGATTCTAAGCGGCAACCAGCAGAATCTTCGCTGCGGCTCTTGTATACAGAAGGACACATGTAGTATCTCAAGATGTCTAAAAGATAATTCAGAGAAAATATTTAGACAAATTTTCACGATTTTCAGCAAGTTGTAAAACTGTAAAATGATGTTCCAAAGCTGAGCTACACTTTAATGCCCAATGGATGATCAATGCACCTTGCCACAGATAGATGATCCCCACCGACTCACCAGAACATCCATGAGCCACCATGGATAAGAGCACAGTGATTTTTCTTTTTTTTTTTTTATTGCACCTTTTCATGTTTTATTCTTGTGGTAAAATTGCCCTTTCTTTCCCTTTTTTTATTTTTTATTTAATTGACGGAAAGACCAGTTCATTGAATAATTCCCCTCCGTTCCTTCTTCACAGGTAATCACTCAGGAGTGGTTTTAAGTATTAACTCCAGAGAAATGCACAACTACCTGGTTAGCTGATGTTTACACACGGAGACAATCGTCACAGACTCTTCCCTATATTGTAATATTTCTTCCTGGTAAATCTTCAGACTGGATTCTCAGACTGTAAGAGCAATCGGAGAAGTTGTTTCTAACCCGTTCTGAAGATATCGAAACGTCTGCTACTACGGAAGAGCAATCGACCTATATGTTTGAAGGACTCGTTTTCATACGAATTGTTACAATTCATATTTAACTGGTAGCAACTTTGTAACCCACAACATATTTTTGTGTTCTATTCATATTATGTGTACACCTTATTACCTTTTATCTAGTTTTTTCACCCCCAAGATTCAAGTTTACTTTAGGATATGGATATTTCCGCCATTTCATTTCTTTTCCTCCCCCTCCCTGGTTTCTGTATAAAGACAATGTGCTCTGGGAAAGAACAGTGATATAACGATACTGTATTAATACGTCAGTAGTATACACGCACCTAGGATCAGTCTCTACACTATTTCACTACAGCACCGGAAAGTAGGAGGATCTCTGCTCCCTAACAAAGGGGATTCTGCACCAAATGGTAAGACATTCCAGACTGTGGTATAGTCGTTGCAAAATTAACACAGGGCAATGGTATTTTTTGTATCTTTGAAAAATATTAATAAAATAAAATAAAAAAACAAGAAATTAAGATAATAGCAGTGATTATTACAATGTGATGAGTAAAGTACGGACAAGTCATTGAGTTCATGAGTGATGGGTTCTCTGCAAATTCAGGTTCCGTATGGATCAAAATGATTCAATTAATTGACCCGTATTTTTCGCCCTAAAAGACGCAACTGCCCATATGACGCACCTAGGTTTTAGAGGAGGAAAATACGAAAACGTTTTTTCATCAGACCTCAGCTCAGACCCCCAGTCAGACCCCAAATGTTAATCAGACCCCCAATCAGACCCTCAATCTTAATAAGACCCCCAATTAAACCTCAGATTGGACTCCCAATGTAAGTAAGACCCCCCAATCAGACCTCAGATCAGATCCCCATGTTAATAAGACCCCCATTCAGACACTCAAATCAGACTCCCAATGTTAAGACCCCTATTCAGACCTCAGATCAGATCCCCATGTTAATAAGACCCCCAATCAGACCTCAGATCAGATCCCCATGTTTATAAGACCCCCAATCAGACCTAAAATCAGACCCCCATGTTAATAGGACCCCCATTCAGACACTCAGATCAGACCCCCATTATTAAGACCCCTATTCAGACCACAGATCGGACCGCCATGTTGATAAGACCCCCATTCAGACACTCAGATCAAACCCCCAATGTTAAGACCCCTATTCAGACCTCAGATCAGAACCCCCTGTGTTGAGATCCTCATTCAGACGTCAGATCCTCCAAAAAGAATAAGTCAACTTACCTTTCCTGCTCCCGGGGATCAAGCTCCTGTTCTTCCGCACGCTGTGCTGTGACCCGACGTGCAAAGCATGAAGTCTTTACAGTGCTCCGATGTCTTCGTGCTGTGCACAGTCACAGCACAGCAAGCGGCCGAGAACCAGGAAGCGGTGAGTATAGAGCCCGGGGAGTACAGCATTAACCACTTCCCGCTCGCCCTGTACTAATGAGTGCTTTTATATTGAAAATGCTCATTAGTATTTGCCCTATAAGACATGCTGATCTTATAGGGCGAAAAATACGGTAATTGTATTTGCATATGGCATGTTGTATAAGTTCAGGTTGCTTAGCAACCATGTGTTGTGTCTGGGTACCAAAATTTCAGTATCAAAGTGGCGTAAATATAAGCAGTAAAAAGAGGTTCTATCTTCTATATAATAGGCTGTCTCTGCATGCTACACAGACTTGTTTTAGGTCACTCCACTTAAAAAAGCACCTTTCAGCAGCATGAACTGTATTAAACTATGCCTGGTAGGGTTGATCTTGCCGATTAAAATGATACCTGTCTTGTAAAAATTGGTTGCAGCATTCCAGAGAAAAAAAGAGTTATTCTTTATGCAAATGAGGGCTTTAGTGCACCAAGGGGTGTGGCCTTGTTCCAGTGCTGGCCCCACCCCTTGGTACACTGAAGCCCTCATTTTGTTAAAGAATACAAGTATTTTTTCTCAGGAATGCTGCAACCGATTTTTACAAGACAGGTATCATTTTATTCAACAGAATCAACCCTACCAGTATGTCTGGTTTAATATGGTTTCTTCTGCTGACAGGTGCTCTTTAAAGGGTTTCTGTCACCAGAAATACCTAAATTAAACTGGCTGACATTAGCGATGTGCTAATGTCAGCTGAACCTAACTAGCCTATTCCTAGTTTTATCCATGCCCCTGTTACTCCATAAATGTAACTTTTATAATATGCTAATTAGCCTCTAGGAGCAAAGGGGGCATTGCTCCTGCTTCTAGAGGCTCTGTTCTCCCACCTCTGTCACCTTCCTCCAAGTTTTGATTGACAGGGCCTGGCAGCGTTCACATCCTCCTGCCAGCCCTGAGTGCATGGTAAATCTTGCACCTGCACCGTGCCGTTCAGTATTCAGCGCAGGCGCAGTAAGGACGTTGGCAGCCAGTGAGCGTCCTTCCTTCACTATGCCTGCGCCAAACAGCATGGCGCAGGCGTGAGATTTACCATGCACTCAGGAGTGGCAGGAGGATGCAAACGCTGCCTGGTCCTGTCAATCAAGACTTGGAGGACTTCTTATTATTTATGGAGTAACGGAAGGCATGAATAAAACTAGGAATAGGCTAGTTAGGTTCAGCCAGTTTAATTTAGGTATTTCTGGTGACAGAAACCCTTTAAGAAGCAAGAAATACATGAGAGGATTGCACAAGAAATTCTAAAAATTCCGGAATGAAGTGCAGCACCATGACGTAAGTTGTTTGCTGTTTACTGAGAAGAAGGCTTGGAGGAGACATCGGGACATCTTTATAAAAAAGTGTCACCTTGGCAACAGTTTCCTTCATTGCATCGATGATTTGACAAGTCGTCCCTTGTAAAGTGACCCATAGACTCAGACATTCTTCACTTGTCACTATTCTGTTTGACAGACTAGCGGTCTAGAGATTTTCAACCAGTTGCTTAGCAACAGCCCGATGGTGATGATCCCTGATCTTCATTGCCCTGAGGAGATCTGGAGTCACCTCCTTCCTGGAGTGTTTTTGTGATACAATATTTAGTAAAATATATGAACTTATTACATGAACCTATTAAGGCACATGCACATGAGAGGTGGTGGAGGTCCCCTGCCCAGAATGGACAAAAGAGTGGCTGAAGCTAGGCTTTTCTTCACCCTGGGCAAATATTTAGTTCACTCCTCTATACCTGTACTAGTGCATCTCAATACATTAGAAGATCATCAGTAATTCAATTCAAAAAGTGAAACTCATACATTCTATAGATTCATTACACAGAGTGATTTATTTTAAGCATTGCTTTCTTTTAATGTTGATGATTATGGCTTACAGCTAATGAAAACCTAAATGTCAGGATCTCAGAAAATTATGGAGGCCCAGGTTGCTTTGATAGTGGCCTTCAGATCATCTACATTGTTGGGTCTGGTGTCTCTCATCTTCCTCTTGACAATAGCCCTTAGATTCTGTATGGGTTTAGGTCAGGTGAGTTTGCTGGCCAGTCAAGCCCAGTGATACCGTGGTTATTAAACAAGGTATTGGCGCTTTTTGCAGTGTGGGCAGGTGCCAAGTCCTGCTGGGACATGAAATCAGCATTTCCATAAAGCTTGTCAGCAGAGGGAAGCATGGAGTGCTCTAAAATGTCCTGGTAGATGGTTGCACTGACTTTGGACTTGAGTTAACACAGGGAATCAACATCAACAGATGACATGGGTCTCCAAGCCATCACTGATTGTGAAAACCTCACACTAGACCTCAAGCAACTTGGATTAATTGCCTCTCCATTCTGGGACCTTTATTTCCAAATAAAAAGCAAAATTTACTTTGATCTGAAAACAGGACTTTGGACCTCTGAGTAACAGTCCAGTCCTTTTTTTCCTTAGCCCAGGTAAGACGCATCTGACGTTGTCTCTGTGGCTTGACACAAGGAATGCAACAGTTGTAGCCCATGCCCTGTATACGTCTGTGTGTGGTGGCTCTTGAAGCACTGACTCCAGCCGCAGTCCACTCCTTGTGACTCTCCCCCAAATTCTTGAATGGTATTTTCTTAACAATCCTTTCAATGATTGCAGTTATCCCTGTTGCATCTTTTTCTACCACACATTTTAATTCCACTCAACTTTCCATGAACATGCTTGGCTACAGCAGCCAGTTGTGGCTTATCAATGACTGTCTTCTGGACAACTGTCAAGTCAGAAGTCTTCCCCATGATTGTGTAGCCTACTGAAGCAGACTGAGGGAACATTTAAAGCCTTAGGAAACATTTGCAGGTGTTTTCTGTTGATTAGCTTATTAGAGTCTACAATATTGAACCTTTTCACAATATTCTAATTTTGTCAGATACTGACTTTTGGGTTTTCATTAGCGATAAGGCATGTTCATCAACATTAAAATAAATAAGAATTTGAAATAGATCACTGTGTGCATAATTAATCTATTGGATATAGGATTTTCACTTTTTGAATTGAATTGCTGAAATAAATTAATTTTTGATATTCTAATTTATTGAGATGCACTAGTACCTTTGTCTCCCGCCCAAAAAAAAAAAAGTTCTCATAAGCTGGGGAACGAACAGGACACTTACATGGTGACCTCCTTTTCATATTTTCACCTGTACATCTCTCGATTCCCGGGCTCCGCTTCTCAGAGTACCAGATGTGCATTAGGTAGAACACTTCCTACTTGTCCAGCCCTGTTCTTGGATTAGTTAGCAGTGCTCACATGAACGGTGCTGGCCAATCCAAGGGGATCGGGAATGTCTTGGGCTACCAAAAGAACATTATGCTTAAGATAGTCTGAGAAGCAAAGCAGCCATCTTGGATACCAGAAGAGAAACCTGGGAATTCACGGATCTGCAGCTGGAAAGAAAAAAATGAGGACACCAGGTAAGTGTTTTGTTCGTTCCCCGGCAATATGAATGTTTTTTCTTGAACGTGAGGGTAACATTAATACCCTGGCTTTCACAGCATGTTTTGTTTGAGCTATCCCACCATACTGGCACATGCCCTCTAATCTTTATATCCTTGATGCTAATCTTTTTTCTCTTGCTTTTGCAATTATTGTTTTCCTCCTTTTTTTCTTGATTTTAGTCTCAATTTCATACTTACCAATATTGGTAAATTTGGGTCATATAAGCCCTACCCCAGAGTATGCCCCCAACCCAACTGGGGTATGTCCACTTATGCTAAGCCTGCCCATTTTCACCACAGGGTAGCCTGAATTTGCTAGGACTGGCTCTGAAAATTAGAGACAGTCCCTGTAACTTCTGGACTGTTGGCAACTATGGAATTTTATTTTATGGAAAATCTGACAATCCAGCTTTGGTTGCGTCCTGTTATTGTATACACACGCTGCCCAATAAAGGTTCTGAACATTGAAAACAGTGTTTCCACCCTCTGTGTGTCAATATCAGCAAGTGCCCCGCTCTAGCTGTTTTTCTACAATTCCAATAACAAAAAAGTTGGGACAAAGTTGTAAAATGGAAATAAAAACAGTGATCTGCAAATCTCATAGACCAATATATTATTCACTATAAGTCACAAAACACATCACTGTTTCATGAAATCATCTAGAACTTAATGGCAGCAACCGCATCTCAAAAAAGGACAGGGCCACGTCTACCATTGTGTAGCACCCTCTCTTCTTTTAACAGTCTGTAAATGTCTGGGAAGTGAGGAGACCATTTAGGAGAGGAATGTTGTCCTATTCGTGCCTGATCTAGCTGCTAAACACTCCTGGATCTTCTTTGCCGGATTATTTGTTTTTCCTTTTCCTTTTTGCTTCTTTTTTTTTTCTTTTAAATAATCTTTATTAACAAAATTTCGACAAAAAAGACAAAATTCTCAGACAGAGAAGCCAACGTATTTCAATTAATTTGAGCCCTTAAAAAAACACTATACCACCCTTAACCCACCCTGTTTGCGATGTGTCTCTTGCAATGCGGGACATTGATTAGGGAGGAAGCGGGGAGTTGGGGAGTCCTCAAATAAGCATAATAAGCCTAACGTATCGGTTCCTAATCCTGCCAGGTTGACCATATCCTCTTCTATGTTTCACCAACAGCTCTTTGTTTATATAGGATTTTTTCGTACTCCTTAACTTTTTTCACCAAACTCACCAATGCATTTAAGCTTGGGGAGATTCGTGAAAACCATACTCTTGCAATCAGGAAACGAGCCAAAAACAATATTCTGAAAAGAAGTATCCTAGTATTCTTAGTACAGTTCATTATAGAGGTATCATTTATTATACATAATTGTGGGGACATTGGGATCAATATCCTTAATTTCTGTAATATATATCTGGAAATGAAATACCAATAGACACCTATCTCTGAGCAAGACCAAAACATGTGGAAAAAAACATCTTGGACAGTTAGAATTTTCCTTCAGCCCATATTTATTCAACCAAATCCGCGTGATATATGTTCTGTGTATAATATTAAATTGGACTACTCTAGTGTAACACTGTTGAGGGGGTCAGCCTCCCAGGCTTTTTGGCCAGGGAAGACTAAGGTCCCAAACAGGAACTTACTTAATACCTTATAAAAGTGAGAAATCTTCCTATTACGACGTGAACTACTCATCATATCTTCAATTAGTGTACATGACTCAACTTTCAACCTTAATTTGTCCTTAACGTTTGACAGTGCTGATCTCAACTGAAAATACCTAAACCAACTTAAACCCGCCATGTTCCCTCTTTGTGCTAACAAGGATAAAGGGAGAATTTCTCTGTTTTCCACCACTTGTGTTAGAAGTAAAATATTGTTGTTGTTTTTTTCAAAATTGACCCCCAGAAATTTCCAGCAATTCCTTCAAGTGATAATTGTATCAAAGGGCAGTGCATAATAAAGATTCCTTTATCCCCAACCATTTTTTAATCGTGGACCAAGCCTTAGAAAAAAGTGTTCTACTCATCCTATAATTATGGTGTCTCCCGTAGTCAACTGTCCAGATTCCAACAAGGTAAATATGTTATCGTGTGTCGAGGTATTTACCAGGGTCTTACAAAGAGGATCTTTTTCCCACTCACTCCACAACACAGCAATGAAGTATCCCTTGAAGTATGGAAGGTTTAAACCTCCCAACTCCATTGGTTTATAAAGATACTCCAACTTTAGCCTTACTCGCTTCCAGAGTAAATCATTAATAAGTCTCTCAATCAATCTAAAGAACTTATCTTCAATCCAAATAGGTGAATTCCGAATAACATATAGAAATTGAGGCAAGATTACCATTTTAACTAAGGAAATTCTATCGGCTCTAGATATGGGAAGTCTGTTCCAAACTGCGACCTTAGCTCCTATTTTAGTGATTGCAGAGGAGACATTTAACTGCATGTACTCTTCTACTTAGGTGTGAACTCACACCTAAATATACAATAGATTCAGAAACAGTAATCGTACTTTCGTATGAATCGAATCTATCTAATAGCATCAAAGTGGTTTTTGACCAGTTAATATCAAGACAAGAAACCTTCGCAAACATATTGATTATCTGAATAATTCTTGGGAGAGTCTTATTAGTATGATCTATGAAGAATAGTACGTCATCCGCATATAAAGAGATGCGATGCCTTTAATTAAGTTGTCTTGTCTCACACTAGCGGCCAGTGGTTTAATATATATATCAAATAGGAGTGGAGAAAGAGGGCATCCCTGACGAGTACCCCTAGACAATGTAAAAGTTGAGGTTAGGCTCCCATTAATATTCAGTCTTGCCACAGGGGAATCGTATAAAAGCTGATTCATACCAATAAACCGTTTCCCAAAACCCATCCTTTCCATAGTTTTCCACAGAAAATCCCATTCCACCCTATCGAAGGCCTTCGCTGCATCCAACGACAGGATGTAGCGGGACCCCTCATCCACTACCTACCATATTAGAGAACAATCTATAAAGATTATGATGATTCCCCCTATTTGGAATAAAACCATTTTGATCGGGATGAATAATCATGGCTTTGACTCTAGAAAGTCTTGTAGCGAGCACTTTTGCTATTAGTTTTATATTGGTATTTAATAGAGATATTGGTCTATAGGACTCCACCTCTACGGGGTCTTTACCTTTTTTAAGGATTAATATAATGACCACCTCTGTCATTGATTCAGGAAGTTTACCATCCCTAAAAGACTCAATAAAGACCTGAAGTAAATGTGGCAAAATAAGTTCCCCATATTTCCTATACAACTCGTAAAACCATCCAAACCTGGAGAGAAGTTCCTTAAACTTGCCCTAAGGGCCTCCTGGAGAGATATCTCTCTCTCTTGGGCCCCCTTTTGTTCCTTCAGGATTTTAGGGAGGCTAATTGATTCCAAATATGCGTCGGTTCTTTCTCTCGCAACGGTGTTATCAGATTGATAAAGCTCTAAAAATATTTCAGAAAGTTCATCTTTATCTGGTCTGGCTTATCGGTAAATACACCGTGTGGTATCTCAATCCTCAGTATTTCACTTTTGGGGTCCTGGTTAGATATTACACTTGCTAATAGTTTACCTAGTCTCCCTACTTCAGAAAAATATTTTTTCCCCCTAAAAAAGAGAGTCTGTTGAGCCTTATTAAGTCGAAAATCTGAATAGGACTGAATAGTTTTTTGCATAGCTCTTCTATTTTCATCCGTTTTATTCTTGCCAAACTCATTAGCATGTTGTAAACTTATTTCTTTTAAGAACTTTTCTCTCTTCCCATATCTCTTCCTTGAATTATGGATGTTACTAAAGAATACTCCTCTCATAAAAGCTTTAAATGTATCCCAAGTCACCTGGATTTTAGCTGAGTTATTGTTAACTTCCCCAAAATAAGCAAACTCCTTTTTAATCAAGTCGTGATTCTCTAGAATTGTCAGCCAATGTGGGTTCAGTCTAAAGGGTAATCTCTTATTAATCCTATGCAGGTTCATACCTAATTCTACTATTAAGGGTACGTTGTCCGAGAGGGCTCTGGCTTTATATCTAATTCGCTTAGCAAGATCCGTGTATTCTCTATTTATAAGAGCTAAGTCGATTCTAGACATATATCTCCCGTATTATTTGTTTTTAATGATGCACCAAATGTCTTCTATTGTGAAAAGTCAGTACTCGTACTCTTCTGCTGTGAAGCCATGCTGTTGTGATGGATGCACTATATGGTTTACCATTGTCTTGCTGAAATAAGCAAGGCCTTCCCTGAAAGAAATGTTGTCTGGATGGGAGCACATGTTTTTCTAAAACCTCAATATACTGTTCAGCCATGGGCACTAATGCAACTCCATACATTCAGAGATGTAGGCATTTGAACTGCACGTTGATAACAAGCTGGATGGTTCCTCTCCTCCTGAGTGTGTACGACACAGACTGTGGTTTCCAAAAAGAAATTCAAGGGGGGCGTGGCCTGCTCGCTGATGGCGCTGGTCGCTTAGAGCTTCAGCTCCGCTCCTAGTACCCCTACAACGGCTTCCACAGCGTTCCACTGGACGGCAGGTGTGGCCCTCGAGTCACCTACAGTACACTTCTGTCATGGGCAAGCTTCGGAAGCGGCAACCGCCGAAAAAACTCACCGAATTCTTTGCGCAAACAGCGCCCGCCGGCCCGACACCAGTACGCACTCTATCTCCGTCTCCGCCTGCGGCCTACTCACCAGCCTCCTCCTCCGGAGCCCCTCTCGGAGCTGCTGCTTCGCCCCAGCTGCCTAATCCCTCTCACCTGCTCACCACGGACAACATGCGCTCCATGCTGGACTCCCTCCAAGTGTCCATAAAGGAGGACTTCTGCGCTTTGAAAGAGCTGCGGCGCGAGATTCATAGCCTGGGGGACCGCACCGCACATGTGGAGGGCAAGATGGCGGAATTTGCCGCCTCGCACAATTCGCTTATCGATGCGCATGAGCCGTTAGAGGAGGAGGTAAGCACCCTCAGAGCTAAGCTGCAAGATTTAGAAGACCGCCATAGGCGCAACAACGTGCGGATAAGAGGGGTGCCAGAGTCGGTGGGTCCTGAAGGATTGGATCCTCTTCTTAAGGGACTGATCAAAGGGGCCCTCCCTGATACCTCAGAAGCTGATCTTATAATAGACCGCATACATAGGGTCCCTAAACCCCGAAACCTGGATCCTTCCCTTCCCGTGATGTCATTGCGAGGATACACTTTTATCACATTAAAGATCAGTTTCTCCGGCTGCTGCGACAGAACCCGGCTCCGACGCCATCTTTTGCGGGGTTAGCAATATATCCTGATCTGTCAGCGGCTACCATGGCCAAAAGGAGGGAATTCTCTCAAGTGACGAAGATCCTAAGAGAGCATCAAATTCCTTACCGGTGGGGTTTTCCTGTCAAATTAATAGTACTGCATAAAGGCACCCAACATATCTGGAATTCCCCTCAAGCGGCGGCTCTCACCCTGCATCAGTGGGGGCTGCTACCGGACTTCCAGCAAAAGCAACCCGGCGATCTTAACAAACCAGATAGGATCTCTTCGGACTGGGAGACAGCCTGACGGACGTCCAGGCTATATTTTCATCTCATGTTGGGGTACTGGGGTCGGGGTATACATGTGTGTTGTCACTCACACTTTTACTCCCCCCCCCCCCCCAACGGTCTGCTTTTCTATCACCGCAGGCCTCCATACTAGAAGCGGGTTTCACCGCTATGGTTTATATGTGTTTTAGTTTCATTTTTTTTTTTCTGTTCTCTAATGTATGTTACCTGGCGTACTATGGTGGGGGTCTTATCCCTCTTGGCTCTAGGATGATGTATCATGACATAAGTGGGTTTTCAGCTGTATTATTGATATACTACAATGGGTCTTAAAGGGAACCTGTCATTGGGATTTTGTGTACAGAGCTGAGGACATGGGTTGCTAGATGGCCGCTAGCACATCTGAAATATCCAGTCCCTATAGCTCTGTGTGCTTTTATTGTGTAAAAAAAAACGATTTGATACATATGCAAATGAACCTGAGATAAGTCCTGTCCCTGGACTCATCTCAGGGACAGGACTCATCTCAGGTTCATTTGCATATGAATCAAATCGTTTTTTTTTACACAATAAAAGCACACAGAGCTATAGGGACTGGATATTTCAGATGTGCTAGCGGCCATCTAGCAACCCATGTCCTCAGCTCTGTACACAAAATCCCAGTGACAGGTTCCCTTTAAGATCCTCTCTAACAATGTGAGAGGCCTCAACTCTCCCTTCAGGCGCTCACAGCTTTGGTCTGATGTCCTTAAGGCTCGCTATGATGTCATATTGGTGCAGGAATCTCATTTGTTGGAGAAGGATCAGCATAGATGTGCGCATAGGATGTTCCCCCACATGTTTTTCTCCCCTTCAGTTAAAAGACGCAAAGCTGGGGTGTTTATTGGGATCCGAGCCTCCGTAGCATTTACTAAACATGATTGTGTAGCGAACTCTCATGGCAGGTTTATCATCTTGGTCTGTACTATAGACGATGTTCTCTGTACCATAGCATCAGTTTATGCACCCAATGTCAGACAGAGGTCCTTCCTTAACAGGTTCTTCAGGAAAATTGCTGCAGTAGCGAAAGGGGCAGTTATTATTGGAGGGGATTTTAACATGCCGGTCAGTGCAGACATTGATTGTCGCTCGGCTCCAGGGGTCCACCGTGAGGATTTGGGCCTCACCCTTAAAGCCACACCGTATCATGACATCTGAAGGTACCATCATGGAGACGAGCGAGAATTCACTTATTCATCTCCGGTTCACTTGTCACATTCCCGCATAGATTACTTTCTTATCTCAAGAGACCTCTTGCATAAGGCACTTCGGTCTGACATTGGGTGTGCTACATGGTCTGATCATTCCCCAATCTCACTTGAATTGGACCTGGGTATTCCTGCATGCTCCCCTGCTCAGTGGAGACTTAATCCTTACTTGCTAAAGTCTCCTCAGCGAGTTGAGGACTTTAGGTCCAAACTTACTGACTTCTTTATGTATAATACCAGCCCTGAAATCTCCCCCACCACCTTATGGCTCTCTCACAAGGCATATATGCGTGGAATCCTTCTGCAGTCCGCTGCTCGTCTTAAAAAATTAAGGGATAGACAACTGAATGACGCACTTATTGCTCTAGACGCGGCAGATAAGCTTCACAAACGAGATTCTATTTCCGCTAATCTAAAAACACTTCAGAACGCCCGATCTGTGGTGAAGTCCCTTCTGCTATATAAACATGAGAAGGCGCTGCGCACCACCTTTTATCATATGGGGGATAGAGCAGGAGCCCTTCTAGCGAGACGGCTAAACCGCAGAGCGGCTGAGTCCAAGATTGGTAAGCTGCGATATGATAATGTTACCTACACGCATCCTCAGGAGATCGCTAATGTGTTTGCGTCCTATTATAAGAGGTTGTATAACTTAAAAGATGACCTTACGGTCCCTCAGCCAACTTCTGAGCTCATTGGTTCCTTTTTGGACTCAGTTCAGCTACCGGCATTGACTAGGGAGCAGCTGGAAATCCTGAACTCGCCTGTGACCAGTGGGGAACTTCTCTTAGCTATTCGTCGCACCCCGACTAATAAAGCCCCTGGCCCGGATGGCTTCATTTCCAATTACTATAAAACCTTTCAGCAGCAGCTGATACCTCATCTTACCTCATTATTTAACAGCTTTTTTGTATCCAGAGACATCCCCCCTGAAATGCTGGCTGCTACGGTAGTAACCATACTTAAGCCGGGCAAAAGTCCTGATGAGCCAGCAAATTTCCGACCTATATCGCTGCTAAACGCTGATTTAAAGTTATTTGCAAAAATAATAGCTACACGTATTAATGCTTTTCTTCCCTCTCTAGTAGATCCGGACCAGGTGGGGTTCGTGCCCGGGAGGCAGTGTCGGGATGGAACCAGAAGGATGCTGAAAAAGCGTTTGACAGGGTCCATTGGGGGTTCCTGGAGCGGGTACTTAACAAATTTGGCTTCCACGGGCCTATATGTGAGGCGATCTTGGGTTTATACTCAGCTCCCTCAGCGAGAGTCCTGGCCTCTGGTTTCACCTCTGACCCATTCCCGATCACGAATGGTACCCGTCAGGGCTGTCCCCTGTCCCCACTTATTTTCTCACTGGTCATAGAACCGCTGGCGGCTAGTATCCGCACGTGCCCGCAGGTCAGAGGAATCAGAGTTGGAGACACTTCTCATGTCATAGGCCTTTACGCAGATGACGTAATTTTAACAATAACGAAGCCAGAACACTCTTTAGAGGCTGTTTATTCTATACTTTCCTCTTACTCTGATTGCTCTTACTACAAACTAAATGAAAAGAAAACTAATGTTTTGGATTTTCATCTGGCCTCTGCGACCAAACAGGTCCTCCGTCAGCGCTACCCCTTTCAATGGGCTACCACTTCTATTACCTATTTAGGAATTGAGCTGGCGCGCTCTGTATCTCAAACCCTCTCTGTCAACCTGCTCAATCTTCAAGCTGACCTTAAGTCTGACTATCTCAGAATGTCTAAGGTCCATATGTCCTGGATTGAGCGCATCAATGCGGCTAAAATGCTTGCACTTCCCAAGATATTGTATTTCTTTAGATGTATACCAATTATAATCCCTAAGGGTAGGATTGCACAACTGCAGCGAGATCTTATGTCATTTATTTGGGATGGTAAACGTCCTCGGATATCCAAAGAGTCACTACATCCTCCTATCCGAATCGAAGGCTTAGGAGTTCCTGACCTTCATAAGTATTACTTAGCAAATTTAGCAGATCAGGCTTTTGAATCCTATCTCCCGTCCTCTCCTCAGAGGTGGCATGCACTTGAAAGCTCATTGGAAAAATCTCGTTCCCTGAAGACCCTGTTAGGAGCATGCAGTCTATCGGCTATCCAGTACACTCCCATGTTGAGCACTACTACTGCTATGGTATATATCTGGCAGCAAATCACAGAGACCTTTAGGTTGTTTTATGTGCCGTTAGATTCTACCCCTATACTGGCACTGGAATAGCATATTCCGAATCTTTCGCTGGAGCTATGGAGATCTAGGGGTATAGAGCATTTGGATAGTTTATATACAGGGAACTCCATAGTGGAATTTGCAGCCCTACATGCCAAATACTCTCTCCCTAACAGCTGTTTCTACCAGTTTTTACAAATAAGACATTACCTACAGTCCTTACCTCCTCGCCCAGTACTGACCCTTAATCAATTCCAGCTCTTTATCAGAAACCCTCGCTCCCTGAGACCTACAATCTCCACGCTTTATGCAGCTATACTTCCTGCTGCATTAACAGTTAAACAATCTTTTGCTCATAAATGGGAGACTGAAATAGGTAAGGTGTTTTCTGTCCAGGAGTGGAATGCTGCCTTTCAATGGTCTTTCAAATGCACCAGATGCATTAACCATATTGAGCAAGCCAGACGTATTCAATTGCGCTGGTACCTGACACCCAATAGACTAGCTCATTTAGTGACGGGATACTCCCCTCTTTGCTGGAGAGGATGTGGGACTGTGGGTACCCCACTGCATATGTGGTGGGCATGCCCCACAGTCGCCCCCCTTTGGTCTTCTGTAGAATCTCTTCTCAGAGAGGATACTGACTCGCATATTGTCATAAGCCCGGAACTAGCAATCCTTGGTATAGGTTTGGCAAATTTTCCCCCCAGGATACGAGGGGTATTGGCGCACGTGTTTAGCACTACTAGGAATGTTATTGCAAGACAATGGAAACTGGCGCACTCTCCAGAGATAGCTGCGGTTGTGCAATCTGTCAATGAACACATGCATTGTGAATTAACATTTGCCGAATCTGCGAGTTCCAGAATCCGACTACATAATCAGTGGGTTATGTGGCTGTCCAGCCGATATGCTACGCCTCTTCCGGCCTCCTTATTTTAATGCTGATTTAACAGTGTTGAGCTTCTCATTGTGCTTGATATATCCTACCTATGTGCATCCGACTTGTATTATGTATATCTCACCAGTACGCCTTGTTGTTGTTGCACTAATGTGTGCTTTCTACTATGTTATACTATAGGCGCTTATTGCGCTTTTGTTCCATGTGCTTCTACTGTCTTTGCTTAAAATCAATAAAGAAATATTGAACAACGCCAAAAAGAAATTCAAATTTTGATTCACCACACACCACAGAAGAATTTTCCATTTGGCTTCACTCCGTTTTAAATGGGCTTTGGCCCAGAGAAGGTGTTTCTGGACCATGTTGACATATAGGTGTAACTTGCATTTGTGGATTGCACAGTGAACTCTGTTCACTGACAAAGATTTCTGGAACTATTCCTGAGCCCATGCAGTGATTTCCAGTACAGAATCATGCCTATTTTAATGCAGTGCCATCTGGGGGCCTGTAGATCATGAACATCCAGTATTGACTCTTGGCCTTGTCCCTTGAGCACATGGATTTCACCAAATTGTCTGTATCTTTTGATGATAGTTTGTACTGTAGAAGCTTCACAATTTTTACATTAAAGAGCATTTTTCTGAAATTGAACCTCTGCCCATCTTTGCTTTTTAGAGACTCTGCCTCTCTAACATTTTATTTTTATACCCAGTCAAGTGACTTTCTCCACCAGCAGTTTTTTTCTTTTTTTAGTACCACTTACTTTCAAAGCCTTTTGTTGCCTCTCTACCAACTTTTTTGAGATGCGTCGCTGCCTTAAAGTTCTAAATGAGTCCTATTTTTTTAATAAATGGAAAAATGCCTCACTTTCAACATCTGATTTATGTTCTATGATCTATTGTGAATAAAATATGGTTGCATGAAATTTGCAAATCACTGTATTCTGCTTTTATTTACTTTCATTTACACTTTACACAGCATCCCAACTTTTTGGGAATTGGGGTTGTACCTCGCCTGTCTTCCATTACTGTGTGGAATTTCCTGATTCCCACCGCTTCGGAACCAGCTGCTGCCATGACCTATCTTTGATGCACCTTACTCCAGAGTTTTGCCTGATCAGCACAACTCTTAAAGGTGAGCCTCTGCCTTAGACTGCGCGCTCAAGCTGCAGGCTCCATCTACCTACTGGTCTGGTGTGAATGGTGTTCCCTGCCTGTTCCGTTTTTGAGTTATTGTATACATAAAAAATAACTATAACTATTATACGCTATTTCATAGCAAGCACAGAATTTTATGACCTTCCCCCTCCTCCGCACAGAACAGGGATGGTGGGATTTTTTATTTCTTTGGAGAGCTGTAAATCATGTTCTGTCCTGAAATGATTACCCATAATCTATCAGCCTTGCCAGAATTGGTTCCCAGTTTGGATCAGATTTGGTTTCCAGTTTAGTTATGACTGAAAGAGAGAACAGATGATCTCAGTTATGGGTTTGGCAGTGAAGAGATAAGAACGACTCTTGGCTCAAGAGAGAACGCTCAATGACGTTTTGCTGAAAATCTATCCAATTATGACAAAGGTTATCACTTATTAAAGGAGCTCTCCCATATCCATCACACACCATAAAAGTCATATCTGCGGAGCAGATCCCATTATGGACCCTCCATGAAGAGATCATTACAGTTGCACGGTCAATCCTCCTTGAAATGAATTGGAGTTACCTGAAGTGTATGTGAACACTGAGATGTCTTGGAAACCTTTCTATAGACTATGGAGAGACGGCCGTGTATGTATAGACACTAAGTGGCGAGACCAAATCATTCTGGGAACCCAGTTGCAGGAAATCTTATAGATCATTTGTGAAAGGAACACTCCAATTAGTACACTGAGTTATGCCAGGAGCAGGACCTCGGGTGGGGGTGGTGCATGACACAAGGATTTTGTCTTTGGTGTTCTTTGAATCTCAATGCAGCAAAATACTGGCAGATACAGTGCCTTGAAAAAGTATTCATACCCCTTGAACTTTTCCACCTTTTTTTTTATTTTAGACTTACAAACTTATAGGTACTTTATTGCGATTTTATGTGATAGATCAACACAAATGTAGCAAGTATGTATGAAGTGAAAACTAAATGATATTTGGTTTTCAAAATAGGTAATAAATAAATATCTGGAAAGTGTGGAGTGCATTTGTATTCAGCCTCCCCGAGTCAATATTTTGTAGGACCAGTCTTTTGGGGAATATCTCTACCAGGGTTGCACATCTAGAGGCTGATATTTTTGCCCATTCTTATTTGTAAAAGAGCTCGCGCTCAGTCAGATTGGATGGAGAGCGTCTGTGAACAGCAATTTTCAAGTTCTTCCACAGATTCTCAATGGGATTTAGGTCTGGGCCATTCTAACACATGAATATGCTTTTATCTAAACCACTACATTGTAGCTCTGGCTGGATGTTAAGGGTTATTGTCCTGCTGGAAGGTGAACCTCCGCACCAGTCTCAAGTCTTTTGCAGCCTCTAACAGGTTTTCCTCCAGGATTGCCCTGTATTTAGCTCCATCCATCTTCCCATCAACTCTGACCAGCTTCCCTGTCCCTGCTGAAGAAATGCATCCCTGCAGCATGATACAGCCACCATCATGTTTCATGGTGGGGATAATGGGTTTTCAGATAATGGGTTAAACAGTGCCCATAAGTCTGTGTGTGTAACGCAAAAAAATGTGGGAAAATTCAAGGGGTATGAATACCTTTTCAAGGCACTGTATAAATATAATGACTTGTGTAAGTTGTAACATCTAAGCCCCATCCAAGGAAGCCGTCTTACATTTTGAAGTGGCTCTGGATGCGCCAAAGTTATAGAGAGGCCTGTGTCGGAACTTCGACGGAACCACTGCCAGCACAGGACCTTTAAGGCGCCGGTCTTAATAAATGATGCCCCCCCCCCTCCGATTTCATCATTTGGATTGCAGAGGGTGAAATCTACACTACAAATCCTCAGAAACAACTGATGTGCTTCAGATTTCAAAATCTGCATCACATGTCAATTTCAACTCAAAAACATACGCAAAATGCAGAAAAGCAGTTTACAGTTCGCAACGTGTACAGGTGGCCTAAAGGGGATGTGATGTTTGGTCTTAGAAAATTAATTTTCAGAAATCCTATGATGAAATTCTGAGATAACAGCAAGTGGGGAAATAGATACAGAGCGTCTTTCATGCGGTAAGGACCTAGCACATCTGTACATTCCACAGTCAGCCGAACTCATTTCAGTCAGCACCATGTTATACATCATTTTCCCTGTGGAGGCACTGCAGGGAAACTGAGCACTGATTTCTGAGTTGTGCCACAGATTACAGCTGATCGATGAGGGACACCCTTGTAATTAATTGCAAGATTGATCTTCAGTTAGAGTGAGGGAATATATCCAATACCAGAGTTGTCGGTGTATGAATTCCTCTGTTAATATGAGTTAGACCATTCACTGTTCTTTGGCAGAAAAATGGTCTACAGGAAATGGAACTTCACTTTTTTGGGTGGTCAACATTTAGCAATGTTTGCATGGTTGCTTTAAAAGACAAGCAGGTTTTATACTGGTGGTACTGTATATATTGTTTTGACGTTTCATTGTGATCCAACACATCGTTGACCTCAATGCAATCATGTTTAGTAGGATTCATTATTGGAATTGGTTCCTGATCAAAGTTATCATGAAGAATAGTCTCAACCAAAATCCTTTCCTCTGGTAGTTGTGTGGTAACAGTTGGCACAAAGAGCATTTTCTGGTTCTTTTGATGACGTCGTACCCCACGTCACTCCCATGATGGTGCCTGCTGGGATAATGGCATTGGATACCCCTGCTCTTACCTCCTTGCAAAATGTCTGTTTGGCTGATCTGAAGAGATGTCACCAACATGCAAATAACATTGCTAGTGAACTAACTAAAGTTGCTGAAGCGGTTATTCTAAGGACCACATCCTCAATCACATTATACCCAGAAATTGGTTCTTCATCTGCATTGTAGTCATTAGATTCTAAAAAAAAAAAAAACAAGAGTTGCACCAAGTTGTCATTATGACAGTTTCGCTCGAAAGTCACTTCTATCTTTTCAGTGAAATTAATTTCAGTCTTAATCACTGCTGTTCCACATAAGGGTCCTAGTAATTCCTCCATTGCCTTGAGTTTGATTTGAGGAAGACATCTCCAGCTTTCATTGATGACACTTGCCCGAGTTCCACTGTCTCATACCTGAACCAGAAAGTTATTAAATTTACATAAGATGAAACATCTAAATTGATGAGATTTTTGTGACCTCTTTATAGTGCAGCTACTTCTCCCCTTTCGGCTCTCCCCCTGCGGGTCGCAGAGAAGTGGTAAATGTGGCAGATCTAAGAGTAGTAATGGTGCATGGTGGCTGTCCTCACTCCACTACTCCTTCAGGCCATGTAGTGATAGGAGGGCACACTCTGGTATTGAGGCTCCTGACTAGTGTTAGGTGGGGTGTTCTTGATGTTAGGTAGATTGGTGCAAGGCAGGACTCCCTGGTGGTGCAGGCGTTAGTTTTACTGAGGTATTCTTGGCAAATAACACTTGAGGGTAAGGTCAATATGTACTACAGTTCCCACGACGGGGAATGGATCCTCCAATAGGTAGCTAATCTGTTATAAAAGCATGGAGGGTGCAAGGGACAATTAACCTTCTCCACAAGCAGCAAAGTGCATATCCATAAACAAGTGTTACCTTTGCCATCATGAAAGGCTTTATGGTTGTAAGCAGTCTATAGATGCTTTGCTTCCTTCTCCCAGAGGTCTTGCACGTGTCCTCAGCATGTAAGGATGGAGATCCTCTTGTAGTAGGTCTCACACTGCACAGAACCATGCAGTTTGTAACTAGTGATGAGCGGCATAGACAATATTCGAATTCACAATATTTTGCAAATAGTTGGCGGAATATTCGCCATAGATCCGAGAATTAGTGATCTCCAGTCATTATTTACTTGATTGCGAAAATCGGCAATGTAATATATTCACGATATAAATTTGCCATTAGAATATTCGCGATCAACACTAAGGGGTAGGCAACTTTCCTATTGGTTGCTAGGGATGTTGCTATTCGTGATCAACACTATTCGCGAATACGAATAAATAGCACTATATTCTAAATATTAGTGAATTCTCAAAGTGGCGATATTTACGATTAAAATTCGTGATTCGAATATTCGCTCTCAACACTATTTGTAACACTTTGGCTGCGTAGGCCAGACTCCCTGGCTGATGCAATCAGAATACACAGCTCCTCCCTCAGAGGGGGCAGGTCTAGCCTTCCTCCTGCTGATCAGGGCACAATAACTAAGCTGTGTTCCCATATTCAGCTCCTGGAAGCACACAAATGGCATAGGAAAGTACATTAACCTTTTGTACCAACAAATTAACTCTTAGCAGTGATCCCCTGGGGCACTGAAATAGGCGTTCACATATCTGTAAGTTAGCTGTTGTGTACATGCTATTTGTGACTTGCTGTATGTTGATCTGTTGAAGCTCCAGCTGTTGCATACGGTAGCACACATTTTGGAAAAAAGCGTACAATAAATTCCTTTTGGTTTCCATACTTGGGGATGACATTTGCTTTGATTGGGACTGGGCCTTGGCAAAGGTTACTGGTTTTCCCTCATCGGCAACCTTTCGTCTTTTAAGTGTGTATGTTAGGGTGCACTACATCCTGTAGTATAATGTATTTTTCATAATTATTGCAGAAAGCATTACTTTGGTTAGATGCCTTACAGGCCACACATTGGATTCTGCTTACCTCTTGGGGTGTGATAGACTAAGACTAAGAGTATGGCCACACTAAGGTTTCTACATGTAGTTTTGGAAGCCAAAATCAGTAGTGGGTCACAAAACGAAAGAAAGACGGATAGTCCTCCTCTTTTTTTTTTTTTTTTTTTTAATTATTCCTGGTTTTGGCTTCCAAAACTGCATCAAGAAACCTAAACATTTGGCTGTACCCTAAAAAGTCACTAGTAGATTTTTTTATTTCTGCCGTCTCAGTCATCAAATCTTTTACAGTTTCCTCCCAGGTTTACCCTGATATATTCCCGGGCGGTAGGACTTGACTTGTTTCCTTTAGAGAAGAAACACTTTGACTAGGCGATGAATCCTCTGTTGTGGGCACTTGTTGGATGGTCCGAGTTGCACTCAATTCATTGCTTTTGCTGGAGGAGCACTCCTTTAATTTCTGTTCCCTCTCATGGTCTAAGCTGACAGCTTCATTTGTTTCCTCAGTTATACATCAGCAGTAAGTGGGATCATCCAAATAATATTTCATGAATTGGTATTCAATGCGTTCGATGAGCAATCCTGTCTACGAATCTCCGGGATTTCTTTTACATCAAATCAGCTCCGAATTGTTCCTCTGCCTCCACTTCACCAAAGATAAAGTCTGTCTTTCAGTCCTACAGCCCTGAAGAGGAAATTTGGAGAAGATTCTTTGCTATCTTGTAAGATATTTATTAGCTGGTAGTACAAGTCAGAGGACGAAATCCACTGAGGAAGGGGACCTTTGAAGCCCCGAAACGCGTCTGATCAGGACCCCCTATACACTAGGCAGGGCCGAAGGATTAAGACCGCATCTACACTCCAAAAGAAACCGCGTGAGAAAGGGAGGAAGACACGCAAACGGCATTGCAAGTCAAACGCCCATGTATCCCGATAGCGCGACAAAGAAGACCGCACACCAATACAGGTCTGGAATACTGGGGAGTGTACGGCCCGGAACCTGGTAAGACTGCATGTTTTCCAACAGCTGGCTGACATAGATTAGGAGAGCGGGGATTTACAGCGGGACACTGCTGTACAAGCAGGGTGCGGGGCGCCGCAACCCGAATTCTGTGAACAGTGATCGCAATCCCGTATCTCTACACAGGGAGACCAGGATTATTTATTTTATTTATTTCTCCCTGGCTACAAATGAAAATGACTGGCTTTACGGAAGTCCAGGTGACATTTTAATCACTATTGCAAGGAAAGGTGATACTCCGCGATAGAAAAGCAACTAAGTATCGCATGAACGAGCGGTTTGAGGTGATCACCTCTACTATACTAAACAGAGTCCTAGGCTATTGAGATGAACTGATGTCAATCTAACTTACTGTCTACCGCCGACACACGGACACTTTAATACAGTTTAATGCCAATATTGCTACTACTTATTGTTTAGACTGTTGTTATTTGAGATTGCTGCTGATCTAGTGTATTGCTGCTATTCAGATTATTGCTATTTTATGTAGTTTTTTATTCAGATTTTTATTTGTGTGGAATAAATTGTGCAACCAAGGACCAACTAGTGTGCCCGGTGATATTTTCTAAAAGTGTAAGCAAAGTCTAAAAGTTTTGAATATTGTAAACACAAAAATAATCTAGAAATAAACTGTACAGAAAACCACTGAAACAGAACATTCATGTAAATTAACTTTATTAATAGTGCACAGAACTGTATATGCACTCAAAACGCAAGTGCAAGTCCATATTAATACAGTGTACTGAAATGTTTAGAGAATAGAATAAAATACAATAATCAGTTGAATCCACTTTAATAACAAGTAGACGCGTCGTAATATTTAAATAAAATATGCATTTGAAAAATTAAATATGTCCCATAAAATGAAACTATTTACAGAGACTACTTAAATGTTGGACCGGGTACTCAGCACCTGTCTGTCTATTGCAATAAGCCCCCCCCTATCCATATAAAATCATAATAATTTTTGAAATAAAAAAAACAAAATATGAAAATCAATAACATTTAATACATTCATGGCAGGAACTGCATAAAATGAGTTAAGGTTTGGTTATATTACAGATATATTAAAATATAATAGAACACTGATGTGTAACAACTGCTCAAAAGTGCCACTGTACCCGGAAACCTAGATAATCGCATTACAGGGTAAAAAAAAGCCTAAAACACCAGCTGGTGAATGTTCAATACAGAACTATAACAACAAACTTGAAAAAATAAGGTATAATTCAATGTGAAACACGACATGTGGAAATTTTTACATATATTGTCATGCCGTACCTTACTGTGTGTACAGTACCTGATTAATACCTTTTTTTTTAAATGTAATAGTAACTTGTGTTTGTGCTTTACCGTAATTGCTCTGTAAGAGGCTGCAATTTATAATTTGTCTATACAATAAATCAAATAAAAAAAAAAAGGCATGTCAAAAAAAAAGTTAAAACAAAACAAAAACTCCTGTTGCCAATTACTACGTGTAAAACGTTGCCAAAATCAAGTGTCCCCATAAAAAAGAATATTTGTCTATAAACCATACACTCAAAAGGTTCAGTTCGTGAATTTCCAGATGGAATATTGTCCCAATTGTTGCAAAATGTTAATGAAAACCAATAAATTGCAGACTCTGAATCATTTTTTTTTAACGCTACGAGAGCAGAGATTAAACGATTTGCAAGCCTCATGCACCTGGCCCCCATATTGTGTGACGCATGGACAGGGTGCTCCTTCCATTGCTTCTAGGAGTGAATGAGGTGCCTCATAGAGGCACCAAACTGACACATAGATGCCCTCACAGTTGTAAATAGGGTGCATAATAAAAAATACATATTCCTTTAACCCCCCCAAACAGTCACATTAAAACCTTCCCAAAAATGTCACACTTTTATTAAAGATTTTGAATTTACGTAAGTAAATATAGTTGGCTCATAAGTAGTGAAGTGCATTTTAACCCCTTAGAGTTAATTTTGGCCTTAAAGGGGTCGGCCAGTTTATATTACTAGCTGCACATGTGCAGATGTCCAATAGTTTAATATGAATGACTCCTGTTTACACATGGAGGTCCTTGGACCTGCGTTCCGGCATTGCACTAGTAACATGGCAGCTGAACAAGGATCCCATCCATCAGCGGCCTCCGTTCACTTTTACTGGGGACGGACTGTCTGACACAGTAATCTGGACTCTGGTAAACGTTTGGATCATGACATCAATAAATCGCCTAATTTGGTGCAGAGCAAGTGCTCACTCCTTTCTTGAAAAAAAAAAAAAGACCCCCATACGTGACAGAGAGCAAGTATGCTGTCTTACTGATGAAAGAGAGGGGGATAGCTAACATGGCCATGTTACCTTCTTCCTGGGGTCATGTTTTATCTCCCTAAGTCAGGCTATCAGCTCCCCCAGTACCTCAATCTTCTCCTCCAGGCTGGTTGACATAATTTCCAAAGGAAGGATAGAGAAGGCTGCTTTAACCCTTCATATCTTGGTAGCTGTAGAAGCTAGAGATATGGGCCAATCTAAGCTTTCAAACAAGACCAGGATTGCAGTATTAGCTCTACATCAGGAGATACAGCCTTTAGAAATTGGGTCAGAAGTGAAAGCAGCTGAAAGCTGTTCTTGTCAGACCCCCACTAATCAGATACTGATGACCTATCCTGAGGACTGTCCTTCAGCATTGAACTCCTGTTAAACTTCTTTAGCATCACAAGGGAAAAAGATAAATGGCACCACAAGATCAAGATGAGCACTGCATGGCCCCTTTTCTTCTGACAATACATCACCATTTATTTCAGATCTGCAAATACCCGGTGCTATGGCAATTTTTAATGCATACATTATAAGCAATGCTTTATAGTCGGTTAGTATTTTAGTCATTAAAATTCTATGCCTTGTGCCTCACTAGTCTCTGCTGAATAATGAATTCGCGTTCTCTAACAGTGTATGACAAACAGCACAGGTGGTGAAGATACAAACTAAAACATTACAAAAGTTCAGATTGTAAGTTCATTACAAAAAGCGATTCTTACAGAAAATGAATATTACAAAACAGCCTCGTAGAAAAAAACACTACCTAAATTATGTTGTAAAGGAATAGTGATGTAAAAACCCTTTAAACTGACTTAAAGCTATATACACCAAATGTATACATTATAAAAAATAATGGAGAATGTTGTCCTATGGTATATACATCACTTATAGGCTCCAGATTGGTTAAATATTAAACTGTATGGCCAAATAATAAAACTAATATGTGCTCGTGAATTTTCTGTCTTGCACGATCTGCTAAATATTTCATTTGGAACAGGAAAATCGGGCATTATCGAGGCAATAGAAACCTAGCTTTAGTCACCCAGTCACGGGGACTACAAAATGATAAGCTCTTCTCTGTGCTCTACTTCCTTCCAGTTCTGTTAGCCTTGTGGTTGTTACTCTTAGTCAAATCTATGTGGCTTCTGTACTTATGGGAAGGAGTACACTCCTACACTGAATTAAAGGCTATGTACACCTTCGGAGGCAATTTGTTTTTTTATGATTGCATGTTACTCATTTTTGGCTAAAAATAATTTTTCCAATTCGTCTTTATTAAAAATATTGAGCTGTTCTGTCACATAGGGTTAACAGTTTTTCTAGCTGTGTGACTGGTACTTTCACTTTGTGCCGGTGTTCCGTTATTTTTCCCTACCCGTGAACTTTCCATACCCTCATCATTTCTGGTTCTGACGCAGCCGCCAGTTGCGCATGCGCCGAAGGTACTGAAAACTTACTGGGCTGTAAGTTTTCACTACCCTCGGCGCATGCACAATTTTCCATGAGTTTTCCCTACCCTAGGCGCGTTCACAGTTAGCCGCTCTCGCCTGCGCCGACTCCTACTCAGCCACTCAGTAAGCGAGCGGCGTGACACACCTCCTTCCACACCGGCAAACTTCACTTCTGGTGCGGCTGTGTCAGAACCGGAAATGACGAGGGTATGAAAAGTTCACGGGTAGGGAAAAATAACGGAACACCGGTCATTTAATGAACCTCCTCCCTAAACTACTTAGAGGTCATATACACTTATGTAAGCCACATTCTTATCAGTAAGATAAGAACTGAGTTATAATGAGTCTTTTTAAGGTCATAGGGCAGAGATAAGGAGCCTGTCAGCTCATGGTCTGACGGGAAAAGATAGAAAATATAAAGGGTGCTGCTAGAGCATGTCAGCTCTCTACAGAAAAAAAGGACTTCATATTTTTAATAAAGACAAATTTAAAAAAATTATCCTTAGCTCAAAATGAGTAGAATGCAATAATTAAAGAAAACTTCCCCCAAATGTGTTCATAGCCTTTAAGAACACTCATGACACACCATATAAGGCAACGTCTTACGGTTTCCATCATTCCATCCATTGAAAGACGTCAGGTACAGCCTTAGAGAAAGCAGCTAAAGAAATGTGGTAAGACGTACAATATCACATCTCCAGATTCTGTTCTGAGATGTATTTGAGTTGTCGATAGAATATATAGAATAAGAATATTCTAAGAAATTTACAGATCATAATTTTCTCTGTAATCTACTACTACAACTTCTTCCCTCCTTGACCAGAGCGGTTATAATCTTTGTGACGGTTCTAGTGGAGAATAATGATACATATAATACATCAAAACCGAAAATTAGTATTTTTTTATAACCTTAAACATATCCCAAAATCCACTCCCTCAAAATTATTTACAGATATAAATTAAATCAATAACAATACAATTTGAAATATACAAATAAATAATAGAATTTGCAGTAACAAAAGGAATAAAAAAAAAAAAAAAAAGACAGTTTTTGGCAAAATTTTGACTGTTTGGAAGTGTAAGGCTGAGGTGAGATCATGAAATGAATCATTAGGTGATGGATACTGTTGTGGCTAGAGCCAAATGGAAAGTGGGAAACAGGAGCTTCTATACGCAGGCTGCTGAAGATTATGGACACCTTGAGGCAATTTTTAATGATTGTATTTTACCCACTTTGGGCTAAAAATTATTTCTTTCAATTGGTATGTAGAGAACTAATAAAAGCATGGCTGCACCACATTTCACATGCAAACAATAGAACTGAGAAATGGGGATCATTCTAAATTAAAGTGGTATTATACCTACTATAAATGAAAAAGCAGAAGCTCTTAGCTCACATTTTTGATCAAACGACTGTCGGGCCCATCTACCAGGCGTCAAGGTGGCTTCTGAAGATGGGTACCCAACACTAAGGCAGGGTTCACACCTGCGCGTCCCGCTTTGCGCGTACGACGCTCTATCTTTACTTTTATTTTCGCATCGTGAAAATGAAAGTAAAAATCGCGTGTCGTGCGCGCGTTTGCGCTATATATCCCTATGGGGGAAGCGTGACAATACGCCCCAAAGAAACTCCTGTACTTCTTTGGGCGTAGGGCGTTTTACAGCGCGTTCGTACGTGCTGTAAAACGCTCAGGTGAGAACCATGCCTATAGGGAAACATGGGTTTTCGCCTGTTGAGCGTTTTACAGCGCGTAGGAACGCGCTGTAAAACGCTCAAGTCTGAACCCAGCCTAACAGAACTGCCTCTCTTGGACTTGCCCAAGCCTACAATATTCAGGGTGGTGTAGGAACCAGCTACATTAATACTGTGCTCAGAAGTCCCAGGTAGAGGGGCGTTGCTCAGTATAAAAGAGGCCGCTACCCCCAATATATACTACAAGAAAATTTAGACTAGCACATTCATGGGCACAGGTGCATATCCATAAAGCTTTATGGATATGCACCTGTGACCATGAATGTGCTAGTCTAAATTTTCTTGTAGTGTATATTGAGGGTAGCGGCCTCTTTTAGACTAAGCAATGGCCATCTGCCTGGAGCTTCTGAGCACAGTTCTATTGTTTGCATGTGAAATGTTGTGCAGCCATGTTTTTATTAGTTCTCTGTATGCTTTCTTTATGGATATGCACCTAAGACCATGAATGTGCTAGTCTAAATTTATTGTAGTTCAATTGGTATGTATTAAGAAACTATAGTTTTTGTGATACATGGGGTTAAAAATCAGTCTGAGTTCCATCAGCTGATGGCTCATGTGAAGCCTTATCCCTGATTTCAATACCTCATAAACACTCATTATAGCTAAACTCTTATCAAGCTGATAAGAATACAACTTAAATATGTGTTTATGAGGTCAGGAGATCAGAGATAAGGCTTCTAGAGTTGAGCGAACTTCTGTTTTAAGTTCGTTTTCCAAAGTTCGGGTTATCCAAGCATCCTGTTATGGATTCCGCTACCGCGGACCATAACGGCATTTGGAATCCATAAGGGGATTCTTCAATGAACCCGAACCTTGGACAACACTAACGACCTGGGGTGAGGTCACCGTCATGTGATCAGTGCAGGAGGTGTGGCTCAGTACTGGATTGGATAAGAGGTGGTCCAGTACTGAGCCACGCCCCCTGCACTGATCACATGACGATGACGTCACCCCAGGTCCTCCGTGTTGTCCAAGGTTCGGGTTCATTTAAGAATCCCCTTATATACCAAATGCCGTTATGCTCCGTGGTAGTGGAATCCATAACGGGATGCTTGGATAACCCGAATCCGAACTTTAGACTGATTTTTAACCCCATGTACCACAAAAACTGCTGAAAATTTTTAATAAATACCAATTTAAAAAATATATATTTTAAGCCCAAACCGAGTAAAATGAAATCATAACTATAATATCCTTTGAATATTAAAGGAAAACACCTTATTGCTCAACATAGTTACAAGATTCCACAGCTGAATCTGCATAAAATGTGGAATACCTTAGTATATTTTTTGCTTTACTTATCGTGTACTGATTTTAAAGGGGATGTCCAGGAAATTAGTGAATGGTCCAGCGATTATTTCCTGTTTGTCAAGAGGGACCAGGAGGCAGACTGGTGGGGGATCGAGTAGGGCTTATTTTACTACTTTACAATGTTCTGAGCCATTTAAAGAAAGAAAAAATTGCCAGAAAAAAAAAAACCTTAAAATTGTATCATTTTTTGTGGGAGCTGTTCGGTTACATGACTGTCTTCTGCAGGAACCAGACAATACGTCATTTCAACTTTAGGTGTGAATGGAGAAGAAAACTACAAATAGCTCAAAAACAGTAAAGAAGCTGCCAAGCTACTTAATGTTTTATGTATTTGGGGGGAAATTTATCAAAACTGTTGTAAAGGAAAACTGGCTTAGTTGCCCATAGCAACCAATCGGATTCCACCTTTCATTTTTCACCGCTCCTTCGGAAAAAACGAAAGAATCAATCTGATTGGATGCTATGGGCAACTAAGCGAGATTTCCTTTGCACCCTGATTTCTCCTTAAGGTGGCACCATATGTGGGCAAAATTTTGTGTGCTTTATGGATGGACTGATCTATCCCCTTCCATAACGGTAGCCATTCCTTTCAGCATATCTTAAAGGCTCTTTGTACTTCCTGGCAGTATACCATTCCTGTACTCGCTGCAGCAGCGGTTAGAGATAAACATTGAGATTTGGGGTCGTCTCTCTAAAAGTATTACAATATGGCGCTGTTCACTCCCAGTGACTGGCGCTTTCCAAACTGAGAGGCAAGAGGTTGCTTTCCTATTCAAAATGTAGTTCATGGGCTTTAAATGTAATAAACATATGGGAAAATGTATAGTATCTGTGTGGCTGAGTGCAACCCTAGGCGCGGGTATCGGCCATGAGGACGTGTAGTGGCGGTATACAAATGGTGTGCACGTTTTTTGCAGCTCATTTTTGCATTGCTCCAAAGCATCTAAAATAAAAGATGATAACAACCTTGCAAATAATACTCATTAAAAGTAAACCTTCTTTGTATGCAGTTCCGATGCAGACCCATGTGTCCCTATGGTTACCGAGCAATATAAAAAGCTTGCAAGGTTTACCTATCCTTTACATTGTGGAGGTAGATGTGTTACCATTATATTCAGGTTGATCACGTAAAGATTAAGGTCCCAAATCACCTCATAATCGAAGGGGAACGAGGCGGTCGAACAACGGTCGGGTGCCCTTTCCCATTCGCTAGCAGTGTAATGCCAATCATTTAGGACTTCTGACTTGCAATGACCATCGTTATCTGCCATTGACTTACAGTATTTATCCAGGATTAGAAAAACATGGCTGCTTCCTTCTAGGAACAGCGCCACACCTGCCCATGGGTTGTGTCTGGTATTGCAGCTCCATTACAGTAAATGAGGCTGGACTGCAATGTCACACACACTACCTACTGGCCCTATTTCTGGAAAAAAAGCAACCATTTTTTCCCCCCACCCCTTTAAGACCAATAATCCAGTACGTATCTGGACACGGGGATTTAAGATGGAGGCAATCTTGATTGAGGACGAAGTACTCCATTGTGCGGAAAGAAAAAGTAAGTGACCAATGTGCCAATAAACTTGTGCAATAAAAAAAAGTGGAAGGTGCTGGGTTATGACCGTTAAATCATCCGGAAAGAACTCAACATGCGATTCATCAGGTGAGACAGCAGGGGGCAGACAAGAGCAATAGACGAGAAACACTAGGATGTGATTGAAGGCGTACTATGTGCATAAAAAACAAAATGCTGGAGACGCGACCAGCTTATCCTGGTCTTTCAGCGAGCCAGTCAGCTGCCCAGCAATGAAAACCGAGGCCGTTCAATCGCTCTCCGCATGACAGAGGAATGGGTCCTCGGAGGCAAAGCCCTTCACAGCTGCTCTGCCGTGTTGGGAGAACTTCATACAAAACCTATGTACTCTTGCACCATGGTATAAAAATACTGCGTAGTTCTGTCTCTTGGTCCGTGCTATTTAAGGCTGAAATACAGGTCACAGGATGAAGTGTCGCAGCTTATGTGCCGTTTTTCTGCTCCCACTCCTGCAAATAAATGTTAAAAAAATGAATGCATACAAATATCTAAATGATTTATCACATGAAATGTCCAGTTATAGCATTAAAATATTAATTCTTAAAAAAAATAAAAAAATGACCATGGCAGAATTTAAACGCATTTACCAAAAGTGAACACTAGAGGGAGCCGTTTATTCTCTGGTGAATTTCATGCGCACAATGACCCAATCATTTCCCCATTAAATAGCAGATTGCTTCCTCGTTGCATCAGCCGCAGACCGGCACATGGGAGAACCAAATTTAGAACAACCGTTACACATAAAACTATTTCAAGATTCCCAGGCCGTCACCAAATGTGTCATCTCTGGATACAATAAGCCTGCTCTGAAGCAGCAATCACATGAATGTACGGTCGGCGCGTTTGGTTGGGTTACAGTTTTGGAATCAAATCTTCATTTTAACTCTTGCAGCTGATGAATTAACCGTCTGGGGACACGAGAGGGCCCTGCCGGGGTTTAGGGCCACATGGCTACTTGTGCCATGACTTGATATGGGATTCCACCTGTACTTTTTGGTGGGCAATGCTTTGCAAACACGCAGAACCGCACACCCAGTAAATGCGGTTCCAGCCCTGTGCTATGCATGAGCACAGAACAATAGCCTACACGAGTGTATACAGGACATATAAAGACAGGACGTTTACATCTGATGTCAGCTCAGGTTAATGCAGTGGTATTACGGATAAATACACGGTCGAGTCACATTATTATGACCCCCTCCTACGTTCGATGTCGGCAGCGCGTAGCTCATGAAGGAAGTGACGTGTGGGTATGTAAGGTGTGGGATTGGCGGTCTGCACACATATTCCTCATTGCTGTCATGGCTAAAAGGGGCGATTTATCAGAGTTGCAATAAGGGATGATTATTGGCTTCTCGGGTCGGGAGTGGCAGTATTTCTGAAACTGCGTAGTGTGAACTGTTCTCTGCTGAAAGTGTATGGTGAGTGGACAAATGGCGCCATTGTGAGTAAGGGACGTGGAAACTGTAGAGCAGTGTTTCCCAACCAGTGTGCCTCCAGATGTTGCAAAACCACAACTCCCAGCATACCCGGACAGCCTTTGGCTGTTCAGGCATGCTGGGAGTTGTAGTTTTGCAACAGCTGGAGGCACACTGGTTGGGAAACACTGCTGTAGAGCACCACGTGCCATTGATGTGAGAGGTGAACGTCGGCTACGTAGGTGTGCGAGGGCGGAATGACACCCGACAGTGGAGTAGCTCACCAACAAAATGTACCAGGGGCCACCAGACGTGTGTCTGAAACAACAGTTCAGCGAACCCTACTGCGTATGGGGCTCCGGAGCAGACAGATAGTCACTGCACCTCTGCTAACAGTTGCATTGGCAAAAAAGCCTTCAATTTTCACAGGAGTATTGGAATGGGACCTCTGCTGATTGGTAACCGGTAGTGTTGAGCGAACTTGTATTTTAAGTTCTGCGTCCAAAGTTCAGGTTCGGGTTATCGAAGAAACCCGTTATGGATTCCGCTACCACGGACCATAACTGGATTCTTCGATAACCCGAACCCGAACTTTGGACACAGAACTTAAAAAACAAGTTCGCTTAACACTAGTAACGGGTTGTCTTGTCTGAGGAGACACATTTGTGGCTTCATGGAATGCATGGATGTTGGCGTGTCAGGCGAGAAACATCAGAGAACAACCATTGCTGGAAGAACACAAGCTGGTGGTGGTAGCGTTAGGGTCTGGGGAAGGTTTTTGTGGCATTCCATGGGCCCACTCATCCATGTGGAAGGCACTCTCATCTGATTTGGGTAGAAATCCATCCTTGCAGATCACGTATACCCCTACATGCTGACTGTCTTCCCTGGAGCGGATGGGATCTTCCAGTAAGACAATGCGACATGTCACACGGCTAGAAATGTCCGACCAATGTTGGAAGAGCATCACCAAGATTTCCAAGTACTACCCTGGGCCCCTAATTCCCCAGACTAGAACACAATTGAGCACTTGTAGGACCACCTCGATTGTCGCGTTCGCTCTACAGATCCTCCCCCACTCGCCCTCCAGCAAGCTGTGGGATGCACTGCAGTCAGCACAGCTCTAGATAACCTACCGGGATCGTATGTTCGCTCCCAGCCCCTCTACCTACTGTCCGTGCTAAACACGGAGGTTATTCTGGATATTTGCGGGTGGTCATAATAATGTGACTCCACTGTGTATAAATTGTAAGTGGCGGTGATATTCATGTAAGCCATATTAGAAGGAATATGATTGGAGGTGTCAAAATCCTCGAAAAACTCCTTTAAGAGAACAGTGTAGCCACTCTCACCTTTGCCTTCCTTAGCACATGGCCTCGTACCGGGGAGTTATTTGCAGGCGGCTGTCTCTTTAATGCCGCAGCGCTGTTCACTGGTAGAGAGCATTCTGCATCGCTGGTGTCACAGCTGGAGATGGGCGAGTTCTCCACAGTCCGATGCCGGAGAACTGGAGACTGGAGGGGAGAAGCCTGGTTATTTGGTATCTGGAGGTCACAGTGAGGATGCCGCATAACATGTAACTGACTGAAGCAGGGTTATCTGCGTTGTTGCCGATATCCGGGTCCATTTCAGCCTACATGATGCTGCCATATAGTGCCAAGATAATACTGCCATAATCAGCACCAAAATAATATTCCCATAGAGAACCCAAATAATACCGCAATACAATTCACTAGCCAAATATCACCACCATACAATGGTGGGTGGTTATAATATGGGCAGATCCACAATCTACCACCGCCACCTCCGAAACCGGGCATCTTACCTGTGGCCTTGATGTCCCAGTCTTGGGTTCTATAGCGAGACCGAGAGTGATTCCACCTGCCATGGCCTTCTTCAGATTCTCTTTCACCTCTGTCAGCTCCAGCTCCAGAGTGACCCGCTCAGCCTCCTTTAGTTTACATTCGTCTTCCAGCTTCTTCAACTTGTCCTCCAGCATTGCCTGAGATTTCCTCCCTGGAAATCAGTGAGGATATTAGAGTGTCACCGAGTTTTGGTAAAACTTTTCATATATCAGAGCAACATATCAAAGGTTTTGATCAGAGGGGTTCTGAGCGCTGAGACCATCACCGATCACTAGAACGAGGAGAGAGAAGAGCTCTACCTCCTTGCTTCAGGAGACGGAATAGAGATGGTCCCTAGACTTTCTATTGAGCCCATGTCCTGCAGCGAGGAGATCTAAGACCCTTCACGGGTCGCTGTGATATATTGAATATTATTGAAAAGATTTACATTCCTATGATGCAGTGAGCTCCCTCTAGTGGTAGCTGCAGGGAAACAAAATGTTATGATTTTACTCTATGGTTGTGTGGAAGAAAGGACAGGGTCGGCGCCACCCATAAGCAGAGGACGCCAGCGCGTAGAGCGCACTCTTGCTGGGGGCGCCGGCTCCCACCAAGGCTGACGCGTCCATGTGCGCGCACCGCCCGGGCGCAGTATGAAGGCAGACAGCTTGAGCACTTCCATCGTGTCAGTGGCCAAGCTCTGTACGGTCCGCAGGTACAGGAGCTTTTGTTTCTCAGTGTGCACTTCCTTTCAGTCCGGCCGGGTACAGGGAACAAAAGCTTCTGTACCCGCGGACCCGGACAGAGCTCGACCTTGAGCTGTGTAAAGGGCCCCAAAAAATGGAGCTGCTTCCCGTTCTCCCAGAACATAGATTTTTTTTACCACAGTTACAGACAGAGAGCCTGTTCTACACCAGAGCAGTGGAGCCGGACTGCAGCCAGAGCCCATCCTCCTCCTCATCTGGTTGTAAGTAGGCATCTAGTGTATTATTCCTGGCGCTAGTCTCTAATTTACCTCACATTACAGGGACACTATAGTCCCCAGAACCACCGCAGCTTAATGTAGTGGCTCTGGTGTCTATACTATAGCCTGTCCCTGCGGCACTGCAGCACTGGTGTTCGTTAACATGGCAGATCATATGGTTGGGGGATTGTGATGTCACATGGGGGGGGGGGGCGGCAAACGTTTCTTTTGCCTAGGGTGTCAAAAATCCTTGCACTGGCCCTGAGAAAGGAGATTTGGAGCTCTGTAGCAGACACACAGACATGTCGCTTGACTAATTCTATGTATCTTTTCCTGGCCTAATCCATCAAGGAACATGTCCAGAATTAGGAATGAGCTGCCATACTGGACACTGCCCGTGGACAATGAGTGTGGGGGTTGGGGTGTCTTGTTATCTCCACTGCGGGCCACCACTGGGCTCAGGACCTTGATGTTTTGTGGCCAGACACCAAATTCAAGCTTGAGAAGGAAGTGAAGTGACAACCACGATTCTGGTTCATGGCCATATCGGACATTTATCACAACATGATTTAAACAGTAGGTCCTATTCTGATGACGCGTTCCCTTTAACGGCCTGTACCTGCATTAGCTTCAATTGCGGCTTTGGTATCCCGCTTCTCCTTGCGGAGCTGGGCCAGTCTGTTCCTCAGAGCTTCTTTCTTCTTCAGTAGTTCCTCCTCTTTCTGCTGTAATCTCTTAGCATCGGCCTCCACCCGGTTCTTGCCGTATTTATACTGCTCAGCATCTGCGCAGCAGAGAAAGGGGTGTCACCACCGAATACATCATCACCACCACCTTAAAGGGCCCCGTCAGCAGATTTGTACCTATGACACTGGCTGACCTGTTACATGTGCGCTTGGCAGCTGAAGACATCTCGGCAATGCGGGCACATATGAACATGGGACCAACACAGATGTCTTCAGCTGTAAGTGCACATGTAACGGTTCATAGCTATGTTGGTGGTAGTAGTGGCACTTATAGCAATGGTGCTGGCAGTAGGTACAGTGTCAACGTCATAGGTACAAATCTGCCGACAGATGCCCTCCAACCTTTACAGTAGATATAGCGGCGATTTTTAGCCTCCCGTTCCCGACGACTGGTGGGAGTCAAGGTGGTCAGACCTCCACTGATCTACCATTCATCGCCTATCCACAGGATTGGTGATAAAAGTCTATTCCAGCTGGAGGCATTTAAGTAAAATGTAATGACTTTACTATTCACTGACAGCAAGTAGAGATCTTGAAAAGAGTGCATTTTATTACACAGTTATTAAGTTTTGTAGTATTAGATAGCCTCTTTCAATCTCGGTTGGATACACCAAGGCTAAAGACTTCCTTGATACATGCACACATTTAGAGCTTCAGAGCTGAAATTCCCCAGCATTCCCTGCTCAGTTAGTTAGTGTCTGTGTTACTTTGGTGATTCCCGTTCTGAGCAGTGCAGTTTTACAACAGGCACTGTACAGTAAAGCAGCTTTCCCACAAGCCGTTAAGGGGGGTGTCCAATGACAGAATTGTCGACGGTTTCCAATGACAACCAGCAGACTTGTGAATGCAGCTCTGGATCATAACAGTGCAGATGCTTTACTTACTGGAGGCATTGCGCTTTACTGTGCTGGTTGGAACCGGCTTCCTTTGCTGGTTGGTGGCCAGTCTGGATTTTGATGCAATCCCATTAGATGCTGTAGGAGGCTTCTTGCTCTTGAGCTGCAGAGAAATTAAAATATCAAATTATATTAATTTTACATTTTATATTAATTTTAAAGAAAACATTCCAAATTGAAACAAAACATTCGTAAACTTCATGTCCTTAGTTTTAGTTAACGGTCCAGACACCTAACAGGTGAAAAGTAGTTTTTTGAGATGCAGCACATATGTATACTGCATCAGGTGTTGTTTCTCTTTTTTTTTTACGGTTAACTTTATTAACAACATGGCAAAATCACCTAGAGACTGGCAGCCATTTTACATATCACCTGAAAACAGGCAGCCATGTAA